>BBPU01000110.1:0-600000 GCA_000950635.1 Mrakia blollopis | reverse complement strand
TCGTTGAACTGTTGAGCGTTGAGCATCGGAGCCCATTTGTTGAGGTCCCAGCTGAAGGGAGCCGTGGGGTCTGGGATCCAGAAGAAAAACGAGAAGAGAGAAGGGAAGGTCAGTTGCGTCGACGCGAAGGCGTGGTCGAAGGGAGAAGAAAGGGGAAGACTCACATCGAGCGCGAATCCAGTTTGTGTGATCTAAAGTGTAATCTAGAGCTTCGACGGCAGTTGCTGGAGCCTTCAGGGTCGAGTCATGGGAGAAGAAGGAGGAGATCCACTGGGAGAAACGCGTCGTGGAGTGGAAGTCAGCTTCGGCGTTCCGAGACGAGAATTCGGCTCTGAACTCACATGAGAAGCGATCTCCGCAGTGTAAGGACATCCCAGAAGAGCGGCAAACCCACTGAGAAGGGGAAAGAGACGGAAGCTGATCAGCTTCGAGATTCGAGAGCGAAGAGTTGAGCAAAACATGCCAGGCGAGACGGAGACACTCACTTGGTCGCGATATCCCTCTGCTCGTACGCTCCGATAGGAACGAGCCCTTTGTAAACCTCGGGAGCTGGGTCCGACCACCTTGGAGGAGCTGGAGGGTTGGCGAGAGACCAGTAGGCACGAGTCGGGTTCTTCGTCGGTACTTTCTTGGAGGGGACGGGCTCGATTCCGAGCTGAATCCTCCTCTCGAGAGCTGCGCGAATATGGATAAGTCAGTGACAGCCTCTGCGGTAAAGAGAAAACGCGAACTACTCACGGATGAACTCGAAAGACGACTTGAAACCAGTACCGAGCAAAATCACGTCCGCTTCGATCGTTGATCCGTTGCTGAGGACGAGGCTGTTTCCGTCCTCGCTGATTCCGACAGGGTAGACTTTGGGGATGCACTTGATCGTTCCAGCGTTGACGAGGAAATGAAAAGAGTTTTCTCCGAGAGACGACCGTCCTCCTCCAGACTCAGGGCCTCGCCAGATGGGTGAGAAAGGATCATGTCGGTAGATAGGAGAGTCGGGAGTGACTTCGAGAGCGGCGGACTGAAAAAAGGAAAGAGCTTCGAGTCAGAGTGAGCTCGAACTCGCTTGAGCAAGTGGATCAGTACTCACTCTTCCCTTATCTCCCTTCTCGAGGAAGCGTCGCAGCCACCAGGCTCCGAATGGGGTCTTGTGGATGAGGAATCTAGCGCACGGGAGAAAAGCGTGTGAGAAGCCCGCTCGAAAAAGATCAAGACGCGTCGACAGTGAACTCACTCGATGATCGTGCTCGTCTTCTGGTCAGGGTAAAGAGTAGAGATGATACGAGACTTGATGATGTTGTCTCCTCGTTCACTTGGTCCAGCGAAGTTCTTGGCCTAAGATTGGAAGCAGAAGGAATCGCGTCAGCATCAATGCCGTCGATCTCATCGTCGCTGAAACGAAAAGAGACGAACTCACCTCCTTGTAAACAATCGTCACTTCCTTCCCCAGCGAAGCATACCGAGCGGCCAGATCTATCGAGCTCTTCCCCATTCCAACGACAACGACGCGATCTTTTCCTGTTGGAAGAGCGAGGATCTCCGAATCGAGCTCAGTGTGAACCTGCGACGAATGAGCGAGAATTCCCTTGAATCCAGAGGAAGGAGTAACGTTCGCGGGGAAGCTTGGATTACTGTGAGGCTGATGGAAGGGAATAAAAGAAAGGTTGGCCTCTGCTTTTGGAGTAGAAGAGAGGGGAGGAAACCGAACAAACTCCTTGAGCGAGAATGACCCGATCCCAGAGCTCCTCAGCGACCTCGGAAGTCGTCACGTCTTGGGTTCGAACTATCCAACCGCTGGTTCTGCCTTCGGGTCGGTCGAGGAACACCACCTTGCGTCCGAAACTGAAAAGAAGGAAACAAAAGGTCAGCTCGAGATCGACGATGCGACGAGATCACACGCGGGGGTGTTTCAACTTACTGAACCGGCAGTCTACCCTCGACAAACTAGAGTATGAAGAGAGAAGATCAGTATCGGATCCTTTATAAAAGTTGAAAAGCTCAAGCTCACCTTCTTGTAGAAGTCTTCCAGATATTCTGTAACCGTTTCCGCCTTGATCCTCCCTTCGGTCTTATCGAGGTCGATCTTCGGCATCTCCAAAGCGCTCAACTCGAAGTTTCCGTGTCCAGAGTTTGCTGGGGGAGAGAAGGAACAGAAACAGCGGAAAGTGAGGGAGGGAGGGAGAGATAGACGAAGGGAAAGGTCAGCTTCGACGCTTGAACTCCTCGCTCGCCACTGGAAGCTCGAAAATCAAGGCAGTAGACTCACTCTGTAGAACAAAGCCGCCGAGGAGAAGCGAAAAAAAGAGGAGAGGAGAAGATCAGCGTTCGGCCTTCGCCTGGATCCTCTCACGTCGTCTCGACTGGGAAGGTGAAGCTCACGAGCAAACCCTTGTAGACTCCTCCATAGGGCCCGCTCGCCCACACCCCTCCTACACGATCAGCGGCAGTCACAATCTCCAGATTGGAGTATCCATCGTCGAGAAGAGTTTTCGCGGCTGAGCGGTGAACAGGAAGGAAGGACGAAGGTCAACAAACGGAAGGGACGGAGGGGAGGGAGAGAAGGAAGAGCTCGGCGGGACGAACTGATCAACGCCGTTACTCCACTTCCTATGATGATGATTTTGGCTTTGAAGTCGAGGTCGGACATAGCTGGGGAGTAGATGGTGGTTTGGGAGTGAAGAGAGAAGCAGGGAGATCATCATCGGTCAGCTTCTGGCGTGGTGCTTAGGATGGTGCTGGATGGCGTTCCCTTCGGATCAGTGCGGATGTCGAATCGACCTTCGTTTTGCTTCTTCTTTTTTTTAATGAGCGCCCAAGGTTGCCCGACTTCGCGAAGAAGTCGGATGGAGGGAAGATGTGCATGGTAAACAGCGAGGGAAACGGGCCGTCCCGATCCTCGGAAGGTATTCTAGATGTTGTGCGAGAGAAGATGCGGAGCTTGGTGCAGGGGAAGAAAAAGAGGGCTAAATACACGCTGAGGAGATGAGGACTACAATAGATGAGAGGAGGGAAGCATACAAAAAGATATAGGGACCTCCGAGAAGTCTACAAAAGCTAACGAGCGAGAAAAAGGACACCTTCGTCAACGACTCGAAGGACGAACCGTCGCGTTCTCCTCGTCGTCTTCTTTAGCGATCGAACTCCTCCTCTCCTCCTCCAGCCGGCTGGTAACCTGGAAGATTCCTTCCCCTTCCACTCGATCTACTCCGGAGACGGCTCCCACGTCTCGACCTCTCTCGCGCTCCTCAAGCGATGCAGGGCTCGACTGGTCGTCTCCCGCGGCGAGTGCTGCTCTCTTCCGCCGACGATTCGCTCGAGGGTTGAGGATGCACGCGAGGATCAGGATAATTCCGTCGAGAAGAACGATGCCGATGTAGTTGCACTGTGAGGAGAGGAGAAAAGGGCGAGAGAGCGATCAGGTCCTGTCGACGCGAAGGAGACAGGGGCGACGACAGGAAGTGGAACTTACGCCGGCAACGATGTCGAATTCCTTCTTGAAAATCAGACTGAGAGTACAGAAAACTCCTCCAGACATGTCCATCTGTTGAAACGAGCGATAGGAGGAGGTCAGCTTGTCAGATCGCGACGGAGAGAAGAGAAAAGTGGAACGCGACGCGACTCACAAACATGAAGATCAGACTCAGCCCGACTACCTCCTTGAACTTCCAGATTTCGTAGTACTGAGGTCTGTTCAACGTCAAAGATAGACGTCAGCTTGAAGCTTCGTGAGAGCAGGGAGGAAAGGGACGAACAACAGAGCCCCGCAGAGTAGCACCGCTGATAAGATACCAAAGAAGAGGAGAGGAGCAGTGGTTCCATTGGCGACTCCAGCCTGTAACGAGACGGTGCGCATTGCGGTCAGCTGCAGCTCTGTAAACTCAGCGAACAAGATACAGCGAGTAACGAGCAACGTACTCGAACAGCATACACGAGACCCGTTTCGAGTCCGGCGAAGAGGGCGAGGTAAACGACCAAGACGAGGGTCGCTTTGGTCTTGCTAAGCCTCGGAGGTCCATAATACAGACACTGTGATGTCGAATGAGAGTCAGGCGTGAGTGAGTAGAGCTCTTCGAACTCGACGAGAACGAGACGGCGAGCACGAACCTGGACCCAGCAGAACGCCGAGAGGAAGCCGAAAAGTTGAGGTTGAACGATGATTGGGATGTTGATAGATTGAGCGATCGCGTAGGCTCCCAGAAATATCGAAGCGAAAGACCAAATGAACCTGTGGTAGTGAAGGGGAGGCAGAAGGAAGGAATGGTGAGCTCGAGCTCGACCCTTCTCTTCTGAACCATGCTCCTCATGCCCTCCCTCATCCCTTCCTCGGCCTTCCTCTGCTGAAGATGAGCTCTCACATAAGCCAGGGAGACAGTCCGACGACGTTCTGTCGAGGCGAGCGATAGATCGAGCAAGGGAAGAAGAAGAAGGTCAGCTCGTTGAGCTCGTCCGATATCTTTTCTGCCTCTCTTCTCCTCTCGGCCAAGCCCTCTCTTCCGCCGATCTATACTTCAGACACATAGTAGCAAGGGCTCACCTTTCTACGGTAGTTTACCCATATTTGAGGAACGATCTGGATACACCAAAGGACGGTGCCTGCGATTCGGAAGGAAGGAGGAAGGTGTGAGCTCGACTTCTTCTTTCTCCGAACGAGCCTTGATGTGAGAAGCAGATCTGCCTCTCAAACTCACCGATGGTACCCATAACGTTCTCTACCGTCGCATTTTCACGACCCATAGTTCTTTCGATCTTCTGGAGCTTCTCTTTGGCGCGGTGGAGGTTGGGGGGAGGTGCTGTCGCGAGAGCAGAACCGGGGAGTTGAGGGGTTTGCGTCTAACTATTGGCCGTAGACGCCGTTTTTCTCTTCTCAAACGATGATGCGGATGGAAATAGATTCGGAGCTGATAAGAAAATCAAAGAGACCCAATGGAACGAAGCTAGCAATCGTGAGGTATAAATGACGAGGAAGGATAACAGATGGGAAGAGATGACTAGGACCTTCTACAGCATCTAGTGAGGTTCCGACGAATGAAGTAGAAGAGGCACTGAAGGAGAAGAGGTGAAAAGCGAAAAGATCAGGACGCGTCACGATAAGGAGGAGGGAGAAGAGAAAGTTGACGCGACTCACTCCAAGGAACCGGATCGCAGAGAGTCCGAACTGAGATCGTAAGAGCGAAAAGGAATTTGGGATCAGCTTACTTTCATATAGAGAACGATCGACCCCCGGAAAAAAATTCACCGTCGACCACAGGATGAACTGGAAGTAGATGTTCTGCTTTCCCTTCAAAGCCCGATCGCTCTGCCCAACAGCGTAGGTCACACAATCCAGCAACGCAGGCTCGTTCTGGTCTACTGCTGGATCCGCCGAGAGGTCCTGCACAGCGGCGTTCACGCAGGCCAGGACGAGGGTAGGAGTTCGATCAAGTCCGTTGAGGTGAGAGATGGCGATGGCGAGAGCGGCGTTCGAGAGAAGCCAGACTCCTACGAGACGAGTTCGGAAGGTTCGGTTGCCGTCCTGGGAAGAGAGAGAAAAATGTCGTTAGTCGAAGGGAAGTAGAGAGAGTGGAGGGAGGGAAAGAAAGACGAACGTCGGCGGTTGGCTGATTGCTTGAGCTTTCTTCGGCTGTGACTCGAGCGAGAGCTCTAGAGACCGTATCCTTGAAAGCAGCGTCGATATCCTCTTGTTCCTAGATAAGAACCAGATTCAGCTTGAGTCTCGGAGAAGTCAAGAGGGCGGGATCAACGCGACGAACCTTCTCGACGTCCTCGACAACTGGGAGACTCTCTTCTTTCTCCTTCGTCGACGAGATCGAGGGCAGAGCGTCATCCTTGTCCGAGCCTGGTAAGGAAGATGGCAAGAATTCAGCCTGGATCTCTTCCAATTTCTGATTGAAGAAATCGTACCTTTCGTTCCCCAAGAGACGTCGTGAAGGTTGCCTGCGAAGAAGAGGACAAAACGAGGATCGGTCAGAGCTCTTCGACCGAGAAAGCTCGTTCGTACTCACAGAAGGCGTAAACGTTGAGTATATTGGTGAAGCTTGGAGCGATGAGCATGTACTGAGGGAAGCTGTGGATGTGAGAGGTTGCAGCGGTCAGTCGAAAGGGTACAAAGGAGAGGAAAGGAAAAGGACGCGACCAACCTGAAGATCATGTGCCAGGGATCGAGCTTAGAGACGTTGAAGGTCAGCATCAAGGCCCCCGAGCAGAAAAAGAGGCAACGGAGAGACTAACGAAAAGAATCGAAGCGAAGAGATAGATCCCAAAGGTCGAAGCGAGAGCCGCGAGGAGAACTCCATTCGTCGAGTTGAACAGCGAGCGGATCTTGTCCAGCACCGTGTGAAGTTCAGGATTGCTGAAGACGGCCTGTGAACCAAAAATGATCAAGAACTCGTTAGTTTGAAATCTTGAGGGGAAAAGCCAAGAAGAGGAGCCCTACCTCGAAAGCCTTGACAGAGAGGATAACTGAGCAGACGATGAGGTAGACGGAGAGGAGCGCGAAGCCGCTGCGAGGGTAGAGAAAGAGCAGCTCATCAGTCCAAAGTCGGAGTCCGAGGGCTTGGAGAAGAGGATGTGATGATACGTACACGAGGGAGATCATGTAGAGGAACTTTTCTCCCCTGGGTCGGCTTCCGAGAGCGAGAACGAACTGAGAGCAAAGACGCGTCGAGTCAGTCTGATTCTCGAGCGCCGATTTAAGAGACGGAACATATTTACCTGCAGCATGAGGATAGCGAGATAGACCCATTTCAGACTGAGGTTGACCCAGGTTGTCTGCGAATAAGAACGAAAGTAGGTAAGCGGGGGCGTCGGAGAGGAAGAAAGGAAAGAAGAAAGCTCTCACGATATCCTTGGTGACGAAAAGGTAGATAGGATGAGGAGACAGAGCCGGGACGAGATCGATGATGATGGAGAACGTGAGCCAGACGTTGGCGAGAGCGAACCAACTGAAGAAGAGCTGGTAGGCGTTGTACTGTCGGCGAGAAGGAGGAGGAAAACGAAGTGAGCTTCGTTTTCGAGGGAGAGCCGAAGAGTAGGATTGAAGAACTGCTCGCGATAGCTTGGATGTGGAAGAAGAAAAGCCGGAAGATGTTGTGTCCGGATCGGTAGAGACGGAAGAAGTGCACGAGGGAGTACTGGGTCGGAAGGGAGGGGAAAGGTCGGCTTGAGGTTCGTTGCGAGTCGAGATTCGGCAAGATGACTCACGCAGGAAGCAGCAAAAGATCCGTTGAGCCATCTCCGACGTTGTCCGATAAGCTCAGAGGCCTCCTCTACATAAAAACGAGAGAGGATGGTCAGCGAAGGAGGATCGAAGAGGAGAAAAGAGGAGATGCGACGGGACTCACCAGGAACGTCCGTCTCAGCTTTGCTCTTCTTGACGTAAGCGAGAGTCCACCGATCATGGGCCTAGAGAAGATAGAAAAAGAAGGAGTCAATGATCGAAATGCCACAGGAAAAGAAGAAAAGCGATCAAAACGAGAAACACACCTTGGCGACGAGCTCGAAGCACAGAATCCTAATCCAAACGAGAGACGAACTAGATCAGCTCTCGATCGTTCTTTACAAGTAGAGTAGAAGAAGAAAGTACTAACCTATCCTCCGCGAGGAACATGTTCTTCGTGAAGATCCCCATCCCGTTCGTTCCCTTCTTCCCAAGTCGTTCAGCCACTGAGAACGAACGAAGGGACGTGGTCAGTTCCGTTCCCTCCTCCTCTTTCCGCTCTCAAGCTCAGTAGATCGATAGATCGGAGCCTACTGGTATGGTCTCCGTGAAAGTACTGCTCGAGAGGTCTTCCTTGAATCGCTCGAAATCGATAAGCGCTGAACGCTCCAGGGAGGACGCTCACGCTGAGGAGAGATGAGAGAGAAGTTCGATGGTCAGTTTGGAGCGAGGGGAAGAAATCGAGATGGAAAAGGAGAGAGAAGACGTACTAGCCGAAAGAGCTCTCGAGAGGTTTGTCGAGGATGTTGGACATCTGAGAAGGAGAAGAGAGGGAGGGAGGAAATATCAGTCGACGCGTGGAAGGGAGAGAGAGTGAAAATCAGAAACGTGAGGAACGAACGGACCTTATACTCAAAGTTCTGAGCGGCGACTGTGGAAGAGAAAGGGAACAAGATTGGAGGTCAGCTCAACGAGGGCCAGGAAGGGGGCGAAAAAGAAGAAAGGAAGGAAGAGAGAGAAGACGGACCAAGCAGATTCAAAAGCTTCCTTCCTCCATCAATCATGGCATGGATCTCCCCACATGCTCCTCCTAGGTTCGGATTGTTGTAGAAGGCTTCCCAGACTGCAAAGGAAGGAATCATCGCCGATGTGTCGGTTCGAGACTCGCGGTTCGACTGAGAGGAAGAGGGAGGAGGAAGACTAGACTCACGATGATAAATAGCTTTGTGGCCAGGTTTGGTACCTGCGTCAAGTAATACACAGATCTCGGGCTTAAGAGAAGTGAGTCAGTGTGAGCGAGAAGAAAGAAAGGACGCATTCGCGTTTTCGTCCGTTCAAGTAAACTCACCTGCAGCATCCTCCCTACGGCATTGAACAACCATCGATGACTATTGATCTTCTTGGAGTTCTGCTGTTTGAGAATGAGGATGACCTGAACGGGAACGAGGTTGTTGGGATCGTTGTGGTGAGGGAGAACGAGAGCTGGAGTCGAGTCGACCGAGAGTTGGGTTGTGTACTGGCAAAGAAACAAGCGAAGCGAAAGGAAAGGAAGAGTCAGCTTCTTGAGAGAGGAGAAGGGGAAATTCAGGTTACGAGCGAGATCGGAGGAAGGGTTGTGAAAAGAGAAATGCTCACCTCAAAGATATGCGCGACCGTCTCTCTCCCATCCACCTCCCTCTTCATGATCCCGTCCTGATAAACTCCCACTGTAGCCAGAAGATCCAACACCTCCTTATCCATCGGTCCAATTCCATCGCACACCAGTACGACCGTAATCTTCTGCCACGCAGGAGAGCTACCTCCTCCTGCTTCAAGACTCGATCCAGTCGACGAGGGACGTCGCCAGTACTTTGACGTACGAGTGTTGCAGATGTCTCGGACGTTGAGCATGATGTTGTGGAGAGTTCGGGAGTAGAGAGATTTGTCTTCGTTGTCTGTGAAGGGGAAGTGGAAAGAAGAAAGAGGTTAAAAAGGGAAGGGAGAGAATAAGGAAGAGAAAGAGGAGAGGAGAGAGGAGAGAAGACGAACAGGAAGTCACGGCGATGAGGAGTTCGGTTTCTCGACCGTAGTTGGAAGTACGAAGGGACCATCCATTCTGAGCTGTGAATTCGTCGGGGTCGCAGGTAGCAGCTGGAAGAAGAGAGAAGACGAAGAGTGAGCGAGTGAATCCCGACGCGTCGAGGTCGACCGACGAGAGAGAGATTGAGAACTCACCCGTGTATCGCATGTGACTGGAGTTTGAGAGGACAGGTCAGATGAAGAGAAGGATTTTGAAGATAGGAGAAAGGTGACATTCAACTCACGAGAACTCAGTAGCCTTTCCCTCTAAGTAAACCAAAACCAAACCGAGTGAGCTCTCTCTCTTTCTCTCGATTTTCTCTCCCGCGTGTCAGACTCACCGCCAATCCACCTCCCCTCCACCGCGTTCCTCACAGCCGTCGGCACCGCATATTCGACCACAAAGTTTTTCCCAGCAGTCAGCTTCACCTTGCGAGTCGGACCCCTCCTCGGAATGGTCTGTCTTCTGCTCCATTCACTTCCCACCATCTCTCTTTCCCCTCCACCTCCCCCTCGTCCATGCCCGCCCTCTCCACCCCCTCCTTGCTGCTGCTGCTGAAGTCTCCTCTGCCTTCCTCCTCCAGGAGCAGCTCCAGGACTTCTGAGCAGGAGGTTGTACCTCTCTTGATCTCCGAGGTCTGCTCCCTCTCCCTCGGCGGTGGAGTAGCCTCCTTTGGTGGACGACTTCAAGAGGGAGAGATCCATGTCGTCCATTCCCACTCCTCCCATGCCTCTTCCGTCGTAGAACTCATCCATAACGACAAGCGTCGCGCTGCTTCCTCCGTGGACTCCTCCTCCTCCGACGTGAGGCGACGACGAGTAAATCGATCCTCGTTGATGCTGATGCTGATGCTGGGCTCCGTTGTAAGCGAGCGTCGGGGTCGTAGTGTTCGCGAACGGATTGATGGGAGTCGAAGGGGGGAGGTGAGGAGTGTTCCTGAGATCACTGAAGGCTGGAGAGAAGGGAAGCCCTGCAGGGTGGTTGTGCGGACGAGGAGGGGTTGGGTTGGGCGAGGCTGAAGGAGAGGATTGAGGGAGGGGATGGTGACGACCGGTTTGATGTCGTGGGTTGGATCGAGTGGGAGTTTTCGGCTCGCGGTCGCGTTGACGGTGGGTGGGAGCCATCGCGGAGAGGAGAGGAGAGGAGAGGAGAGGAGGGAGGGCTGAAGGGGAGGAGAGGGAGAAGGAAAGGTTGAATCTGTTTCGTTTCGACGCTTCTGCTATGACTGTTAGAAAGTAGAAGAAAAGGAGAAGAGGTGACAAGTCCTCTTTCGAAGTTGATCAGCTAATATCAGAGCTTCGACCATCAGAGAAGGGAGGCAGGCAAGCTGGAAAGAAGGAGAGTCCGAAGATCGGAGCTCAATCGTTGGAATCATTTCGGTCAGCTCTTCCAGCCTCCTCGAACTCAACTCGTTCTCCTCTCGTCTACATACGAGAAGCAGGTCCAGCCCTTATCGCGAGCGAGCTGGACCTTTTGGGAGAAGTGAGGGCTTTCGAGAATGGAGTTGGGAGAGGAACGAACCCTCGGCGACCTTTCCTCTGTCCTCGGCTCCCCCCTCTCCAATTTCGTTCAAAGTCAGGCTTCCCTTCCCTCTCCCTTTTCCCTCTCAACCATACCCTTCCAAAACTTTCAACTCTCCCAAACCTCACCCCACCACCTTTTACTACTCAACTCTACTCTTATCAAAGATGGCTTGCGAGTGAGTTCTCCTCCCTTCTCGCCCAGCCTCCCTCTCCGTCCCATCCCTCGAGCTCATCTTTCCCTGTATCCTCCCTTCCCTCAGATGCTCAACCACTCCCGGAGCTCAGTGCCAGGTTCGCATCTCTCTCCCTCTCTTCTCCTTCTTCTTCTTCTCCTTCTTACCCTTATCCGTCTTGCAGTGCGCTCCCGGAACCTGCACCTGTGGAGGAAAGCAGGCCTCAGCTTCAGCTTCGACCTCGGGATGTGTCTGCACTCCTGCCATCAACGTCAGCTTCCCTCTTCTTCCTCCACCTCCACCTCGTCGCACCACCCATCGCTGACTCGCTCTGGTTCTCTTTCCCAGCCCGCTGGATGCTCCTGTGCTTCTGGATCTTCCTGCTCGTGAGTACGGGAAAAAGAGCTCGTCCCTCTTTGTGGATTCTGGAAAGAGCTCAACCCAAAATCCAACCGACCTTCCAAATTCTCCTGTCTGCTCCCACTGACCTCGTTACCTTTTTTTTTGTCTCGGCTTGCTGATATGTACGCATAGGTGCCCCGAGGGAACGTGTGCGTGTGCTGATTGTGCCGGAAAGAAGGAGAAGAAGACGGTCTCATGCAACTGCGAGGGAGGCTGCAAGGTGAGTGTTTCGTTTTCTCATCATCTCTATGTCTCTCCTCTTCTTAAACTTCGTTCTTCGAGAGGTTCTAGTCCTACACTACTTCTTCTCTCTCCATCCTCCAATCAACTTAAACTGACTCCTCCCTCCCTCTCCTTCCTCCCTCCTCCTCCCGAACAAAGTGCGCTCCCGGAACCTGCACCTGCGACTCCTGCCCTTCCTCCACCAAGACTGCTGCCGTCGAGAATAAGAACACCGAGGCGACCCGAACCAAGGCTTGTGCGTGTGGAGAAGCTTGTGGATGCCCTCCTGGGGAGTGTGCTTGCTAGGAGAATGGAGTGAGATCGCGTCGACATCTTTGCTTTTACTTTTCTTTTCTTTTGCTTTGTTCTGTGCTTTGAGCTTTTGGAGGGAGGGTAGTCGAGGCCGAGCTTATGCCGATTGCCATGTCTGTTGAATCTTTGATTTCTCTGAGCTGGGTTGGGTTTGAGGAAGAGAGGGGAAGGGAAGAGAGCAGAGGAGACGCGTCGTCGTTGTTTGATTCTTCTCCTTCCCTCCTCTTTTCTTCGAGTCCTACGAGTCGATCGATTTCAGAAATCATCCTCGTTCTCGCAGCATACCCGAGGGTTGGATCTGGAAGAGAACTGCTCCCATCTCGAAACGAGCGCGTGGCGAGAAGACGAAGGACGAAGACGATGAATTCGACGCGTCTCTCGCCTTACTGGTTCGCTCCATCGGACGATGAGCTCATATATAATGCTACCGGTAAGAAGGGAGATACTCCATTGGATGGACCTTTTGAACCTGAAGGATGGGAGAAAGGAAGAGGGAAGTGCTCGCTCGGTCTCGGTGGCTGAGAGAAGTACGAAAATTCTCGACAAGGAAAAGAAAAGCAAGAAAGAATTTATGTGCGCTTGAAGGAACATGGCCAACTCCTCTGATCCCTCGAAGAGTGATGTCAGTAGAGGAGAGGGGAGGAGAGCTGCAGGCGTCAAAGGAAGGGGAGGGAGACGCCCGACGCCTTTGCGGGCGTCATAAAACTTGGAATTTTCTTTCTTGAATTCGGGGGATAGGAAGGGGGAGAGAAGAAGAGATCAAAGTGAACATTGGGAGAGGTTGAGGTTGTTGAGGTTGTTGTTGTTGGTCGGGAACGAGGGATTGAGTTTCGAAGGAGGGAGGAAGGGAGGAGGCGATCGCGAGGTCGACCTCAACGTGCATCTGCCCTTCCCTTCCTCTTCCTCCTCCCTCCTCTCGCCCATCTTTCGCGATGGCCGAGTCCTCCTTCTCCATCGCCCTCCCTTCCCTCGACGACGACGATGATCAGGAGGAGCTCTTCTCGTACCCAGCTCCTCGTTTCGGTCATCCCTCCGGAGGGTCCTCCTCGTCCTCCTTCGAAGCACCGAACAGCTACCACCTCACCTCCTCCTCCTCTTTCACATCGAACCACAACAGAGGGCCGTCTACCAACTCATCGGATGCTTACGGAGGAGGAAGGAAGGATTCCGTAGCGACCTCTACGAGCGGAGGTGGAGAGTCGGGCTTCAGCTTCCCTCAGCAACGGAGCACATCGGTCGCCTCTGGAGGAGGAGGGTTTGGAAGCACTCAGAGGAGCAACGGAGCAGGAGGAGGTAAAGGAGGCAGTATAGGAAGCATACCAGCAGCTCCCCAGCAGATCGCCAAGAAGGGAAGCTTCGTCAGTCTCAAGTCGGCCTTCTCAAAGGCAGGAGGAGGAGCACCGTCGACCTCAACATCTTCCCACTACCTCCCTCTCGACCGTACCCACTCAGCCAACTCCACTTCAGCCATCCCACCTCTACCAGAGTCGACATCCTCAGGAGGTCACCCTTATCCAGCTCTCCGAAACCCCTTCTCGCGAGCAGCGTCCTCGAGCAACCTCTCTTCTCACAACGGTCCTCCTTCCTCCTTCAGCCCTCCAACCTCCAGTCAAGCTCAACCACGCCGCAAAGGAGCTCGTCCTTCAGGAGGTCCTTCCATCTCTTCCACGTCCTACAACCCCTTCCCTTCTTTCAACCACCAGTCCAAAACATCCCAGTACTCGATCGCCTCCTCGGGAGGAGGAGGAGGAGGATGGTCGAGGTCAACAACCACCTCTCCTCCTCCTTTGCCAAACAACCTTCGTTCACGAGGAGGACTCCCGACCAACCCTTCTCAGCAACACATGCACTCCTTCTCTAACATCTCCTCTTCGGACTTCGCTAGCTCGTCGTCGCTCAAGCTCCCTCATCCCGATACTCCATCCCTCTTCGCTCTCCATCTCCTCGTCGAGCTCTTCCAAAAGATCACCTCAGCTCACTTTCAAACCATCCTCTCGCCCACGACATACCCTCTCTCGTCACCTCTGCCGCCAATAGCAACTATCTTGGGACCGGGAGTGGACAAGCAGCTTGACGGAGTGCTCGATAGCTTAGGAATGGTGTCGGCGAGTGGAGGAGGCTCGTCGCGACCTGCTGGAGGAGGAGGAGGAGGAGCTTCGACGCAAGGTGTGGAGGCGAAGGCAGTCTTGGATAGTCTGATGATTTGGAGGAACCAAGCTATAGAAGAGGAGGTCGGTCGAGGAGTGGTGAGGAGCCATGTGTGAGTCTCAAATCTTAAAAGTCGGACGATGGAACGCGTTCGAGGAGCTGATCTTCTCGTTCTGCTTCTCTTTCTACTAGCATGGGACCTTCGGGATCTGGTATCTCTGACTCTGCTGCTCTTCTGAACGAACGGATACATGTAAGTAGCTCTCTTGTGAGACGATTCTTCTTCTCGGAAACTGATCTCTTCGATCTCGTCGGTCGATTTCCAGATCGCGTCGACCTACATCGCTACTCGAGCTCTTCTCTCAATCGTCCGACACACGGCGAGTAAGGAGTCTCTGGGAGAAGCTGTTGGGACGAGGATCGAGGATCTCTGTTGGCGCTGGGTCACGAAGGAACGGGACATGTGAGTTTCTCTCCGCTTTCTTCCTCTTCTCGAGCGAAGAGCTCATCTCTTTCCCTCTTTGTCGTTCCAGGGACTCAATATCACGGTATCCGAACCGCATAGCGAACCGGAACCTGCTTGTTGAGCTACTCGGCGCGTTGGCCTCTATCAGGTTCGTTCGAAGTTCTTCCTTCCTCGCCGCGTCTCGGTCCAAGCTCATGTTGCGTCGCGCTCTTCTTTCCAGGTTCCTGACGGTGACGGATCGGTTCCTCGTGGAGCTGAGGGATGGACTGGCTGCTGGAGTAGGATCTGGTGGGACGAGTGGTGCTTCTGGGAAGGCGGATCGGGAGGCGGAAGGGAGGTTGGACATGGTGATTCGAGGGATGAAGGGATTCAAGCTGAAGGTGAGTCTTTCCTCTCGTGCTCCCTTTTCCCCCTCCAAGAAACTGATCCAGGCTTTTCATTCCTTATCTTTCTCTCAGGTCTATCCACCGGAAGCCTTCGACATGGGAGCAGAATTCCTCAAAGATCTCGCGACCTGCTTCTCTCAAACTCATGGAACGGTCCTCAAGATCGCTTACGTCGACGTTCTTCTTCGTCTGATTCATCCTATCGCCAACGTGAGTCGACCCTGCTAATCTTCATCTTCTAAGCGAGTGGTCCTGAAGCTGATTTCACCCTTCCTTCTCTTCGAATCTCTCTCAGACTGCGACTGCCGAGGTCAACCATCCAGAGTGGGCTCAAGCCATCGCCATCATTCGAACCCAAGCAGCGAAGATGGCGTCCAAAGACAAGTACTGGCCGACTGGATACCCTCTCGTCGTCACCTGCCTGTGTGTCTCGCCGAGGGAGATCTTCATGGAACAGTGGCAGGCCTGCCTCGCTTCAGGACTCGCGAAGCTCAAGGTTCGTCGCGTCTCCTGTTCGCGAGAGAAGATTCGCTCGCTGATGCCAGCTCTCAATTTCTCTCACAGGATCGCCACGCCCGTCCCATCATCGCCAACACCATCATGCGACTCCTCTGGGTCTACCTCAACCGATGCTCCGGCGAGAGTAACGCTTCCCTCACCAAAACCCTCGACACCGTCCTTCGAAACTGCTTTCCTCAACGCTCGCGGCTGGTCCTCCCTGCCGAACTCCCTCTCGACGTCTTCGTCTGCATCGTCCACTTCCTCCTCGTTCGGCAGTTTGAGTACGGTCAAGAGCTCGTCCTCCAGTTCCTCGCCGAGGATCGACTTGGAGAAGGAGGGAAGGCGTCGTCGGGAGTCGAGGAAGTGCTAGCGCCGGAGAGGATGACCATCGCCATCCGAGCCGTTCTCCTCACTCTTCGGTCGATGGAGAAGGACGTTCGGACTCCCAGCTTCCCTACCACGTCGGAATTCACCTCCTTCGACTACTCCGACGACTACGAGTCCTCAGGAGAGACGCTCCCCGACTCGTTCATGCTCAAGCCAGGAATGACCGACTTCTTCGACCGCGTCGGACCTCTCATCGGAGCCATCTCTCTCCTCGTCGACCGGGACGTTGGATCCATGTCCGTTTTCGACGATCGATTCCTCCACAGGACTGGATATCGAGATCCCTCGGATCCCTCCTCAGGACGCTCCATCGACCTCTCGGCGGAACCTCACCTTTTCGTCAAGCACGGTCTCCTCTCGGTCGCCTTCAAAGCCTCCCTCAAACCCCTCTTTGAACTCCTTCGAGCCGTCTTCGACTCATGGCCTCGATGTCTCCACTTCTCCATCGGGATCAACAAGACCCTCGAGATCCTTTGTCGAGGAACGGCTCACGTCGATCCAGACGTCGCAGAGTCGGCCACCGCGGCTCTCAAGAGGATCGCTGGGACGAAGGGGAAGGCAGAGTCGGTCGCTGTTGGGTTCTCGAGGTTCCTCACTGGAACGGAGAAGGTCTTCCGAGAAGGACAAGTCGGAATCAAGGCGTACGAGCAGCAGATCGAGCGACTCTCGCGAGTTTGGGTCGACCTCCTCTCGCTCTGGCTCAAGGAACTCGAGGCTTCCCCCGTCCATGCTAGGATCGCCGTTACCCTCGATATTCTCGCCGAGATTGAGTCCTCAGCCCTCTTCCTCCTTTCTTCCATCGCTCGGTCGCTTCGAGGTCTCGCCGTCAAAGCTCTCAGGTCCATCGCCGACATCCAGGCTCTCTCGCTCCCCTCGGACGACACGACGAAACGAGCCATCAAGGTCCTCGCTACGGAAGGAGAGAGGAAGAACGCTCTCGCTTCGATTCCAGACTCGGCGATGTCCAACTCGGAGAAGATTCGACTCGACTTCTTCGCGACGTCGACTCCTCCGGACTTCCTCCTCAAGTGGGTCGAGAGCGAATCGTCGACGGACCAGAACCTTTGGCATCTCTACTACCCTACCCTTACCGCACACCTCCTCGAAGCCGTTCCGTCGACGATGCAGATCTTCAAGGTTCTCATCGGTCGCGTCTTCCTCAACTGGCAGAACACGATATCGGTCATCAACGGAATGGGAAAATCTCCCTCGGGAACCTTTGCTGGAAAGGCGCCTCCTCCTCCTCCTCCTCCTCGAACTACTTCGGATCATCACCTCGCCGACCAATGGAGAATCCTCGTCACCATCCTCTGCGCGACGACGACGGTCGCAGGAGACGGACCCTCCTCTCCCTCCACGATCTTTCCTCCCTCGAAACCAGGTCTCGGCCACCTCAAGGACATCGACGCCGAACGACTTTCGACGTCCAAGGTTCTCTTCCAGAAGGTCATCTCCCTCCTCAACTCGGAAAACTCTCGATTCAGAGACGCCGTCGTTTCCGCTCTCGGTCACATCTCCCAACCCATCTTCTGGCCTCTCCTCGAGAGTCTCCAAAGCATCACTCGACATCTCCAGGACGACTTCAGGAACCGATCCAAGTCAGCGAGCGTCCTTCGGAACCAAGGTCCCCAGCTTCGCCTCTATACGGCAGTCGCTCACGTCTACATGCGAGTTTCGCCTCTGTTCAAGGATCCGAGGTCGATCGGGGACATCAACATCCTCAAGGCCATGCTTCAATTCGTTCGAGAGACGTATCAACTACTCGCCGATCCAGGACTCAGGGACGACTGGGAGCTTCATCGTCTCCGGAGGTACTTCTCGGTCGTCGTCGAGAATTTTGCGGATGGACTCGCCTCGTTGGAGAGACACGACCGTCTTCCTTCGGACCTTCGAGCTTCGATCTTCAAGAGCTGCGACGACTGGTGCAGTCTTGGGAGACGATCGGATGTGGCCCAGGCGAGAGAGTCGAGGACGTTGAGGACAGCGGCGGAATCGTACGACGGGAGGAAGGGACCGATGCTGGCTCAGGTTACGGCGGAGACGCGTCTCCTTTCGTCGACGGCAGCGGACGCGATGGCGGCTCTGTGTGTGAGTTTCTCATTCCACTTATCTCACTTTCAATTCAAATCCATCGCTGATTTCCTTTTGCTTCGGCTTCTCAGCAAGGAGCTATCCTGTTCGATCAAGGCACGAACGGGAACGGAGGAGGACTCGAACTCGACGTCGTTCTCGGTTGGATCAGAGGGCTCTTCGCTTCGACGGTCGATAACTCGTGGGAGATTGGGAAGCGAGTGGTGGAAACCTTCTTCTGGTAGATCGCGAGAGACTCTGAGCTGATCATCGCTCTTCTTCCATCTCTTCTCCTCTCAGGAAAGCACTCTCGTCGCTTCTCGCCTTCAACAGCCAACGGACAGCTCTCCTCGACGCGATCCTCCAGCAAGCCTGCACCGAAGGAGATCAGTTCGGAATCCGTCGCTCCTTTTTCGCCATCGTCGTCGCAGCCATCCTCGGATCCAAACCACCAGCGTTCTCGTTCGCCCAGAAGGCTTCCCTCGCTCTCATGAAGCTCGGCCATCCCGACGTCGGAATCAGGAGGAAGGCTTTCCAGCTTCTCGAGTTCATCCAAGCCGAGGATATCCAAGGACTCGCTCACTTCCAACCAGCAGTCGGCAGCTCTGCTCCAAGCATCTTCCTTCGAGCTCAGCGTCAGATCGCCGTCGGACTCGCCAGTCGATTCCCCTCTCGCGCCGGAGAAGTCCTCTCGGAATGCACGCTTCGGCTCAGTCAAGTCGAGGCCATCCGTCGACCCATCATCCTCGCCATTTGCCCAGCTTTCCTCACCCATCTCGACCTCAACGCTTCGCTTTCAGACGATCCCTCCTCGCAACCCTTCCCCACCCAACTCGCCCTCTCCAACCTCCTCTTCATCGCCGTTAGGTTCGGAGAAGGTCATCCTACCGAGATGCAGGACATCTGGATCAGTCTAGCCTGCGGTCCCTTCCCTCAAAACTGCAACTCCATCATCAAGTTCCTCATCCAGCAATGCAGTCGACGGAGCAGCGCCGATTTCGTCGTTCACGCCAAACGAGTCATCGCCAGCTTAGCCGAATCCCCCATCGGACCAGCCGTCTTCGAGGACCTTTGCGGCTTCATCGAACCAGCTGCGATGGTCCAAAGTCCGGTCGTCGAGGATCCTCGTTCCCCACCTCCCGACGGATCCTCAGCCTTCGTTCCCAACCTCGACTCCCTCTTCCCTCCTCCCTCCAAATCCCACGCTCTCACCACCGGTCAACTCGCTCTTCTCTTCGTCGGAGAGATGATGCTCGAACGAGCTCGAGAACCGACCCTCGATCCTCGGCTCGCCGTCCTCCTTCACGCGACCCTCACCCAAGTCGACCATCCTACGATCCTGATCCGAGAACAGGCTCAGAGTCTTCTCTTCCAGATCCTCTGGGCATGGACCTGTGAAGCAGACGACGTCGTCGAAGGAAGCGATTGGCTGGAGCTCAGGAGGACGATCAGCGAGATGTGGGACCAGAAGTCGACGCTGTTTTGGCCGCAGGAGAGTGTCGAAGCGCTCGCTGGCGACCTACGAGCTCCGGAGAAGATGGATATCCTCGTCTCGCAGGTCCTCGACGTCCTGGAACCCTTCCACCCGGAACTTCGTCACGCTTGGGGAGCTTTGGCAGTCGATTGGGCGACGTCGTGCCCGAATCGACATCTCGCCTGCAGGTCGTTCCAGCTCTTCCGAGTTCTCGTCCCCGTCGTCACAGCTCGAATGCTAGCAGACATGCTCGGCCGACTCTCCAACACCATCGCGGATCCGTCGCCGGAGAACAACGCGTTCTGTCGAGAGATCCTCTTCAGTTTCTGCGGGATCGTTCGATCGATGGACGCCGAGGATCTCCTCGCCTACCCTCAACTCTTCTGGTGTACGGCCGCTTGCCTCTCGACGACCGTCGAAGCAGAGTTCTCCATCGTCCTCGACCTCCTCGGACTCCTACTCGATCGACTGGATCTTCAAGAGGCTGAAGTCGTTCACATCCTCCTCGAAAACCAACCTCCTCACTGGTACGGAGACGATCTTCGCCTACAAGTCCTCCTCCTCCCTGGACTTCGATCCTCCCTCACCGACGAAGCTACCTTCCACCTCCTTACCCGACTCTCCAAGATCGACAGCTATCTACTCCTCGACCTCGCAGGTAAGTTCATCCTGATTCCTCGAAAATCGGGGCCTTCAACCCGACTGACCTTTGTCTCTCCTTTCGTCCCCTTTTTCAGACGAGCGAACCCTCCATATCTTCACCGCCTCCCTCCCACACTTCCTTCACGCCATGGACGAAGGAGCTCTCAGCGAAACCATCATCACTCTCGCGACGGATATCAGTCGAATCGCCGAGTTGGAGGACAAACCGAGCATCGAGCGACTAATGATCTCGTTCGCCAAAAGTCGATTCCGAACCAAGGACGACTTCCTTCGCCAGGCCGTCGGATGCCTCAGGGAGTACTTCCTCGCTCAGAACGCCTTCGTCGTCATCACCATGCTCCTCGGATTCGTCCTCAACGATCGCGACTGGATGAGGGAGAAGACGATGCACGTTCTCAAGCTCGTCTTCCAATCTCCCGAAGCCCGAGTCCCTCTCGCAACCTACGGAGCCGAACTCCTCATGCCCCTCCTTCACCTCCTCCCAACACCCTTCGCATCCCTCGCGCTCGAAGTCCTCAACGAACCCATCGTCATCTCAGGAGGTCCAGCAGCTTCCCACGTCCTTCGAATGAGCATGGCGTTCGGAAACCTCATGAACGGACTCGGAGATCAGACGGGAGAGGTCTTCGGACCACCTCAACCCAGTGGATGGAGCATCGCCAAGATCGAGGAGAAGTCGGCTTGTGCTCGTCAGAACGCGCTCGCGGTCTTCGAGACCTGCTCCGTCGAAGCTCGAGTGCAGTCGTCGGCCCACTTCTCGATGCAGTTCGCCGAGATGGAGAGCTACAACAACGACTCGCAGCTCTCCTTGGACTCGTTTGCTCACTCGATACCGTCCGAGGAAGTTACGCTTGGGCAGCTCGTCGGAGATCTCCACAGTCTGAATCAGTGAGTAGAAGCTCCTCGTCGCGTCGAGTTCAAGGAGCTTCACTGACCTTTCCTTCGCCTGTCTTCGCTTCGCAGGTTTTTCGACGACGACGAGGACGACGAGGAAGAAGACGACGTTCCATCGCCTTTCGACTTCAGCCATCGGAACCAGTCGAGAACAGCCAACGGAGTCATGCACGATACGGCTTCGGAGAGGCGTGTTCAAAACATCCTTCACGCGAGTCTCCTCTCTCTTTCTCCTTCTCTTCTTCACCAAGAAAAAAGCATCGCTAACATCTCCTCGTCTCTCTTTGTCATCTCCAGCGATCCATGGCTCGAACTCCCTCCATCTCTTCCGTTCAGGACTTCGAACGAGCTCGACTCTCCTCCGCAACCGCAACCCCTCCCTTCGGTCCTCCCTACGCGGCTACTCGAGGGTACTCTCTCTCGGACTCAGGCTCAGAAGATGGAGCTCAAACCCCTGGAGTGGATCGTCAGCCATCCTACCGACCATCGAACGAGGAAGGTCGGACTTCAAAAGGCGGAGGAGGAGGCGGAGGAGATGGGTGGTTCGGCGAGGATGAGGGCGAAGTCGAGTCGTTTGGGCTAGAGGGAGGAGGACCTCGCTCTCCACCTGCTACAGCAGAGAAGAAAGGGTTGAAAGGGATGTTGCTGAAGGCTACTACTCGATCTCCGAACAAACCTTTCCATTGATAAGGCTTTCCTTAGCGTTATGTTTCTCGTTTCTCGTTTCGGTTTGTTTTTCCATTCGCGTCTTCTCTTCTCTCTTCATTTGGATTTGCTCTCTCTCTCTCACAGACACACACACACACACCCTGCAACCTTTTTAGCATCTTTCTTCATCTCTCCTGCGCACAAGGTCTCGACTCAGGCTACACTTTTCTTTCACGATCGTCAAATGATTTTTACGACATCTTTTTCTCCCCATCCCTGACTTTGGCCCTCGCGGTGCCAATGCTACCTTATGTCTGTACTGTAGGTGTCCGATCGGGAAGCGAGATTGAAAGAACAAGGTCGGGAGACTCGACGCGTGTTCTTCCCTCTGCTGTTACTCGCACTCTCCCTCTTATCTCTGTCAGAGGCTCAGGCTCCAAAGTTACGCCGGTTTGCTTCTTTACTCTTCCGTAAACGTTGAAAATTTGGAGGAAGCACTGAACTGGTGAGAAGAAGGGGAGGGTGGCAGAAAGATGGTCAGCGGCTCGTGCACCTGCAGATTTTTTCGCGATCAAAGCTCAGGACTTACTTTCTATGAAGGAAGAGAAGGCAATGTTGAACCCTGAGTATCCTGGAGTAGTGTGAAGGGGAGGAGAGTTCATCGTCGTTGGTGGTAGACTCGGGTGGTCTTGCCGGCTGCGGTCGTTTTCGTTTCGAGTCGAGCTTCCCTTTCCCTCTCTCCCTCCCCCCATCCACAACAACCTCGAAACCACAAAGATGTCCTCTTCTCCTCTCCCCTTCCTCCCCACCGAAGTCAAGAAGGAAATCCTCAAGGTCTGCGACCAATCCACGCTCGCAAAGACATCCGGTCTCTCCCTCGCCCTCCTTCAACTCTCCTCTCCTCTCCTCTCCTCTATCGACACATCGTCTTCGAGGGTCCAGAGGGTTTGACCAAGTTCTTCACACTCGTCGTGAGTACCTTCTTTCTCTTCTTTCGCTACGAGGTTCAGAGAGACTCGAGAGTAACGAAGGATGGGAAGGAGAGAGCTCAACATCGAGCTGACCTTCCATCTCCCTTCGCTTCGTTCTCTTCACTTCTCAGGCCGAAAAGAGACACCCAGAACTCGAACCTTGGCTCGATCTCTCCTTCGTTCACTTTATCACCTTCATCGACGACGAGCAGCCGTTCAACCGGCAAGAAGACTACGACGAGGAGCCATCCTCCAAGTAGAGCCGCGACGTCTTCACCTTCCCACGGCCTCCTCTCCTGGCCGCCTTGCCCTCACTCTCTCAAGGTAGTCATCCCCGAAGGACTTTCCTACACCCAGATCTACCCCTTTTTCGATCATGTCGAGTTCCATCTCGTCGGGGTTCCTGGAGGAGATCCTTCGTACCTTTTCGTCGACCTCTCGGACTGAACGCGTCTCTCAAGACTCTTTCTGGTCCAAGCCTTCTTCTTCACAGACCTTTTTGGATCACGTTCTGGACTTGCGGTCTCGTTGATCGACAGGGATCTTCGAATCTGCTATGATCTTTCGAGTTCAGAGCTTTCGCGGCAGGTCCTCGTAGACCTTCGGTCGGACTTGGACGTGAGACACGAGTACTCTCACGTAACAGAAATAGTCGTTTCGGTCTCCAGCGAGCAATCAAAAACTTACCTCTCCAACGCCTTGGCCAAATCTCTCCTTCGTCCTCGAATCACCATCCTCGTCAAGTCGTCGACCGAAAGGGAAAGGTGAGTTGCGCGTCTTCCTTATCCCTTTCTCTTCTCCTGATCCATCCAAGCTGACCTTCTTCCTTCCATCTCAGCAGCTCGTCTACCAACGCAAACTTAACCTGATCGTAAGCCTGGTTCCCTCTCATCCTTTCTATCGCTTCCCTCATCCCCTCGTTCGTCGTCACGTCGCGATGGTCTGATTTTCTCTTTCTCCTTTCCTCGCTCAGTGGATGATCCCCTCGTTTTCCCTCGATTTTTGGACGGATTTAGGAGAGCTATGATCGGATTCGGAACTTGGTGGGAGTGGTGTGTCGAGGGTCGGGGATGAAGGGAGAAACGAGACGAGACAGTGACGATGGATCATGAACCTTCGACGCGACGAGCACTACTTTCTCTCTTCTCCGCCTCTTCTCTCTTCAGAGACATCGCGATCTGGATCGCAGACTCGCCACATCTTCCCGAGCTGAACCTCTTTTGGTCACTTCCTGAGACCCAGTAAAGACTAAATGCTGCAGATGCCAGAAGTCTGAACCTGTCGAAAGATCGAACAGACGACGTCGCCTCCCTCGACCTGTCCTCCTTCTCCTCTTTGCTCCTCTATTCTAGGTTTTCTTCCCCCAGTTCTTTGCTTCTCTACCTCGTCATCAACCCTTCCCCATCTCAAAGGCAAAAAGTGGGCGGCCAGACTTTCCCAGAGGGTACAAGATGCTCGAGTTTCGATAGCCTTCCACCGACCTGGTATGGCCTAACGGTCTAGCCCAGGTCACCCTCCCTTTGATTTAAGCACAAAAAACCCTGTTAACCGTTCCCTAAGACCTACTTCTCTCTCTTCACTGAGATCGTAGAACTCGGGGCAGGAGCGCGCGCAGACGGGGTTTCAAGTTCTCTCCAAGAGAGAGAGGACTGTTTTTGTTTCGCGTTGAGAAAAGGTGGTGAAGAGGATGGGAATTGAATGGATGACTTTTGAGGCGAAAAGGTGGCGGGACGGAGGGAGAGAGAACGAGGTGGCGGGTCGTCGTCGTCAAGACCGAAATCAATCGCGCCGCGTCTGGAGGTTTCAAGAGGTTCATGAGAGTTCTCCATCTGCAGAAAGAAGACTAGATCAGACGCCGGGGGAGATGTTTTGAGTAGCTCTTGCTCGGATCTTGGAGTTGTTGTTGCTCGAGGGAGATATCTGAACGAGAAGAGATCGGTGAGCTTCTGCCGTCTGCCTTTCGACGCGACTTTGAGTTGCTGCTTCCTTCTCCCTTCCACACCACACGAGAAAGGACAGACTGTTGGTCCGTCTTGGATACCAAGAAGAGAGAAATGACGAAGTTTTTAAAAAAGCAAGGCTCTGAGAGTCAAACACATCCTTCTTTCTCTCTCCGCTCAAGTCACCTCCAACTCCCTCTCTCCCTCCCTCCTCCCTTCTCTCCCTCTTTTCTTCTTCCTGGAGGAATGACCTCCACCCCTCTCACCACTCCCTCTCGACCCACGCCCTCCACCTCTCGCCCTCATGCTCCTCTAACCGCCTCCTCCCCCGCGTACGTGACGAAGGATCACAAACGACACTCGTTGTACGGAACTGAAGATCGAGTCGTCCTCGATCCTGGATCGTCCGTTTGGAAGGTCGGCTTCTCGGGAGAGCCCAAACCTCGAGCTGTATTCTGGGCGGGGGAGGGGGAGAGACCTATATGGGAGGAAGAGTTTGAAGGAGTCGTGAGGGAGGAGTTGGAGGGCTTGGATCTCGAGGGTGAGGGAGGAGGAGGAGGGGAAGGAAACTGGAGGAGGGAGATGGGAGAGGAGATTGTTCAGAGGATGATTGGGGATAGGTTGAGGGAGGTGTTTGCAAAGTAAGTGTTATCCTTGTTTCCCTTATTGAGCCTCGGGAGCGAGGGATAGTAGAAGAGAAGGAAGCAAGGGAAGGAGGAAACGAAGCTCACCACCTCCTTCCCCCTCTTTCTCTCTCGTTTGTAGACATCTCATGACAGACCCCAAATCTCGTAAAGTCATCGTCCTCGAGAATCCTTTACTGCCTACGAGGATCAAGGAGATGCTAGCTCGATGTCTCTTCGAGGATCTACAGGTGAGCTTGCTTCCCTTCGGTTGTTGAACTCGACCCCTTTCCTCCGTTCGAGCTCACTCTTCGCCTCTTTCCAGGTGCCGTCCATCTCCTTCATCCCACCTCACCTCCTCGCTCTCCTGGCTATAGGTCGTACAACAGGTCTCGTAGTAGATGTGGGATACTTGGAGACTGTCGTCCTGCCCGTGAGTCTGCTTCCACCTCGCTTTCTCTTTCGCTCGAGCTCACCACCATCCTCTCCTCCTTCGCAGATCCACCTCTCCCGCCCTCTCTACACCCTCCTCCTCTCCACCCCTCTCGCCTCCCGCCATCTCCACTCAACCCTTCATCTCCTCCTTCTCCACTTCGCTCGCTACTACCCTCCGGTCGCCTCCCTCTCAGCAGCAGCGTCCTCCACTTCCTCATCCCTCGGGCCAGGAGAACGCGTCGACATGGAGATCCTCGCTAGGAAGGGAGTACTGGAACAAGTCCTCAGCTCGGGGTGCTTTGTGGGTCAGCTGTTGTCGCAGGAGGAAGAAGACGAAGACGACTTGATGATGGGAGAAGGAGGGGACGTGTCGTTTGGAGGAGGGGAGGAGATGGACGTCGACGAACCTACTCCCTCTTCCTCAGCCGCTTCAAGCTCGTTCGCCAAGAAGCAACAACGACCTCCTCTTCCACCTCATCTCCTCGATCTCAAAAGGAAGTTTTCCAAACGTTCCACTACTCGTTCGCTGAGGGTACCCGTTCCTTCTCTTCCCGGCGAAGGACTGGGAAACGGGACGTTGATCGTTCCAGGATGGATCAGGGAGCGTGTAGCGGAGGATTTGTTTTCTTTCAAGAAAGCTGGGGAGGGGAGGGATGATGAGAGGGAAGAGCTGAGTGTTGTAGAAGCGGTGCTTGGTGTATTGCTGAAGGTGAGTCGCGTCTGACGCGTCCTCTGCCCATCAGTCTTTCGTTTTCTGATCTCTCTCTCTTTTCCTCCTCCCCTTTCTGGTATACAGCTTCCCATCGACCTCCGACTCCCTTTAGCGTCCACCATCCTCCTAACAGGAGGAACCTCCTCCCTCCCAGGCTTCCTCCCTCGCCTCCGATCCTCCCTCCTCCTCGCTCTCTCTCCTCTCCCAACTCCTTCCCAACCCCCAACCCCGACCTCCACCACCCTCTCACGTCGTCCCCCACGCGCACCTCGGCTTCCTTCCCACCCCTACTCCCCTCTCCTCCCCCTCCAAAAACAAATCGCTCTCCTCAACGACCCCTCCCCGCCGCCTCTCACCTCCCCTCCCTCCGCCGGTTCAGCACCAGCGTTCGCACCGAGTCTGCTGGGATGGATAGGAGGGAGTTTAGCGGGTGCGATGAGAGTGGGGAGTAAAGTGGAGGTGACGAGGGAGGGGTGGGATGAGGCGAGGGAGGGGAGGATGAAGAGAGTTAGGGAGAGGTTGAGGAGTGGGGAGAAAGAGAAGGAGAAGGAGGGAGGAGGAGGAGGAGGAAGAGAAGCGGCGTTGGCGGCTGAGTTGGAGGAACAGATGGGAAGGAAGGGTGGGTTGGAGGTGTTGGGGGATTGGAGTTGTCCGCCGACGGGAGGGATGATGGGCGGCGCGGTAAGTGGTTTGGTTGGAGGGAGACGGTGAGGGGGGAGAAGAGTTGCGATACCATCCTACAAGTGGAGAGAAGAGCTTGATAATGCCGATACCCTATGCTGCCATTAAGTGCTGCTCGGGAGTGGAAAGACAGAAAGCTTCAACGAATGGAAATCGACGACGCGACGACGATGTCAAAACTGAGCGAACTTCTGTGCAAACACACGGGATCCCCTCTCGCTAGCTCAGCACAAGAAAGCTACACCCACATCGGTACGTCTTTCAGTGCAGCGGCGTTCGACCCTCTTCTCCTCACACCTGTCAAGCTCACAGCGAGAAGCCCAACGAGTCGAAGGCCCAGGAAGTCTACCACGAGATAGGCTCTAACATGTAGTCTCATCTCTAAGATGTAGTCTAATCTATCCTCAGCTCAAACACCCTCAAGCTCCGATCATCACTCCCACTAGCAAGTCGAATCACGTCTCCCTTCACTCGACTTCCGTCCTTCGGAGGAGGCTGGAAAGCTAGTCGAGTAACAGCTTCCAGGTGGGCGATGCTGTGAACGTAGGAAACAAAGAGGGAAGCAAAAGAGGTGAGCGACGAGATGAGAGGGAGAAAAAGGGGGAATGGAAGGAGACGAACGAAGAATCCAACGAAAGAACAAGATCCCATTTCGACGCGTCTGTCGAAGGCGACGAACAAGTGTAGATCTTGATGGGACCGCTTTCGAGTCCAACAGCAAGAACCAGCCTTTTTCAGACGTAACCGCAAAAGAAAGTGGGGTTCAGCTCGAGCTTCATCTTCGACGCGAAAGAAAGAACGAGGTTTGAAAACTCACCGTCCATCCAACAGAGCAGGATAGAAATCACAACTCGTCACTCCCTCTTCAAACTTCAAGATCTTGGCTGGAGCCCACATAGAGGATTCTTCGAGGTTCGGACGAAGCCAGATCTTGACGCTCTTGTCCCTTGAAGCGGTCGCGAAGACCATGTCGTCGATTGGGGAGGAAGGGGAGGAGGAAGAGGAAGGGAAGAGAGGGGAGAAGGAAACGTCCCAGATGATTCGAGCGTGAGGTTTAGGGTTGAAGGCGAGGGGGTGGTAGCCTGAGAAGATCGAGATCGAAGCGAATGGATCAGTTCCCAATCTTGAGGCGAGAGCACGAGGGAAACGCGACTGGATTCTGTCTAAAGCTCACCTTCTCCCTCCGTATCCCTCTCATAAACTCCCCATCCTCGATCCCTCCCTACCGTAACAATGAGCCTATCATCCCGACTGAACGCAATCCTCGTGACCGTCAACGAGTGACCTCCAAGGGTGTTGAGTAGAGGTTTCCACGTCTTTGTAGAGTACAAACGAACGACGGCGTGAAGAGCGTTGGTAGATTTGCAGGAGGTGGCGATGAGGGTAGAGTCGTGGGAAGAAGAGAGGGCGTAGAGCTGAGAACGAAGGGAAGGAGAGCAAAGCGTAAGCATACGAGCGGAATCGAGGAGCGAGAGATGAGAAAAGCAGAATCCGACGAACCTCGTATCCATGTCCATAAAGTTTCTCGAGTTCAGGCCAATACGTCGAAGTCGAAAGAGTGTTCTCAGTAGGAGGAGAAGTCATAGCTTGAGAGATCGAGAACTGAGTGTAGTTGAATCCAGCGTCTCCAGAAGTATCTTGATCGTCAGGATCTGTTTCAAACAACATCCAAGACATGTCAGTTCCGCTTTTGCACCGTCCCTACAGACCAAACCGAAGGCTCAAGACTCACCCTCCGTCATCAACATCTTATTACTCAACCCCAACGGAGGCAAACTCGCTCCAATCGCTCTCTTCCTTCCCGTCCCATGACTTCCCTCCTCCTCCTCCTCTCCCGTCGAGGAATGCACAGCAGCTCCCAATCCCTCCAGCGAGTCCACAAACCCAGTTGTCTCCTCAAATACCCGCACGACCTTCTCGTCGGCTCCGGAGACGAAGCGTTGAGAGGGAGGGAGGGTGGCGAGACAGGTGAGAGGGTACCCGTGGATTTGAGGACGAGCGATCTCGGCCCATGTGGTGATGATTTCGGATTCTATGGGACGAGTCCAGGGAGCGTGGATTCGAGTTGTTTCGTCGGAGCTGTGAATGGTCGATGGGGAAATGAAGAGGAGGGAAGAAGGAGAGAAGTCAGATTCCGACGCGTTGAGCGTTTCTCTTCCCTTGGACTCCTCTGTCTTCCTTCCCTCCGCCCTCTGTTCCACCGTTTCGAACCGATTTTTTTTACGTACCTAACACTCCCAACCCACTCTCTCCCCTCCCTCCCACCCCAAGCGACTCCCCTAACCCCTCCAAAATGACCCGTCGGTCCCTTCCCATCCGTCCACATCTCCCCCTCCGTCTCTCCCTCCCGCCACACATTCCATCCTCCAGCCCACCCACTTCCAAGAATATCCTTCTTAATCGACGACCCATCAGGAGCAAGGGAAGCTCCCCACAGAGCCCCGAAGAACCCGAGTCCTTTGACGGAGACCTGTCCGTATCGACCTTGAGCGTACCAGATTGCGGAGGAAGTGGCTGAGGAGGAGGTGGTGGTTGAGGTGGAGGTGGAGGGGAGGAGAGAAGGGGGTGGAGGAGCCCAGATGATGAGGGAGTTGTCGGCTGAGGAGGAGAGGAGTTGGAGGGAGGAGGTTGGGGAAGGAGAGGGAGAGGGAGGGGAGAAGTGGAGAGAGGTGACCCAGTTGTCGTGGCCTTGGAGGAGGGCTGAGAAGGAGAGGGAGAAGTTGGAGGTGCTGCAATTTCGAAGGGGGGTGGAAAGAATGGACAACAAAGAAAGATCAGCGATTTGAGTCGATTCACTCGCCGACGCGTCGCTCCTCGACGAGGAAAAAACAAACGAAAGAGAGAGAATAAAAAACTCACCTCCCATCCCTCAGCTTCACACCCAACGTAAAAGCCTTCATACTAACCTGCCCCACCCCATTCCCACCTGCTCCTTCTCCACTATCCTCCTCCTCTCCCGCCCCTTTAGCGATCTTCCTCTCAAACTCATCCATCATTTCATCGTCCAACACCTCTCCGCTTCCTGATCCAGAAGCGACAGGAGCTTCCTCCTTGACGGCTTCGGGCGCGAGAGGGATGAGCGACCACAGTCGAATGTAGCCGTCCTGAGAGCCGGAGGCGAGGAGAAGGTCGGAGGAGGTTGAAGGGTTGGAGGAGGAGGTTGGAGGTGGGGAGGGAGAGAAATCGAGAGCTCGGACCCAGTCGAGGTGACCTTCTAGGGAGAGGGAGTAGGAGAACTGGGTGGGGGGTCGAGAAATGAAGGAGAGCGGGGAGATGGGCGTTAGCAAGAAGTCGAGACGGGACGCGTCGAGGGGAGGAAGGGAGAGAAAGAGCTAGCTCACCTCGGAGGACTCGGTTTGGAAAGTGAAGATTTGGATTTTTCGATCGGTTGTAGCCAGAGATAGGATGGGGGCTTCGATAGCAATCATTCAAGGAGAGAGAAGTGAGCAACGGGGAGTTTTGAAGAGGGAAGAAAGGAAGAAACTCGAGCTCACCATCGGTTCCAGGGAAAGTCGACACAGCGAGGGCGAGAGGGATCTTCCCAGCGGTCGAGATGGTCTGGAGGAGCTTGGACTCGACTGAGAGCATGGGTGAAAGTCCTAGATTAGCGAAGAAGCAAAGTACTCAGAATTCGGGAAGGTGGGACTAACCAGACGAGTCTCCGAGCTCAACGATCCAGACGAGAATCTTGCAGTCCGAGGAGGCAGTAAGGACCATAGCAGACGAGGACGACGAGGAGCTTGAAGGGGAAAGCCATCCTACGTTTGAGAGAGCGCAGATGGAGGTTACTGAAGCTGAGTGACCTGGGAGAGGGGAGGAGAGCGACCACTGAAGTTCGCAGAGAGGGAAAGGAGGAGGGAGGGAGGAGAAAAAGGTGAGCTTCGACCACTCTTCGACTTCTCCTCCCCTTGCTGTTTCTTGAGCTTGAATCAAATTTGAAAGGCCTCCTCCGACTCACCTGTCCCTTGAGCCCGTTCCTCTTCCACAGATTGACCTTTCCAGCTGCGTCTCCCGATACGAAAGCGAGGTCTCCGTTGTCGTTGGTGAAAGGAAGGAAGGAGACCGAGACGACCTCGGCCGTGTGGCCTGGGAGGATTTGATGGACGAGTTCTTGTTTGGAGTTCTACAGATCCCAAAAGCAAGCATTTCAAAGAGTCAGGTCTCTGCCTGAGAGAGCATCCAAGAAGAGCGAAGGAAGGCCAGGAAAGAGGGAAGGCGAAGAAGAAAGGTCGAGCTCAAGCTGACCTTTGAGTCCCAAAGAGCGATTCCCCTGCCTGCTCCGAACGCTACGAGTCCCTTGCCGTCAGGAGAGATCGAGGAACAATGCGAGTATCGATTGGCGGAAGTGGCAATGTACACCGAGCTTGCTGTGGAAACCATCTCGAGGGAGGAAGGCGGTCGTTGAGAGGGAGGAGGAGGAGAGAAGCGCGAGCTGAAACCTCAACCGTTCCTTCCCGCCGAACCTTTTCCCTCCGAAATCGATCCAGACCTCTTTTGACTCGCAACGACCACCAAGAAGCTCTATTCTGTATATCCCTCTCGATCCCGACTCTCGACTCTCGATCTTCTGGAGGTAAGCTCTATAACAACGGAGGCAAGGAGAGACTCGGACGCCCACGCCGTCCCTCCAAGCTCACCATCTTTCCCTTCCTTCCTTCCGTCCCCTTCTCTCCCAGCTCTCCAACCCCCCTTCCCCCTCCCTTTCAAGATGACCATCATGCAACGCAAAGCCCGTTCAGAATCAGCAGACGAAGCCTTACGAGTCCAGACGATGGGAGGCCTGCAGGTAAGTTCTGTTCCCCTGTTGCGAGCTTCGGTCGTCCCTGCTCCTTCCCTTCTTCCTTTCCTGGCTGACTTCCTACTTCACGCATGGTTTAGGGAATGGCCAAGTACACGGTCGTAGCTATCGGAGTCTGTGCGATTCTGCATCAGACTTGGCCTCTGTTTCGGTTCGTTCCAACTTCAACTCAACTCAACTCCTTCTCTCTCTGCTCGATTCCCTCCGTCCATCCGAATTGACTCGAGCTCACGCCGACTTCGCTTCCTCCACTCGCTCTCAGTCGACAAACCCTAGCAGGGAAAGCGTTCTTGGTCTCAGGAGCAGGTATGACTGGGTTGGTCATGGGTGCTGAAGGTAAGCATCGAGCTTGCTACTATATCAGGAAGGACTCGGGAGGAGGAGATCGAGAAAGCTGAACCGCGACGACGAATAAACTCTTTTTGGATCGCAGACAAACTCCAGCGGTACGAGTACAAGCAGAAGAGAATTTGGAATGAGGAGAGGAAGAGGGTGACTTCTCTGTTGGTGAAGGAGGGGAGTGTAGGATCTGAGGCGGAGATTACTAGGTGAGTAAAGTTGAACGAACGAACGCGAGGGGAGATGGAAGGTCGCCTTCACTCGCCTTTTCGATCCTGGGATGTACTTCCATGTCGCTCCTGAGAGGCTTCTATCCCTCCTTTTCAACCTCTCCCAACGTCAGCGACACAAACTGACCCTCCTCACTCTCCTCTTCCTCACCATCGTCTCTTTCTTCTTCTTCTTCTTCTTCGTCCCCGTTCGTCCGTCCTCCTTCCTTTTCTCAGATACATCTCCGATCAACGTAAACTCGAACAGCAGCAACAAGCTCTCCATCCTTCAAGTTCAAGTTCCCGTCCTACTACTCCAGCGTACCCACCGAACCCTCCTCGCTTCGGGGAGACGGAAACAGAGTTGGAGGACGAGGTGCTGGATGTGCTGGTCAAGTCGGAGGATTGAATGGTTTTGTGGTAGATGTGTTTGAACGGTGGTTAGAAGAGAGATGGGGAGGAGAGGAAGAGCGGGAGGAGGAGGAAGAAGAAACATCGCGTTCGTCGGGTTTCAATGCGCTTTCTTGCCTCTCTTTCTTTTTCTCGCGCTTCTAGACGGGAAGGGGTCGGTGGAAAGACCGCTGAGGTCTGTATTATTTTGGAGTCCTGGGTGCTGTGGGATCTTATTGGAGGAAGGCAAGGAGGGAAGGATTGGGAAGAGCAGACGCGTCTGCTCGCGATCTCTCCGAGAGCAATCAATCGCTACTTTTTTGTTTGGTTCATAGGTGACCTTCCTCTTGCTTCTGCTTTCTTCTACTTTTCCTTTTTATATCTCTCTATACATACGATCTCTCCATTTCTCACGGTGCTGTAGGACTGCTGAAAGAAAATGGAAAAGGACGAAATCTCGAGTTTCCTCTGCCCCTCCCACGTTCTCGAGGCCTAGCTCTCTCGCTCGAGGTTGAGACCGTCCGAGTCGACGTCGCTTCCCTCCCAACTCCCTCCTCTCCCTCTCCTCCCCCTTTCGTTGTCCTTGAATTATGTTGGCGACCGACTCGCATCTTCCCCGCCCTAGTCCACCCGATATCCATCACTCTCTTCGGACTCCCTCCTCCTCCTCTTCTTCTTCTGCGACGATGCCTCCAGCAACCTCGACGTCGTCTTCTTCTTCAACCTGGACAGATGGTCGCCCTTTGATGCCTGAGCCTTCGTTCTCTTCTACATCTATCAAAAGGAGGTCTTCTACGATAGATGCTTCCACCCGCAGTGGCTCCTCTACGGGAGGAGGAGGGAGGAGGACGAGTGGACCTCGAGGGGAGGAGGAGGCGAGGGAGGGAGGAGGAGGAGCAGGAGAGGAAGGAACCGGTCCTAGTTCTTCCTCTCCTTCGACGCCGACATCTGCGACTACGTCCAAGGCTTCCTCGATCGTATCGGATCCTCCTACCTCACCTTCGTCGTTAAGAAAGTCAGATTTGGAACCTCCACAAGGACCGGAAGCGACCTCATCTCGTCGCGCAGCTTCACCACCTCTCCCTCCTTCCTCCTCCTCCTCCTCCTCCACCTCCTCGACAACAGATCAACCAGACTCGGATCCTCACACCACCACCTCTTCTTCCTCCTCCTCGACCATCTCCTTCTCTTCAACCGCAGCAGCTCCCTTGGACCCTCTCCCTCCGACGACAAGCGCGGGCCATCTCGAACGACCTCCTTCCTCGTCTTCGTCTCTCACCTCGACACCCACGACGACCAACGCCAACCCTCCCCTCCCTCACCTCGATCTCGCCAAATTCCCACCTCAGGAACTCGTAAAGCTTCTCGCTCGCTTGCTTCAGCAGATAGCGACTGCGAACGATGCTTTGAGGAGTAGCGAAGGAGAAGGGACCGAAGGTAGCAGCGAGGGAGAATCGACGCCGCCGAGAGATCGTCCTCCTCCTCCTGGAGCAGAGAACGAGAAGGGACCGGAGCGTGGGGGGGAAGGGAAGAGAGTCAAGAACGAGGAGGAGCAAGTAGAGATGGAACAGTCGAATTCAACCCCACCCCCAACGACAACAACAACGAAGGAGCAGGAGAACGAGGAGATCGCGGAAGGTCATCAGCAGGAGGAGGAGGTCGACCGAACACGTTCTTCCTCTTCGACGACGTTGGTAGATCAGGCACCTTCAGCTTCCACACCTCTTTTCAATCAATCGACAACCTCAGATGTACACCCATCGTCATCGTCGACTTCTTCCAACCCAACTCCTCCTACACCCACCACAAACAACACGACCTCAACCTCATCTTCATCTCACCCCGTCGTCGCACAACCTCCTACTCCTCCCTCCCCATCAACCTCAACCTCAACCCTCCACTCGAACCACACCCACACCTCCTCCTCATCCCACCATCACCACCACAACCCTCACCCCTCCTCCTCCTCCCCTCCTCCAGCCGTAATGGTCACCCCCTCCCACCCCCTCCTAGCAGCCTCCCTCTCAGCCTTCCAATCCCCCTCCGCTTCTCTCTGCTTCCACGCTCGCAACATTCCAGGAATATCCATAGAGGTCTACCTGCTCAGGATCTTGAAATATTGTCCTGCGAGCAACGAGGTGTTCTTGAGCTTGCTGGTGTACTTTGATCGGATGAGTAGGTTGAGTTTGGAGGTTTCGGGGAGGACGTTTGCGATTGATAGTTTTAATGTGCATAGGTTGGTTATTGCTGGGGTGACGGTGGCGAGTAAGTTTTTTAGTGGTGAGTAGTGCTGGTTTCTTCTATCTCTAGTCCGGTCTTTGGAGGGAGGGGAGAAGGAGATGTTTCGTTTCGTTTTCGTCGCGACTGACTCTTCTTCTTTCCCTCTCCCCCTCTCCCTCCCCCCCCCCCCGCCTCTCTTCCCTCTCTCCTCTCCTCACCCACTCTTCCCAAACTCACTCACTTCCCAACCACTCAGACGTCTTCTACACCAACTCCCGCTACGCTAAAGTAGGAGGTCTCCCCCAATCGGAACTCAACCAACTCGAACTCCAGTTCCTCCTCCTCAACGACTTCAGGCTCGTCATCCCTCTCGAGGAGATGCAGCGCTACGGCGATCAACTCCTTCTCTACAGTGAGGGTGGAGCGACGGCTGGGGGCGAAGCGATTGAGAAACTGGTGGATTCGAGGAGGAGGAAGGCTAGGGAGGAGCATGAGGGGGGAGAGGGAGGGGAGGGAGGAGGAGGGAAGATGGATGGGGTGGAGACGGTTGTTGGTGCTGGAGAGGAAGGGAAGGAGAGCGGTGAAAATGGCGGTGGTGGTGGAGGGGCGTTGGGGTTGGAAAAGAATGAGAACGGAGGAGGATCTCGTGAGTTTCGCGTTCCTTTTTTTTTTCTTTTCGATTCGAACGCTGACTCGTCCAATCTTTTGCGTTCTGGTAGCCATGGACGGAGTAGAAGCTTCGAGATCTTCGTCGTTTAGCGACATCAGTACCGACTCGAGCTCAACTTCGACGACGACGACTTCGTCGTAAGGACGGACGCGTTCCCTCTTCCTCTTCTTCGCATCGTCGCATCATCTCTCGAACCCCATCCGACCCCAAACCCAACCCAACTCATTTACATCGTCTCTTAGATCCTTCGTACCTTCTGCCTTTCTCACCCCCACCTGCTTTCCGTCCTTCATTATGCGTCTTTGTTTTCGGTTCGGTTCGTTTTTCACCTCCCTCTCTCTCTCTCGCCTTTCGAACCCAAACGCAAAATCAACCACACCCCTTTCATCCCCTCATAAATCTTCTTACTCTCCTCCTCCTCACATCATCGTTCTATCTCTTTTGGCTAGTCTTTGCCTTTTCGACTTGTTTTTCTTTCCCTCTTTCGGCTCCTACTACATCAAATCCATGTTACATAACAATACTACTATTACTCAAGGTCTTTTGGGATTGTGCATTTCTTTCTTTCTTTTTGGCTTGGCTTGGAGGGCAGGAGTTGGGTTGGGGGGGAGAGAGAGGGAGAGAGAGAGGGAACCGTCGGAATGTTTTGTTTTTTTTTCGATTCCGCGTTGAAAAAAAAAATGCTCGCACATCGAACCTCAAGAGATGGTTCTTCCTCCTAGAATCTTATCGTCTTCGATCTACTAACCAGTGACGATAGATAACAACGAAGATCGATCTACTTCCCGCCTCCCCTCTTCTTCTTCATCTCCGCAACCCACTTCTCCTCCCCCTCCCCCTTCGTAACAACCACCAAACTAACCACCCCATCCTGCACCACAATCCCATCCTTCTCTCCCCCAACCTCACTTGCCTCCTTCCTCCCAGCAGCAAACACATCCTCCATCGTAAACCCCTTCTTCGCTCCAATCGGCACCTTCAACAACCTCCCCAAACTCGTCTCCACATACACAACAATGTTCTTCAACGTGTACGATCCCTTTGTGTCCCACTCCGGCGGGGGGGAATTGGGAGGGAACATGGGTTGGAGAGCTTCGAGGAGGGGGGTTGTGGAAGGGAGGTGGGAGAGGAGGTCGGAGGTTTGGTGGGAGGGGTAGAGGAGGAAGGTTGGGAGGATGAGAGGGGTTTGAGGGGGTGGGGGGAGCCAGAGGGAGGAGAGTTCGGTGGGCCAGCTGTTTGAAGAGGAAAGGAGGGGGGTGTTAGGTTGAGTGAAGGGAAAGACGAAGAAGGGAGGGAGACAGAGGAGAGAATGGGAGAAACGAACAGAGGAACGACGGAATCGAGAGAGTTTTCGGGTCGGGTTTCGGGATCGAAATGCATGGGGTGAGGGTTGTCGGGTGGGGAGGGAGATTTCTTGATGATGGCACCTCGGAACTGGAAAGAGAGAAGGGGAAAACAGACGCGTCAGTTTTGGACGAGTCTCTCCCACGCGCTTCCTTCCTTCAGTTCCTTTCGTACTTCGACACTCCACCTCCTCCGACGTCCGCGGCGGCCATCCAAGAACTAAACAAGAAAAATTACTCACCCTCAAAGCCTTCTCCAGCGCCTTTGCTTCCTCGACCTTTCTCCTCTCCCTCTCCTTCGTCTCTCCTTCCTTCTTCTTCAACTTCTCCCACCGCTCCACAGCCTTCTCCCTAACCAGCGTATGACTCCTCGCTCCTTCCTGACCCGGGATCGCCAGTGCTCGATCGCAGAAAGTGATGCATTCCTCGTAGTGTGAGAGAGCGAGTTGAGCGAGCGAGGTTCGATAGAGAGCTTTGACGCAGACGGGATTGAGAGTGAGAGCTTGGGCGCAATCGAGGAGGACTTGACGGTTGTTTTCTACAGACCGAGATACGATGAGAAGAAAGAGGTCAGCTCAAGGCAAAGGAGACGAGGAGGAGACGAAGAGACGGAAGACTCACCGAGAGCGAGGTTGCAAGCAGCTCGGTTGACGAGCAAAACCTCGAGAAGATCGTTATCTAGAGGTTTCGCATCGATAGCCTGGGTGTAGAATCCTTGAGCTTCACGGAATCTACGTCCAGCAAAGTACTCGTTCCCTTGGTTCTTGAAGTTTCGGGCGACCTCTGGAGGGGAGACGAGGGTAAAGACAGGGAAGGAAGGAGAAATCGGTCAGCTTCGCTCGTTTTCTCCTTGCGGCTCCTCTCCGTTCCTTCTTCCTCAAAGACGCCTTTTCGAGGAATCAGACCGTGAGAGGGAAGTAGAAGTCTGCTCACCATCAGGAGTCTCATCGAAAACAAGGGCCTGGAGGGCAGAGATGGCATCGTTACTGCCTTCTCCCTCAGGAAGGGAGGTCATGAACAGCGGAGCATCCGCGAAGTGTTCCTCGATGGATTTTTGAGGTGGAAGGGTAGGTCCTGCGGAGGAAGAGGAAGAAGAAGGGATGTCGGTGGGTGTAGACATGTTGAAAGAGAGATGGGGGGCCTGAAAGGGATGGCGGTTGAGGGATCAAAGGAAGGAAGGAACTCGAAGGAGTTGAGCTTTCACTTTTCGAGGAGGTCGGGTTCGTAACCAAAACGCGTCCGTAAATCTCTGCCTCCTACGGAAAAGGTACGCGAACCTCGAGAGTTAAAGCATATCATCCAGATAACAAACTTCACCGATAATCGTAGGTGCGAGGCACTAGGAAAAGCGAGAACCGAACGTCCTTTCGACTCGCGTCGACGCTCAGCAACTTAATCTCATCCTCCTTCTGGTGCTCATGCTTCCCAAAGAGAATATGTGGGTGCCAGGTTTAGGTTGAAGAGGCGATGTATCCTGGGAAGTAGCTATCAAGGGAGACTTGGGGCGAGAGCAAATGAACCTCGACGCGACGAGACAGAATTCCTTCCCTCTTCTTTCTTTCGAGCTTACCAAGCCCCGCTTTATAGATAGAACTCCGTCCAGACGTTTTTGATGGTTGGATTCGAAGAGAGTAACGATTCGAGCGATACGAAGCGCTCGAAGACTCGAGGAGATGGAGAAGAGAAGAACGAACCGAGAGGCCTGAGGGCTTTGCGCTCCCATCTCCTCCAGCAGAAGCGAGCTGATTTTGATTTGTTTCTGACCATGCGATGTCAAAGAATCCATTTCTATTATCGAAGCTTGATGGGAGAGGGTAAGTCGGTGGTTCAGCGAGGAAACAAGAAAGGGGAAAGGAAGGGAAGGGAGGGATCAGCGAGGAATGTTGAGCTCACTACTTCTCGACTCCGAGACCACGGCCCTGCCGGTCCTGAAGAACGTAGACTCTCCCGTTTCCGACAAGTCCGAAGTTGGCTGCAGTCCCGATCAAAAGATCAGCCAAATATTTCAGGTTGTTAACGAGGAAGAAGAGACGATCCGGAGGAAGCAAGAGCAAGTCGATCTGAGCTCGGGAGAGAAGAAGGGAAGGGTGGCAGAAAGACGGTCAACAGCTCGTTCACCTGCAGATTTTTTGGCCCTCAAATCTCAGGACTTACTTTCTATGAAGGGAGAGAAGGCAAGGTTGAACCCTGAGTATCCCGGAGTGTGAAGGGGAGGAGCGTTCATTGTCGTTGGTGGTAGACTCGGGTGATCTTGCCGGCTGCGAAGTCGTTTTCGTTTCGAGTCGAGCTTCCCTTTCCCTTCTCTTCCTCCCCCCATGCACAACAACCTCGAATCCACAAAGATGTCCACTTCTACCTCTTCTCCTCTCCCCTTCCTCCGAAGTAGATCCCTCGAGAAGCTCGGTGTAGGTGTTGACGGCGCTTCCCTCGACGCTGCGAAGAGGGAGAAGAGGGGAAAGGGGAAGATCAGCCTCATTTCGAGCTCACACTCGTTTCTCCCTGCCTCCTTCACCTTCTAGAAACAACAACCCAAAGGGAACAAGAGGGATCACCTCTCGTCCAAATCCTCCCAGACATTGTCCAGCGAAAACCCAATCCTATCCACCAAGGAAGCCACGACTTTCAGCCTCCCTGCCTCCTCCTGGTTCAACTCATGCTCCTTCACGACCTTCTCGACGAGCGTTTGAGCGAAAGGGTTGATGAGAAGGGTTATGTGTAGACCTGAGCGAAGGGAGAGGAGGTTGCATGCGATGGAGGTGAGGGGTCGAGCGTGGCCCTGGGTGAGATGTACGGGGAGGGACGAGAGGGTGAGCTTTCGTTTTTGTGAAAGTGATGGACAGAAACCAGAGAGAGAGAGAGAGAGGGAGAAAGACCTACGGCCAAAGGGTAGATGGAGAAGATGTAATGGTTCATAATTGAGACTTGAAGATGGGTGAAGGTGGTGGTTCGAAGGCAAAAGGAGGGAGGAAAGGCAAAGCAGAAACGGAAGGCATCGATTTGGTTTCTGGTCATCGTGCCGCTCTGCTCCGAGAGGCATTACGCGAGCGGTGCATTACAGCATGCTGCGCAGGAGAAAGAGATCGCATGAATTGCGGAGATGAGCGTGGAGGCAGTACAAAAAAAACGTACCACGTGGAGAGGAGAAGTCGCGTCGCGTCTTCGCGATCTCCTTCGGTGCTCCCCGGCGCGTTTCGACGAACTTCCTACCTCTCGCTCTTTCGTCTCCCAAGAAAAAAGAGGGACAATGAAAAGACACGACATTCTCATCCCCCACTGTCCTCCTCGTCTTCCTCTCTCTGTTCTAGAGGGATATCGCGAAACAGCCCCTCGTCCTGTGTCGATTCAAAGGGAAAAGTAGACGCGAAATCAGTTCTCGTTTCCTCCCGTTCCACTGCCTGGTTTATAAACTTCTCTTCCCCCCAAACCAGCTCTCGGAAAGGAAGGAGAGAAACGACAGCGCGAACTAACCGAAATCTCAAACCTAGCCCACTTCCTCGGCTTCTCCTCTTTCTCCTCCCCACCGAATCTCTGACTCTTCCCTCCTCCTCCTCCTCCCCACCCATTCTCACCCCCATTCTTCGCCAAGCTAGCTCCGCCCATCCCCGGTAGAAAGGATCCTCGTTGATGTTGGTGTTGAGAAGGGAACGGCGACGAGGAGTGTTGAAAGGAGTTTGAGTTGGAGGAGGGGTTTGGGTTGGGTGAAGGGAGGGTGGTTGCGTATCTGCTCAGCGGCGGGTAAGGGAAACGAAGAGGGTGGTGTGAGCGAGAGGGAGGTGAAGATAGAGAGAGCGGATGGGAAGCGGTGGTCAAGACGGGAGAAAGAGGGAGCGAGGAGAACGAACCTTCGAATCTCGGGAGACGTTGGCGATCCACCGCCGAAGAACAGCAAGATCCGTTGAGTTTTGAGCGGCATGTAGGATTCACCTGAAACGAGAAAACATAAGGAGAGGTCAGTTGGCCTGGCGAGGAAGAAAGGCAGGATGAGGATGGCGAAGAAAGGAGGGAAAGGAGAAAAACTCACCCAACTGAGGCGTCAAGATCGCTCTCGAATCAGGATCAAAGTTCCCTGGTTTGCCTTCCGAGTCGACGAACTTGGTAGCTAGTTGGACGGAGGTGACGATCTGAGACACAAAGAGGAAATGCAGAGAGAGTCAGCGAGGAGTTCGGAGAAAGGATGAGGGAATCCGATGCGTCGTTTTCGATGCCTCGAGTCCCTTTCCCAGCCGTCAGTTGCCTTCGTTCTTGCGCAGCCTCAACCATAAGTGATGAAATGATAAGCAGAGGCGTAGATGGAGATGTGGACTCACCCCAACCTCGAACAAAGCCGAGCATTTCTGCAAGGTCGACTTGATCAACGCGACGATCCTCCCTTTCGACTTCCCATCTGGAGGGACGGCTGGGGACCGGATAGGGTGGGAGAGGGTGTCGATGAGGAGGAGAGAGATCTACCATGACCCAAGCAGCAAAAGAGAAAGCAACAGGTCGAGGTCAGCGAGCTCTTCGAAGTCAGAGAAGAAGAAAGAAACGACGGAGGCAGGAGGTTGCAAGCTCACCTTCGGATTCGTCCTCAGAAAAGTCTCGAGCGTCATGAAGAAGGAGATGAACTGGGGGAGGGTGTGTATCCGAGTGAGGTGCATCCCTTGGAGGAGGGATGAGGGCGTTCCTGCATGACGAAGGCGAGGTTCAGTCTCGAGAAAGGTGAAGAAGGGAGGGAGGAAAGAAAGTCGAGCTCACCAGAAGGAGTTTCACTACTTCCGCTCCCAGAGGCTACAGATATCGCTGCTTGTTCCAATCGAGCTACATTTATCGAGCCTTCCGTGTCTACTCAAGGCCACGTACGAAGAATATCAGCTCCGAAGGCAAAGAAAAGAAGCAGAACCAAGAGAAGGAAGACGCGCGAGCTCACCAAGAATCAAGACCTCCCCTCCTCCTCCTTCCTCTCCCTTCGCCTTCCTTTCCTCGGCGGCTCTCCTCGCATCCATAGCCAGTCCTATGAGCGCCGAAGTCTTCCCTACTCCTGGTCCTCCTGCTATCTCTACGATCATTCCTTGCTGGACTCCATGGGAAGGGAGGAGGAGGGAGTCGACGGAGCGAGAGAGGGTGGAGATGATTGGGAGGGAGAGAGGGCGGGAGAGAAGTTGGGAGGCTGAGATGGAGTAGGAACTCGAAGGGGGGAGGGAGGCGTGGACTGTAAAGAGGAGGAATCAAAGTGAGCTGGAGAGAGAGGGGAGGATGAGGAGGGAAGGGACTCACGACCTTGAGAAGGAGCGAGAGGAGCGGTGGACGAGAGGATCTCTTGGGCTTCTGGAAGCGTCAATCCGAGCTCTATCAAAACAAAAATGCGTCAGTACCAACGCTATACCTAGCTGATGAGGTAAGATCACGTCGTGCTCACCATCCATTAACTCTTGAGGCAGCACACCCACCAAATCCTGAACAGACTGGTACCCGTTGATGGCGAGCGCATCCTTTGCTTTCGATCTGACCTCATCCCAACCCTACCAGAAAAGATCAGCTCGACCTCGACTACAGAGATAAGATAAGAAAGCACGTACGATAGATTGAGAGCCGATAAGAAACGGGTGTCGTTCATCTAGGGGTCATGGTCGAAAGAGCAAATCCAAAACGAGGTGAGCTCTCTGCTCTTTCAGCTTTCGACGGTCATCCCCTTCGTACCCCTTCCTTCCTTTTACCTCCAAACCCAAACCTTTCTTCTCCTTTCAGCCAATAGAAGAGATGGGAAACGTCCTAGGAATAATTACAGGAATCGGCATGGGTACGTTCGCTGTAGGAAAGCTCCGAAGCAAGGAAGACGACCAGCTCACTCACACGATCGACTCTCCTTCCTTCGTTCAGCCTGTGGCCCTCCTCTAATCTACGTAGACCAGGCATGGAGCATCATTCAGAAGAAGGATTCAACAGGGTTCTCGATGGACGTTTGTGCGGTCTTGATCTTTAGTAACCTCGTCAGTGCTCCCTCTCTTTCCCTCCGAGCTCAAGCTCCTCGCTTCCTTCTCGAGCTCCGAGCTCACCTCCTTCCTTGCTCGATCTCTTCGTTCGTAGATGCGTTGCGTGTTCTGGTTGTAAGCCCTTCTCCACGCCTAACTCTTCCCCTTTGTCAGATCACAGAGCTAACTGGCTTGCTCGTCGTCTACGATCCACAGAGGGAGTCGCTTCGAGCTCGGTTCGTTCCCACTCTTCTTGCCTCTCGTCAAGTTCAAGCTCACCCGTTCGCATCGCTCACCCTCATCTCTCCCTTTCTTCTGCTTCGTACAGCCCTGCTCATGCAATCCATCCTCCTCGTCCTAGCCATGCTCGTCCTCCTCTTCATTCTGCTCAAATATCGGAAACCAACTTCGTCGTCAGCCAAGGAGAGTCGACGACCGCTCAACTTCTGGCAATGGTGAGCCCGACGACCCTCGTCTACTTCTTCTTCCTGCCGTAACTGGATTCACTCTTCAAGAGTTCGAGTTCTGAAGTTTTCTTTCATTTTCTTCCCTTCCCTGACGCCGCTAGGCCCGTCTACGGCCAGTACATCGAGTTCCTCGCCGCCTTCCTCGTCGTCCTCTGCACGAGCTATATCATCTTGGGAGGGTACAGCTGGTACATCGACACGCTTGGATTCGTCGGTTTGTATATCTCCTTTCTTCTCTACCTCCAGCTCCCTTCCCTTCGAAGGCTGTCGCTCTCTTTCTCGACCGCTCGACGCGTCTCTCTCCTTCTCAAGCTGACCTCGCTCCTATCTCTCTTTCACAGCCCTCGGTCTAGAATCACAACTCCCAACTCCTCAAGCTATTTCGAACTACCATCGCAAGTCCTGCTACGGGTTGAGGTCGTCTACTTTGGCTGGTGAGTTTCAAGGCTTCCCTCGTCCTTCTCCCTCTCCCTCCCTCCCTCCATCCTTCGCTCGCTCACCCCGCTCCCATTTCTTACCCCGTCCCTGAACATGTTTTCACAGGCTGGCTAGGAGGAGATCTCTTTAAGTTCGTTCGCACCCTTTCTTTCTCTCGCTTCATTCTCCTCTTCCGCTCGAGATCTGACGCGTTTCGTTTCATCTGCGTTCCACAGAACCGCCTACTTCTTCATCAAGAAATCACCTAAACAGTTTATCATATGTGGACTCGTAACCGTAACCATAGACTCAAGTTCGTTCCTTCCTTCCGAACCCTTCCTCTCTTCTCACCCTTCCCTTTCTCTTCTCCCAAACTCATCTCTCCTCCTTTTTCTTCTCGTCGTCTCGTTCTCTAGTCATCGTAGCCCAACGCCTCTACTACGGCGTTCCACCTCCTTCCGGAGAGGGTGGCTCGGAAGATGGTGGGGATGAGGAGGAGGCGAGGGGGTTGACGGAACGGAGCGAGAGGGAGGTGGAGGAGGGCAGGGAGGAGTCGCGGCGTTAAGGTTTTTGAGAGGAGGAGAACAGATGAGGAGGTATAGTGAGTATTAGTTTAAACAAATCTTGGATGTATTTGGTTGTTCTTGTGAGCGCGTTCGTCCAGAGGAGGAAGGGGAAAGAGAGAGAGAGGGAGAGAGAGGAGACTAGAAGAGACGCGACGCAACGAGGAGAACAAAAGGACGAAGTGCTATCGCAGTAAAAGCTCCCGTACCTGTGGATTCTCATTGGATGCTCCCGTAGTAGTATGCAGGTGTGGAGAGGAGTGCGAGTAAACAAAAAGGCCGAAGAACTCGAACAAACGCGACACGTCGACGATTTTTTGTCCTCAACTCCTCAGCACGCGTCGCTGACCCCTTTTTCTACTGCCTCGTCTTCGTTCTTGGAGGAAGAAATGGTTTGCATGGAACCTTAGGGGACGTCATCGTTCCGCAGCTCCCTTCGACAAACAGGGGCAAAACTCAAACTTGCGATTTGCTGATGCGGGAGCGCCTCCCTTTCCCCTCTAACCACCACAGTCTCCTGTACTTTCGCCACAATCTCAACTTCTCTATTCTCATCACTCTCTCGTATCTTCGAAATGGCATAATCTTCTACTCCCTCACCCTCGACGTCCGCCGGGGTCTCTGGAAGAGGAAAGAGGAAGGCAGCCGACGACTCTTCTTACTCTCCTCCCGCTCCTCGAAGGAAGGCGAACAACCACTCTGGCTTTGGGGGGATCTGAAGAAGTGAAAAAAAACGTGACAATCCTTTGGGACGTTTTCCTGTCGACGTGCTCTCTAAGTGCCTGCGAGCTTCGCTCTTTCTAGCTGTCTCGTCAGCAAGCTGAACGGAGAGCTGATTACAGGTAATTTTATCTGTAGGATCATATCGATCGACTCCGAACTCGACGTGAGTTGCTAGGAGGCAGGGATTAGAGGAGGACGAAGATTTAGCGAAATCGCGCGGGGGACAGAGCTGACTCGTTTCTTTCTTCTTCATACTCTTTGATTTCGGATGCGAACGCTTAGCTTCGAGATCATCTCGCTCTTGCTGGTACTTTTCGCTTCTTCAGAAACTGCTACCGAGATGGTTCATCTGCTGTCAACTTGCTGAGTTTTGGGCTTTCGAGCGCTCTCCCAACCTGAGCTAAACTCTGTTTCCTGTTCTTCTTTCCGTCCAGTCGTCTTCCAAGTAAGCATTACCCAGGAAGACCTCGTCGATTAACGTCGATCTCAAATCGCAAGAGTAGGATCTAACCTTCTCTCCCGCGTCAGGTCCTCGTCCAGGCCACTGTTCGCTCTTGGGACTGTTCATCTCCAGACGAGCGAAAGTGGGGCGACTGGAGAGTTCGTTTCGGACCCTTCACTCGCTCCCTCAACGAAGCTCGTCAAATCTTCTCTTCCGGAAGGTCTCTCGTCGGAACAGGAGGTTGGAACTGCTGGGGACTCTGTCGAGCAGAATTCAACGCGCAGATGCTTCAGTCCACCGTCAAAAGCGAGGAACTCGAGCAGGCTCTAGCTCAGCACTACTACCTGTCCCGGGATATCTTTGAGGAGTTGCCAAGGTGAGCGCTTTGTAACTTATTCCGTATCGGCTCGTGCGACGACGCGTCTTTGTTTCCTCAACTCGCTTTTCTTTTCTTTTCTTTTATTTTCTTTTCAGATCTAGGGTCAACTTGCAGGGTCTCTCAGTATATGACCCTTGGCCCAGTCCTTGGAGGCGACGGGTCTCGGAGCTTGTTAACGGGCCGAAGTTGAACAAGAAGGCGAGCACCCAACTCGTTTTCGAAGACTTCGCTTCGCTGACTTCACGGCTTCGTCCCATCTCTCTCTCTTATAGGAAGCGATGTCGAGGTACGGAGTCACTGAAAAAGAGGTTCTCGGATTGAAGGAGGTGGTGCAGCATCCTTCGGTACGCTTCATTTTGGCTCTCATCAGTGTTGACGACGCGTCTGATCACTCGCCGGCTTCACTCGTCTCCTTCAGCCGCCCTACGTCGTCGAGGACTCTGGTAGGCCTCCGAAGAAGCTTTACTACAAAGCAGCAGTCGAAGCTCTTGCCTTCCGATCTCACGGTGGTCCGAACGGTCACAAATTGCACGTGTGAGTTCTCTCGACGACGCGACGCGATCTTCATCTTCCATCTCCCTCTTCTTGATATCATTTGAGGGCTTACACATACACGTTCTTTTTCTTTCTTGATTATTCAAAAGGGCAAGACGACAGGCAAGAAAGGACAAAGCTCAAGCTTCTCGAAACAAATGAAGCGCGACGCGGTCGCGTTCGACTTTCCTTTTCGTTCAACTTTCTTCTTTCCCTCTCATCTCTAGCCTATGCTTCTCTTCGAATTATTCGGTAGCTCAGACGCTGTGTTTGACTCGAAACCACTCGTACTTGCTCTCTACATGTTCGTAAAGAGCTTCACAGAAGAAAGCTTCTTTCTCTTCGACGCTCACTTTCCCAGCTTTCACGTCTCGCCAAAAGGCAAACGCGCGCAGAAAACATCCTAAAACGAAACACCGAGATATGTAGAACATAAGGAAAAAAGAAATCGAGAAACCCCAACGAAGAAGACCCATCTTCCTCCTCCTCAAGCCTTCTTATTATTCCTCCCCTTCTCAGCAGCAGCACTTCTCGTCCTCCCCTTCTTCGCCTTCAATCCAACCCCAGGCTTCTTCTTGCCCCCCTTCCCACCCAACCCCCCATCCAACTTCACTCTCTCCTTCATTCCCCCCCCAGCACCAGCAGCACCCCCAGATCTCTCCAACGCAGTCCTAGCCTTCTTCTTCGCCACTCGTCTCGCCATCCTCTCCGCATCAGCACTCTTAACGACCTTCCTCTCCTCCTTGGAAAGGTCCTTGATCGTCTCTCCGAGCAAAGGGTTTCCTTTCGGGACGACGATCTTGACCGGGGGGAGGTGAGGAGCTCGAGATCGGGAGAAGGAGGGAGCGAAAGATTCGGGGATGGAACCAGTGGGGAGAACGGAGTTGGGTGCCACGGGAGCAGAGGAGGTGGTGGTGGTGGAAGTGGGAAGGAGAGGAGTGACTTTGGGTTTGGCGGGGAGGGATTTACACCTTTGGACTCGGAGAGTTCGTTTGCCGTATTTGAGTTTGGATTCCTCCATGACGAGGATTTCGTCGACGGATTCTCGGTCCTGGAAGCAAGGAAGGGGATGGAAGAGAAGGGGAGGAGAGGGAGAGAGAGAGAAAGTGAGAACGCGTCGAGAAAAGAAAGGTCAGCTTTCGTTTCTTCTTCTTCTTCTTCTTCTTCTTCTCCTCCTTCTCCTTCACGATCCCTTCCCGCCACTAGCCCTTAAAAAACTCACCTTCAACGCAACATAAGCAAACCCCTTCCCCAACCCCGTCGCCCTATCCCTCACGATCCTAACATTCGTCACCCACCTTCCCTCCCCTCCTTCCCCCTCCTCAGCCTTCGCCTTCCCCCTCTCCTTCGCCACCAACCCTTCAAAGAAAACCCTCACCTCCTCCTCCTTCGCCGCAAACTCCAAATTCCCCACAAACACACTCCTCTTCGGGTCCGTTCCAGCGACCCAGAGGGTGGATGTCGCCCTGGCGGTAGAAGCTGTGGAAGCGTTTTGACGAACTTGATCTACTCGGATGGTTCGACCTTGGAAGGTGGTTCCGTTGCAGTGTTGGGCGCAGAGAGTTGCGGCTTGGTGAGGGGGGAGGATGGGTGGGACGTTGGTTGAGCGGGTGGGGGAAGGGTAGGAGAAGACGATGTAGGCGTTGACGTGGTCGGAGCCGGGGTGGAACTGTTACATATACACAGAGAGAGGTGAGGAGAATGGAAGGAGAAAGAGAGTCAGTCAGATCGAGAAGACGTGAGAGAGAGTGAGAAGAAAAAACGAAAGCCTGAACGACGACGAGAGACTAGATTCGAGAGAACTCACATCCTTCTTGATAAAAGCGACCTTCCTCTTCTCCCCAGGAGTCAGATAACTCTTCCCCTTATCCATCTCTGCCTCCCCCCCCTTCCCAGCACCTCCCTCCTTCGCAATCATGATCTCCTCTCTCCAAGATTTCGCTCGTTCCTTCTGTCTCGTCTTCGCTCGGTTCTCCTCCTCCTTCGCGTCCTGAGCGGGCAGCTCTTCGGTAGGTTTGGAGAAAGCGACGGATCGGAAACGGGTGGATTCGATCTTGGCGGAGGGGATGGAGGCGAGGAGGTGGGCGTGGAGGAGGTGGAGGAAGGGCTGGAATATAGAAAGAACGCGACAAAAGGTGAGTCTCGCGAAAGAAAGGAGGAGGGAAGACAGAGAGAAAACGAACCTTGCTCTTAGCGACCTCAACTCCCAAATTCCCAACAAAGATAGTTCTCCCATCCCTCTCGTCCCTCGTCTCTCCCTCAGGAACGAAAGGTTTCGCCTTGACCTTCTTCTGCTTGGTCGCCTTCGCTCCAGGAAGGAGCGACTCGTGAACGGGAAGAGCTGAAGTCGAAGCCTCTCCTCCCTCGTCGTCGTCGTCCTCGGAATCAGGCGCCATGGTTCCCTCGTCGTCGTCCGAATCCTCAGGAGCAGACGTAGGGAGAGCCATCCTCTTCTCTACAGCTTTGGCTTTGGGAGCAGCAGCAGGAGCGGCCTCGACCTTGGCTTTCTTCTTGTTCTCGTAGGCTTGCTCGAGCTCTCCGTCGTCGTCCTCGTCCTCGTCGTCGTCGTCTGAAGGAGCCTCGGCTGAAGCTGCAGCTTTGGCGGCTGCGATTCCCTGGGAGAGCTTTCCGACTTGGTCACGTTTTCGTTTGGCGAGAGCGTTGGTCGGGAGAGTCGTGGGACGAGGTCGAGCGGGTTGGGGAGCGGGGATGGGGAGAGCTTTGTAGACGGCCTGAGGATAGAGGGAAAGGAGTAAGCAAGAGAGAGAGGGAGTCAGTATAGTCGTAGATGAGCTCGCAAGAGGTGGTAAGCTTGGAGAGGGAAGGCGAGAAGAGAGAGAGGAAGGAAGAAGGAAGGAAGAAGGGGAAAGCTCAAGCTCACCGAAGTCTTGAACAAATCATCCAACTCCTGATCAATCACAACCTCGGAAACCTTGGATCCCTCAACAGCAGCAGTCTTATCCTTCTTGTCCTTCTTCGACTTCTTGGCCTTCTTGTCTCCTCCAGCAGCAGGAGCAGGAGTAGCGGCAACGACGGCGGAAGAGGAGGAGGAAGAAGGAGCGACGACCTCGACCGGAGCAGCGGCAGGTTTGTCGACCGTCTGAGGTTTGGAGGAGGAGGAAGATTTGACCTTCTTGTCCTTCTTGGTAGAATCCTTGGGCATGGTGGAAAGGAAAAAGGAAAAGAAAAGGGGAGAAGGAGTTGTTGGTTGGAGGGAACAAAGGGAGGGACAAGCGAGCTGGGAAGAATTTGGGAAGTTTCGAGCTCACCCGTTTTTGTAAAGGAAGGTTGATTAAGAGGGAGTTGTTAGGAATTTTGTAACCTCCGCGGATGGCAACTTATTGAGCCCCAGATCTTTCTTTCTCCCTTTGCGCTTCTGTGGTTCTGTTTCGCTTACTCCCGCCCAACGACGACGACCTCACGCTTCTTTTCCCTTCCTTCCCTTCCCCCTCCTTCATGTTCTCATAGAGAATCGACTTCTGCTCTAGCTTGAATGTCCACCCCCTCGTCCCATCTCGAACCCTCAGCCGCTCTTCGCCATCCCTCCGCCTCCTCTCACCACCACCTCGAACCACCGGCCACCGTCTCGACCCCTCTCCTCTACGTCCATCGCCCACATCCTCACCAGTCCAAAGAAGCACTCAACCGCGGGATGGATAGGTCCTTGATCCAGAAGCTACTGGATCCAGCGGTTAGGAACTACCTCAGTGCGTTCTGGAGAGAAAGAGAAGAGAGCAGACGAGCTGAGAGGAATCTGACGATTTGAGCTCGCGCTTCTCCTTCTTCAAGCTGGAATCGCTCTCATCCTCGCCGTAGTATCGCTATGGACGATATCCTCCTTCATCACATCAGTAAGCATACACTCTTTTTATACCTTGTCTCGAAACTCTGGCTCATTTCCCCCGTCTTTCTGGCTCTCTCAGGACCTCTTCGGTGAGCTCCTCCTCTCCTCTTCTTATCACCCTCTCTCTCTCTGTCGTTGCTGACTCTTCCTCTCGTCGTCCCTCCCTACTCTCCCAGCTGGAGGCTACAACAAACCTTTCCTAGTGACCTACCTCAACACCTCCGCCTTCTCCCTCTACCTCATCCCCTTCTTCTACAGACGCCACTTCCCTCAGACCTCTCCTCCTCCTCCAACCTCCTCCAACTCGTACGAGCCTCTCCCGACGCACGACCGCACCCTTTCCCTCTCCTCCCCATCTCAACGAAGAGAACGTCGCTCCATGTCTAGGAGGAGTTTATCGCCCATAGCAACCTTGCATATGCCTCTCTCTCACGCTGGGATGCTCCCTTCGGAAGGCCCCGACGTCGAGAGGTTGAACGTGAAGGAGACAGCTCAGTTGGCCGTCATGTTCTGTGGGGCTTGGTTCGCGGCGAATTGGTCCGTAAATGCTAGTTTAGGTGAGTCTTCTATTTTCCTTCTTCGTCCCAGAAAAAGTCCGTTGGGAAAAGAGCTGATTCGGTATTCCCTCTCGACCCTTTCAAGAATGGACCAGCGTCGGAAGCTCGTTCGTCGTCGCTCTCTCCTCCCTCCCTCCCCACCTCTCTCTCTCTCTCTACACGTTCTCACCCTTCCAAAAAAGCTCACCTCCCTTCTTTCTTATCCATTCATCCTCCTCCTTCAGAACCATCCTCGCCTCCATGTCCGGTTTCTTCACCCTCGGAATAGGTCGTCTCTTCCACGTCGAAACCTTCACCAAATCCAAACTCATCGCCGTAACAATCTCCTTCACCGGTGTCCTCCTCGTCTCTCTCGCCGACCACTTCTCTACAACTCACCTCCACAACCCATCGCCATCCAAACCTATCCCTTCCTTCAACGAAACCTCACCACCGCCGCCGTACATCCCCTCCTCGTTCTCACCCTCGACGTATTTCCTCCCGGAAGGCGCGACTCCTTCGATGAGGATTTGGGGAGATTCGTTGGCTTTGCTTTCGGCTTTCTTTTATGCGGCGTATGTGGTGCTGTTGAAGGTTAGGATTGGGGAGGAAGCAAGGATTGATATGCAGTTGTTCTTTGCGTGAGTTCAGACCTTCTTTTTTTCCTTTTCGCGTCGAGCTCAACCTCTTCCTTCCTGCTTTCCCCTCTTCCACCACCCAATCTGACTTTGTTCTCTTCATTCTCTTCTGCTCCCCCTTTTCGGTTTCGTTCGCTCATCCCAGCTTCGTCGGACTCTTCAACTTCCTCCTCCTCTGGCCAATCGGTCTGATCCTCCACTTCCTAGGATGGGAAACTCTAGAACTGCCCGTGGGAAAAGCAGCTTGGTTGACGATGGCTTTCAACATGGGGATTACTCTCATTAGTGATTATATCTACGTGATAGCTGTACGTTTCTTCAACTCAAAACAACTCCAAAACTTCGACTTCGATCGGCGAGCTTTTTCGTTTCGACGCGTCTGACTGACTGACTCTTTTCCTTTTTCCTTTTCCTTTCGTTTTCGTTTTCGTTTTCGCTTTCGCCTTGCTTTGATTTCATTTCGTTTCGTTAGATGCTCAAAACCACTCCTCTCGGTTCGTTTTTCTCCCTCTCTCTCTCTCTCTCTTCTCCCCTCCTACCCTGCTCCCTCCCTCCCCACCCTCTCCCTCTTCCCTATCCCTCCCTCCCTCCCTCCACTAACGCCCCCCACCCTTCCTCCCCTCCTCCCAGTCGTAACCATAGGCCTCTCCCTAACCATCCCCTTCGCCGTCCTCGGCGATTTCGTACGCGGTACCTCCTCAGGTGGTCTTCAATCCATCACCGGAGCTCTTCTCGTTCTCGTCTCCTTCAGTGCCATGGGGTTCGAAGGAGCTGCGGAGGTGGAGATGGATGAGGAACGTCGCGAACAAGAAGAGGAAGAGGAGGAGAGGTTGGGAGCTGTGGGGATTGGACCTAGAGGGAGGAGGAGGAGTGGGGGGGAGAGACCTGTTGCGGAGGGGGGAGGGGGGAGTAGGAGGGAGGTTGAGCCTAGGGGGGCGGTGTGAGGGGGAATTCTTGGGGGGGGGGGGGTTTCTTTTTGCGGATACGTTTTAGAGGTTCTTTTTAATGCTGCTTGATTCTTTTTCGGCTTGTCTCGGGGGAGAGGAGAGGGGAAGGGAGAGGAAGAGAGAGAGAGAGAATCGAAGGAGGAGAGGAGGAAAGAGAGGTACTGGAGATCGTTCGTTCTTTCGACGACTTTCAAAGAGAAGGAAAGAAAAGAAAAAAAAGTTCAGAAAAAGACGACCAGAGCAGTTGCCTACTGTAATTAAGTCTGGCGAGCTGTTATTAGAGAGCCAGCCGGAGGAGAAGAAAGGAAGACGACTCACGACGCGCGCGTCCGGTCGCGGATCAGGCGACGATCGATTTCTTTTCGACAGGTCTTTTCATTACTCACGATTTCCTACCAGAGGCTGTGATCTCTGGCTGGAGGCATCTTAAGCTCTAGGGTCAGCTATCGATCTTTCCGAAAGAAAAGAAGAGGGAGGAGCTGGTCGAAGAACGTTCATCATTAATCTCGTCCCCTCTCGTCGCTACAGTGCCTCTCTCTCTCTCCTACACCCTCGATCTCCCACTCTCAGCCACCTTCCCTCCCCCTTCAAAGACCTTCCCCTCCATCGAATCTTCCGACGACGTGGTAGAACGAGGAGGATCCACTGAGCGAACAGAAGAGGCGAAAGAGAGAGAGAGAGAGAGAGTCAGATTCAGAACGACAACGCTTCGACGGGAAGAGGGAGAGGATGGGGTGAGGGTTGGGTGGAAGGACGCGTACAATGAAGTCGAAGGATTGGTATCGGTGGAGCTGGGAAGAGGAGGAAACGGAGGTCAGCTGGGAAGAGAAGAGAGAGAAGGAAGAGACGCGACGACTCACGTTTCCGTTTCGGTCGACGACTTGACGAGGATGGTGATTCGAGAACGAAGGAGAGATTTGGCCAAGGCGTTCCTAAAAAGGGTTTTTGATTCCTCACTGGAGACTGAAACGACCACCTCTACTACAAAAGAGTACTTCTCGTTCACTTTCAAGTCCGCCGCAATCCAGTCGAGGACCGTAGGCGAAAACTCTGACCTCGAAAAATCGCAGAAGATTCGAAGATCCCTGTCGATCAACGAGACCGCAAGTCCAGAACTTGATCCAAAAAGGTCTGTGAAGAAGAAGGCTTGGACCAGAAAGAGTCTTGAGAGACGCGTCCAGTCCGAGAGGTCGACGAAAAGGTACGAAGGATCTCCTCCAGGAACCCCGACGAGATGGAACTCGACATGATCGAAAAAGGGGTAGATCTGGGTGTAGGAAAGTCCTTCGGGGATGACTACCTTGAGAGAGTGGAGGGCAAGGCGGCCAGGAGAGGAGGCCGTGGGAAGGTGAAGACGTCGCGGCTCTACTTGGAGGATGGCTCCTCGTCGTAGTCTTCTTGCCGGTTGAACGGCTGCTCGTCGTCGATGAAGGTGATGGAGTGAACGAAGGAGAGATCGAGCCAAGGTTCGAGTTCTGGGTGTCTCTTTTCGGCCTGAGAAGTGAAGAGAACGAAGCGAAGGGAGATGGAAGGTCAGCTCGATGTTGAGCTCTCTCCTTCCCATCCTTCGTTACTCTCGAGTCTCTCTGAACCTCGTAGCGAAAGAAGAGAAAGAAGGTACTCACGACGAGTGTGAAGAACTTGGTCAAACCCTCTGGACCCTCGAAGACGATGTGTCGATAGAGGAGAGGAGAGGAGAGGAGAGTTGAAGGAGGGCGAGGGAGAGACCGGATGTCTTTGCGAGCGTGGATTGGTCGCAGACCTTGAGGATTTCCTTCTTGATTTCGACGGGGAGGAAGGGGAGAGGAGAAGAGGGAGAAGTGGACATGTTTGTGGATTCGAGGGTTGTGGATGGGGGGAGGAAGAGAAGGGAAAGGGAAGCTCGACTCGAAACGAAAACGACTTCGCAGCCGGCAAGATCACCCGAGTCTACCACCAACGACGATGAACGCTGCTCCCCTTCACACTCCAGGATACTCAGGGTTCAACCTTGCCTTCTCTCCCTTCATAGAAAGTAAGTCCTGAGCTTTCCCTTCGCTTGAAAAACCGCTCGTCCAAGATCGACGTGGCGGCCTCGAACCTCTTTCTTTTCGACCCTTTCTTCCTATGAAACGAAAAACCCTTTGCATTTGTTCGTATTTTTACCGAGAAAACAAAAGAGAGAAGGCAGGGGACTATGAAAGAATGGAAACAAAAACGGTAAGAAGAAGAAAGAAAGGACGCGTCCCCGAGGGAGGGGACGCAAGGATTGAAGCGTTGAAAAGGAGGAAGGGGGGAGATGTCGACGTCTAGTGGTGTCCGGTGTGGGCAGGAGGGTTGTACACTGTGTCGAGAAAAGAAAAGAGGAGGCCGAGTCAGGATGGAGAGTTGAGGAGAGAAAATGGGAGAGAGAAAGAGGGAGGAAGACTAACGGATCTTCCTGGACTTGATAGGAGCCCACTTGTATCGCTTGACCCAGATGGAGATAAGCCACATGGTAGTAAGGATGGTGCAGGACTGGAAGTCGATCGAGATAGAAAGGAGTCAACGATGAGAGACGGGAAAGAAGCAGCAAGGAAGTGGAGAGGACAGAACGAACAGTAAGTCCCAACTTGTGTCGCTCGTCAAGCTCAGGCTCGGCAGCCCAGTTGAGGAAGGTAGAGACATCCTTGGCCATTTGAGAGGAGGTAGCAGGGGTTCCTGTTCGATGGAAGAGAAGCAGGTGAGCTCTATTGTTCGTTCGACGAAGAACGTGAGAAAGGAAGGATGGGAAAGAACGAACCATCGTCGTACTCAACAAGTCCATCGTAGAGGACTCGGCCCATACCGAGAGCTCCTCCGGGGAAGTAAGGGTTGTAGTTAAGACCTAGGAAAGAGCGAGAGAGAATGAAAGCGAAGGAGACGGTCAGCGAGAGAAGGAAGGGAAGGAGGACCGCGAGGGTCGAACGTTTCCACCGAGAACAGAGACAAGAAACTCACCCTCTCGGATCTCAATACCAGCAGGGGGATCAACGTAACCAGTCAAGAGCGAGAAGATGTAGTCCTGTGAACGAGACGGTCGAAAGACAGGGCAAAGGGAGAGGATGTCAGCTCGAGCTCGGGTTCTTCAGGACCAATCCCGATGGAAGGCATAGGAGGATAGCTAGAGAAAGGGGAGAACGGACAATTCCTCCGTGTCGAGCCTTGGTGATAAGCGAGAGATCAGGAGGGAGAGCACCCATGTTTCCGGCTCGGGCGGCCTCATCGTTGGGGTAGGGAGGAGGAAGGTAGTCGGCGAGCTTTCCAGGACGTTGGAACATCTCTCCCTCGTCGTTGGGACCATCGGTGTACTCGACATCCTCGGCGAAGGCCTGAATACGAGAAGAGAAACAAGAAGAGAGAAATGGTAAGCTTTGGAGTGGTACAGGGACGAAGAACAGGCTCGAGAAGAGCTCAATCGAAGGAACGGAAGTCGAGCTCTTTCGTTGGCTGAGCTGGCTGGCGAAATCGGCCCTGTCGGTCCCTTCTACCGCAATTCCAGCATCGAACAACGAGACGGAAGCGAGGAAAAGATACGTACCTTGACCTCATCGACGGTGTGAGAGACTCCGACCAAGTTTCGCCAGGCGATTCGGTTGAGGGAGTGGCAAGCAGAGCAGACCTCTCGGTAGACGACGTATCCTCGTCGGATGCTGGAGTGGATTGAGGAATCGATCGGGAAGGATAGAAGGTAAAAAAAGGATCAGTTTCTAGTTGGGCTGATAGAGAGTACGAGGTAGCGTTGGTGGTGGTAGGTGGGACGCGAAGACGCGTGGGAGAGTAGGAGAGAGAGAGAGAGTCGGAGGGAGTTGGAAAAGAGGAAGTTGGCTGGAAGGGGAGGCGAGTGGACGTGAACCCCTTCTACTGCCCTCCTCGGCTCCCTCGAGCTGTATAGATCTCGATTCCAACTTCTCCGGCCTCCTAGAGCTTCCTCCCCAGTCATTCCGCGGGAGGCAAAGCTCGATAGAGCTCTCTGGAAGGGGATTCTCGCGGGCGGCCAACCAAACGTCGTCCCTTCCTCTCCTCCTCCTCCGACTCTTCCCTCCCTCCTTTGTTCCTCCCTCCTCCTCTTCCATCTCACCCAAGCTTCCAACTCCAGATATAGAAAGATGGAAGCTGATTACTCACGAGGCGTGATCGAAGGTGTGGAGCCAACCCTTCTGGTAGAAGGGAACATCGGGAGGGTGCAATCCATCCTCTCCCACGGTGTTGGCGAAGGCAGCTTCAGGAAGCAAAGCCTGAGGAATCCCGTACGAGTAAACGTAGAGACCGATGCTTCCGGCACTGGCGAGAGAGGCAGCGGCGAGGTGGAGACGAGATGGGGCCTGAGGAGACGATAACGAGAGACGAGAAGGGGAAGGAAGGAAGGAGGGGTGACGAAGGGGAGGGAAGGGGAGAAAGAGATGAGGTCGTCAGGTCTGGGTCCTACGAGGATGGAACGCGATCGCGAGCGAAAGAGAAGACGGATTGAAGAGGGAGACGTACGGAAGAGGCAGAAGAAGTAGAAGCGAATCGGGCCTGGAGAGAGAAAGGAGAAAGGGAGGAAGGAGAGGTCAGCAAAAGAGATGGTCGAGCATGCTGTTTTTGCGAGGAAGAGGGAGAGCCAGTCCGTTCCCCTCCGTTCTTCCTCTCCTCCTTTCCTTCTCCTAGACTCAGTACGAGAGAAAGGGAAGTGTCTACTCACAGCTGGCACTGTTGACCGAGGGGCGGCTCCCCTGAAGGCTTGGGCTGCGATCCTCGAGAAAGACATGAGGAAGAGGAAGGGAGGAGTTGGGGGTCAAGAAGCGAACTCGAAAAGACCAGGCCTGTCTCTCCGTTTGCGTCCGCTTCCATTGGCTCAAAAACCACAGTATCGAGCCTCAAACTGCCCTTCACGATCGTCCTCGTTGATAAATCTTCAGCTCCAGGAGTGAAGGAAAGGAGAGTCGAAAATTCCACTTTTCAACGGTCCTTGGAGAAGAGCTGTCTACGGCGACGACGTTCGTCTTTCCTCCTTTCCTTCCTATCCGTCCTTTCTCCGGTCCTCAGCAGTATTATCTACAGCTTTGAGCTCAGCGTCACGTATTATTTAGGCCTTTCTTGATTATGCTAGAAGATCAGAAGCACGGAGAGCAGGACGATGATCAGAGCTTCGCGACGGAGGAGTTCGACGACGCCGTCGCTCTTCCCTCTGCTTCTGCACCTCTCCGAGCCCTCAGCCGCAACCGGTCGTCTACATCATCCTTCCCCTCCTGCCTACGCTTCCGTCTGTCGGCGCGAGAATCTCAGGCGCATCCCTCGTCCGCCTTCTTCCTCGCCAATGACTCTCGTTCGGTCACCTCTCCTTTCATCGTCGTTTACAAAAGCGTCTCCTCTTCTCACCAACGCCGTCTCCCGACGCGACGACAGCCCAACAAGACTCCTTTCCACAGCTCAACCTGACCCAGAAAGGCCTTCAACCTCGAGAACACCCAAGAACGAAGCGAACGACGAAGAAGAAAACCAGCTCGACCGCCAAACGCACGTCTCTCACGAAACGCGAGCTAGCAAGACCCGAACTGGAGGGAGGAGGGGAAGAACAGAAAGAAAGAAAGAAAAGATGGAACAGGCCAGCAGCCCAAGAGTAGTCTGAATTGAGTTTGATCTCTGTTCTCCCTTTTGCAAAGAGAGAAAAGCAGACCAGCCGCAGATTGCACTCAAGTGCGTCTCTCCTCTACGTTCCTCTCGTCCTTCCCTGATCAGGAGAGCGACGAAAGAAGAACGCCGTCTTCTTCGTTCGGATAAGAAGAAGAAGAAGCTGAGGGTTTCTCCAAAGGAGAGTTTGTATAGAGACACACGGTCCCCGCAGCGCTTCCAAGTCCCTCATCTACCTATGCCTCTCCTTCCCCTTCTTCTTTCGACAAAGGGGAGATCTTGGAGGTTCCCAACGAAGGAAGAGGTAAGAGAAGGACGAATCTCTGGTGCGCTGCTACGTCTCTGTTTCCCCGACCATCCTGAAAGTCCCATCTCCACAGACGCTCTCTCGACCCTGGAGAAGAGAGAGGGAGAAGGAGGGAGGAAGGATGGAAGAGGGAAAGCTGATTAGAGACGAACCCGGCTAGGGTTGTTCTAAAGGGGGCACTGAAATACTCAGACCTTATCCCGCTCGCGAGGAGGTGGATCCATCCATGTCCGTTCCAATCCTGCTTCTCCTCCAACCCTGGGCCGGCGAGGACTGACAGAACGAAGGAGAAGGGAGGGAAAGGTGGAAGGAGGATCCTGTGGGGTGCGAGCTTTGCGGCCTTTGAGCTGGAGGAAGGAGAGAGACGAAGGTGATGGTTAGCATGGGTGGTTGATAGAGAGGATGGAGGGGTGAGGAAGCGATAAGAGAGGGGTTGAAATCTCACCTGCTGGCTGTTGAAGAGGAAGGGAAGAAGGGAGGAGAGGTCGAAAAGTCAAGCTCGCTCAAATCCTCACGTGATTTGGGACCTCACCATTCCTCCCTTCCTCCCTCTTCCTTCCCTCCACCTCCACCCTAGACTCCAGATCCCTCTTCTTCCCCACCACCCTTAGAAGGACGAAAACGCTCAAGTCTGGAAAGGATGTTTAAATTCACAACTCCGACGCTGTCGATGTACGACTCCTCCCTCCCCGACGACCCTTCGACCTCCTCCTCCGCTTCAATGCGACACCACCCGGACATCGACATGACTTCGGACGACGGAATGGCTGTTCCTGAGGTGGAGCAGGACGAGGACTCACTGGGAGAGGGAAGCAGTAATTTTACTTCTCCGGGGATGGTGATAACGAGCTCATCAGCGTTCATGAGGTCAGTTTCAGCCCTCCTTCCTTTCTCTCTTCTCCTTCTTCAGCAGCTCCCCTCCTCCCTGTTCACGGAGGAGACCTCCAACAAAGCTCGAGCTGAAACTGATTCCCTCTTTGGACTCGTTCGCGCTTCTGTAGAGGTCATGGAACGTACGTCTCGGACGACAAAGTGATCTCCTCCGTCACGGGAAGGGTTGAACGAGTGAACAAGCTCGTCAGTGTGAGGCCTCTGAGAGCCAGGTTTACACCCGAGGTTGGAGATCTGGTGGTGGGACGAATAACAGAGGTGAGCATTTGCCTTCGTACTGTCGGCAAGCTGGAGGAGGGAAGAAGCAGCTGGTGCGAACGAGAGGAAGGGAAGGAGAGTCGAAGCTGACCTTTCGACCTCGACTTTCCGTTCTTTCTTACTTCTTAGGTCGCTGCGAAACGGTGGAAGGTCGATGCGGGTTCGAGACAGGATGCTGTACTGATGTTAAGCTCGGTCAATTTGCCTGGAGGAGTTCAGGTTCGTTCTTTCGTCGTTTTGTTGAGCTCAGAAGAGCCGAGGTCGTGAGCGAAGCTGATCAGGTCTTCTCGTTTCGTTTCGCAGAGGAGGAAGCTCGAGTCGGATGAACTGCAGATGCGACAGTGAGTCTCGAAATCGGTGTTGTGGAATGGAACTATGCTGATCTGATCTCTACCATCTCTTCGCTCAGATTCTTCGAGGAGGGAGACGTGAGTTCGCTCTTTCTTCACTTCGCGCGTCTCGAGCTCGCCTGACTTTTTTTTCCCTCATCCGTTGCTCTTCCTCCCACGCAGCTGCTGGTAGCCGAGGTGCAGTCTCTGATGGGAGACGGAACCATGTCGTTACATACCCGTTCGCTGAGATACGGAAAGGTTCGTCCACTTCTCTCCAGTCGCGTCTCTCGACCTTCGCGTTCTTTCGCTAAACCACGACGTCTCATCTTCTTCCTTCCATCGTAGCTCAAGAACGGTCATCTCATCACTCTTCCCCCCTCCCTTCTTCCTCGCCTGAAATCCCACTTCCACACTCTGCCTTGCGGCGTCGACCTCATCCTCGGCCTGAACGGATTCATCTGGGTGTCGATGCACATCCCTTCGCTCGAGGAGGATACGGAGGCTGCGACGGAAGGGAAGGCTGTTGGAGGTGGTGGGTTCGATGGAGAGGGAGTTTACAGTGGGAAGAACGATGTGAGTACTCGTCTGTCTCCTCGACTTCAATCGCGTCTTTCTCGTCGCCGACTTTCCACGTTCCTTCTCCCTGGTGGAGCTCGCTGCTTAGGATTCTTCGAGTATCCGACGAAACCTCAGCTGATTTTCGTCCTATTCATGTTTTTGGTCGCTCAGGTCATCCCTCCGGAAACCCTTCAATCCATCGCCCTCGTCTCCAACATCATCCTCATGCTCGCAAAGAACAACGTCCCCATCCACCCTTCCATCGTCGCTGAAGCGTACGACCTGGTGTTGGAGAGCGATGGAGATGGGAAGGGTCTGCTAGATGAGGATACGCAGGAGGGAGTGATGATGTCGCTGAGGGCCGGGAGGATGAGTTGAGGAGGGCCGACGACGCGAAGGGAATGGGTCGATCTCGTTTTGTTGACTTCTTGATAGGATCTTCACTTTCTCCTCTTAATTTTCGGTTCTCCTGAAGAAGAGATCGGCATTGCCAGAAAGAGAAGGCTTTCGCTCGAGGACCCGGATCCGGATAGGAAAAAAGCAGCCGGAGCCTGAATGTAAAAACAGACATCGGTGACCTTCCACTTTCCTTTGCTCGGATAGAAGTGTCCCCTTCCTCCCACCTCCCACCTTCTTTTTTCTCTTACCCACCACCTGCTCCGCCCCTTTACGACCTACCACCTTAATCACCTAATCATCATGGCCTCCTCCATCGCTCTTCTCTCCCTTCTTCTCGTCGGATCCGCTCAAGCTCAGTAGTGCGTCCTCCCTCCTTCTTTCCCTCCCTTCCTTCCCTCCGACCGAAGCTCATCTCCTCCCCTTCTCTTCTCACAGCACTCCTGAGAGTGAGCAGATGGCTTCCATACCTTCTCATCGATGCTCAAGAGGCTGATCTTTATCCCTTCTTGTTCGCAGATGCTCCCGATAAGACTCAGGAAGGTCAAGTGAGTTGAGAGTTGAGCTTTCCTTCCTCCCTCCCCTCCCTCTTCCCTCCTCCCTCTTTCGTCCGCTGAAAGATCATTCCTTCATTCTTCCACCCCCAGTCCGGAACCAACAAGTGCGGAACAGACTCCTCGCAGGACAGCATGTGCCAGGTACGCAAAAAAATGGCAGAAAAACATCGCGGAAACCCGGCAAGGAAAGAAGAGGCGTAGCGAACTTTAACGACCTTCCTCTCTTGTTGTTTTTGCTTTCTTTCTTTCTCTCTTCCGCAGAACGCGTACATCAACAGTGTTACAGACTTCTGCCTCTGGGCTCCTCCTTCTATCACTAGTGACTACGGAAACTCGGCCATCGGAAACACTGAAAGAATTGAAGTCGCGTACGTCTCACCTGTCTTCACTTCTCTCCGCTCTCGACCTTCCGCTCTCGTTCCCTCTCTTCTTCGCTGACCTCCTTCTGCCTTCTTCTGACTCAGATGGTGCGTGCAGGGTGGCCATGGAACTCGTCTGATCCCAGATGGCGCCATCTCGGGAGCTCACTTTGTTCAGACTCCTCACTGTTCGTCTCTCGCTCTTGCTCTCCGTCGAGACCAAAACCACGTTCCTCCTCGCTCGAAAGCTGACCCACATGCTTTATTCCGCTTCAAATCTTGTAGACGTCCAGGTCACCGGAGTTGGAGACTTGACGAAGCTCAACATCCCCGCGGGAGACGAAGGAGGAGAGCTTGGTTCGTTCCTGTTTAATTTCCTCGCCGTCCCACCAAACGCCTTTCCGAAGCTTCGAACTGATCTTTTATCTTTCCCTTTACCTCGACAGATCCTCATGGTCGGTCCTCATCTCTGATATATTGTTTGCCTACCCGTTCACTGATCCTTTCGCCTCTCTTTTGTTCTCAGGCGCGGACGGAAACGGGAACCCCATCGGAGGTCTCGTCTTCTCTTCTGGTCAGTTCGCTTCCCTCACTTCGATTCTACTCTTCCTCAAACACGTACTGACCTCCTTATTTTCACTACCAGCATTCGGAAACGGCGTTCAGCAGGTCGTGAGTTCAGCTCGTCGTTCTCGTTCTCTCCTCGCTCTGGCAGCTGGCTGATCGCTTTTCGCGACTCCTCTTCTTTCCTCGTACAAAGTACGAGTGGGACAACTTCATGAGCTCCAACGCCTTCTGCTTCCGAGCCTGTATGGGAGATAACGCTGCTGGCTACTGTCAACATGTGAGCCCAACTGGGACAGCTGCCGTCTCCTCTTTGACGAGAGGGGAAAGGCCAGTGAACAAACGCTGACCATCGACGCGTCTTTTCTCCATCGCCTTAGATCTACGATGTCATGGGATGTGCTTGGAACCAGCCTGGAGACTACTCGGCCGGATCCTTCGAGTGAGCATGCGACTTCTCTCGAACGAGACGAGACAAAAACGAACCCGAACCCGAGCGCTGACCTTGCGTTCGTTTTTTTACAGCAACTGCGCTGGAGACGCTGCTGAGGCTCCGGGAGTGTACGGAGGCTCAACCTTCCACCAGGGTGATGCTGCTACTCGTGAGTCCATTTTCCCCCGCGGTCGCCATCGAAAAGATCGCCCAAACTGACCCATCGTCTCTTTCAACGCGTCTCATTCAGCCGCTGCGCACGCTGCCGGAGCGACCTCTCAGTGCAATTCTTTCCCTACTATCGCCAACGGACAGAACGCAAACGCTGCTGTTACTACCACTGCTGCTGGTGAGGACTCGTCTCTCCACAATCTTCCGTTCTTTGCGAGACCTGCGCTCATGCTCTCTCCTCTTCTTTGCTTTTTCTCTCTCTTCCAGGTACGACCACCACCGCCGCCGCCGCCACCACCTCCTCATCAACCACCACTGCTGCTTCTACCACTTCATCGGCTGCCGCTATCGTCTCCTCCTCCGTCGCCGCCGTCTCCTCCACCTCCATCGCGTCGTTGACATCCTCCTCCCCCTCGACGATCGCCTCGTCCAGCGCCTCATCCAGCGCCTCAGCATCGGCCTCAGTCTCTGCTTCAAGACTATCTATCTCCTCCTCCGCCAGGAGCTCGGGCTCCAGCTCTGTTAGGACTGCGGGTGCGTCCGCTTCAGCCTCGAGCAGCGGCGCGGAGGGACGAGTTGGAGTTTGGGGAGCTGCCGTCGCGTTGGGTTTCGTCAGTCTCGCTGGAGGCTTGATGCTCTAGACGATTCTTCCCACCCTCTACTTACTTAGACATATCCGGGTAGTAGCTTGTCTCTTCCAGCACTTGCCTCCATTTCTACTCTTACGATCGTCTCGACGTCCAACTCTTCTTCTCCTTCCTCCCTCACGGACTATATTCTGCATCTGCTCTGCTCTCTTGGACTCTAATCATACTACTTCATTATCTGCCACCGATTTCGACACTCTTTTCCCTATCAACACCCACACGTGCTCGTTCTGGCCGAAAGCGACGCGTCGCAGAACGGAAGACGGGATTCTCATTTTTCGATTCCTTACCTGGAGGGAGAATTCTTTTGTATCCCACGCAGGTTCGCCATACTTTCCGTTGCCGATCAGGTATCTGTTTGCAGAAGAAAAATTAAGAGGAGAAAAGAGGCCGTCGCTCATTCAGGCCAGCTCTCCTTCAACCATCACTCCCCTTCCTTCGTCCCAAGTGAGCTTCTCCTTTCAGAGCTCCCTCTCCTACCTTCGATATAGCCTACTAAACAACCTTTTGCCTTTCCATCTCAGACTCCCACCATCCCCGAGCTGGACTCTCGAACCCAATCATGATCTCGGACGATGGACTCACCACCCTCGCTGTACGTCTTTCTTTGTTTTCTTCCTGAACATCACGCCTTCACTTCAGCTCTCTGTTCATGCCGAAGGCGAGCTCTGAAACTTCAAAACTGACCAGTTCCTCTTTTTTCTACCCCCATCTCGTCCTTCCTGTTCAACCTCCTTCCTGGCCTTCACCTCGACCTTCCTTCCCTCCCTCCCTCCTCCTTCCCCTCCTCTCATAGAACTCGCTAGGAATCGCCATGATGGTCCTCATCGTCGGCTACATGTTCGTGGAGGTCAACGAGAAGAAGTTGACGATTGAATGAAGGAATACATATCGTGTAACTGTCTGGCTTTGCGAAAGGGAGGGAGGAAGGAAGGGAGGCGGTGTGAGCTCGAGAGGAAGGAGGAGGAGAGATGGGTGAGCTTTCAGAGGGTGAGCACTTCCTCGCCTTCAGCTTCCCTCCCAGCTTCAAGCAGATCTCGGAAGGATTGAGTGGGATGTCTCCGGAGGTGGGAGACTTCTCTTCTCTAGATCTGGGCGAGAGAGGGAGGAGGGAGGCGGGGAGAAGAAGGTGCCAGCAACGACGTCGACTCTCCGTCGGCAGCTTCTCTCTCTCCATCACACTATGCTTGAAGACTCCAACACCTTTTAGATGTACCAAGTCGCCGAGAAGTCTGCTGCAGTCAAAGCTCGCGAGGAGAAGTGACGAAGGAGTCCAGTACACTCCTTGGGCTCAGTCGCATCCAAGCTCGCGACGCGATCCTGCTCTCAAGTTCTGCAAGACAGGGTTGGCAGACGTAGACTAAAGCGGACTGCCTAAGCTACTTCTTCCTTCTCCAAAAACCTTGACATTTTCTCTCTCAGCAGCCCTCGTAGTCCTTTGCCCGTTTGCATCCTTCGCCTCCTCGAAGCCTCAACCTCTCTCTTCGACCAGAGCTTCTGCAAAAGAGGAGCCACATGGGTGTCTCGTGCTGAAAAGATTGAGAGCGAACCTGAGTAGCTGAATAGAGCGGATACACTCGAGGGCAGCCGAGATCGGCGACGCGACGAGCGCATGGCCATGCTCTCATTTTCATCGTTTTCGGAGAGTTTGACACCCAGTGTGAGGGCTCGCGTCACCTCGATCCCCCTACAAACTAGATCGATGCTTCATTGCAGTAGAGAGGTACTAGAGACAAAACGCTCTCTAACGGAAGACAAAGAGGAAGATGGCGCGTCGGCGAGTCAACTCCCGTTCCCCCTCATTTCCGTTCCGAGAATGTTAGAGGACTCACGGAGAGATCAAGCGTAATAGGCAGGAGCTGGATCCCAATCCTCCGCCATCGGTACCGCTGCTTCTGCGGGAGGAACAATGGGAAAGATCAAAGATTTTGGAAGCCGGAGCATCGCTCGAGTGATCATCGAGTAGGATCCTATGGCCAGTGGAAATATGTAAAGAGTCGAAAGAAATATCAAGAAATATACTTGTAAGCCGTTCTGCCGCTTTAGATGTGATGAAGAGCACGCGAGCGGGAAAAAGACCGAAAAGATGAACTCACCCTCCCTCAACCAAAGCTTTCTCCAGCTCGTCCATCTTCGCTGAGTGAGACCTGCTCTTTAGACCTTCCTCGAGCTAGTTTTTGCATAGCTACGTACCCATGAGTTCGAACCGTATTGGATCAGTTCGTGAGAAAGACGGGATGAATGAACGGATTGAGACGCGTCGCGACTCACCATCTTTCAAAGCGCGCGACGAAATAAAGATCGCAGTCAGAGACCCCCTTCTACTATGCAATCCTAAGCCGAGAATTTATCAAGAACTCACAGCCTTCGAGTATAGGGCTCACCTTGAGCCTCTCCTTCGGCAGTTCTGTTCGAGAGACAGGGCCGCGAATAGCTGTCAGCAGGTTCTTCTTCTCGCCTCCCCTCCGTCGAGAGGGAATCAAGCTCACCGAGAACCCTCAGAGCATTCAGACACGATGCTAGAGTAGGTACAGAGACGAAGCGTGGATCGGAAACCTTGCGAATGAAGCACGAAAGGAAGCCGAAACGAGTGAGCCCGATGAGGAGAGATCTAGATTAGGGAGGGAGGGGAAGAAAGATGGTCAGACTCACGCTTCGAATCCAGCGCCGGCACGATTAATGTAGTTGTTAACTGCAGTCGTAAGTGACCCGTCTCTGGAGGATTTAGAAACTGAGGCTTTGAGAGCAAAGGGGAAGATAGCACTGGATGAGGAAAGGAGGGAAGGTGAGCTCCGAGTCGGGCTTTCCCTCGACAGATTCTGGAGGCATCTCGTCGGAAGAGATCAGGGCTTACGAGCCAGAGCTGGCATCCTTGGAAGCCATCAATATAGAAAGTCTCTCTTGAGGGAAGTCGTGGTTGATGGCAGAAAGCTGAAGCAAAAAGGCGAGCTTCGAAAGCGAAAGGCAAGGGAGCCATGCGTCCTTCTGGAGCTCGCTCTTTGTTGTTGACCTCCTTGAGTCTTTTTGCCGCTGGAAGATCCCACGGGCCCAACCTCATCAGATGTAAATCAGCATATACACATCTCACTATATATTCTATCACGAATTTGACTCCGAAACTCCCAACCCAAAATCGCCTCCCCTCCCGAAATCGCTCGAGCTCACCAACCGCACCCTCCTTCCTCCCTCTTACCACTTCCCCCCCTTTCTCCTCCCGGCTCGAGACACATATGGTCTGCAAAACCTGTGAGAAGAAGCTTAGTCGTTCTGCAGCTCCGGATCCAGTACGTCTGCTCTCTGTTTCGAGATCGAGAGGGAGGAGCTCGAGCTGACCTTCCTCCTCTCCTTCGTTCCTCCGTCGCCTCGTTTGCCAGACCCAAGCCTCAACCTCTTCAAATCGAAAGATAGGGGAGAACAAGCTGCTGAGCTCAAAACGATTCTCGTGAGCCTCTTTTCTATCTGAATCTCAGTCTTTGTGGGGAGGTAGGAGACTTTCTGCAACTCAGTCGGCTCACCTCCTCCCTCCCATTCGTCTCGTTTCACTTCGCTCGTTGCCCTGGACCAGGCCGTACTCGACGTATATGGGAAAATGCAAAGATTGCAAGTCTTCTGTGACTCAGAACGGGGGCAATTACTGCCAGGGATGTGCTTATAAGAAGGTGAGTGGGTTGGAAGAAGGAGGGGGAGAAGAGAGGAGGAGCCCGGGAGGTGTGAGCTCGAACGAAGTCTGATCTTGCTTTGCTTTGCCTTCGGTGGTCTCGCACGAGAGCAGGGAATATGTGCGATCTGTGGTACGTCCCTTTCCCCCATGTGCTCGAGTGGAGCTGGTCTAACTTTGGCGGAGGAAGGGACGCAAGAGAGGAGAGTCGAGTTGAGCTCGTGCTGACCTTCGTTTCGCTCTGTGGCTTCTGGGATTCGACAGGCAAGATGGTCTTGGACGTGAAGGGACTGGGGTACAAGATGAGCTCAAAGTAGAGCTTCTCGGCTGGCCTGTGACCTGTAGCTGTGTCGTGTTGTTAATTCCTTCTTATCTCTCTCTCCTCTTGACGACTTTCAATGCATGTCCGAGTGTTTCACGAATGATCGAGGGAGGAAGGGTGTCGCCGGGTAGGATTTTTCTCTCAAGTGACAAGTATACCATTCGGACGCGCTCAGAGCTCTAGAGGAGGTCGGCTTGAGAGAGAGAAGGACTGGGAGGAGAAGGAGAGGAAGCGTCGCGACGAGTTCTCGTTCGACTCCTCTTGCTCAACTTTGGAGCCTTGGCTCTAAAGAAATCCCTCCAGGACCAGTTTCATCCTTCGGATCTATACTTGATTTTCGATCACAAAGAAAAGTGAGCGAAAACGAGGTTACGACCTCCTTGGATCGAACACATCGCTTCGCTCGCCGACTCTCCTTTCAACTCGCAACGACCATCTCGACCTTTTCTCCCCTCCATCCCCACCACCCGTGAGCTCTCTTCTGCTCTCTTCGACTCCTCACAGAGGCGTTGCTGACCGAGCTCGTTGCCCCATACTTTCTCTCTCCAGATCTCACCCTTTCTTGTAGCGTTGAGCTCGCTCTTTCCCTTCCCTCCCTCTCGATTCCAGAGCCCTCGTCATCTCCCTTCCTTCCCCATCCCCCCCTTCTCACCCTGAACAAGGTCAACATACCCATCCACCTCTAGCTCTTCGTACCTGTTCAAGAACCAGCTTCTCACCTTCTCTTCTTGTTCGTTTGTCGACGTTCGCAGATGTCCTTTCACGACAGCTCAACTCCTCTCGTGGTCGACAATGGAACGGGAGTGAGCTCCCTCTCTCTCCTCTCTTCCACCTTTTGCTCTCCCACACAGTCACAGACTGATGCTCTCTTCTCCTTTCTCTATAGTTCGTGAAATGTGGATACGCAGGATCCAACTTCCCTGAGCATGGTCCGTGCACTCTTCCCTCCCTCCCTCCTTCCTCGCAGCCACCGTCCATCTCTTTCACTCGTTCTCGCTCGCCTTCGTTCGCTTTGAGCTGATCTTTGACATCGTTATCATTTTCTGGTACCTCAGTCTTCCCCTCCATCGTCGGTCGACCTATCCTGCGAGCTGAGGAGCGACTCGGAAGCTCAAACATCAAGGATGTCATGATCGGAGATGAAGGTCAGTTCGAGCTTCCCTCCTTTCCTTCCCTCTTGCTCTCGAGGTTGAGAGCTGTGATACGGAGAGGTTTAGATAGGTGGTATTCAGAGGGAGGAACAGGGACTCACTTTGGAGCTCTGTGCCTCGACCTTCCAGCAGCAAAGAAGAGGAAATGGAAGGGAACGAACAAAGCGCCGAAGCTGACCTCCCTCCCTTCCATCTCCCTTCCCTTTCCTCCTCTCTCCCCTTTCGCCTCCCTTCACTCCCAACTCTCTCCCTCACCACTCCCAACACACTATCATCCTCATCGATCGCAGCTGCCGAGAACCGTTCCTTCCTCAACGTCACCCAACCTATGGAGCACGGAATCGTTCGAAACTGGGACGACATGCTCCTCCTCTGGGACTACACCTTCTCCGAGAAGCTCAAGATCGACCCTGCTGGAAGGAAGGTCCTCCTCACCGAACCTCCCATGAACCCGAAGAAGAACAGGGAGAAGATGGCGGAGGTCATGTTTGAGAACTTCCATGTCGGAGGAGTCTACGTTGCGATTCAGGCGGTTTTGACGCTTTATGCTCAAGGTGAGTGAAACTGTTTCAACACTCTTAGACTGGGAAGGTAGTGGGTGGATCGCAAGGAGAAAGCTGGGAGATGTCAAACCGGTCGAAGGACTGCGAGAAGGAATGAAACCGCTCGAGCTCACACCTCCTACTTCCTCCCCTTTTCCCTTTCCCTCCCGCCCTTCCAGGTCTCCAAACTGGAGTCGTCGTCGATTCAGGAGATGGAGTTACCCACATCGTCCCCGTCTACGAGGGATACGCTCTTCCTCATCTCACTCGTCGGCTCGACGTCGCTGGTCGAGACGTCACTCGATACCTAATCAAGCTTCTGCTCATGCGAGGATACGCGTTCAACAGGACGGCGGATTTCGAGACTGTGCGAGGGATCAAGGAGAAGCTCTGCTACACTAGGTGAGTGGAGCTTTCAAAACCTCGGGCGCTGATGGACGAAGAGGGAGCGCTGGGAGGAGGAGGAGAGGGGGGAGAGAGGGAGAAGGGAGTAGAGAGGAGGCTGACTCTCGGATCGTGGTCCGCTTCACTTGCAGTTACGATCTCGAGCAGGACAAGAGGCTTTCGGAAGATACCACTGTTTTGGTTGAGAACTATACCGTTCGTCCTTTCCCTCTCCGTTCTTCTCGTGGCCCGTCGCGTCTGGTCCGAGCTCACCTTCTCCTTCCCAACCTTCTTTTCCTCCCACTCTTCCTCCTCGTGCTCACCTCTCACTTTCACCCAACGCCCTCACCACCAACTAGCTCCCCGATGGCCGAGTCATCAAAGTCGGATCCGAACGGTTCGAAGCTCCCGAATGCATGTTCCAACCTCATCTCGTCGACGTCGAACAACCTGGAATGGCCGAACTCCTCTTCCAGACCATCCAGCAGGCAGCCGTCGATACGCGACAGGAACTCTACAAGCACATCGTTCTGTCGGGAGGATCGAGCATGTACCCTGGGTTGCCGAGTAGGTTGGAGAAGGAGATGAAGCAGTTGTACTTGAGTAAGGTCCTGAACGGAGACGCGTCTAGGTTGAAGGTGAGTTTCTTCTTCTTTTCTGATACGTCCTTGGGATTGGTTGAGAGAGAGGAGATGGGTGGGTTGGGTGGAAGAGGGAGAGAGAGGAAGGGGAAGGGGAAGCGGGAGAGGACCGCGTCCGACTTTCCTTGCCCTACTCCCTTCTCGTTCTTCCCGGGCCCAAGCGCTTGTCTTTCCAAGCGAGGCTCCCAGGGTATTTATGAACGACCTAGCATTCATTGAACACCGCCCTCTTTCCTTCATCTCCTTCAGAACTTCAAAATCCGAATCGAAGACCCTCCACGAAGGAAACACATGGTCTTCCTCGGAGGAGCCGTCCTCGCAGACATCATGAAGAACAGAGAGGAGTTCTGGATAAGTCGTGAAGAGTGGATGGAGTCGGGGGTCAGGGCTTTGGATAGGTTGGGAAGGACGGAGTAGGTAGAGCTTGGCGAGAGGGCGAGAGGATGAAGGTGGAGAGGGAGGAGAACGCGCTCGAAGGGACTTCGAGGCGACGGTCCTCGTTTCATTTTATTTCAGTTACTGCTTTTATACGACTTTCAGATTTGCTTTTATTGTGGGTGGGTTGGCCAAGACAGTGCGGTTCGAGGGAGACGGTGAGCTCTTTGACGGAAACGCTTCTTCCAAACGGTTTTCTTCTCCTTCACTGCTTTCTTTTTCCTCCTTCTCCGTTCGGCCATTTTATTCTTTTCTTCTCCTTCTTCCAAAGGAACAAGGATGACGCGAAATCTCCAGATTCCTGGAACAGAACCAAAAAATCTCGAAACCAGGGGTCCTTCGCTTCGGTCGACGGATGCGGAGAGAGAGAGAGAGTCGCCGGGGGGAACAAGCCATCTTTGAATGGGACGAGTCTTTTCATTCCTTTCCTAACCTAGCTCCCAACCATCACATCCTCCAACTCAACTCAACCCATCTGAAATTTCTCCCTCCCTCCTCTCTCCCTCTCTCGCTGGCCGAGCAAACTCCAAACGAACCTTCTCCCCTCCACTTTCATTCAGCCCACCTCTCCTCGCCTCATTCAGCCTCCCTCCCTCTACTCAATGATGCACTCCCCCCTAGCGCTTTTCTTCGTCGCTCTACTCGGAATCGTAGGCATTCAAGCTGCTCCCATCCAACTCATCCAAGGAGAATTTGTGAAAGGGAAAGGATGGGTTGCAACCCAGACGATGAATGAGCTTCAGGTTCGAGAGACGCAGGTGAGCTCGATCTTCTTCCTTCTCTCTTGTCATATCTTCGGGTTCTTCCTTGTTGCCCCCTTCTCCCCACCGCACCTCCACGCGCAGCCTACCATCCTTCGATCCATTACGAGTCGAATCGAAGCTGAAGCTGAAGCTGATCACCCTCTCCCTCCCTCCCCTCCTTCCGGTCTTGTCCTCCTCAGGTCGTCGCCCGTCACTCCCTCCCCCTCCCCCTCCAAGCTCGACTGGTCCCTTTCTTCCAAGATAGCTCGACTGAAGCCAACACCGTCCCCGTCGAGATTCTCAGGGCTTCTGCGTCGGAAGAACGAGCGCCTCTCGCTTGATCGTCGAGGGGAGGACGACTCTTTCAGCAGGACTGCTCCACGGAGATAGATTTACCTTGGGTGTGGGAGTGAGTGAACCTCTGTTGGATCCGGCTTCTGGATAAGCTAGGCATCTTTGTTCGGTTCTCGCTTTGATTTTGGCGTCATTGTCGAGTTCAGTCGTGCCGTCACTTCGTTTTGTACTCGCCCCTACAGTAGGGCTTTACTTGTGTTCAATAGGTGTGTTATCGTGTTTTAATTTTGTGCTAGTATCGCGGTCTCGTCTCTGCTGGGGTTTTGATTTCATGGTCGTCAGTTTTCGTGCGATGGAGGGCAGGGAGGGAGAGGGCGCGTCGCGAAGATTTGAAGGGGAGGATTCTCTCCTCGGAAGAGGCAGATACCCTCCGTCGATGAAGGCATCCCAGATGTGAGTATGTGGTCAGTGGAAGATCTCTGTAGGGGTTCTCTTCCTCTTGACGACCGAATAGAAGATGGCAACGAGCTCGGCAGAACGGTCGAACGGTCTCCGTTTGAACCGACGAGCCAGCTTTTTCCTTTTCGCATCCAAAGCTCGCTCACCAACTACATCTCCCCCACCCTCCTCTTTTCCTTCACTCTATCTCACTTTTGAACATGGTTCTCCCCACTGGTTCGTTCGTCTCTCGCTCTCGCGACGCTTAGAAGGTGAATTGAGCTCACCTCCCTTCTTTTCTTTTCTTTCGCTCGACAGGTGTCTTCGTCCCTACTCTCGCATTCTTCCTGGACACCCCAGGTCAAGAGATCGATCTTCCTACCACCGCCAAGCATGCTGTTTTGTTCGTCCTTTTCGACACCGTCTCTTCTCGTGCCAGCGGGTTTCAGCGACGCTCATCACGTTGTCCCCTCCCTTCTTCAACCAGCCTCGCCAGAGCGGGAGTCGCGGGCTTGACCGTGCATGGGACGACTGGAGAGCCTGCTCTTCTTTCTCGAGAAGAAAGACGTGCCATCCTCAAGTGCACGCGGGAAGCTCTCGACGAAGCTGGCTTCAAGGGTGTCCCCATCGTCGCAGGTGTTGGAGTTTCGTCGACGGTTCGTCCGCTTCATCCGTCGAGCCTCGAGCGAAGACGCTCACATCACTCTTCTTTTGTGAAACTAGTGGGAAACCATCGAGCTGACCGTGGAAGCTGCCTCGTTGGGAGCCAACTACGGTACGCCCCGCCGCGTCTTTGATCGTTCGCCAGTTGAAGCTCACCTTTTCACTTCCTCATCGATCTTCAGCTCTCGCCGTTGGACCTGGAATGTACAAGGGAGCTATGAGCGATGCAGCTTTGGAGGCTTACTTCACCGAGGTGAGGCTATCGATTTATCTCCCGACGAGACAGAGAAGTGAAACTGAAGCTCGCGTTTTTCGTCCTTTCTGGACAGGTCGCCGACGCTTCTCCCATTCCTATTCTCCTCTACAACTTCCCAGGAATTTCAAACGGTCTTGATCTCGACGTCCCTCTCATCAGGAAGCTCGCTAAACACAAAAACATCGTGGGAATCAAGCTGTCGTGCGGAAGCGTTGGAAAGGCTGTTCGTAACACTTTCCCTTTTCATCCTCGACGCGATCGCAGCTCACCCAATTCCCGTTCTTCGAACACATCAGGCTCGACTTACTTCCCTCTTCTCTCCCTCAGAGTTTGCTGTCTACGGAGGACTTGGTGAGCTGAACGCCTGGATAAGGAGCGCGCGCGACGCGTCTCCTCGTCGATTTCGAGCGCTGACTCTCTTCTTCTCCTTCAGCCGATACTCTTCTCCATGGGCTCATGGCCTCTGGCACTCTAGGAGCTGTTTCTGGTTTGGGAAACATTGCACCTCATGCCTGTGTTCGGGTTGTGAAGCTCTTCCAGGAGGGAAAGATCGCTGAGGCTCAGAAAGCTCAGGGAGAGCTAAGCATGGCTGGAGAGATTGAACTCAAGGGTGGAGTTCCTGGAATGAGGGTGAGCTCCGATTGTTCACGCTTTGTCTGGGACGAGGTATATTGGGAGAAGGAGTCGGCGAGGGATTGAACCGAGCTGATCTTTGCGATCTCCTTGACACTGCAGTATGGGCTTGTGCGATACTTGGGATACGGAGGCGTATGTCGCAGACCAATTCCTCAGCCTACCGAAGCTGTAAGTCACTCTCTTCTATGTAGCTCGAGCAACCTCGAACGTCGAAGAAGCTCGAGCTGATCGCGTGTTCCCCTGCCGCGCGACGTTCAGCTCCAGACGGCCGTCGAAGGATGGATTGGCCACTTGATGGATCGCGAAAACCTTTAGATACTTCTTCACTATACGCATGCCTTCTATCCCATGCTCGGAAAATGCAGGCAAAATCCAGCGAGTCGGACGCGTCTCCTCTCGCACAGTTCACTCCTCTCCTCCTTCTCGAGGTTTTCAATTCTCAATTCCTTCCTTCACCTCCTCCTTCTCCTTCCTCCAACCGTCAGCAACCCTTTGGACCCCTTCTCTCCCTCAGGACCTACTCTTCCCTATACCTCCCTATCACACCAGTGGAAGTTTTTCAGTAAACTCCTCGCCCTTAGCTTCCAACAGCTCCTCTTCAAAACTTCGACTTCACCAAAGCTCGACTCCTCCCTCCCTTCCTTCCCTCCCCCTTCCCACCTCCCTCCCTCTTCCAGCATGCAGTCCGACGACGTTATCTGGTCGGTTATCAACGCTCAGTTCTGCTCCTACAAAGTCAAGTCAGTACAGCTCGTCCCTCTACCGCTACAAGCTCATTCTATGAAGCTCAACAGCTTGAGCTCAAGCTGACCTTCGACCCTCCCTTCTCCTCCTTTGCTCCTGCTCTCTTCCTCTCTAGGACTGAGACTCAAAACTTCTGCAGGAACGAGTACAACGTCACTGGTCTCTGTAACCGACAGTCATGCCCGTTAGCGAACTCGCGCTATGCTACAGTGAGAGAACAGGACGGTCAGTTCTCGTTCAACTTCCTCCCTCCTCTCCTCGCTTTCGAGCTCGCCAACGAGCCAAGAAGCTGAAGTTCATGTTGCTTTCACTTTACCAGGTGTCGCTTACCTGTACATCAAGACCATCGAGAGAGCCCATTCGCCAGCGAAGATGTGGGAGAAGGTTAAGCTCAGCAACAACTACGCGAAGGCGATTCAGCAGGTTGGTTCCCTCCCTTCCCTCCTTCCCATCCTCCTCTCGTTCTCAGGTTTGAAGCCCTTCTCGATATCAGTGCTTACCTTCTCTCTTTCATCTTGTTCGTCCTCTCCATCCGTCTAGATCGAAGCCGAGCTCATCTACTGGCCCAACTTCACGATCCACAAGTGCAAACAGAGGGTCACCAAAATCACTCAGTACCTGATCAAGATGAGGAAGATGGCTACTACTCAACAGTGCGTTTACTTCTTGTTCCCCGTCCAGCTCAACCTGCTTCCGTTCGGAGAGCTTCCCCCTCCAATCAGCTCTCCGTCGCGCGAGCTTTCCATCCCCTCCGATTCGTCCGTCCCCTTCGCTCCCTCTCCCTCGCTGACGTCTCTCCCCTCCGCCTCCCTCGTTCACTCCACTCAGACCCACCCTCGTTGGAATCAAGAAGAAGCTCGACCGCCGAGATCGAGCTCGAGAGGTCAAGGCTCTCTCCGCCGCCAAACTCGAACGATCCATCGAAACGGAACTTCTCGCTCGTCTCAAATCCAAAGCCTACGGAGATGCTCCTCTCAACGTCAACGAGGATGTCTGGCGAGCTGTGCTGGAGCGAGAGCGACTTGGAGACGAGGTTGGGATGGAGGAGTTGGAGGAGGAGGACAGTGGAGAGGAGGACGAGGAGGAGATGGAGGGGGAGGAGTGGGATGAGGATGAGGAGGGTGGAACGAGGGAGTTCGTGGAGGATGATAGTGATCTCGAGGAGGAGATGAGTGATCTGGAGGATTGGAGTGGAGAGGAGGGAGAGGAGGTGAGTCTTTCGTGTTTCTTTCTTTCATTTGACGCGTCGGTCCTCGAAGACGTCTCGCTCACCTCTTCCCTTCCCTCCTCTTCTCTCTGCTGCAGTATGGTTCCGAATCGGAGGAAGGATCAGAGGAGGACGACGAGGATTCAGTGGACGAGCCTCCACAGCCCTCGGATCCCAAAGGAAAGCGAAAGGCTGTCGCTCCTCCCCCGACGAAGAAGAGTGCCGCTGCTCCTCCGAAGAAGGCCAAGAAGGGTGGAGCTGGACCTAGGGTGGAGATTGAGTACGAGCAGGAGATGGAGACGGAGCCGATGACCAAGGATATGCTTAGCAATTGGTAGGCAAGGCTGAGGAGGTCGTGAGGGTGGGAACGAGACGACGAGCGAGCTTCAAGCTTTTTTTTTCTTGACGAGATTTGGGGATGTTTTGATGATGACTTTCGATTCGGAGTATCGTATGGGGTAGAGCAAGGTCGCCGAGTGGGGCGTCGCTGAGCTGGTTGGGAGAGGAGTGCAGCAGAAGAGCGGAGAGCCAGAGGACGAGTCCAACGGACGCGTCGCGATCCGAGTTTTGTAGATAATGCCTGCCAATTTGACTCGCTTCCTCGGTGGCCTGGGACAGAGAGCCTGGGTCCCTTCATCCAGTAACTCTCTCTTCCTCCACGACGAGAAAAAAAAACGCCCGGTGACGTCGCTCGATTGCGACCAGAGACTGAGGTTGCCCGACTTCCTTCCCTCCTCTCCTCCATCCAGCACTCTCCCTCCCCTGGGTTGTTTAACACATCCCTTGTTCGAGCTCTCTCTTCTCTCTCACCGTAAGTATCTGCTCTATACCTACAGATCTCAGCCTTCGTCCAAGGTTGCAGCGAAGGAGAGACGAACCCCCGAGCTCATCGCTTCCTTCCTTCCTTCTCTCTTTCTTCTCCTCCCTTGCAGATGTCCTCCTACGATCTCCCCCAAACCCAAGCCGAGCTGAGGTCCACCTTCGCTCTTGTTCGACTCCAAATCGTCTCCCCTCTCTCCCTCCTCGTTTCCATCGGAGCCAACCTCGTTTGTGCTCTTTTCATCAAGCCTTCGATGGGTTCGTCCGTTCTCCTCCCATCTTTTCTCATCCTATCCTTCTCCTTTCCGCTTTCAGTTCAAAGAGTGGAGCGATAGGATTGAACTTGAACCTCCCGTTGCTTGCCCTGGCTGTCCTCCAGCGGATATCTCTAGAGCCCACCCTACGCTCGCTACACCTCTCTCGTTGTTCATCGGGAGCTACTGGGTGAGTTCGCTCTCTTCTTTCCTCTCGTCGCCTCCATCCCTCGCCTCTGTTCACCTCAACGCGCGGAAGCTCCGTCCTAGGTATGAGCCAAGGCAGCAAGAGATGATGAGCTGACTTCTGTTCTGTATTGTCCATCAGCTTGTCGTTTACGCGCTTCAAATCGGACTCTGCCTCATCCTGATCACGGCAAGGAGCGAAGAGACCAAAGACACCCTGATTCGAGGAATCGGAATCAGGTTCAGTTTGGCGAATTGGTTGAGTACGTCCAAAATCTTAGGAAGCTAGATCCACGTGAGGCTAGAGAGTCGAGTGCTGGAGGGATTGAGAAAGGACTCGAGCAGACCTCATCTCCTTCCTCCCTCCGCTCGCTCGAACTGATCCAGATTTCCTTTGTCTTTGATGTTTAGTGGCCGGATGGGCTGTCTTTTTCACCATGCAGTTCAGCTGGTCGTTCCTCGTCGCTGAAGTTCTTCTCCTTCTCAACGTCGTCAACCTGTTCGTTCCTCTTTAATTTCCCCTCCTTCGTCTTCCTTCTCTCCCGTCTCGCTGACTCCGTCTCTCCTTTCTGCTGATAGTGCTTCTATCTATCTCACCCTCCACTGGCATGCTCACCCTCACAAGCCTCTCGACTGGATCTTCATCCAGTTCGTCTCCTTCTCCTTCAACCTCCCTCCTATCCCTGCTTCCTTGCTGACCGCTTTTTCGTTCTTGATCTTTCCGCAGTGTGCCGATGCGTCTCATGCTCGTCGTCATCTGGTCGGTGGATATCATCGACAACGGATTTATCGTTCTTGGATGGGAGGCTCGAGACGAGGCGTGAGTGCGCGCCCTACGTTCTTTCTCCCGACGCGTTTCGATCTCCTGTCGAGCTGACTTTCAGCTCATTTTCGCAGTCGGTACGCAAAGTACGCCCTACAGGCTTGCGCTTCCATCGCTGTGGTCAACTTCGTCGGGCTCTTGATCGTTTTCTTCAAGCGAGACCTCGGTAAGTCGAAAGAGACGCGTTTTGCCTTTGTACGAGCTTCGTCTCGTTTCTTCATTCCAAAACTGATCTCGCTCTGCTCTCGATCTATCCTCTCTCCAGTCTGGGCTATCTCGGCCGTCTACCTTCTCATCGCCCTCCTCCTCAAGCGACCCAAGCCTACAACCGTCGTCGCGACCATCATCGTCTTCCTCGCTCTCTACGTGAGCCTTCTCTAGTTTCCACGATATCCTTTCTTCGCAGCACAACACGATGTCACTGATACGGTATCATTTTTTCATCTCTAGCCCCTCGTCTACCTCTCAGCTCTCGCTCTTCATCGAATGAGGACTCGCGAAGGACGCATCCGCCTCGAGGAGGACGCCATCCTCGCTCGAACCGACGAGGAAGAGAGGCTAGCTATCGCCGGAGGAGCTCATCACCACCACACCAGTGCGCCGCCTGCCAACGGCGCTGCTCCTGCCTAGGTAGCTCGAAGAGAAGGCAGGTAGCGACGCACGTGAGGGATGGAAGGGAAGGAGGAGAGGGCGAGAGACAGCAGGTGGCTTCGCTGCAAGTTCGCTGGTATGTTACGATTGAGATTGATTTATTTTTGATGAACTCCGCTCTCGGATGCTACTAGAGAGAAGAGAGAGGGTCTCCTAGAGTCCGAGGAGAAGGTCGAGCGCGAAGGGTCGTGCTTCGTACAAGAAAGGTGAGCGTTCCTTTCTCCTCCTCACCTTCTTTCCTTCCAGATCCAGGACGTCTGACGCATCTCTTCTCCATTTCAGCACATGAACATCCGAGGATTGAGACAGAAGAGGGGCGAAAGGGCTTACCGGTCCCCAAAAGTCCTCGAGAATGTTTTGATCCGTTCCTCCGACGCGCCTCGTATTTCTCCAACCGACGACGGGTCCTCCACCCGCCTGGTCCTCTCCAAGAGTAATTCCAAAGTTCCAAACACCCAAACGAGCCAAATCGATTTCGCTCTCCCTGCTTTCTTCTTCTCTCCAACCAAAACTTCCCCTTCTCTTCCCGCCGACAACCTCCCTCCCTCTTCCTCTCCTTCTCCTCTTAGCTCCTTCAGCGCGGCCAAACCAAACACACACTCCTTCACCACCACCACACTCTTTTTCGTCTTCTACACCGGCGACGATGCATTTCACCCCTCTCTTCGCTCTCACTCGTCACCCTTGGGTCAGCTCGAGCCGTCCCTGTTCTTGGAGAACGAGACGTCGTCGGATTGTTCTCTGACGGAACGGGGAACGCGAAGGTTGGATCGGAGCCTCCTTGCCCTCCTGATCAGGAAGGACCTTCGGTGAGTACACTTCAATGGTTGTTCGGTTGTTCTGCTCCATTGGAAGGCGGGATCGGACGCTGGTCTAGTGCGGTTGAGAATGAAAACGACGCTGACTTCTCTTTCTCCCTTGTTGTTTTCGATTATCTTTATAGGTGGTCGCCAACACTGCTCCCACTGGAGGACCTCTCGCTGTGACTGGAGATAACTTCGGTAACCTCGATGTAAGTTTTATACTTCCTCTTCCTCCCCGTTCTTTCCGTCGGGTCGGAAACTCGTCGCTGAACCTCGCCTTCCTCCTCCTCCTCCTCCTCCTCCTCTCCTTCTCCAGATCTTCTCCCCCGACTGCGCTGAATGCGACAAAGGCGACGGAACTCCCAACGCCAACGCCGCTCTCATCAACGTCAACCTCGACAACAGTTCGTCTTTCGCTATCCTCTCCTCTTCCCTCTTCCCTCGCTGACTCTCGTCGCGTCTCGTTCGTTTCTTTCCTTTCAGTCGGCAACATCAAGCTCGGAGATGGGCCTCTTCCCGCAATGCCTGGAGTCCCTGGACTTCCTGGAATGCCTGGACTTCCCGCCGGAGGAGTTCCTGGAATGCCTGACCTGGCAAAGATCTTCGGAGGATCGCCTCTCAAGAACATGGCTGTTCCAGGAGTCGGAGGAGACGGGGATGGTACAGTCGTCAACAGTTCGTTTCACTCCCTTATTCCTCTTCCTCGCTGGGCAGTTGTTCAAAGCTGAAGTTTCCTTCTCGTCGCTCCTAGTCTACACTCCCGGAGGAGCTCCCTCCCTCTCCGTCACTCCCATCGATGGATTGACCGCCAACCTCAACCCTCACGTTCGTCTTTTTCTCTCCCTCTCTTTCTCATCTTCCCCTCCTCGAACTCGTTCGCTGATCGTTTCTCTTCTCTCTTTCAGGACTCTCCTGGAGGAAACTCGGGAGTCCCTCCTCCCCTCGGTGATCCCTTCCACCTCATTCCCCAGAAGAACAACGCGTCTCCTCCTGCCGCCGACAACAATGGCTCCAACTCAGGATCTCCTCCTCCCGCTGCTCAAGATACCCCTGCTCCCGCCGACGGATCCAACAACCCTCCTCCTCCTCCCGCTCAGCAGAACGACGCTCCTCCCCCAGCTCCCCAGGACAACAACAACAGCGGCAACGGCAACGCTGCTCCTCCTCCCTCCGACGATAACTCTTCCGCTCCCGCTCCCGCTCCCGAGGAGAAGCCAGCCGACCACGGAAACGCCAACGCCGACAACACCCCTCCTCCCGCCGATCAAGCTCCTCCTCCTCCTTCTCCTCCTTCCTCGTCCGATACCAACGACTCCAAGGATCAAGGATCCGACGCTTCTTCTCCTCCTTCCTCCTCCAACGACAGCGACGGCTCTGCTCCTCCCCCTCCCGCTGCTGAGAACACTCCCGCTCCCGCCGATGGATCCAACACTCCTCCTCCTGCTCAACAGAACAACAGTCCTCCCCCTCCTGCTTCCAACGATCAAACTCCTCCTCCCGCTGACAACAACAACAGAAACAACAACAACAACAACGGTAACCCCGACGACGGAGGACACTTCCCTACTCCTCAGAAGAACAACGCTGGATTGCCCCCTCCTCTGGACGGAGGAAACAACAACGGAGGACTGGGAGATCTTCCCCTTTTGAACGTCGATGGAACCTTTGGACCTCTTCATCTTCCTGTTCTCAACGTGAGCAACAGATCTTTCTTTCTCGTTCCCTCGAGGTGAGGTGTTAAATTGGACGCGTCGAGCTGACTTTCCCTCGACGCTTCTCGGTCCTGATTGGATTCGCATTTAGGTCCCCGAGCCCACGGTCCTCTGCCCTCTTGGAGTCTGCCCCTTCGGAGTCATCCCTTGCCCCAAATCGGTCCTCTCTCCCATCGATGCTCACGCGGAACTTGAGGCGTGAGTCGGCTCTCTTCCTCTCGTTCGTTCGTTCGTAAAACGAAACTGACTCTTTCTCTCTTCTCTCTTCCTTCCCTCCTATCTCTTCCTTCTCCTCGCTTGTCTTCCTTCGCTTTCTTTCAATCTCAGTCAACCCAACGCCCACGCTTGCGTCGACGTCGGACTCCCTTACACCCTCCCCGGGGGGTACGTGATCTGCCCTCGAGATCAAGCGAACTTCATCAACGTTCACGCCGAGACGGACCCTTCGACGTTCTTGGGGAGGATCTTGCGCCTTTGCTTGGATGCGGGTGCTCTGCCTAAGGATGGGGGGTTGTTGATTGGGCTTTAAGGTAGAGGAAAGGACGTCGTCGTCGCTTTCTTCGGTTCGAGTTTTGGCGTTGGTTCTGTTGTACTTTTACGTTTTGCTTTTGTGCGGGTGAGGAGAGGAGTTATTATCGCTTATTCTCTCGCGCTTCTACTTTTCCTGTTAATATCTCGTCCTTTGCTTTGCTCTGCTTCTGGCTCTCCTTTCTCTTTTGCCCGTCGAGACGCGTCGCGATTCGCTCCTGTCGCCGCCGTCGTCCTTCTCGATTTTTTCTGTTCTCGCTGTGGCTTTCCTTGACTCTTACTTTGATGCCCATCTGATGCTCCTCTGCTTCAGCTCTACTTCCCAATCCGAGAGAAAATCCTTCCGGTCTCCAAGGTGGGCCTCCTGAGCTCTCTCTCTCTTCCGAAGCCCGTCCTCGTTTTTCGAGAGAGCTCGCGGTGATCTTGGAAGGAGGTTCCTTCAAACGAGCATGGCCCTTCGGTTGCGAACGCTTGCTTGTCCTCTTTCTTCTTCATCGTCGTCGATAAGGAAGAGGCTCCCCCCTCCTACTGGATCCGCTCTCGATCCCCGACGAGCAAACTCTTACGAGCAAACAACCTGCACGGACGAGTCGTCCTTCTCCTCAAAATCGGACGGTCCTCCCTCGTCGTCCTCCTTCCTCCCGCCCTTGGACGCCACTCCACCTGCTCCGGCTCCGACAAGTTGGCAACGAGATGCTTCGAGATCGGTCGACGTTAGGAATTCTTCTCGTTCAGGCGACTCGAGCTTGGAAAGGAGGGACGAACAGCAGAAGCAGCCTTCCTCCTCCTCATCGAGTTCGACCTTCCCATCCTCCTCGCCCTCCTCCTCGTCTTCCTCGGCCAATCGTCAGCTCGTTCAACCTATCGGAGCGGCGATCCAGCCTTTAGCATCTACTATAGATCTTGAGCCATCCCTCAATGTAAGTTTCATCCCTCTTCGCTGTTTTCGACCCTCGGCTCGTACGGACAAACCGACCTCACTTTTCTTCCTTCGTCTTCCCATCCATCCGTTCTGACCCACTCACCTCTCTCCCGTCTCTTTCCGTCCATCTTCGTGCCTTCCATCTTTATCAGGCTTCGAATCTGAATCCAACGGGACCCATCAAGTCGGAATCAAGCTCACCGTTGAATCCTACAGTCGATCCCAAGATCAGGAGTGGCCATTCTTCAGCTCGGACGAACGAGGACGATCAGAAGGAGGGAGCTCGGAAGCTGGCATCGGAGAAGGCTGGGCTTGTGTATGGGAAGATGCAGGATAGCGAGAGTGTAGATACTGTGAGTCTGACGTCCTTCTTGGCTGGGAGGTGATGCAGGGGCGAATCGGGAGCTTGAGGAAGGCAAAGGGAGGAGAGGAGCTCATTTCTCACTCGTCCTTCCTTTTCTTTCCTCCAACCTCCCTCGCTCACGCCTCCACCTTTGCCCTTGCACCCAAACCTATCAGTCTTCGCCACCTCAGCCGATCCTCTCGTCGGAACCTCGTACTACAACCTCAACATCCTCTCCTCTCTTCACGACCTCCCTCTTCGCGAGCTCAAGCTCAAGCTCCCGTCCTACCCCTTCACTTCCCTCCTCTTCGTCAACAGCTTCCACCGCCTCATCGATCTCCAACCCTTCCAATTCATCAACCTCTACAGCGTCTCCATCTCGCAGGTGGACACAGATCTCATCCTCCCTCGACCACTCCTCTATCGCGTCCCCTCTTCAACGCTCTTCAAAATCAACTCCACCATCGCCGCCTGATCCACGCTGGAGAGCACAAGTCAGTTCTTCTTCCGCTATCCTATCGTCATCCTCGTCTTTCTGCCAGCTTCAACTTCACTCTGATACGCGTTTCGCCTCCCTTCCTCCCCCTCAGCTCTTCCCTTCAACACCACCACCAGCTTCCGTCCCAGCACCCCCCCTCCTCCTCCTCCTGCTCCTCCCGCTCCCTTTAGAATCAAGAGAAACGCACTTCCCAAGTTCCTCAAACCCGCACCCACACCTCCCACCCTCCCAAACCACAAGGTCGAAACTGAACAGAGCCAAACCCGAACTCGAATCACCGTTCGCCATCTTCCCTCCTCCTCCTCTAGTACCACGCCCGAGGTCGAGAATCCATCACGCCGGTATCGGTTGGAGGCAATCAAGGATGCCCTGTCAATGCTAGGGTTGAGCGTTGAGAAACAAGGCGAGGAGGTCGTGTTCGACGACACGAAAGGGTTGACGGTTGTTGTGAAGGGTGATGAGAAGGAGGTGAGCAGGTGGGTGGGAGTTGAGGGCTTGGTTTTAGGCGGGGTAAGTCTTTGGAGCTTCTTTTCTGAGGTTCGAACGGGGAGCGAGGGAGGCTGAGAGGAAGGTTGCGAGCAGGAAAGCTGACGATCTGTTCCTTTCTTCACGTGCTCCAGGAACGATTCTTCGTTGAGAAGGCGGAATCGTCCGATCAGAAGGTTGTTTCTTCTTTGGTGAGTTGGCTACCTTCGTTGAGTATACAATTCGCGTTCGGGACGAAGAACTGACGCGTTATCTGAATCCGCGCGACGCTCTTTTCACTTTCTCTCCAGGTCTCTCCCCGTGTCAACTCCTCCATCTCCGTCTCCTCTTCCTCGACATCAACATCTTCACCATCACTATCACCTCGTAGTCTCTCGACACCTAGGCCTAAGCCCTCCCTCCTGAATCGGCCGTCGCCAATCGCTCGTCCTTCTTCACTTCCTTCGGTCAAATTCAACCCCTTCATCGTCACCTCCACCTCCTCCTCCTCGACAGCATCACGACAATCACATCCTCCCCTTCCCATATCTCCACTCCTCACTCTCGATCTCAAAGAGGCTCCCTTTTCCCGCTCTCCTCCTGCATCTTCAACGACATCCCCCTCGAGCAACTCCTTTATCACCACCCCTTCCCCTTCTCCTCGAACTCGAACATCACCACTTAAATCACCTAGACAAGCGTCAAAACCATATCTCGACTGGCAGAGCACGTCGCCCATCTTGAGGGAACTGCCAGCTTTCCTCCGACGACCTTCCATCCCAAAAGCATCGCCACCACCTCCTCCGCGAAGTTCGACCCCTCCTCCACCTTCTTTCGCCTCTCTTCCAACCCGGAAGGTCACTCCTCCAGTTGTTCCTCAACCTCCACTGGACTTTGTTCCTTCTCGGACGTTCCCTGTTCAATTGGCTTGCGTTTGGGTGAGCTTTCTCTCTTTCTCTCTCTTTCTCTCTTCTCTTCTTCTTTCGCTTCCTCTCCCTGCTCACTCACTCGTATCCACACACCCGCCCTTCCTCCTCCTTTTTCCACCACCTCCCAGTTCACCCTCCGGCGTCCAACACCAGGTCTCCACCCTGCTCCTCTCAACATCTCAGAAATCGATCCCCTCGTCTCGTCGCTCGATCTACCTCGTCCTCTCCGAATCGAGGTCGTTCCTCCTTCGAAGAAGGGCAGGGAGAGCTTGATTCGGGTTGCTGTTTCGCCGGAGGATGAGTGGGTCTGGTTGGCTAGGAAGGAGGTGGCTGGAGGGGTGAGTTCATTTCCAGTTCCAGATGCGTTTTCGCGAGGGAAAGGGTGAGACGCGCTTTGCTCACGCGTCTTCGGGTTTCGTTTCTGCAGAAGGGCTTGGAGATCCGTTTAGCTGAGGAGGAGGAAGTTTTGAGGGGAGGGATTGTAGCAGGTCGTGATGTTGTAAGTCCGATCCGGGTTAAAACAGCGATAGGAGAGGAAGAGGAGCTGATGATTTCGACTTCATGCTCTTCTCGTCTCGCAGATGAAGGACTCGAGTAAGAAGAAGAAGAACGATCATCCTGCGCATAACAAGCTTTCTTTGGATACTCTCGTACGTTCTGGCCTCCTTCTCTTCGCAACTCTTCCGCTTTCCAACTCCTTTCTTCCCAAGCTCACTCTTCCTCCCTCCCTCTTTCCCTCTCTCTCCCAGATCGAATTCCGTCAAGACTCCCACCTAGGCCGCCGCGTTCCCATCGGAGCTTTGTACTCCTCCATCCTAGCCATCGGGATCTCCTTCGAAACAGCCAGGCATGCTGCAGCCAGCCAGTCCTCTTCGTCTTCCTCCTCCTCCGCCTCGGACTCGGCGGGAGGAGAGGATCCTCACCTCTGCGTTCAGTGCTCGACGATGGAGGACGCGGAGGCGCTGTTGGCGATGAACGAGACAGAGGGGGAGTTTGGGAGGGTTTATGCTACCAGGGAGAGGTTGAGGTATCAGGTGAGTTTTGTTGGTCTGGGTTTAAAGGGAGGAAGAGGAGGAAGCGCGAGGGGACCTAACGCTCTTCGCTTTTGTCGTTTCGTGCACAGAACTACCTTCCTGAGGTTTTGGTCCTCGTGAGCTCTTTATCTCTTTCCTCCTCTTCCAGGAAACGTCGCTCTTGCTGATCCACCTTTCTCAAACTCGTCCCCTCAGGTCGGAAATGTCCCCGTCGAAATCGCGTTCCCCGACCTCGAAGCCTTCTTCGCAAGCGCTGGAGTCCACTGCAAGGTCCTTCGTCGAGAAGCTATCCGGGATGGGATCGCTCAGGTCTCGGTGGCCGTCTCGCTCGAGGACAGGGAGAGGATGCTGTTCTTGTCTGGGAAGGGAGCTGTTGGAAACGTAAGTCTCTTCGTCGCGTCACGATCAACTCTTCCTTCGTGATTTTCCGTTGCTGATCGAGCTATCGACCCATCTTCGCCTTATTTTGGGACCACAGCTGCCTCTGATCATCAAGGACTACTTCAAGAACCCAGAGCCAGCTCTGGAGGAGGCTGCCCAGTGCTTGCGTCGTTTGGAGAAGAAGAAGGAGAAGAAAGGGTTCGTTTCTTCCTTGCACTCGACTTCTCTCGTGTTCCCCTTCCTATCATTAAACTGACATCTCTCCTCCGATTCAGATCTTCGTCCGAACCCCTTCCCTCGTTCCTGATCTCACCGAACTCCCCTCCCTCCTCGACCTTCTCATCGTCCTCTCTCTTTTCGTCTTTTCCTCCCTCACCTGAACTCCCTCGTGCTCCTCAGTCGGATGGTCACCAGCGTCGAGTCCCTTGCAACGAGGAAGAGCTGGATTGGAAGGTTTGTTGAAAACGTTCCCCGCTCGTCTTCTCCATTCGAGACCGAATCTGATTTTCCTCTTTGCTGTTACTCTCCTGCAGGAATTCATCCCCAAAGTCCTCGTCTGCGTTCGGCCTTTTTTTATTCTCCTTCTCTTGCCCAACCTCTCTTTCCTTTCAAGCTGACTCGACCCCTTCTTCTCTTGCAAAAACAGGTCTTCAACGTGCCTTCCGACGTCGGAAAACGAGACCTGGAAGCACTCTTCGCGGAGGAAGGAGTCGAGTGCGAGATCGTCCGTCGAGAGTCCAACTTGGCCAACGGTCTGGCGTCGGTGTCGGCTCTGGTGACGTTGGAGGAGAAGCGCAAGATGTTTGCGTTGTCGAAGAAGGCGGCTTTCGCGAAGGTGAGCTCCTTCGTCCTCCTCTCTCTCTTCCTCCTTCCGGCGTCACTCGCTCTTCGTCGGGACTGGTCTGACCCATCTTCATATCATCTTCCACAAGGTCCCTCTCATCGTCCGCGACTACGACAGGGCGGGAAAGGCTCGTCTGGCTTTCGAAGCTGCTACGTCGTTCGTTTCTTTCTTTTCCCCCTTCCCTCTCTGACGCTCTGTTCCGCTCTTCTTCCCATCTGACCAACGCACTTCTTCTCTTCTCTACAGGTTCAATGCGAACCCCGACTCCCCTTTATGGACTCCCGACACGCCCTCCCGACTCTCTGCCTCCATCTCCTCCTCCTCATCCTCCGCCCCCTCGCCTTGATCTCCTCCACGTCGTTCTCTCCCTCTCTTACAGCATCTCCTCGTCCGCTCGAGGTACCGAAAACATCTACGAGCCAGCGTTCGTTATGTATACTAGCAGCACTGAAATACCCTTCTAGACTTATCGGGGAGACGAGGGAGCGTTCGTCTTCCGCATCTTGCATCTTTCTCCGCATCTTGCTTTTGCTTTGTTTCTCTTTGCATCTACATCTCAAACCATCATCCTCGCATCTTTATATAGTAATGACTTGATGAGCAGCTAGCCCAGAGCAGGCGAGGGTTGAGGAGTGCGACGGATCTTCCTCTTACAGAAGATCAAACAGGCCAAAGCTCATCCATCGTCGCATTCAACGTCCACAACTCCTGCTGCTCCCTCGTCACTCTTCCTCTCAAAATGCGTAGGTACGGTACTATTCTTCTCGATCAAGCAAGCAAAATAACGAACGCAGCGATCCCCAAAGCGATCCTGACGTGTTGTTTCTCGGAGAAGAAAAGTCGCAACGGGCTTGAAGAAGATCTCGTTGTGGTAGCAGCGGCGGCAGTCGCGGCCGCAGAGCTAGTGGCAGAACTTTGGACGGTGCTGCTGGGGCTGGACGTTTCGATGGACTTTCCCTCAGCCTGACGGAAAACGAAAGGAAGACGGAGAATCGGGTCAGAGAAGATTCGTCCTTTCCGGAAGAAATCCTCTAGCTGCGCGATGCTCACCAAAGCGATGAAGTTCTCAATAGACTGGGTCGATCCTGAAGGTCCAGGGTTGATGGCGAAGACCTGGAGAGAAGGATGGAAAGAAGTGAGTTGGAAGTCGACGCGCGCATCGAAAACGAGAAAAGGATCAAAGCTCACCATGCCCGACTGGCAATGACCAGGAGTCGCGCAGTGGAACTGAAGCAAGCAAGATAGGTTGAGTTCAGCCAACCGTGAAAGAAGAAGAAGAACCTCGTTCTCACCCATTGAGATCCAGAGTTTGCGACGGTAAAGGTTACGGTCACTCCTCCTCCCGATGGAGCGCTGAGATCGGTAACGTTCCCATCAGTGGCGAGAGTGCAAGGTTGACTGAAAGACGCTGAAGATGATACGGTGTGAGGGATGGCTCCAGGGAAAACGAAGTCGCTGAGAACGCAAGGAAGTTGAAGGGGGATGTCAGCTCGCGTCGATGGAAAACAAAGCGAAGAGCACTCACATGGTGTCCCCGACTGAAGCATTGACAGAGTTTGGCGAGTAGGTGAGTCCATTTTGGCCGACTTGAACAGTGAAGCTCTTGAAAGAAAGGACGAGGAAGGAGAAGAAGGGTGAGTAAGAAACCGCTTCAACGAGCGAGAGTATGATCGCGCTGTACGGAACTCACTGCTCGAGCTTTGAGGGGTCCAGCCGCAGCGAGGAGGGATCCGAAAACTGATAGGAAGAAGAAGAGCGTAGTAGAAAACATCTGGGTTGAGTGGAGGGAGGGAGAATAAAGAAATGGAGGAGATGGTGGTTGAACGCTGAACGCTGAAAGCGCTCTCCGACCCAGCCTCCTCGAGGCCTTTTCTAGTTCTCCAGTTTGAGAACGCCAACAAATTCGGCAGAAAGTGACAGACCGAGACACGAAAAGTTACACAGCTTCCCGCCGACGAGGGAAGGAAGCAAAAAGCAAGGACGAAAAGGAAAAAGACGGCGGGCTCGGAGCACGGCCTCCACGGTTCGTTCCTTTCTTCCTCCAGAATATCAGTACTGAGAGCGACCCACGTGGTGAATCCTGAGGATGAACGTTAAATTTGGTCCCCAAACGCTCGTCGAGAATAAAGACGGTGATCTCCTCTGGGAGGGAAGAGGTTGAGCTCGAGGAGGAAAGAGAACAAGCTCGAGGAGGGAGAGAGGAGGAGGATTGGAGTTGAGCTCGATTCTGAGGGACTTGGGTTGGATTCGAAGGGGAGCAGGACGAAGAAGATCTCGGGGCGATGGTACAGTATACAGCCATGGCGAGAAAAACACTTCCGAACTCGATGCTGGACGTCTGAGGACCGGGACGAAGCTCGGACGAGCGTCCGACCTTCTTTCGAAGCTCGCTGACTGATTCGAGCTCACCTTCACTTCCTTCTCTCCTCCTCCAACCATGAGTCAAGCAGATATCGAAGTCCCCGTCCTAGACGTACCAGTCGACGCTCCAGAACACTGTCCTGTAAGTAGTCTCGTCTGCAGCTTCTATGCATCTCAGAGGCGCTCCTCGTGTTCCCAAGCTCACCTCCTACACCTCTCCTCCCTTGCACTCCTCGTTTCTCGTGCTTCAGGGAACCGAATCCGAGCTCGCAGGGAAATCTTCGGCCTGCGACGGATGCCCTAATCAGTCCACCTGCGCCTCGAACGAGCCGAAACTACCGGATCCTGACCTCCCCATCATCCGAGAGAGGATGAAGGGAGTGAAGAAGAAGATCCTCGTGTTGAGTGGGAAGGGAGGAGTAGGCAAGAGCACGTTCAGTTCAGGCCTGGGGTGGGCTCTCAGTGCGGACGAGGAAGTTCAAGTGAGTTCTAGGGTATCTGCTCGTCTACTTCTTGTAGAGTTTGGAGCTGAAGAAGGGAAGGGGGGGGGGGAGAGAGAGAGAAGGCGGGCGTCGAAGGTCGTCGCTCCTCTTCTTTCCTCGTTCTGTTTTCTTCTCGTCTCAGTCCTCTTCTTTCCTCTGTCAGATGCTAATCTTGTGCTGCCGCTTCTCTTTCTACCAGACCGGCCTTCTCGACATCGACATCTGCGGACCCTCTCTCCCTCACCTCCTCGGTCTCACCAAAGAAACTCTCCACACCTCCTCCTCCGGCTGGTCTCCCATCTACGTGACTCCCAACCTCTCCTGCATCTCCATCGGATTCCTCCTTCCCTCCACCTCCTCAGCGATCATCTGGAGAGGTCCAAAGAAGAACCAACTCATCAAGCAGTTCCTCAAGGACGTCGACTGGGGAGATTCCCTCGACTACCTCGTCGTCGACACGCCTCCTGGAACGTCTGATGAACATCTGAGCGTCGTGCAGTACTTGAAAGAAGGAGGAATTGATGGGGCGGTGCTGGTGACGACACCGCAGGAGGTCAGTTTACAGGATGTCAGGAAGGAGTTGGATTTCTGTAGGAAGGTCGGTGTGAAGGTGCTGGGAGTGGTGGAGAACATGAGTGGGTTTGTGTGCCCGAGTTGTAATGGGAAGTCGGACGTCTTCTTCCCTTCGACGGGTGGTGCAAAGGCTTTGGCGGAAGAAGGTGAGTCCTCGATTTCCTTCTCGTTCGTTGCGAGGCGACGCGTCGAAGCTGACCTTCTTCTCCCTTTCCCTTTCCTTTTCCTCGTCCCGCGTTCGTTCAGCTGGAATCACCTTCCTTGGAGCTATCCCCCTCGATCCTCGGATAGGCAAGTCTTGCGATTTCGGAGTCTCGTTCCTCGAGGAGTACCCTAATAGCCCAGCAACGAAGGCGTACGTCGAGATCGTGGACAGTGAGTCTCCTCTCTCTTCTCTCCTTCCTTTTCCTCTTTCCTTTCCCTCAAATCAAACCAAAGCTGAGCTACTACTATTTCCTCCCCTGCTAGAAATCCGCGATGCTCTCGGTCCCATCGCCTAGTTCTTTGGATTCTCTTCTCTTTCTCGAGTTTGTCGCGTCGTCGCTTTCGAGCTTTCATCTCAGCTTCGCTCCCTGACATTGCTTAATAGACATTCATATATGTTTGCATGTGGTGTGGTGTGATTTATCCTCTCTATGCTGCATCAGCGGGATCGCCTCTGAGAATGAGTCGAGCGATTGCGAGATGTGGACTCGCGACGGAGGCTCTTCGAGCTTCTCTCTTCCGCAACACGAGATTCTTCCGGATCCGAAATATTTGGGCGATGAGAGGTTTCCGAGACTCCAAGTTCGTCGAGTCAGTCCCTCCCGTCGGTTCAGAAGGAGAAAGAAAGGAAGAAAGAGTCATCCTTCATCTGGATCAAAGCTGCGGCCCAAGCTCACAAAGAAAGCTTCGAGGAGGAGGTGAGGGAAGCTTGGACTCAACTTCGACCCTCTCCCTTCCCCCCCCTTTCCCCAAACCCACCCACTCGTGAGTCCAAACTCTCTCTATACATCCTCTCTACTCCTCAAACCAATTCGAGCTACTTTCTTTCCCGGGGCAGCTCGCTGGAAGCAGAAAGACGAGCAGAGGAACCTTTGCTGACCTTTCCTCCTCCTTCCTTTCTTTCCTAAAGTCCCCTACTCCCATCACCACACCTTTAAAAGCTCATCTACAGCATGGCCACCAGACTTCAGTTCGAGAACAGGTACGTTCCAATCTCGACCCTCTTGGAGCAATTGGGAGCAGAGGAGTCGAGCTTTCGTTGGATCGAGAAAGTCGAGGTTGCTCAGCTCAGCTCCCCCCTCGCTCTGCTCCTCCCTTCCATCTATACCTTGACTTCTCGCTGACCTTTCATTGCTTTCTATCTCCCTCCCAATCTTCAGTTCCGAGAGTACGTTCAGCTCTCTCATGGCTCCTCAGTCGATGCTCAGGAGCTCAAGCTGACTGACCTCTTTCCTTCCCCCTCCCTCCTCCCCTTCGTTCAGTCGGAGTCTTCTCCAAGCTCACCAACAGCTACTGCCTGACCGCCGTCGGAGGATCCGTCAACTTCTACTCCCACTTCGAGGCTGAGCTCCAGGACGTTATTCCTATAGTAAACACCACCATCGGAGGAACTCGAATCATCGGACGACTCTGTGCTGGTGAGTGTTTCGTTTCTTCCTCTCTCGCTCTCGATCACTATCTTTGCAGGGAGCTTCTCTTCCGTCTCTCTACCGGTTCGACCTCCTTACCCACTCTCACCTCTGTTCTTCTTCTATCACTTTCTCTAGGAAACCGACACGGTCTCCTCCTCCCCAACTCCACCACCGATCAAGAGCTCCAGCACCTCCGAAATTCCCTCCCTCCTTCCGTCGCCATTCAGCGAGTCGAGGAGCGTCTCTCCGCTCTCGGAAACGTCATCGCCTGCAACGACTACGTGGCTCTCGTCCACCCTGATATCGACCGAGAGACCGAGGAGATCATCGCGGACGTCCTCAAGGTTGAGGTCTTCAGGCAGACCGTCGCCAGCAACGTTTTGGTCGGAAGCTACTGTGCTTTGAGCAACCAGGGAGGTCTCGTTCACCCCAAGACGACGAGGAGTGAGCAGGAGGAGTTGAGTAGTTTGTTGCAGGTCCCTCTGGTGGTGAGTCGTCGTTTTCTTTCCCTCCGTTCGAGCTCTCGCGACCTGCAACTCGAGACGCGTCTTCCTCCCTGCCGAGGTGAAGGAGGACCAGTCGCGTTCTCTTCGAGACATTTGAGACGACGAAGCTGATCCTTCTTTTCCCTGCTTCTCGTGCATGGCAGGCTGGAACCGTCAACCGTGGTTCGGACGTCCTTGGAGCTGGGTTGGTCGTCAACGATTGGTGCGCTTTCACTGGAATCGACACCACCGCCACCGAGATCTCTGTTATCGAGGCCACCTTCAGTGAGTTGTCTCCCTCCTTTTGAACACCTCGAGCTCTCCTCGTAGACATTGGCCATCGAAATGAACGACGCGCGATACTGATCCGGCGCGACCTCTTTCTCTTCTTTCCCCTCCTTTTAGAGCTGCAGGGACAGTCGTCGACGGCCATCATCTCGGAGATGAGGGATTCGTTGATCGACAACTACGCTTAATTGTTCGTTTTACTACTAGAGTTGTGGTGTATGTTATTGAGGCACGAACGAAACGAGAGATCAGGAAGAGCGAGGCAAAGCGAGAAGAACCGAAAGACCTCCTCTGCGTGTCGAGGTACGCCGCGGTTGTAGCGTTGTGGCCTTTTCCTGCACCATCACCTACCTGGCCCTGCATTTCAGTAGAGTGAGAAGGCTTTGTGGCAGGGAACTCACCGCCGTCGTCTCGAACGGACGACGCGGGCTGAGAAGGAGATGTTGCTCTTCAAACTTTCGCCCGAACGTAGGAAATCAGGATGATAGCATACACAGATGTTGCTCGTTGAGGCCCCTTAGTAGCCCAATCCTTCCTCCGAGGAGGAGTAGAAATATATAAATATATCGGAGGACCGTGAAAAGAGGGAGGTGTGAGCTCTTCCTTCCCTCCCTCCCTTCCTCCTTCCCTTCCTCCATCTGTCCCCTCCCCTCCTCTCCTTTCAAACATGCTTCGCTCCCTCTCTCGAGCTGGTCGCTCAGTCTCTGGACTTTCGTTGGCTCCCCTCTCCGTCCGATCTACTGCTCCCCTCGCCTCCTCCCCTTCCACCTGCTTCCTTCGACAGCAGCGATGGACGTCCTCCTCCCCGGTCGATGCTTCTATCCCACCAGCTCCCTCTCCCGAAGACACTCCAGAGACCCTCGATACCTCTCCAGTCGATTCAACTACTCCTACTCCTACTCCCTCAACGAAGCCAACGCAAATCAAGAAACCATCCCCCCTTCCTGCCATCATCCGACTGCCTCCGTACAAGGAGCATTTCGGCTGGGACAACGCTGTAGTCAAGGCCAGGATCGTTCGAGCTCAGATGGTATCCGATGCTGAGGCGCTCAAGCTCACTGCTGACGAAACGGCGGCCAACCTGGTTCGTACTGGAGCTCATCCTTCTCCTCCTCCCTTCCCTTGTCTTTTTCTCCATCTCCGTCTCCCTTTCTCCCTCTCCTCCATCTTTCTCCTTCTATCCGCTGCTCACCCTCTTTTCACGCCTTTCCATCCATCCAGAAACTCCGTAAATACCTCTTCAGCCTGGTTGGGACATCCGAAGGAGTCCATCGAGTCCGGAAGGTGCTGGCCATGGCCATCAAAGAGACGGTCTTAGAGGTTCTGGGTGAACGTGGTACCACCATCGTCGTTCTCGGTTCTATCGCTCAGGAGACGGATACCAACCAATCTACCACTCGACTTGGACTTCTCGTTCGTACCACTCTCCTTCCTCGACTCCTTCGAGAACGATGCTGAGGGACGCGCCTCCGATCGTTTTCTTTCTTCTCTCTCAGGGCGGGAAGGATCTCCCCAGGCCTGAGACTCTTCAAGGAAGACAAGCAGTGCTGGGGAAACTCATCGATCGCCTCAAGTCGTTGGAGATCACAGCGACCGTCAAGGGAGAGAATCGTGAGTCCCCTGCGACCCGAAGGCTCCCCTATCTTTCCTGCTCTCGTGCTGTCGGATCTGATGCTGCTTGTCACTTCCAGTCAACTGTGTCTACGAGGGAAATCCTCGCAGCCTGGACAATCCTCCTCGACCTATCGTCTCCCTCTCGTTCGTACTTTTTTCCCTTTCCCTTTCGCGGCGTTCAATCTTCCCTCTTCGCTCACACTCCTTCGCGTTCACCTCTTTTGCTCCTGTAGCTACGCCGACAGGAACCAGATCGCCAAGAACGCCATCTACTGTTCCTACACCGCCCTCTCCCCAGCCGTCCTCGTTCCTCTCATCAAAACCGTGGCGGGAGTGCAGCTTGACGGGTGAGTTCGCCCCCTTCCGATTTCCCTCGGACGTCCTCGTCTCGACGCTGATCTCTCCCTCATCGACCTCGTCTACAGAATCCCCTCCACCCCCGTCGGCAGGGAGGAGCTTCGAACCATCCTCTGCATCTCATACCTCCAAAACCTTCCGAATCCTCTCCTCCCTTTCCTTCAGAGACCCGACCTCCTTCGCTCTTTCAAGGTCCCTACCCGGTCTTTTATCCAGACCGACGTCGTCGACGGCAAGGAGGAGACCGTTCCTATTAACGACTCGTTCCTTCCCATCGGAGTCCATCCTCGCGTCCTCGCTCGGGAACACTGGATGAATTCTGAACAGGAGCTCGACTTCGTTCGACACTGGAGGAAGCAGCAAGCCCCGGCGTTGGGCGAGCTCGCTGCTGGGTTCTTCCACTGGTACGGAGGAGGTGTACCCGATACGATGTTCTCTTGGGCCAAACATGCTGTTTCTCTTCGAGGACTCATCGATAGGACGGAACTTCCTCAGTTCGCGGGCGACGCGATGGTTGTTTTGGATACTATGAACCCCAACGTCGTGAGTTCATTCATATTCTCTTCCTTTTTTCGCTTCCTTGCTCTCTTCCTTCCCTTTTCCATGCACTATATATCTCTGACCCGCGTCAAATGCTGATCGTTTCGCACGCACTTCCCTCTCTCCCCTTCCCCTCCCAACGAACAGAACCTCCTCTCCAAGGCCAAGACGACCGACCCCGCTCCCCAATTCCTCGGTGGCCTCCGTAACCGAATCTTCGAACAGGTCGAAGTCAACCTCGCAGACCTTCAACCTCGACCGGATCTCGAGTTGACGCCGAAGGTACGTTCCCCCCTTTCTTGACATTCTCTTTCCCCTTCTCTCTCCCATCGTGGTTACTCACGATCGTTTTCGTATCCTCTGCATCTAGAAGCCTCTTCGACGCCCGAAGAAGGCTACCAAGTCGACAGAGAAGGAGTCCGAGGTCGAGAAATCGAGCGAGTCGAAGTCGGCTATCGAGGAGCCTCTTGTAGCTGCTGTGAGTTCTTTCTTCCCTTTCTTTCCACTCTTCTTCTCCAGCTCGTCTCTCTCCTTCGAGCTAACCTTTCTCTATCTCGCGTTCGTCCAGGCCGTGACTTTGGAAGCCGCCGTCCCTCAGCAGCCCGAGGTTCGTTTCCTCCTCTCTCTCTCTCTCCGGTCTCGTCCCCTCTCCTCCCCTGCAAACTCGAGGCTGACATCTTCTCTTTTCCCTCTCTTTCTTTCCTTTGCGACTCGCTCATTTCGTCTCCTCTCCAGGTCGACGCACCCGTCAAGACCGATCCTTGATGGATCGTCTCTGTAAAACCCACGCCTTCCTTCCCTTTCGATCTAGTTTACTTTTTAGGACTAGGATTTAAGATCACGAACCCCTTCCTGTGTAAAACCAAAAAAGACCCTTCAGCTCGCTCGCTCATCGGAAAAGACGAAACGAGTCTCCCTTGCAAGAAGAGAAACTGAGTCCAGAGCAAAGGAAAAGCGTCCATCGGCGTTCAAACTTCCAAGCAAGAAAAAGGACAGTCGTGAGTGATCGTAGAAGAATGAGCGAGCGAGGAGAAAGTATGCAAGTAGGAAAAGGTGGAAGAGAGAGAGAGAGAGAGAGAGAGAGAGAGAGAGAGGGAAGCACATAAAAAGAGCAAACGAAAACACGACCAAGAAACAAGAGAGAGAAACCGTAAAACCGACGCGTCGAACCCTCCCTCCTCCTCCTGTCCTTCCCCAACTCTCCCTCACCCCCTCCCAGGACTCTCCAACCTCCCACACAAACTCAACAACACCCTCCCCCCATCCTCTCCCCAAACCCCACTACTAACCTCTCCAAAACACACCCCAAACTCCTCCGTTCCTCTCACTCCCCTAAAATGAAGCACCAACCAATCCTCGATCTCGCTATGAAGTTCATCGTACATGGACGAAGCGAGCAGGAAAGGCATAGCGTTGGAGAGGTTGAGGCGAGAGAGGATGTGTTGACGGGCTAGATCTTGGAGGTCGTGAAGTTGGTAGCGGGAGGCGATGTGGTAGATTGCTAGGGCTGAGGCTGGGGGTGGGGGAGGGTTGGGTGGTAGTGAGGGTCGGGGAGGGGGTAGGTTGATGTGCTTGAGGAGGAGGGGGGAAGGGTGAGTGGGAGGAAGAGAGACGGTGGTTGAGGGGGGAGGGAGGGGAGAGGGGACCTCCTCGGTGAGTGTTGCTGTTGTTGTTGTTGGTTGTTGCAGAGGAGGAGGACGAGGAGGAGGGATTTGGTTGAGTGTTGTGGTGTTGATGAGCTCCGGTACTGCCGAAGGTGGATCGAGAGGAGGACGAGGAGGAAGGGATGGGGATAGAGGAGGGTTTGCCGGCTGGGGAGGAGGGAGTAGAGAAGATCGATCCTCGAGGACGATGGGAGTAAGGGAGGTTTGCCTGCTGTTGTTGCTGTCTCCCAAGCGAAGCAGCCGAGTTAACAGCTCCTCCTCCAACGAGAGATCTCCTCCCTTCGACTCCTCCTCCTCCAATCAACGAAGGCAACCTCCCAGCTCCAGCTCCCAACGGAGGACTCCCGCCCCCGTGCAACCCCAAAGCTCCGCCTCCTCCTCCTCCTCGAGCGGACAGAGAGCTCCCACGCTTGATAGGTCCTCCAGCTCTCGCCGATCCTCTCCCAGCTTCGAAGCTCCCAGCGCTCGAGGAGACGCTAGCGGTGGTTCGACAGTCGAGATCGTCTTCTCCTCCTCCCGAGGGAGCTCGAATCGGATGAGACCAGACGGACTGCCATTCCCACTCCTGCGAGCCGGCGTGTCGAGGTGAGTTCTTGACGTTGGCGAGTTGGTAGATGGTTCGAACATCTTCGACGGTACTGCGAGAGAAGAAGAAAGGAAGGAAAAAGAAGACGCGTCAGACGGAGAAAGCTGGAGAGAAGGAACTCGTTGTTTTGCGATGAGGGATAAGGGAGAGGAAAGATAAGAGGAGGATACGTACTCGAATTCGAGACTGTTGGTGTAGAGGTACTGTAAGGGGAAGACGACGAAGGAAGGAACGAACCAAAGTCAGCGACGAACCCAGATCGACGCGTTTCTCTCTCTCTCCCTCCTCCCACTCACCTTCAACAACCAATAAACCGTCGTAAAATCCGTCCCCTCCAAATTAACCTCATGCACCTGTCTCCCCCGATCTCCCTCCCTCCCATTCCCACCCCCACCTCTTCTTCCTCCCTCCCCCTCCGCAAACGCTCCGGAAAGCATCGTCTCAAAGTACTCGCTTCTGGCCTTCAACACGTCGCTGTGTGCCCAGACGACTCTCTTTCGGGAGACCATGTTGGGGTGAGGGTTGGAAGGGGAAGCTGCTGCGGAGGAGGAGGCGACGGAGGTGGAGGTGGTGGAGCGGTAGGAGGAGGTTGAGGAGGGGAGTTGGGTTGAGGTTGAGGGGGTGGAGATAGAGGAGAAGGAGAGGGGGAGGGTAGAGGAGGAGGTGGTGGTAGAGGGGTCGTAGCGTTCTCGGGTTATGAACTTGGGGAGGGAAGAAAGAGCGAGGGGGAGTCAGTGAGAAGGAAGAGTGTCGATTCGAACGACGCGTCGCGGGCGACTCGACCGTGGAGAGGAAAGCGCGAGCGCTCGGGGAAAATACTCACCTTCACATCCCCCGTCTTCTCATTATCCAACGAGTTCTCCATCGCGTTCAGCAACGTCTTGGGAACCCAAGCTTCCCTCGGAAGCTCAGGAAGAACGAGTCGTTCGCCTCCGAAGGGAGTGTGGATCTGGATGACGAGAACGAAGGCGTTTTGTTCTTCGACGGAGGGGTTGGAGGCGAGGAGGGTTGAGAGGGTTGGAAGTTGGCCGCCTGTATGGGGATGTGCGGACAAAAAATCAGAAGGAAGGGAGATTTCAGAGGAGTTGGAGAACAAAGGGAAGAGAGCGAGAAAGGAGACTAGAGCTAGATGAAGATCGACGAACGCCAGAACGAAGCATCAGGCTGGAAAGTCCAGTCTTCCTCCCAGTTGATGTAGAGCCACTTGACTGGAGCATGACGAGCTCCAATGGGTTGGTCGAGACTGCAAGAACAAACCACGAAACGAAGTCGAAAGCGAGAAAGTCAGTAAACCGACGCGAGCGAATGTCGAACGAACGCGTGCGTTCTCTCGTTCGAACTCACCTCTTGATCCCAACCATGATGGACTGGAAAACAAGGGAAGAGTATGAGCTTCTGATGATAGACGAAGTGAGAGAGAGAAGGAAAGGGAACGAGGAAACTCACAGCAGGGAACTCCCAATGACTTCGACTCTCTCCACTCAACGTTCCAATGTAAACACACAACGTTGCCTCTTTCCTCCCTCCCTTTTCTCCACCGCTCTCTTCCTCCTGACCAAGATCCAACCCTTCCACCACCGAGCTCGCAAAATCCTGCATCGTAGGCGTACTCGAGAACATCGTCGTCACAGGAGGTTGTTGATCGACCGGTTCGAAGACGACGTCGAGCTTGAAGGCTCCGTTGCCGATGCAGGGACCTGGTTGAAGGATCTCGTGGTTGTGGGAGGGGTGCTCGGTGTGTTCAGGGAGGTAGGATTGAATAGCTTGGTTGAGGTTTTTGAGGTCTTCTACGACCCACTCGAAGACCTGCGAAGGAAAACGAAAGGGAGGGAGGAGAGGAGAGAGAGGAAGGCTTCGAAGCGTTTTGGTTTCGCTCGCTCGCTCTCTTCGGGAGACCAGAGTCGGGGTTTCGATTCCCACCAGGGTGTATAGATTTAAAAGGAGCACTTACGATGATGTTACTCTGTTTTGTTGTCTCCTCCGGACCTGGCCCTCCTACTGAGCCTCTCCCGAGGGAGGACGAGACGGAAGACGAGGGTCGGAACGAAGCCGCTTGTTGCTGTTGATGTTGAGAGAGAGGGGAGGGAGACCCTCGTGAGGCGGAGAAAGAGTTATCTCGTAAGCGAGCTGTGGATGGGACCATGCGAAGGAAGGGAGGGAAGGGAAGGGAAGGTGGTGGGAGGGAGGAGGGACGGACGGGTCAGCCCGCTTTGACGTCTGTCTCTCTCTCTCTCTTTCCCTCAGCGATAAGATAAGAATCCAAAAGCGAGCGAGACTCACAGAAAGTGCTAGGTGTGTGGCTCATGCTTCTGAGCTCTCGGGTTGCAGAGAAGGGAAGGAAGGGGAAGGACGGGAGAGGGGAAGAGGAACGAGGCAATCTGGCTTGGACGTCGATCAGCCACAGCCGTGAACTCTCCTTCACGACCGTCCCAAATCTTAAGGAAAGAAAAACTTTTCATCTCAAGCTCTCCACCTCAAGGCACTCCCACCTCCCCAACTTTAACGACTTTCCTACTCCCAAAAACAGCCCTTCTCCTTCCCTCCAAGACCTGCGAAAAAGCTCGCCCAACTTTTTCGCTTTTCAACCTGCAACGACCATCTCCCTTTCTCGTGAGTCTTCTCTCTCTCCTCCCCCTTCCTCTCCCTCTTCCCATCTCGTTCCCCACCCGCCCTTACAGGACGACAACCCTAAACAGAAATTCTTTAACGACCCACTCCCTGCTTCCCCTTCCTCCTCCAAAGAAGAAGTGGAAAGCATAAAAAAAAACGAAGGGAGGGGTCGTCGTGGGAGCCTTCACACATGAGCTGATACCACCACCACCGCCCGCCCTTCGCTCGTTCTCGTATCACACTTGCTGCGAGTCGATGAGGAAGAGTAGATTGCTGACTTTGTTTCTTCTTTCGTCGTTGCAGATGCTCTGAACCAGCTCACCTTCGAAGGCTTTGAAACCTCTTCTCCTTCCTTCCCCTCCCTTCCTTCCATCGTGCTCTCTTCTCCCTTCTCTCATCACGTTCGTTCCACTCCCCTCCTCCTCTCTGTCTCTCTCTCTCTTCTCTACCACCACCACCACACCCACACCCTTCCCCCAACCCACCCACCACCACTGTTGTTCGAATGAAGAAGCGAAATTTAGGACTTCATACATCCATGTTAACCAGAAAGGTCTCTTCTTTCTCGAGCTCGCTTGAGAGAGGGAGACCATCACTGTGGAGATATTTTCAGCCTTGTCTGATACAACAACAGCACATCTGTCACTTTTTGCATACGAGACCGAGTTGAAGAGAAGAGGTGAAGAAGAAGAGATGGTTGGGCTGACCTTGCTTTCTTCGTTTCTCTTTCGTCGTTCGTTCGTTCGCTGGAAACAGATATCTCGCTTCGCTCTACTCGACGAGAACCTTATTAGCTCCCCCTCCTTCAAGTTTAACATCAAGCCAGGTAGACTCCTCTGAGCTTCCACAGCTCCTTCTCCTTCGCTTTCCCCTCAAGTAAGCCCTCCTCTCCCTTTCTCCCTCCTCCCTCCCCCACCTCGACACACAACACACAACTTGATGAAAACATTCCGATGGGCGGACATACAATCATCTGCTTCACCCCTTCAGTGTGGGAAGCTCCTCTGTGTACAAATTGAGGAGTGAAGTGGGTGTCTGATGATTCATCGTTTGGCTGAATCCCCTCCTTCCTCGCACTCTACTTTCTTTCGGCGTTCTGTTGATGATGAGGAGAAGACGAGGTTTGCTGACTATGTTTCTTTGTTGTTCATCAGGCTGGGTTTGGAGACTTGGAAGGCTGGTTTTGAAGCAGCAGAGGCGATGACGGCGTCGAGCTTCTTTGTTCGACTCGACCCTTCCCTGTGGAAGAGAGTCCCATTACTCCTCTTGGAGGGTCTTCTTCCGCCTGCTCTACACTCGCTCTCGAGGTACCGAAGCAGGCGAGATAGAACTCCCATCCACGAGTCGTTTGGTTTCTCTTCTTTCTCTCTTCGCGTGTTCTTTCTTTCTTCCCAAATCTCATGATTTCTTTGCGTTCCAAATTCTTCCGTTCTCTGAAAGACCCTCAAACCAACCCAGCGAAAAATAGACTCACCGAGAAGAAAAAAAAAAACGTTCCCCCCCCCCCTTCGGCCCCTTCAACGAAAGTTCCAGTAGTCCACAGCGGCGATCTCCTCCTGCCTTCGTTCCCTCCCGACGTCTTCCCTCTCCCTCCCTCCTTCGTCTCCCCTGCAGCGATGCTCCTCCCCCTCCTCGCTCTCTCGCTCTCCACCCTCGCAGCCTCTTCAGTGAAAGCTGCTTCCTCATGTGCTATCTTGTGAGTCTCTTCCAAACGAACCCGAACGAACGAGGGGAAGGAGAGAAAGAGGGAAGGAAGTTAGTTTGGTTGGGTTTTGGGTGACGGAGGAACGAAACGAGCTGGCTGGCTGACTCCTCTCGATTTTTTGATTTTTTTGATTTTTGTTCGTAAAAGCGACGCCAACTTTGATCTCTACGTGTTTGGAGGAGCAAATGATGTTAAGCTTGGAGCTCAGAGTACTTGGGCTTGTGAGTCCAGCTTCTTCTCGAACGAAGGAGGGAGGGAGGGAGGAGAGAGGTTCTAATTTCGAAGCTGACCCTTTTTTGCTTTTTGGTTTGCGTTGGGATCGATAGCTCCTAGCCCTACGACGCTGACTTCTACGGGTCGACCGTGAGTGTTTGTTCATGCTGATTCTCTCTGATGCGCTTGGGCTGGGAGGAGGAAGGAGGAAGGCAGGGAAGGAGCGGCGAATCATCCTCAACCTCCTTGCCCCCGTCGTCCTCCCTTCTTGACTCTCTCTCTCCAACCCCCAAGCTCACACACCTCCCTCTCCCTCTCCTCTCCCCTCCCAGCCCCTACACCGGCACCTCCCTAACCTGCTACCTCTCCCAATCCGCCAACGCCCTCTACATCCTCGGCGCTTCCTCCTCCTCCCCCTCCGACATCTACATCTACTCCTTCGCTTCCTCCTCCTGGTCAACCCAACCCACCTCCTCTGCTCCTGATCTCACTACCGCTTCAACGGGATCGGTGCTGGATCACGACACGAACACGTTCTTTACGCTTGCTGGGGGGACGGCGTTGAGTCAGTTGGATCTTAGTACGGTGGGGGATAAGAGCGGCGGGGGGGGGAGTTTGGCTTGGGAGGGGGTTAATACGGCGCCGTTTACTAGTACTGTGAGTTTGGGAGTGGAAAAGGATCTGGGATGGAGGGAGGGGTGTGAGTGAGGAGGAAGGAAGGAAGGAACGGACGACGAAGGTCGCGACTCAAACTCGAGCTCACCCTTCTTTCTCTCTCCTTTCCCATTCTCGCTTTCGTTTTCGTTTCACCCCACACAGTCCTACAACCCAACCATGGCTCTCGCTTCCAACCATATCATGTACATCGGAGCTCCTGGAGTCGCGGCTGGTTCAGCTGAGATCTTTGTTGTTCATTGTTCGTTTCCCTTCCTCTCTCCTCCTTCGTTCGTTCGAAACTGACCGAGATTTGGTTGTTTTGGGGGGGTTGATGGGGGGGTTAGTCGCCAGCTGGCAAGCTGAAGCTCAAGCTTTCCCTACGTTGAGCAGTGGAACTGCTTTCCCTTCCTCTCACGGACAGGCTACTTCGTTCTTTTTGGCGAGTGGGGATGTGAGTCGCGTCGTCGTCTCTCGTTTCTTTCCTTTTCCTTTCTCCATCATCTCCACTGTTTGTTTGTTTTTCGCTGACTCCTTCCTTCATTTCTACCCTCGGCGTCGTTCTCCCAGGCCCAACTCCAATTCGCCTTCATCGACGATTCTTTCACAAACAGTTCGTTTTGTCTTCTCTCTCTTCCTCCCCCCTCCCTCTCCCCCTTCTCTCCCTCTCCTCACCAAAAGCTCACCCGCCCCCCCCCCCCCTCCCCCCTTCCTCCCTCCTCCCCCCAACAGCCTTCATCCTAACCCACTGGACCTCCCCCTCCACTCCCGGCTCAACCTCCGACTCCCCCTCCGGAATCTCCTCCTTCATCAACTCAACGCAAACCCTCCCCGCTCCAACCCAAAAAGACACCTCCTCAACCTACACCGCTTCCTCAACCGATCTCGTTCAACTCACCTCAACAGGAGAACTGTACTACCTTCCTGTGCTTGCTAGCTCCAGCGAGGTGGGTGGGTATGCGGTGAACGCGGGGGCGAACTGGGTGAAGATTGGGTATACGGTTGCTGGAGGGAGTGGGAGTGCAAGTGCGAGTGTGGGAGCTGGAGCGAGTTCGACGGTTGGTGGAGCTGGAGCTAGTGCGAGTGGGAGTGCTAGTGCGAAGGTGACGAAGGCGAGTTCTACTTCCAAAGCATCTGCTTCCGCTTCTGCCTCGTCGACGACGGCCGCGACCGGAGGAGCGTCCAGGAAGGTAGGTGGTGGAGTTGGAGCGGGAGCGTTGTTGGGGATGATGGCCTTGGGGGGATGGTGGTTGCTCTAGATATTTACACAATAAAGGACTCGTTACGGAAGTTGGATCGTTTTTGTTTTGCTTGCTCGTTTTCGTTTTCGGTTTGGTTTGGTTTCTGCTACTGCTTGCTTCATTTTCTCTTTGCTCTTTGCTCCTTACTTTATATCTTTCGCTCTGCGCGACTTTCGCATTACTTATATGGACTTTACTAGGTTTCTGCATCGTTCGGTCGTCGTGAGTTGAGAGAGACACGAAAGATGGGACGCGTCGAGGAAACAAGCTCACTTTCTCCTTCCCTCCAGGTCCGCACATTTTACATCGGCGAGTCCCCACTACCTTCAGAGAGTATCTGAAAGGGTAGAGGGCTTGGAAATCGACATACTTGAGCAGAAGTACCCTCAAACGAGTGACGAAAAGAAGAGGAGGACGACGTTCAGTTGGGTGTCACCTTCAATTTTCTTTCTTCTCGGCTGCCGTCGAGACGCGTTTTTTGTTTTCTTTTTTCGACTGTGACGCGTCTCTTCCTGGCTCGGTTGTCTTGCCTTCATCACGCCCCCATCGAGCTGTAAAAAAAAAAAAAAAAAAAAAAAAAAAAAACGAGAAAGTCACGTCCTTTCGGCAACCGAGAGAGGAAAATCACCTTGATTTTTGGGGTCCTTTCAATTGATCCGTCTTCTAAACAGTAGGAATGGAGTTAGGACGCCTTTGTAGATCTGCTACTCGGTAGCGAAGAGAGTAAAACCACGGAGAGCGAGCAAGGAAAAAACCTTCCCTCTCTCCTCCCTTGTTGTTTTGTCTCGAGATCCCTTTGTAGGAGTTCGGTGGGTGATCGGCCAAGGCCAGGATTGTGCCTCGTTTCCCCTTCTTGCTCTCTTTCCCCTCCCAACCCTCACTCCCCCTTCTCTTCTCTTTCTCAGAGCTCGCCCTTCTCTCTTCCCATCCGTCGTATCCCCCCATCCCATCCCCACTTTTACCCCTCTTCAGAAAGAAAGAACCCACCCACCCTCACACTCGTTCAACCTCGTCCTCGCACGCGCCCTTCCCTTCCCTTCCCTTCCCTTCCTCTCCCAAACCACCACCAACGACCATGTCCCCTCACACCAACCTCGCCTACCTTCTCACTCTCTCCCCCGTCCTCCTCACTCTCCTCCTCACCCTCTCCCTCGCTCCCACCTCCGTCGAGGCAGCTTCCGGCCACACTCGATCTGCGCGAAGACACGCTTCGTTCGCTGCTCGACGAGCGGCTGGAGAGTTTGATGTCCCTCGAACTCAGCAACACGAGCAGAAGAGGATCGCAGTTCGAGGAAAGAGGTCAGATGGAACTCAGTGCAAGGTTAGGGCTCCTGTAGTCGTAGCGGCTGCCGTTAGTCAGGAAGCTACCTCCTCAGTCTGGTCAGAGCCTTCCTCCTCCGTCGTCGTCGTCTCTTCTTCAACCTCGGAATGGGTTCAACCTACAACCTCCTCCACTGCCGAGTGGGTCGCTCCTACTACTTCTACTACAGCGGAGGCTTGGGTCGCTCCTACTACTACCACCCAGGAATGGGTCGCTCCTGTGAGTAGTTTTTTCTTCCTCCCTCCCTCCTCCCTTTCAATCTCTCCTCTTTCCTCCCCCGCCCTTGTTCCTCCTTCGCCCCTTTGATGGGCTCGACCCTTGTCCCCTCCTCTCCTCTCCTTCCCGTCATACCTCCTCTCGCGATGCAGATCTTCTCATCTTTAGCATCGCGTGAAGGACTTCACCTACGACACTGGGTCTTCGAGCTTTGAGCGATGGAAAACTCGACTGACAAGAAAAACAATCCTCCTCTCTCTCTTTCCCTTCCCTTCTTTCCCTCCTTTTTCAAGACCACCACCACCGCTGCTGCCGCCGTCGCCACCACTCCCGCCTCCGCTCCTGCCACCAACCACAACTCGGGATCCACCAGGAAGGCTGGACTCGCCTGGCCTAACGGAAACAGTGATAACCCCGATCTCTGGAAGTCGACCATGGGGAACTCTTGGTGAGTCGTCTTGAAACAAACGATCGAACGTGTCTTTTGAACGACGACAGCTGACAGTCGTCGCATCTTTCTACTTATCTCTTGCAGGTACTACACCTGGTCTGTGAGTAAGAGCTTTTTTTTACTCTCTGCTTTTGGGCGAGTCGAAGAACGGAAGTCTCACCGACGTCGTCCTCCCCTCCCTTTCATTTCAGCCTTGGCCCGTTGATTCTTTCAGCGGTTTGGAGTTCGTTCCTATGCTTTGGGGTACGTAGAACCATCCTCTCCTCTTCTTCCATCTCTCATCGCTGACCCTGCAATCATCTTTCTTCGTTTCTTTTCCAGGATGGAAGCAGTGAGTCTCGTTCGATTTCGCTCAGCGTCGGTCGCGTTTTCGACCCACGTCGTTTCTTACCCTCTTCTTCCTTCCTTTTGCTTTCTTCTTCCAGGGTCGGAGACTGGTCCAGCAACATCGACAGCTACGCCGGTCTCGGAGTAACTCACGCTCTCTTCGCCAACGAGTTCGTTCATCTTCTTATCCTTCACGGTCGTCGCGGAACCGAGACTGATCTTCCTTCCCTTTCCTTTCCCTCTTCTGCAGGCCCAACGGTGGTGGACAGGCCAACATGCCCGCTTCTTCTGGATGCCAGCTTTGGACTGAGCAGTTCGAGCAGCTTCGATACAAGGTCCCTGGAATTCAGGTGAGCGATCTCCTCTCCTTCGTCGTTTCTCTCAGGACCGGACTGACGCCTCTTCCTGCTGCGATAAACCCTTTCCTTCTCTAGCTCGGATCCGCTTCTCCCGATGGAGCTCCCTCTGGAAAGCAGTGGCTCATCGACTTCGAGTCCATCTGCCCTCAGAACCACGCCGACGTGAGTTTGACCTCGTCGAACGACCTTCCTTCTCGACGTGTTTCTGACTTTTCTTTCCGCTTCGTCGTCCCCTTTCAGTTCATCACTCTCCATTGGTACGACGTCACCTACGAGGCTTTCCAGGCTTACGTTCTCGACTTTGCCCAGACTTTCAACCGACCTCTTTGGGTTACTGAGTGAGTCCGCAAACAAATCGCGAAACTCCAAACTCCTCCTCACGAACGCTGACCTTCTTTCCTTTCCTTTCCTTTCCTTTCTCTCAGGTACGCTTGCCAGAACTTCAACGGTGGAGCTCAGTGTGACTGGAACTACGTTCAGAACGAGTTGTGAGTTTTCCAACCGACCTCAGGACGAAGCGCCTCGAAGGTTGGATTCTGACGCGCTTCGTTTCTTCTCGACATCTTTTGTCTCTCAGCTTCGAGGGAACCACCGCTTGGATGAACGGTCGATCCGAGGTCGCTCGATACTCTGCTTTCGGAGCTATGCAGGATATGCAAGGAGTCAACAATGCCAACCAGCTCTTCGCTGGTGAGTCTTCTTTCCTCTCCTCCCTCCCTTTCTCCCACTCAGCTCAACTCCCTATCTCGAACCGCGTCGCTGAACGCTTTCGTCTCTTTCTCTGCTCTCTTCTTCTCTTCTCAGGTGCCGGAGGAGTCTCCTCGTACGGAGCCAAGTACGGATCTTCCTACTAAAGCGCTCACGCTCGGCACTCCTTCTCCTCAGTCGCTCGTTTAAGGACTCAAGACTCGTCGTTGTTCTTTCTTGGAAACAAATCCTCCTCCTCTTTACGTTCTACACCTTCGCTTTTCAATTCCCTCTCCTTTCTTTCCCTCTCTCTCTTTCCGACCCAAAAAAAGCATCCTTTGATATACCCCAGCGTCTCTCTTTCACACGCCTCGACGGTTCTGTACATAGAGCGTTTCTCTCTCTCTCTCTCTCTCTCTCTCTCCTCCTCTTTCTTTCTCTTACTCTCTCTTCTCTTCTTGTAGCGTCCGGTCGGTCTTTGATCCGCTGGGAAACAAACGATCCTGGCGGTCGACTCCTTCCTTCCTGCTCTCCTCTCTTTTTTGGCATTTTTTTTTGTGGTTTCTTATCTTTCGTATAGAGGTCTAGATGGCTTCCAAACTTCGTTCCTTTTTTTCCTTTGGTTGGGAGGGAGAGGGAGAGAAGAGAGAGAGAGAGAAGGAGAAAAAAGACGCGTCGGACTCGAGATCGAGCGCTGATCCTTTCTTTCTTTCCCCACCCATCGCATACTCTCCGTCGTTGAGCTCCCTCTGTCAGGGCACGCCTTCGGACCTTGGAGAAAATCAAGCTCGTCTGAGCCTGGGCGGTGGTGAGGCCTTGGCTCTCGAGAACAACAAACGGATTTCGACTTCTCCCTCTTCCGCCACGCCCTTCTCTTCGACGACCACTCTCCCCTCCTCCCCTTCTCTTCTCTTTTCATCTCCCTCCCATCGTTCACTTTTCTCGGACCACACTCTCTTTCAAACTTCAAACCCAAACCCACGTCCTCCCTTTCACCTTCCTCCCCCCGCCCTCCCTCCTCCTGCCTCGAGAAAGAATGCCAGCTCCCTTCCGCCTCATCACCGTCCTCCCCCTTCTCTTCACCCTCTTCATCGCTCTTCTCGTCCTCGCTCCAACCTCAACTCTCGCCTCTCAAGGACACCATCGTCGAAACGGACACGGCCACGCCTCCTCCTCCGTTGCTGGTCGACGGGCTGCTGCTCAAGCCCTCGAGATGGATCTCCTCCTTCTGCAGACCAAGAGAGCAGTACCAGGAGGTCCTCGAAGATGTAAGGTTCGCGGACCTGGAGTTTCCCTCATTTCTGCAGTTCCCTCGACAGCAACCCAAACACCCACGACATCATCAGCTCGGGGATCGAACCTCCCGCCATCACCACCACCACCACCACTCAAGCTTCTCGTCCTCCTGTCGTAACTCAAGCTCCTCCTCCTCCTCCTGTAAGTACAGAACAGAAGAAGCTCGCATCTGGGGGAGGAAGAAACGAAAAAGCTCGCCAAGCTGACGAACCCTGGGCGTCGCGCGTCTTTTTTTTCATCACTTCAGACCACCACCACAATCGCTCCTCCTCCTCCTCCTCCTCCTCCTGCGAACGGGAAAGGGAAGTTTGGTCTAGCCTGGCCGAACGGACAGTCGGATCAGCCTGGGTTGTGGGAATCGCAGGCTCCTGGAGCTAGGTGAGCTTACTTTCAATCCGATCCGTCGCGTCGACGCGTTTTTTTGGAGAGTCAGGAGTGAGGACGCGTTCTCTCAGGTCGCATCTTGAGGCTGATTTTACTGTTTTGTGGGTTTCACTCAGCGTCATCACTTGGTCGGTAAGTTCGTGCCTGTCGACTCAAGAAGAAGGAGAAGAGAAATCGGATCGGTCGGCGCGCTGAAATTTTGTTCTTGTTTTAACTTGGGAACAGTCTTGGGTTCCGAACTACTTTGACAAGATGGATTTCATTCCTATGCTTTGGGGTAAGCTGGAGTCGTCGGCACCTGAGGATCTCGAAGCTGAACTTTTTTTCCTGGTGTTTTCTGTCGACTCTGAAAGGACCTTCGCCTGAGCAGTGAGTTTGAATTTCCTCCTTCTCATCTTCTCTTCTCGTCTCTATAACTTCATCTAACCCTCCCTTCTTCGTGCACCCTTCAAGCGTCCGCGAGTGGGAGTCGTAAGTTCAAGCCTCAGGTTTCCATCTTCTCTCTCGATCCGCGATCATTCGACGCGTCGTTGATCGTCGTCCTTCGCTCCTCCTTCTTTTCCTTCTCTCATCCAGCAACATCAACACCTTCAAAGCCGCCGGAGTCACCAAAGCAGCTTTCTTCAACGAAGCCAACAACGGAGGTCAAGCGAACGTTGATCCTTGGACGAGCTGTGCGATCTGGAAGCAACACTTTGGAAAATTGCGAGATGTCATCCCTGGGATCAGACTTCTTTCGATGGCTCCCGATAACAGTCCTTCTGGGAAGCAGTGGTTGCTGGTGAGTGTGGATCTGCGCTCGGGTCTTTCCTAGTACTCGAAGACTACTGAAACGATTGAGCTCGAAACGAAAGTGCTGATCTTCCATTTTCTCTCTTCTCTCCTTCCAGGACTTCCAATCTGCTTGCCCCAACGACGACTGGGATATCACTGTCGTCCACTGGTACGGAAACGATCATCTGTAGGTTCTCCTCGAACTTATCACCTAGCAAACGAGATCTAGACATTGACGCGTCTCGCCTTCGCGTTTTCTTTCGCAGAGACTTCCAGGTTCGTTCTCCTTTTCACCCTCTCTCCGATGAAAAGGCTGAGCTTTTCCTTTTCTTCTCTGCGTCAGGCTTACGTCACCGACTTCATCGAGACCTTCGGGAAACCTGTTGCGATCACAGAATACGCTTGGTTCGTGTCGCGTTCTTCCTGTCTTCTGCTCAGATCCTTTCCTTCTTCCCAGTGGATGCAGTCTGACCTTCTAATTATATCTTTTTCTTCTTCAAACTTCACAGCCACAGGTTAGTCGATTTTCTACGTCCCGGCTCTCCTTCTGGTTCGATATACAGAAAAGTGACGCGTCTCTTTTTCCTTTGTCGCTGACAGCTTCAGGTGAGCTCCTCCTCTGATCACTCTTTCCGCATCTCTAAACAAGCAGCTGAAGCTTCTTGTCCTTTTTTCTGAAGCGGCGGTCCTCAATGCTCCTGGGACTACGTTCGAAACGAGTTGTGAGATTGCTTTCCAAGTTTCCCGTTCTCTTTTTCTCCTCCTCTCTTTCTTCTCTCGTCCCCTTCAATCGCTTATCAGCTGATCTTTTCGTTCTTTCGCCTTTTATTTTCTTTTAGCTTCGAAGGAACAGCCGTCTGGGCGAACAACAACCCCATGGTCGAGACCATCATGCCTTTTGGAGCGATGCAGAACATGCAGGGAGTCAACTCGGCGAATCAACTTATGTACCCCGGAGGAGCACCTAGCGACTTGGGGTGGAAGTTCCTTTCTCTCTAGGGCATCTACGTATATTGGCTCCCTTCTTATCTCTGTATCTCTTTCGCACCGCGTGCGGTTTCCCTCCCTCTCCTCCCTCTTCTTTCCCCTCGTCCAAGTCGTTTGTTCTCGTTTTCGCTTCGCTCGCTGGTCGAGCTCAAGTAGGATGTAGCTTAGACCTCCATTGGAGATACATCTTGATGATGATGGGCTCGTTGGGAACTTGCTTGGTGACGAGAAAGATCAACTTCGTTCGACTGAAGTCGACGCCTCCTCCTTTCGACAAGTCTCGGAGGAAAGCAAGAGAAGAGATGAGGTATAGCAGCAGAGTAAATAGCCTAAGGTATCAAGAAGAGACAAGAGCTGGAGATGAGTCGGGAAGGACTGAACAAAGAGAAGCGAAAGAAACGTGAGAAAACCGAGTCTGATTCAGTTTCGTTTCGTCGGCGCACCGTCTTCTGGGGATGGAGCTTCGAACGAGAGCGTGGAAGACTCACGAATAAGGCGTATCGAAGGATGGGATGAAGACGTCTGAAGCTGAAGCTATGATACTGTAGAGAAGAAAGAGGGTTCAGCGGCCCGACGAGGAGATGCGGAAGGACGTCGAACTCACTATATCTCCACCCCAAATCATTCGGACTCCCATCCCAGCCCATCAACTGATTATCGTAATTCACGTTCTGCATGTTATGCATCGCTCCTGACCAACCACCAAACCGAAAGTGCCCCAAAGTCAGCTCACATCTCTCTCTCTCCCAGGCTCTCCCCTTCTGCGTGCGACTCACCAAACCAAGCATGTCGTTCGATGAAATTCTGTCCGTTCATCCACCCAACGGTCTTGTCAAAGAACTCGCTGTAGATGTAGTCGTGAGCGCATTGGTCTCCTCCGTTGAAGTTCTGTAAAATGAACGAGGGTCAGCGGGGGCACGTCGTCGAGTTTGGAAGAGGAAAGGATGAGAGAGGGAGAGGTTGATCGTACCTGACAAGCCCACTCGGTCACCCAGATAGGAAGGTTGAAGGTGTTGTAGAAGTCGAGCTGTTTTCAGGAAACGAAAGAAGTTCAGCGACCGAAATGAAATGAGGTGAACAGAGAGAGAAAGAGGAGGGAGAGAGAACGAACGACGTAGTTCTGGAAGTTATCAGCGTTGATGTCGTACCAATGAAGAGGAAGGAAAGAGATGGAGCAGCCTTGGCAGGCGTCGATGAAGTCCTAAACGAACGAACGAGCGAACGAGCGAAGAAGGAAAAGAGTCAGTCGACGCGCCGTGAGAAGGGAGGCGGAAAGAGGGCTTACTGATATCCAGACTTTCCCACTTGGCGCGCTGGTAGTTCCAGCGACTGGCGAAGGAGCGAGGGGGAAAAAAGGAGAAGAGTCGGTAAGCGGAAAAAAGGCGGCGGCTCGCGAACGAGGAGAAAGAAAAAGAGATAGAAAACTCACGTCCCAACTTGAACCCCCGATTCGCAAGCGGCTCCATATACTTCCACCACATGTCTACGGCGTCGCCGACACTCATATCCGATTGACCTTCTTGGTTGGGCCTGACACGAGAATCAGATTGCTCAGCGACGAGACGAGCGAACGAAACGCGACAGGCGAAAGCGAACTCACTCATTGACGAACAAGATATGCTTTGTCGAGGACGGCCAAGTCCATTGCTGAGTGAGAAAGTCACTGATTTGGGATTTCCCCCAGAGCTGAGGGAAAGGAAAGGAGGTTGAATATCAGCGAGGAGAGGGAGAGAGAACGAGAGAGATACGGAAAGAGAGACGCGACGCCTCGGAGGAAACGAGGCTCACCATAGGAACAAATTCCAACCCACAATCCGTAAACGATTGAGTGTTCCAAGGACTCCAAGTGTAGTAACTATCAGACTCAACCCCAATCAAGTCAGCAAACCCGCGGGCCGCAAAGAAAGAAAGAGAGAGAACAATTCGCGACCGGACTCACCACCCAGCATTACTCCCACACCAACTCTCCGCTCCATCCTGATCCCCGTTCGGCCAAGCAAGACCAGCCTTCCTCCCTCCCCACTTCCAATTCTGGTTGGAGCTTGAGACGGTTACTGCTCGCTCAGATCCTCCTTTCCTGGTGGACGACTTCGACTTGGATTTCGGTCTGTGCTTCCTCTTCTCTCCTTCAACTCTAGTTCTTCGCTCGACCCCGTCGCTGCTGTCTTCCTCGCTCTCCGGCACAGGCTCTTCCTCGGCTGATGGAGGAGAGGAGGAAGGAGACGGATGGTGAGCCGACCCAGCCTGAACAACAACATCCTGCCCTCTTCGCGGTGGCTGCTTCTTCCCGTTTTCCCATCTAGTATCGCCTCGGTGGGGCGTGATGGGGAGATGGATGGCTCGGTGGGCGAGGAGAGCTGAGTGGTGGTGAATGGAGGGTTGGTTGTGGGTTAAGGGAGTAGCGATGGCTGGGGTTGGTGTTGTGAGGAAGAGGGAGGAGAGGAGGAGGAGGACGAGTGCTGAGGAGGTCGTCGACATCGTTTGGTTCAAAGGGACCCGATGGAGCGGCTGAGAGAAAAGTGATGGAGAGATTGGAGTGGTGGAGAGAAGTCGTCGTTGTTGTTGGTTGTCTGGAGGGAAGAAGGGAAAGAGGGAGGGGAATCAGTTCGATGGAGGGAGGGAGGGAATAAATCTTGGTACGAACTGAGCCTGGCTGCAGCCGAGAGGCACTTTAAGATGAGTTATATAGTTCGAAAACGATCGAGTGGGCGCCGTTTGGTCTGGGGAGAAATGGGATGCAAGAGAAGAGGGAGCAGGAAGAGCGATCCAAGGAGAGAAGGGAGGAAGGCCGGAGTCCGGGCAAGGGTTGGAGAGCTGCAAGAAGATCAGTATTTATCAGCTTCGACAGGAGAGGCAGCATATGCTCGAGTTGGAAGATTTGAGAGCCCTTTTGAAGATTTTCTCCCAAAGCGGCATGGTCGTCAGACGAAAATTCCTCGAATGTCCTCCTTGAAATCGAGCTGAAGTCCCCTCCATCTTCCACCCCCCCCTCCCAACCTGCTATGGACCCAATCTTCAAAGAACTCACCAAACTCGAATCTCTTTCCGTCCCATCCTCCTCCTCGTCGTCCTCTCACAAGAAATCCAAGACCTCTTCGTCGTCTTCGAGTTCACCTCCTGCTCTGAGCGTGACTCTGGACGGTCTTATCGCTTCCCTCGTCAAAGCTCAAGCCAAAGCAGCATCGCCTTCCGTCTCGCAGGAGGAGTTGAAGTCCATATGGGCTGCGCTTGAGAAGGAGATTGGAGGCTCGAGGGAGAAGATCGACGAGGTCAGTAGAGCCAGGAGTGGTCGGGTGGACCCGAGAGGACTGAGGGCAGGAGGAGGGAGGGTTCGCGATCTCGAGCTCACCTTTTCGTTTCTTTATCTTATCAGGCTATCAAGACGTGGCACAAGGCGATAGGGAGGGTGGCTACAGCTGTAGAGAAGGTTAGTAGCTCACCATAATACTGTCTTTCTCCTCGTAGAGAGCTTGAAGCTAACGACGTCGTTCCTCCCTTCCCTCTTCGTCTCTCCCCGTTCCTCTCTTCCAGGCTCTCCCTCCTCCGATACCCATCGCTTCGCCGCTCTACTTCACCTCTCCTGAAGCCACAGCTGCCTTGGATCGAGCCATCATCTCAGCTCTCATCAGGATGGGAGAGACAAGCACAGTCGAAGCTCTCTCGAGGAACCCCACCACCGTCGAGGGCTCAACCTCTGCTCTCCAGTCAGCGAGCGAGATCGCCAAAGCTCAGATGCTAAACTCCATCATCAGCTCAATGCAAGCAGGAGATCTCCAGCCGGCTTTACAGTGAGTCTCCTTTCGACCCGTTCACCCTCATTCTCTTCGCCATCTCCTTCTCGAAGCTCACCCAACCGACCGTTCCTCCCTTTCCCTCTCCCAAGATGGATCAACCAACACGGCACCCACCTCCTCGCCCCTCCTTCTCCCACCTCAACCACTCCCCCCTCCCCCCTCCCCTTCTACCTCCACCGCTCCATCTTCCTCAACCTCCTCCTCTCTCCCCCCTCTCCTCCAACACGCTCCCCCTCCGGAATCCCCCCTCCAATCCTCTACGCCCAAACCCACTTCCCTCCCTTCACTCCCCACCACCTCTCAACCATCTCCCGCCTCCTAACCTCAACACTCTACCTCCCAGCCTCCAAGCTCGCCACCTCCCCTTACGCAGATCTTCTCGACCCAAACCTCCACGCTCCTTTGCTAGTGCCCATGTTCGAGAGGGAGTTCTGCAGGTGGGCCGGGTGGCCGGAGAGGGAGATCCTGGGGGTTGCGGTCGGGGTAGGAGCGAACGGAGCGGTGGCGAGGATTGAGAAGGGGAGGAAGGTGATGAAGGAGAGGGTTGGAGAGGGGTGGAAGATGGGTGGGGAACTGCCGGTGAGTGATGAGAAGAGAGACGGCGGTCGAGACGTTCGTTCGAGCTGACTTTGTTTCTCGTTTGGTTCGTGTGTAGATGGAAATCCCCCTTCCGCCCTCGTTGAGGTACCACTCGATCTTCGCTTGTCCAGTGTCGAAGATCCTCGCGACGCCTTCGAACCCGCCGATGATGCTCGTTTGTGGACACGCTGTTGCGAAGGAGAGCTTCGCGAAACTCGGGAAGGGGATGTGAGCAGCTTTTCCCTCCCATCTCATTTATTCTTATCTGTTTCCTCGCTCAGATCGAGCTGACTCTCGGATGGGTTGTTTGCGAACTCTTCAGACGGACGGTGAAATGTGAGCAATCTCTCTTCCTCTCACGCGTCTCTCTCTCCCTCTTTCTCTTCGCTCGAAACTGACTTGACGCCTTCGTTTCGCTTACAGGTCCTTACTGCCCTGTAGTAAGCAACACATCTCTTCATCATTCTCGATCGCCTGATATCGAGCTGACTTCTTCTATCCTTCCTTTGCGTTCGTCCAGGAAACTCCCGTCGCGTCGGCTCTCGAACTTCATTTCTGAGCTCAATCGCTCGCTCTTTCCCTTCCCTCTCTCTCTCTTCTATATCTTCTTACTTTGACGCCTTATCTACGACCCTACTCTTCCTACGACCCTCGTTTTCTCTCTGTGTAGTAATACGCTTGATTTTCATGATCTCCCTAATCCCTTGCTTCTTCCTTCGTTCGTTCGAGCTCAACGGACTGCCATCTCTTCTCTAGGGGCTACCCGACCTCATCACCAAGCCGGATTAAAACACAGCTCCTTGTGCTTCTTCTTCCAGTGAGCCTTTTGGTGAGCTGAAGGTAGTAGAGGAGCGAAAAAGAACGAGTCAGTCCGACGACGCGTCGAAATCGAACTCCAACGAGACGAACCCTTTGAGCAGTATCGAACCGTGTTACACTGCGAGCGGAAGTTAAGATTCAGCTGATAAGTCATTTTTGCGCAGTGTAGGAAATATACTCACTCGACTACAGGCCATCATCTCCTCCTCTTCTTCTCCTCCCTCGCACACGCTCCCTTCTCGTTTCTCCCTCCACACGAAACCCAGGCAATCTCCTGTCCCTGTCCAAGTCTAGGTTTCCTGAGCGGGTCTACCATCGATCCGAGAGAAACAAGTAGACGGCATGGATGTACATTCTCGAGTATTCCAAGGACTTGATGGCGGGAGAGCTGGAGGGGATTCCGCGAAGAGGATAGTGAGGAGCTGTTGGAAGATGTCTCCGTGTTCGTTGACGAGGAAGTTGGGGAGGACTCCCTTCTCGATGAAGGAAGGGAGATCTAATATACTGCGAGACGAGGGACTCTCGTTCCAAGGCTCGCTGTGAGCAGAAAATGAAGAGACGAAGAATGAAAGGGAGGAACCGAGCTCGCTCCTTTTTGCCAGCTCTCCTGCGATCGGCTTCAGTTCATAAACATATCTTGCTGCTCGACAGAGTCCCTTACTTCTTGACCTGGTATCCACTGGGAGTAGTGTAAGTGGAAGATCCTCCGTTAGCAGGTCCAGTGTTGGAGTAGGTAGAGCCGTTCTGGAACAGAAGGAGGGAGGGAGGACGACGAGGAGGAGGAGGAGGAGAAGATCTTCGTCAGTCTGCGTCTCCTCGACTTCTGCATCGATCAAAAGAAAGCTCACCGAGTTGGAGTAGTAGTAGCTCCCGTTCCTAGAAAGAAGGAGGAGGGAAGAGCAGAAGGTCAGTCTCTAGGGCGTGGAGATGGCGAGGGAAGGCAAAGGGATGGAAGCGTCGAGGTTGAGCTCGACGAGGAGCGATTAGATAGATGGAGGAAGGGAAGATAACGGATGTGATGCTCACTGGTTCGAGTAGTGGTAAGCAGATCCTCCAGAGTCGGTTCGAGTGTCGTAGTTGTTGCCCTGGTATCACGCAAAAGAACAAAGAATCAGGTTCGACGACGAAAGAGGAAGGTTGAGGGAGAACAACGACCTGCTCCATCTCCTCCCCGTCTTTCGCTTCCTCTCTGGACGAGAACGTACCTGAGAGTTGGTTCCTCGAGAGTCGATGGTGTAACCTCCGTTTCCGGCGTTCTGAGACGAGCTGTTCTGTTGGCTGGGCATCTTTCTTGAGGAGGAGGAGGGGGAGAGAGGAAGATGGTTGGAGGTCGAAACTTGAAAGGGGATGGGAGGAGCTGGCGCAGGATTTGGGTCGTTTAATCCGAAGAAGTTTCTCCTTGTCGTCTCGAGTGAAAGATTTCTCTGAACCTGAAGCTGGAGAAACGGAAGGACATGCAGTTCAGAGAGCAAGGAAATTGAACGGAGCAAGAGGAAGAGACTTTGGGCGTTCCTGCGACGCGTCTTCTTCCCGCTCCCAGGCTCGTCAGCACCAAGTATCAAAAGAAGTCAGCTTTGAAAAGTAGCATTAACATATCTTCGAACTCGCAAATCACTCAAACAAGAAAATTATCTCGTTTCTCCTCCTCTCCTCTCTTCTCTCTCTCCCCCTCCTCCCGCTCACTTCCTCACGACCCATCCGTTGGGAGCCGTGTAGGTAGAAGAGCCTCCTCTCTCGGGGCCGGTGTTGTGGTAGGTGGAGCCGTTGCTTCAAGCGGACCACGTACGAAAACAGAAGAGGAAGGAGGAAGAGCCAGCTCGAACGACTTGAGCCTCATGGATTCGAGACGCTCGCGTCCGAAAAGCATCCGCCTAGGCAAAGGAAAACGAAGTTTTCTCACGAGTTCTGGTAATATTATCTTCCATCTCTGCCGTCGTATCGATCAAGGGGAAGTCGAAACGTCAGCGCTGGCTCTTCAAGCGACGCTCGCCGAAAAAGGACGAAGATGCCACGCACTGGTTCGAGTAATGGTAGCTAGGTCCCTGGGAGTCCGCTCGAGTATCCCATCGGTTTCCCTGTCGCTCAAGATGGGGCCAGAGGAAGGTGAGCTCGAGCGAAGTGATGCGCCGTCAACCTCCTCTTTCGTCCTCTCCGCATCGTTCCTCAACTTTTGAACCTCACCTGGTCGTTCGTACCTCTTCCAGTGATCTCGTAGTCTCGAGAGTAGCCGGAGGAAGATTGGTTGGTGGAGCTGTAGTTCTTCTGAGGGGATGACATGCTGAAGGGAGAGAGGGTTGAAGGTGGACGTTGGCGGAAGAGAGGGAGATGATGAAATCGGCGCGGGTCTCAGGTGAGCACGGAAAAGTAAAAAAGTGAGACGGGTAGTAACCGGCGAAGCTTCGCTGCCAGCTTAGGAGGCCCGAGGGCTTTGAAGAAGTAGAAGACGGGTCGAGCTGACCTCTGCAGCCTCCCGAAACAAACAGCTCGAGCTCGACGCGTTGATTTCTCCGTCCTTTACTTTCCTTCCTTCTTCCCTTCTTCACCAAGAGAGCCAGCCAGATGAGAGTCTTCTTACGAGAACCCGAAACCGGTGAGTGAGTTGCAACGGAGTGGGAGATAACATAGAGAGCTAGCAAGGAAAAGAACGAGGGAGAAAAACAAAGAGAAAAAAAAGCGTGGTAGAAGAACAAGTTGAGGTTGAGGTGGGACGTGTATGGGTACCTAGTGATTCACAACGAGGGAGTGGAAGGGGGCGTTAACGATAGAAAAGAAACGATAAGTACAGGAAGGGATACAAAGAAGAAAAGGAAAGGATGCGAGAGGAAGAAAACCGAGAGATCGACTCATCGAGAGTAGAAAGGGGATGAACAAGAAAGGATACCAAGAAGAAAGCATGTGTACGCGAAGGAGGATGGAGGGAAGAGTCGAGTGGATACAATGAGTAGGAGGCTTGGTCGGGGGAGAGGAAGAAAGAAGCGTAAACAAAGAGAGAACAAAAGGCCCAACCTAACGAAAGAGAAGAGAATCGACTTTGTTGAGAATGAAAGCGAAAGAAGACACAGATGAAAGCTACACGACTTGTTAAAAAGCTTCTCGTAGATTGATAGGGACCTGCAAGAGTGAGAAAGAAGAGCGAGTCAGCGTTGAGAAGGGAAGGAGGGGAAAGGAGAAGGGAAGACGAACCTCGGAGCACTTGAACTTGAAGAAACACTCGCACGACCTCAACATCTCGACGTCTCCACCGTTGGCTTGGATGAGGTTGACAACAACTCCTGGGCGACCACCTCCGGACACAGCTGGTGAGACTCTGTTTTAGCGACACGAGCCAGACGAGAAGAGATGGTCAGCTTGGAGCTTCGACCTTCGAGCGAGAAAGAGGAAGATGAGAGAAGCGAAAAAAAGGAGGAAGACGAACCTCTGAGCATATCCCTCCACCGACCTGGGAAGATCGTAGTTGATGACCAGCTTGACGTATCCAATCTCGTTCGCCTTGACTTGAAGATCGAACACGACGAGGACCTTCCCTCGTCCCGTCACCGAAGGAGCTCGGAACTTATTGACCGCAGCGACTCGAGCTTGGGAGTTGAGTTCGGGGTGCTGCACGAAGGATAGAAGGAAAAGGGATCAGCTTGTGTCGAGAGAGCGAGCGATGACGCGATGGAAAAAGGGAACGAAAGTCGCGAACTCACCAAAACAGTCACGTCCAACCCTCGACTAGCAAGCTTGTACGTCACGGCCTCCATCCCACTCTCACTTCCAACGAACACAATCCCAGGCAACACCGCCTCGTCGTCGAACAAATCCGCCAAAGCCTCCAACTTCCACTCCTTCGCCTGGTTCGCCTCTCCTCCTAATCCTCCTCCACCGGGCGTCCCCACAGCTCCTACACTCCCAGCTCCTCGTCCGGATCCGATCGTCCCAGCAGCAGCTCCGTCTGCAGCAGCTCGGGCTCCTCCTCCTCCAGACGTGAAAGCGAGGTAGAGGTACAGGTGCTTCAACCCTCCTCCTCCTGTGTTTCCTCCGGTGTGAGGTCCTCCTTGAGGCGTCGTAGGATCCGTTGAACTTCCTCCTGCACCTCCCGAAGAAGAAGATCCACCGCCAGCTCCTCCTCCTTCTCGTCGAACGAGTACTCGGACGGGTTCTCGAACCTGAATGGCGTTACTGAAGTTGAGGACGTCCTGAGGAACGGTGTTACTGAAGAGGCAGGTTTGACGATCGACTTGGTTGAGAACTCCTCCTTCAGAAGAGGAAGTGGCAGAGCCTCCGGGAGTGGAGGGAGGGTTGTTGAGCGAAGCAGATCCAATGGTTCCTGCTGGGTTGGAGGTTTGAGCTGGGAAGCGCCGCGACATGGAGGGGAATTGGGTGTTGGAGGTCGGGTTGAAGGGAGAACTGGCTCCTGCGTCGTAAGGGCTTTGGGGAGGACCGGTGGAAGGAGACATCATCCCGGTGTTGGAGATTCCGGAGCGGGAACGAGGGAGAGGGAAGCGTTTGACGACTTCGATCTGTGCGACGAGGAGGGAGAGCGAAACGAGGGAAGAGTCAGCGAAGGAGAAAAGGGTCGACTGCAAAAGGGGAGATGCTCTGTACGTACGACGAACTCGTAAAGGTTTCGAGCGATGAGTTGATCCACTTCGTCGATCTGAGAAGAGTGAGAAAGAAGAAATCGAGTCAGCTCGAAGTTCGGACAGCGAACGAGCGAGAAGAGAGAGAACGAAGACTCACAACCAAGAACCTCACACCATCTCCACTCAGCCCTCGCCCACTCTGCCCACCCGAGAAGAGCTCGTTGATCTTAGCAGGAGTTCCGATGATGACCGAAGGAGCGACGATCCTCTGTTCGTCAATCCAGGCTCCCGTCGCAGACGTCGCGGTCGTGGGTCCGACGCAGAGGGAAGATCGAACGCCGAGAGGAGTGGCAATGTCTCGAACGCTGGAAAGGGGATGAAACAGAACAGAGGTAAGTCGGCTGAGGGTTTCAAGATGGAGAAGAAGAGAGAGGGAACGAGAGAGGAAGGAACGAACAGCTTGTAAGCCTGGGTCGCTTGGTCGACCGTCGTGGTGATGATGACGATCTGAGGACCTCGGTAAGAGACGACGGGAGGGTGCGAGAGACATATGTTGATCGCTGGGACGACGCTGGGAAAGACGAATCAACGAAAGGAAGGTCAGAGGAAGCTCGAAGCGGGAAAGGGACGAAAGAAGGAGAGCTCACTAGGCGATGATCCGTTCTTGGGTTGGAGGTCTGTAGAGGTGAGAAGGAAAGTCAGCTTTGAATTCTGAGATATCCTCTGGGGAGTTGATGATGAAACGAACGCTTGAGCGATGATATCCGAGCCTGGGAACCGAGAATGAAAAAAAAGTCGCGCGTCAGTTTCGACTCCCCTTCTTCTCCCTCCTTGCTCCAGCTCGCAACTCACCTCGCAGCAAGAACGGCAAAGCTCTCTGCTGGACCTTATTCGGAGGTCCGATTCTACGAAACCGCAACACAACATAAACTCGTCAGTCGAACGCCTCTGTCGTCTCGTCGCTCTCGTTCGCTTCTCGCTCTCTCGCACTCACCCGTATTTCAACACTCCTCTCAACAAGTCCGGAACCAGTCCAACCTGCTCCCACTTCACCATGTTGTGAGCCGCACCAGGACCCAGCCCCGAGCTTCCTCCGGGCGTGACCTGTCCGGGAGGAGGTTGAGGCCATCCTCCTCCTCCTGGCGTTGGAAGATCGGTAGAGGGTGTTGTTGGCTGAGCGAACGAGAACCAAAGACGAGGGATGGAAGAGGCAGCTTAGATCGATGGAAAAAGAGAGGGGAAAGGAAAGAAGAAAGAGAGAGAAAGCTCACCTCGTTCGTGTACGAATCCATCCTCGAGAACCCTCCAGGTCTCCTCGGCTGCTGCTGCTGCTGCCCACCACCCGCGTTTCCATTCACACCTCCTCCTGCTCCAATCTTTTCGCCTCCCTGCCCAACTCCTCCACCGTAAGGCGTGCTGTAACTCCTCCCGTTCAACCCAGGTCTCCCTCCAACCACTCCTCCTCCTCTCTGCTGCCCACCGAGCGTCAAACCTCCCCCGTTCGAGCTCGTCACGCTCGTAAGCAAGAGAGGAGGCTTGTTTCCGTTCCCTCTAGGCGAAGGGGGACCCGGGTTGGAGAGGTTGTTGAGGTTGAGGTTGAACGGGGAGGGAGGAGGGTTGGGTGCGAGTCCGGAGGGAGTCGTTGCTGAAGAAGGAGGGAGACCGACGGGAGAAGATTGGGAGGAGAGGGAGGGTTTGGAAGGTGGGAGGACGAGGTTGAAGGCTGGTCCGAGAGAGGAGGGAGGGAGATGCTGCTGCTGGTTCTGCTGTTGAGCGTGATTGTTGAGGTTTGAGCTCGCACCTCCTCCAAACTGTCCTCCTCCTGGAGTGAAAGCTTGACCTGCTCCTCCAGACGAAGCGTAATCGTTTCTCTGTACGACTTCCCAGGGCGTTCCGTTGGGTCCTGGACCTTGCGATGATCCAAGTCCGAGTCCTCCTCGCGAGGAGGAAGCAGCGAGCGCCTGAAGTTGAGTGACCGAACTCGAGAGCGCGACGACTTGGGAAGCGAGAAGACTGATGGCTGAGGAGGGAAAGAATTCCGAGGTTGTAGAAGCTTTAGGAGTGATAGCGTTGGCCGAAGAGGAGGAGGAGTTGAGATGGTTGTAGAGGGATGCCGGTGTGATTGTTGAAGCGGAGTCCGATGCCGGGAGGAGGAGGGAAGAAGAGGAAGAAGGGAGGAGGAGAGAGGAGACGGTCGAAGAGAGCTGGGAGAGCTGGGAGGTGAGGTTGAGGATGGTTGATTCCGTGCTCGAGAGTCGATTGAGAAGAGACTGGTGAAGACGAACGAAAGCTAGTCAGAAGGACTAAAGAGGGGAAAGACGTGCTGGCTGCTGACTGACCTTGACGAAGGGAGATCGTTTGAGCGCCATCTCAAGCTCGTCCTCGACCGTGCCCGCTACGACTCCTCCCCCATTCCCATGCTCTGAAGGACCCTCCGCTTCCCACCCGTTCGAGCTTCCGTTGGAGCTGAGTCTCTTTGGGTTCCCCCATATCTCGTCTGACTGATTCGAAGAAGGAAGAGGGACGTTCCAGCCGCCTGTTCCTCCCCCTCCTCCTCCTCCTGCTGATCCCCTTGGAAAAGGAAGCGGCTGAGCTCCCATGATTCCAACCTGACCTCTCATGCTCTGTTCCCTAGCCAGTCCTTGTTGATTCCCGTCTGCGAGTTGAACCGTTCTGGAGGAGTCAATGGATCTGAGAGGAGGAGGAGGATGAGAAGGACCCGAAACTCCTCGGGGGCTTGGAGGAGGAGGAAGAAGAGGTTGTAGAGGCTGCTGCTGGTGAGCCGAGTGGTAGGAACCTTGAGAGGCGTCCTTGGAGGAAGAGGAGACGGAGGAGGAGATGGATCTGTGCGAGTGGGTAGGAGAGGGAGCTGAATGGATGAAGGGAGGAGTCGGAGTGGGTGACGACGTTTGGAGAGTCCGCAGAGGAGAAGGTTGGCCAGGGATGGCAACAGAGGGCATCGGCCTCGAGTCCTAGTACGGAGGAGGTGGGGAGGCGAGGGAGAGAGAGAGAGGGGAGGCGGGAAAGTACAAAGAACGAAGAAAAGGGCGACTGTCGACGTTGGGAGGTGAAAAGAAAATTGGAACATCGAGAGAAGAACCGAACGAGGGCCAGGCTCGCTTGATTTCAGAATAAGCAGCACTGGGTACGCAGCCCTGTTTGCATCCGCGATTCCACTTTTTAGGTCTGGAAAATCATCCCCTCTCCATCTCTGTTTGCTCAAACCTCTCAACGGAGCGGAAGAAAGAGCGGAAAAAAACGAGCCTAAGGTTTCGTTCGTTGGTTGTAGATCGGACCCTCGAATCTCGTTCTGACAGCCTCTCCCCTTCCCTTCGTTTCCCTTCAACCATCAACTCCTTCAGAACTCGACTTCCCATCTTCTCCTCCTTCCCATCTACCTACTGCGATGAGCGACTCAAACTCCCTTCAACCTCCTCTTCGAATCCTTCCTACCTCCTCGCAGCCCATCAGCGTCGAGCAAACGCAGCTTCATCTTCAAGCCTTCCTCGACGGGTTCAGGGAGAGGAGGAGCGGGGATATGGAGGTTGGGTTGGTAGAGAGGTTGATTGCTGGGTTGGAGGAGAGCAAGACCAAGGCTTAGAGTCAGGGAGGTTCTTCTGAGAGAAGGTGGGGAGGGGAGAAGAGAGACGGCGAGAAAGAGGGAAGGAAGGGAGGTTGAGGTCGACGTTGAATTTTAGGGAGGACGAAGGGTCGACAGGTGAGCTTCCTTTCTGTGTAGAAGTTTCAAGAGTGCGAGAGGGGGTTGTTGGGACGATAGAGAGCTGATCCTACCTTTCCTGGTGTCGTTTTGGGCTTGCAGAGACGAGTACTGAGCTCAGGAAGCAGACCTCGGAGGAGGAAGGTCACCTCGGCGACGCGTCCTTCCTGCTCTTCCTCCCAGCACCGTCGTCAGACTACAAGAGGAAACGCAACAATCCCTTCACGAGGCTCCTTCTATTCGGTTCTCTAGCTCGGCTCTGGGAGGTCGTCCAGCTCCAGGAAGAACGAGCACAGACTCTAGATCCATGTCTCCCTTCCCTGCTCCTCTGCTCTCGTCCTTTCCGAAAGTACCTCGTCCCTCTCTCGCACCCGACCGGTATCCACCCCTGAGAGTATTCGTAAAGACATATCTATCAGATCCTAGAAGTACACATCAACGAACCGGACGAACTCAGAGACTAATCGTTCTCGTTCCTCCCTCCCTTCAAAACCTCTCTCCTCCCACCCGTCCAACTATCTGGCCTCGAATTGCACCTGAAACCATGAACACCAAAGTCAGCTATTGGTTCCTCGAGTCTGAGAGAGGTAAGAGAAGGATGCTGTGAGACTCACCACTGCAAGGAAGAGAAGGAAGGGACGAGGAGAGAGATAGAAGGAAAGGGTCGGTCAGCTTCTCGTTCTCTCTCCTTCTCGAGGTCAAGGAAGCTGGATGGGCGGATGGACTCACTCCTCTTTGTCCTAGGCTTGTACATCACACGGTGACCACATTCTCGGCATCGAATAGGCTCTCCCATTCGGATGGGGTTCTCGGCGGCGCAATCTGAGCGAGGCGAAGCACACGAAGGAAGGGGGAGGAGGGAGGAGGTGGTGGTGGAAAGAAGCGAAGGTCAGCTAAACCTCATCCTCGACTCCAAGACATCCAGAGACCGTCGAAGCGCATAGGGTAAAATACAGAGAGCACACTCAGGGATGAGGAAAGGCTCGAGAACGTACCAGCACAAAGGTAAACCTGAGGTTGAGCCACGACCTGATGAGTTCCTCCTCCAGGTCCTCCAGCTCCGTTCTGGCCGTACGATGCGTTCTGAGCAGACATTGCTTTTTGGAGAGAGTGGAGAGTTGGGGGAGGGAGAAGAAGAAGAGAGGGGGTGGAGTTGGTTCTGTGAGGGTGCTGGTCGTTGGAAGGAAAGAGGAGGAAGGAGGAAGGGAAGGAGGTGAGCTTCCTCAAAGCTGAAAGCTCTCCGCGGCTCGATCCTCCCTCCTTTCTCCCTTCCTCTCCTTCCCACTTTTCCCAAACGCCCACCACCCTCACAAAGACGAACAAAGCGGCATGCTGCTCCCCCTCTTCTCCTCCTTCCTCCTCCTCTCCCTGAGCTTGAGCGGAAGCGTTCTCGGGGATCAACAAGCGAAGGAGGAAACACCAAATCGACGAAACCATCGCCAGCTGAGCGACGGCCTGCTCGATGCGCTTGGAGCTGCTAGGGACGAGAGGCTGGAAGGGTTTTTGGATTGGGAGAAGGAGGGCGGACTGCTGAAGGATATTCTGATTCCTAGAGCTCGTGAGTCCAGGTCTTAAGTAGGCTGAGAAGGGAGGGAAAGGAGGGGAAGGGAGAGCTGAGCTGGGCTGATGAGCTTTCGTCGACGTGGGTGCTTGGCTGAGGGTAGCTGGGACGGATAACAAGTGAGCTTGATCTCTAGTTCCTCCATTGGGGATGGTAATTGAGACTAACAGCCTGCTTTTCGTGTGCTTCACCAGTACCTACGTTCAAAAACGAGTGAGCCAGGTGTTCGACGAGCTCGGTTGGACGAAGGAGACGGTTCGTTCCCCTTTCCGCTCTCTCTCCTTCTTTCTCGTTCTCCTCTACCTTCTTAGCAAGAGTTGAACTTGAATTCGGGGTTAAATCCACTACTGTAGGACCGCTTCAAAGGCTCGACACCTTACGGAACCAAAGAGTTCACCAACCTCATCTACACCTTCGATCCATCAGCACCCCGTCGGATCGTTCTCTCCGCTCACTTTGACAGCAAGTTCTTCCCTACTTTCCCTGAGAATCAGGTAAGTGCCCGCGTTCCTACGAATCTTTTGCCGTGAGCAGCGCTGAACCTCCTGCTCCCTTCCCTTCGTCGCTCGCGTTTCTCAGTTCATCGGAGCCACCGATTCAGCCGTCCCCGTTTCCCTTCTCTGCTCCGTAGCAGCAGCTCTCACTCCCCTCCTCCGAGATCGGCAGACTCGTGTTCAGGCTGCTCAGGCTAAAGGAGAAGAGCTTGAGACTGGAGCTGATGGGTTCGACGAGGAAGAAGCGGCGAGGACGACGTTGCAGATCGTGCTGTTCGATGGAGAGGAAGCGTACAAGGATTGGACGGATCAGGATAGCACTTATGGGTCGAGGCATTTAGCTGAGCTCTGGTGAGTCTACCCAAGCCCCTGTTGAGATGGCCGCTAGAGAGATCGCTGGAGAACTGACGCTTTCCGCTCTCATCGACGCGTCGTTTCCTCTCCCCCTTTGCCTCTCTCTCTCCCCTTCCGTCGACTTCCAGGGCCAAAACGTACAAATCCCCACCTTCTCCACCTGGAGTCGCTCCCCGTCGCTACTCTCCCTCCTCCAATCTCCTCACCTCCATGGACGCGCTCGTCCTCCTCGATCTCCTCGGTTCGAAAGATCCCAAGATCCAGTCCTACTACCCCGCGACAGGATGGATGTTCGACGAGATGAAGGGGGTGGAAGCTCGTCTGGGGGAGAAAGGGCTGCTGGGTGATCTGGGAGAGGCTGGATGGGCTGTGGGAGCGTTGGCGACGGATGGAGGATGGGCGGAGAAGAAGAGTTGGTTCCATCAGAGGGTGAAGGGTGGGTATGGATGGGGTGGGATCAGTGATGGTGAGTTTGCGACGTCCTTTCTTTTGGTGTACAGAGTTAAAGGGGAAAGGGGAGGAGATGAGACGGTGAAATGGAGGTTGGTTCGGATTGGATCGAAGGACGCGACTGACCTTTCGCTCTTCGCTTTCTTTTTCCCCAGATCATCTTCCTTTCCTGCGGAGAGGTGTAGAAATCCTCCACTGTTCGTTCACTCTCTTCTTTCCTCGATATCTTCGTCGCTTGCTTTTTTTTTCCCTTACTGAGTCGCAACGCGTCTCTCGTCTCTTCCACCCCCTTCACAGTGATCGCTTCTCCCTTCCCCCGTGTCTGGCACACCCTCGCCGTAAGCCCGTACCCTTTCTTGGATCTTCCGTCCCTTCGTCTCTTGTCAAACCGATCAAGTCGTTGACGGTTTCCCTTTCCTCTCCTTCTTCTCTCTTCCAGGACAACCCCTCCGCTCTTCACCTCCCGACCATCCGTCGCTGGGATCTCATCATGCGTATATGGACAGCCGAGTACCTTGGACTTCGACCGGTGGAGCTGAGACCTTCCTCGACGAGACGAGAGCTTCTCCAGCACGAGGGAGTCGTCGAGGAGGGAGTCGAGCCGACGGCGACGGAGGGAAGGAGAGTCGAGAGAAGTGGAGGGGAGCTGTAGAGCGGCTCAGATGTCTAGTTTGGAATGTCAGAGATTTATCTAGATGGCGACCCTCGTGTCTTGACGAAGGAGATGGGGAGAACGTCAGATCCAGAGATGAGCGAAGGAGGGTTTGGAGAGGACTCAGAGTCAGAGGAGTGGAGGTTCGAAGAGGGAAGCTGGAGTAGGTTGAAGATGTGATGATGGGTTGATGAACAGATCTCGAAGCTTGACCTTCAGCTCCGAAAGAGAAATTTATTCTTCAAGATATTGCGTCCTCATCGCGTCAAGAGCAAAGTCACGCGTGCTTTCGCTTTCAAAAACGTCGAGCTCGCCTCTCTTCCTTCCCTCCGACCAAGTCCTTCTCACACTCACCCGTCCATCCACCCACCTCTTCTTCCTCTCTCTTTCTAGCCGATGTCTACTCCTCTCTCCTCTGGCCTGCTCTCTCCCTCATCCTCAATGACTCGATCTTTGCCACCCTCTCTTCTCTCCGAGATCATCTCCCACCTCTCTCCCGTCCCTCTTTCCCTCCTCCTCGTCTCCAAGACCTGCAAGGAACTCGCTCTCCCCGCTCTATACCACACCGTATCCCTCTCACAGTATCACCAGTACCGCTCCTTCCTCTCCGACTCGGAATCGACCAAAGAAGGATGGGAACGAACCTCGACCTGGAAACTCACCATCGCTCAAACTGAGTCCATCGCGCTCGTCTGGCTTCCGAGGATGCTCTACCTCGCTTCGTTGGTGGACGGAGAGGCTGGTGATGGGCTGGATGCTGAGTTGAAGACAGTCGAGCTCGAGTTTGGAAAGGAAAAATGGGTCGGAGGGACGATTCCTGCTCTTCATCAGCTCTTCTTTTCCTCCTCCTCGTCTTCTTCGAAGAAGGACAAGGGCTTCCCGTTCGTCGAGCATCTCCTGTTGAAGGAGTACGTCGCGCCTGTTCCTGCCTACAGTCTCAATCCGAAACTGAAGAAGAAGGAGATCGAGAAGAAGAAGCAACCTCGAGCGTCGAAGAAGAAGTCGATGGACGTCGACCCAGCTCAACCTTTTCCTCCTCCTCCCTCTTCCGACACAGCAGCCTCCGACTCCTCCCTCCCCACTCCCTCCCCAGCGTACATCAAACTCCTCACCAAACTCCTCTCCTCCCCTGCCTCAACCCTCAAATCGATCACCCTCCCTCTCTCCCTCCTCGTCCATCCCACGTCTCCCTGGGCGAACGCTCTCCCCTCCTCCGGAATCGAAACCCTCGTTGTTCTCCGTCCCCTCGAAGGAACCGAAGACGATGAGGTCCAAGCGCTCGTGGATGGGTTGGAAGGTTGGTTGAAGGGAATGTTTGAGGGTCCGAATGCGAAAGGGAGGAAGTTGATCGAGAAGGGAAAAGGGAAGGGAGGATCATTGAGGAGGTTGGACTTGAGAGCGTTGGAGAGCGCGATCGAAGAAGAGGGGATGGAGGAGCTTGGGGAGCTGGTCGAGGTTGACGGATTGGAGGTTTTGGTTTGAAAGGAGAGAGGGTAGCCGGTCGTTCTCTCCTTATGCGTTGGGTCTAAACGGGAGGAGGATGTATGCGCTTCGATCATTTTGTTCTGACTCGGAGCTTACTCCGAGAGTGTACTAAAGCTGCTTCCAACTTGCAGTCTCACTAAGGGTCTTCGTGGTCGAATTGAAGCAGAACCAGCTCGGAGACGCGACGCGTCTTTGAGTTTGGACTTCAACGCCACCCGCCATCTTCCTTCCCTCCCTCCCGCCATCTTTTCGCGCCCAAAGTCACTCCTTCGATTTCCATCCTCTTCACCATCTTTTCCCACCTTTCTCAAAGCAAAACAAAAACAGATCTTCTCTCTTGGAGAGGACTGAAACCCCGTCTGCGTGCGCTCCTGCCCCGAGTTCTGCGATCTCAGAGAAGAGGGAAAAGTAGGTCTTAGGGAACGGTTAACAGGGGTTTTTGTGCTTAAGGGGAGGGTGACCTGGACTAGACCGTTAGGCCATACCAGGTCGGTGGAAGGCTATCGAAACTCGAGCATCTTGTACCCTCTGGGAAAGTCTGGCCGCCCACTTTTTGCCTTTGAGATGGGGAAGGGTTGATGACGAGGTAGATAAGTGAAGAGTGAGCAGAAGAAAAACGAAAATTGAGGAGCAAGAGGAGAAGGAGGACGGTCGAGGGAGGCGACGTCGTCTGTTCTTTCGACAGGTTCAGACTTCTGCAGCATTTACTCTCCTCTGGGACACAAAAGGCGGCCAGAGGAGATCGAGCTCGGAAAGTTATGTCGAGTCTGCAAGCCAACTCGCGACTCTCCGAACGAGAGAAAAGTGTAGTGCTCGTCGCGTTGAAGCTCATCCATCTCGTCCCCGCTCTTCGCTCCTTCTCTCTCAGGCACCCTCAGCTTTCCGATCCCATCCAGCTCAATCCCAGCTACCTCCTCTGCATAGGATCGTGCGATGAAATGGTGAACGAGGAGGATCTACGGAGTGAACGAAGGCGAAAGAGAGAGAGAGTCAGAACGCAATGAGAACACGGACAGGAAGGGAGAGAAAGGATGGGGTGAAGGCTGGGTGGAAGGAAGCGTACGATTAAGTCGAAGGATCAGTATCAGTGGAGCTGGGAAGAAGAGGAAACGTAGGTCAGCTCAGAAGAGAAGAGAGAGAGGGGAGAGACGCGACGACTCACGTTTCCGTTTCGGTCGACGACTTGACGAGGATGGTGATTCGAGGACGAAGAAGAGAACGCGCCAGTAGTTCGAGAAGATGGGCTCTTGATTTCTCATCAACGACCCAGACGACTACCTCTGATATGTGAGAGTGCTCTTCGTTCACGTTCAGGTCCATCACAAGCCAGTCGAGGACCTCGCGAAGGTCCGAACTCGAAAGGTCGTAGCAGATTCGAATATCCCTGTCAATCAACGGACTCAAAAAGCCGGACTCTGATATAAGAGGGAACTCTGCGAAGAACGCTTCGACGAAGAAAAGTCTTGAGAGACGCGTCCAGTCCGAGACTTTGATGGAAAGGGACGAAGGGTCTCCTCCAGGAACCCCGACGAGATGGAACTCGACAGAGTCACAGAAGGGTCGGATCTGGGTGTTTGAAAATCCTTCGGAGATGATGACCTTGAGAAAGTGGAGGGAAAGGCGGCCAGGCGAGGAGGAGGAGGGGAGGTGAAGACGTCGAGGTTCGATTGAGGATGGCTCCCGGCCGTATCTTTCCTGCGGGTTGAACGGCTGCTGCTCGTCGTCGACATAGGTGATGGAGTGAACGAGAAAGAGATCGAGCCAAGGTTCGAGTTCTCGGTGTCTCTTCTCGGCCTGGAAGAAAGAGATGGAAGGTCAGCTCGAAGAGCTATGTTGAGCTCTCTCCTGTGCTTCCTTCCTCGTCCTCAAGCCTCTCGGACCTCATATCGAGATTAAAAGGAAGGATATACTCACGATGAGTGTGAGGAACTTGGTCAAGCCCTCGGGTCCTTTGAAGACGATGTGTCGGTAGAGGAGAGGAGAGGAGAGTTGAAGAAGGGCGAGGCAAAGACTAAACGTCTTTGCGAGCGTAGGCTGGCCGCAGAACTTGAGGATTTCCTTCTTGACTTCGGTGGGGAGGAAGGGGAGAGGAGAAGAGGCAGAAGTGGACATGTTTGGAAGTTTGAGCTTGTGGTGGACGAGAGAGAGAGGACGTTTTGTCGCCGGAATCGTTGACCTTCGCTTTCCGTCCCTTTCGTCGAGCTCACCCAACCCACGACCCTCTCTCCCCTTCCCTTCCCTTCTCTTCCGTTCAAGTTTCTCCTGCATCGTGAGTCCGCTCACTATAGCTCTTTACCAGCGCAACGAAGATCCTGACTCGACCCTGCTCCTGTTCCCGTCCTCTCTTGCCCAGTTTTCGACGATGATCGGCGGCGCACCTCTTCCTCATATGCTCTGCTCGCATCTGCAGAATGTGACTCGCAAACGTATCCAGATCACGTCTATTCCCTACACGGCTATGAACCTGGGGATCTGTGGTGTCATGCTCAGGCAGGGTCTCATCTCCAACTTGACGAGGTGAGTTTATACGACGAGAGGGAAGGGAAGGAGAGGAAGGAGAGACGGAGAGTGGAAGCTCGAGCCTTTTGAAGTCCTCGGGAGCTCAAAGGACGATATTTCCAGCTTCTGGTGGACTTTGGAATCTTCATGATCTCGGGGAGGAAGAACTTCGTCTTCCCAGTCGATCTGAGTTGCTCAAAGGCGACGCTTTGAGGTGGCCTCTTCTTTCTCGTCGAGCTGACCTCGCTTCCCTTTCTTTTCCTTCCTCCCCATCGCCAGAGGTCACCCTCTGAAGAAGTCGACAGATCCTCTCAACCCTCTTGGATTCAACTACACTCCCCAGTCTCACCAAGCTCTCCACATGTTCGTTTTTCTTCTTTAGCCTCTCCTTTCAGCCCTCCTTCCCTTTCGCTCGACTCAAAGCTCATCATCCCTTCCTTCCCTTCCTTTCCTGCTCATCTCTCCTCCCCCTCTTCTCTTTTCACGGCCCTCTCTCCCTTATCTGTTCACCTCCGTTCTCTCCTCTCGATCCTCGATCCTCCCTCCAGCACATTCAAATACCGAAATGGTCTCCCCGTCCTCGCTCGTGCTGCCATCGTCTCCCGCCCCTCCGTCCATCTCTACGTCGACTCGAACGAGCTCAAGTCGATGCTTACGGGAGGTCGAATTAAGCACCGAGCGGGTCTGGGTATGGGAGAGATTGCGGTTGTGAGGACGAAGGACGGGAGGTATCTGGAAGGATGGGAGGCGTTCGCGGAGGGAGTTGGAGGAGAGGTCATTTGCAAGATGGGAGGTCAGTAGATACGTCGAAGGAACGATCTGATGAGGTATCCCACGAGTGTAGCGCGTCTATCTGCGTGAGAGGGAGGTGTGCTGACAGAGCTGAAGACGGTCGAGAGTCGCGTCGGAAGGTAACGACGAGTTGTCCGAATCCGGTCTTCTTCTGCCACTACTGGGACTCGCCTCAACGGCTCACGCCTCCTCAGTCAAGAGACAGATCTTCAAGCTATCCTCTCCTACGATCTTTCAGCACCTTTGAGAGAATCAGAGAAGGGAGCTGTCCGACTCAGAGTTCCCCTCCTCCCTCCTGTTCAGTTTCGTCTTGCTCGCAGAGAGCGCCCAGCCTATTCTCTTGGATGATCTTGACGGCCGGAAAACCTTCCATCGCATCCCTTGGACCTACCTATCTCAGATCCTCAAACCTGATCCCAGATCTCCGAACCAGCTCAAAGAAGCTGACGCGTTTAGAAGTCTGTCTCTCCAGTGACGCTGAGGGAGGAATCTCAGGGCGCTAATCAATCGATCTCTCATTTACACCTTATCTCTTGATCTGTCTGAAAACTTCCGAGTTCTTCTTCTCGGGAGGACGAGAAAGTCGCCAGGAAAGAAGGAGAGAAAAGTTTCAGAGCACCTCGTCGGCAAGGCAGGATTGACCCATGCGAAACGGACCTTCTCTCCTCCCTTTCGCTCTTTTCCTTGACCGTCATCTTCCCAGATTTCCCTTCCCCTACGTCACAAAGCGCACAACTTTCCCAAGATGCCCGCTCTCGTTCAAGGTGAGTCCTCCATCTCCATCCCTCTGCATGCTGCTTCTACACATCTTACTAGGACAGAGAGAAGGGAGACTGTAGAAGCTGAATTTCCTCCTTCGCTCGTCATTTTCTTCGTCATTCTCTCCGCCTTCCATCCCTCTTCCCTTCCTCCCTTCCCTCCCTCCCTCTCTCTCCCCTCAGCTTCTCCCTCCGATAATCTCTCCACCAACCCATCTACCGACCTCCCCAACCCTTCCAGCGAATCCACTTCCTCCTCGTCCAACTCTGCAGCAGCAGGATCCTCCACCCTTCCTCCTCCCTCCTCCTCCTCCGCTCCTGTCCGACCTCCAGCTCGCACGACGAGGAGCAAGCTCGACCTCGAACCCAACCCTTTCGAGCAATCCTTCTCGGGACGATCAGCTTCAGCAGAGGCCCAAGACGTCAAGACCGAACCCAACGCTGAGGTCAGGGTCACCGTGGATGGAGTGCCGGTGGAGGGAGGGGAGGGGGCAGGATCGGCAGGAGAAGGAGGATTGGTGGGAGGAGGAGAGGTCAACTCCGACTCGAAGCCTCTCCTTCTCCCTTCCGTCTCTCAACTCGTATCGCCCGAGCACGAGGATGGTCCCTTCAACTGGAACATGAACACTCCAGCAATCTCCTCCCTTCGCTCAGGTCCTCTCTCGCCAGCCATGCTCGCCGGACCTAAAACAGCCTCCCAAGGTCAAGCGGCAATCATCTCCCATGCTCTTCAGTTCGATCCCTCCAACTTCGTTCGAACCGGTCTCACCCCAGGAACAGGCTCCACTCCTCTCTCCGGCGGTCCAGCATCCTTCCCTCCTCCATCTCCCAACACAGCAGCCTTCCTCGCCATGGTCACGAACGCGACGGCAGCGGCAGCTCCCCTTGGACCCGACGGAACTCCCCTCCCTCTCACTCCTGGAACTTTCAACACTGTCATGAGCCAGCTCGGAAGCATCAACGGTCCCGTCAACGGTCAGGTCGTCGGCCAGCAGCCTCATCCTCTCGCCAACTCCCACCTCGTCGGAGGAGCCGCTCCGGGAGGAGGTCAGCCCGACTACTTCTCGCATCGACCTGAGGACGGCCAGCAAACTCACGTACAGCAGCAACAGCAACAGCAGCAGCAACACCACCAGCAGCAGATGATGGCTCAACAGCAGTACCATCAGCAGCAGCAGCAGTTGGGTCAGCAGTTCGTTCCCCAGTACCAACCTCAGCAGCTCGGCGGTCAAATCCCTCAGCAGCACCTCGTTCGGCAGCAGCAGCAGCAACAGCAGCATGGTGGACCTCCTCCGGATCACTACCACAAACAGAGCGTCGCAGCAGCGAGTCAGGCGGCGAACGGACTCTTCCTCCTCAGTCAAGCTCATCAGGAGATCGCCGCGAGGGAGCACGAGAGCCCTCCTTCGAACGGAATGCACCACAACGGAGGACCTTCCAGTGAGTTTATCTTCTTCCTTTACCTGTTATTCCTCCATGTCGGAAAGAGCATGGGTAGATCTTCGGTCTCGTACTGCTCATTCCAAGCGAGTCGCGTTTTTCGTCGCCTTCGGACCAACCTTCCTTACTCTTTCTTCCTTCTCCTCTTCCAGACCCTCACCAGCAGCAGCAGCTCCATCAACAGCAGCAGCAGCAACAACAACAAATGCCTCATCCCGGAGCTGCTCCTCTCGTCCCTCCTCCCTCGACTCGAGCTGGAAAGCGAAAGTCGTCCGGACCTATCGACCCTCCCGCTCCCCCTCCCAAGAAGAACGCTCGAGCCGCCGCTGGAAAGCGAGGGAAGAAGCAGATGAGCGTCGAGAGCGACGACTACGATGGGATGGACCCGGCGAGTCCTGAAGGAGGATCGGAGAACGGAGGGAACTCGAATGGGATGGGCAAGGACGGGAAGCCTGAGACGGAGGAGGAGAAGAGGAAGAACTTCTTGGAGAGGAATCGACAAGGTGAGTCTTGTGCTTCTCTTCCTTCTCCCACCTACAATCTCTGTGGTCGTAGTCGCGGTCGCGTACGAATCCGATTTGCTTTCGATTCGCTTCCTTCGAAGAAACCTCGCGCTGACTTTCTCTCGTCTGTTTCTTCTCTTTCTTTCCCTGTTTCAGCCGCTCTCAAGTGTCGTCAGCGAAAGAAGGCTTGGCTAGGTCAACTCCAGGCGAAGGTCGAATACCTTCAAGGCGAGAACGAGGGACTTCAGCAGACGATCGCTTCCCTTCGAGACGAGGTCGCCCGACTTTCAGGAGGAGCCACCGCCCCGGGAGGAGCCGTCTACGTCAACGGAACTGGACAGCCTCAGGCACCTCCTATGAACGGAGGAGCTCCTCAGCCGGCTCAGAGTGGAAGGAGAGGAGGAGGAGGGTACTAGGTCGAGGGTCGCGTATTCGTTTTGTTCGTCGCTTCGATCTTCTTTTTCCCTTGACATTGTACTCCGCTCGCATTCCCCCCCTTTGATATTTCCATACTTCGACCTCTCCCTTTCAGGACTCCTTCCTTCCGACGCTGTAGCTTTAGCTCTTCTTCTCCTAGCCCAGTTTTGTTCTCTCGCGCGCGTTCGCCCTCTCTCTCTTCCCCTCTCTCTTCTTTGTCCCACGAGCTAGTCGACGCCTCTCAACATACACGTGACGGTTTCTTAGAACCCATCCCACCTATTTCTTGGCTCTCCTTCTCTCCATATCTGTTCTCCTTTTCCTCCTTCCAAATGTCACCCCTCCTCCCTTCGTCTTTTTTTCTTCTCCCTTTGCTCTTGTCTCCCTCTTTTCCTTACTCTTTTTGGTTATTAGATACCGTTCTCTTTTCTTCTCTTTCTGACGCTGTACGCGCATGACGATCATACACGATGAGGATGTTTCTTCCTTCTCTACCGAGGACGAAAAGAGAGGGAGGGAGAACGAGCGACGAGACGCGTCGACGAGACCAGCTCGAGCTCTCCTCCACCGTTTGCTCTCATTTTTTCAAACTTTCGGATCTGGATCTATCGCCTTCTCTTCGAGAGGTGTCATCTCTCACGTACTAGATTTTCCTCTCTTTCCACCTCAGATCGAACCCTCTCCGCAGTACTCTCAAACTTGCGAACGAGGAGGAGGTCAGCTTCCACTCCCTCTTTCTCTCTCTCTCTCCTCCCTCCCTTCCCCCTCCCCCACCCCTTTTCTCTCCCTCCCCCCTTTCCTTCACCATGGCCAAATCTCTCCGTTCCAAAGCCAAGAACACTGCCCGACGAGTCAAGCGAGAGGGAGGAGAGTACCATGTTCACCATGCCGCTCGACTGGATCGACTGAACGCTCGACTTCTCTCGGGAAACTCCAACAAGGAGGTCATCGGGAAGGAGGGAGAGGAGGAGGAGGATGTCGAGGAGGAGGTTCTTGCTGAGGGTGAGGCGAAGATGGAGGGAGGTGAGTCTTCTTCTTGGTTCTTTGGGGCTGGATTCTTTGGAAGAAGAAGGGGCAGGTGAGCTCAAGGGAGGAAGGAGGGAGGAGAGGTTGAACACTCGGGTCGAACCTACTGCCACCCCGAAAGGTTTATAGGTCCGAGAAGCTCCATCTACCAGAGGAGCTTCTCATACTTGGGAGCTTGGAAGAGGACATGAGCTGGCAGGGATCTCGTAGAGAGTGGAAGGAGTGACCCAAGAACTGGAAAGAAAATGAGCTCGCTGACCGGTCCCTTTCCTTCCTTCTTTCCCCTCATTTCCCTCCAGCCGCCTCGCCAACCCCTTCAACCGCCGTGCCCAAGATCTCTACTTCGGGACCTCGAGGAAACCGACGTGAAACATGGCGAGGTGAGTTCTTCTCTCTCGTTTGAACGAGCTCGAAACGTCATGCGAGCTCGAGCTCGACTTTCTCACTTTCTTTCTACCTCGTGTTCTGACGCTTCCTCTTTGTCTCGTTCGTGCCTTTGTATCCTGTAGAGTCCAAGGGAATGAAGCCTCGTGTGGTGAGTAGCCTCTCTACCATAGACACTCTAGCTCAAACCAAGTCCTCAACGAGTTTCGAGAAACGAAAGCTGACCTCGCCTTCCTTCCTTCCCCCCCCCCCCTTCTCTCATGATCTTCGCATCTGCAGACTACGCACGGACTCAACTCGAAGGGACAGTTCATGGCTAAGCGAAAGGCCGGACGACCTGGACGAAGAAGATAAACGTCGTCGCGTTTTGATCTCTCTTAGCCTTCTACTTTCTCTCACTTTTGCTTCCTTCCATTTATCTCTCACCTCCCTTTTTTTTTAGGACCACCGTATACCCAGTTCTTGTTTGTCTCAACCTTTCGCTTCCTCTCTCGCGCTGGAAAGGATGTCGGCTCGAGAGCGACCGAGTCGAGAAAGAACAGAACGAACCACCCCATCGATATCTCCCCTTCATCTCTCTCTAGCAGCGACAAACTACAACCTCAACGCCTTCTTCACCACGAAGAACAACACCCCACCAAGCACTCCTCCCCACTGAGCCGACGTCTGACCGTTGACGAACTGAAGGAGTGCAAGGAAAAGAACGAAGGAAGGAAGAGTTAGCGACGCGTCGAGACAGCGACGAAGAGAGAGAGAGAGAAGAGAGGGAAGAAAGAACGAACGTCGTTCTTGAAGTTGTAGTCTAAGGATAAAGACGACTGAGAAACGAATTATTGATTGTGTCAGCGGTTATCAGTGACGAGAGAGTTGAGCAGCCGAGTACGAAACTCACCGAGAGGAGAAACACGGGCAGCACATAAGGTCTAAAAACCAAACTTCCTGCGGTGACTGCTGTGTTTCTGCCGCTATTCAGAGCGAGGTACTGGAAGGAGAAGAAGAGAAAATTGGAAGGTGGTCAGAGGGGGAGTTCCAGCGAATGTAAAGGAAGGAGGGAGGAGGGGAAAGAAAGAAGAACGAACGGTAACGACTCCCGCGACGGGTGCTTGTCCTCCAGGGATCCTCGCCTCTGGCTCTCCCTTCCCATTCATCACAGCAGCAGCAGTCAGGTTCCCTACGATCGAGGAAGTAGCGACGAGAGCGGCGAAGGGGAGGTAGCTTCCCATAGATCTTTTGACGAGGATGAAGGGGAAGGAAGAGAGGTCAGCGAGACGCGTCGCTCGAAAGAGAAGAGAACGCAGAGAACGCACATAAGAACCAGAGGTCCAGCTATCTGCATCACGACGAGATCGATGATAATCTTGCTGGCGTGATCGTGGCAGACACCGCTGAGGAGAAGGGTCCATCTAGAAAAAAAACAAACTGAAGTCATGAGCTTGATTGTTCGAGCTCATGAGCGAAGGAAGGACAGACTTGTACTCACACTCTGTATTCGGTCAGTCCTTTCCAGCTAACGAGCATGTTGCTCAACCAGACCTGATTAACGCGATAAGCCTCCAGTTCATCGAGAGCCATCTTGCTTTCAGCGAAGCTCATATCGAGGAAGTTGATAACGCAGAGGGTGAGGAAGGAGGACAAGTTGGCGATGAACAGGATCACAATCTTCCCAAAAAAAAAACAGACAAAAGCCAGACGATCAGTTTTGAATCCTTCACCGCTCTGGATGTACGTTCAGAGAGAGATCAAACGTACAGGTCGATACGACCAAGGAAGTCTTTCATAGCCTTCCTTCAAGTCTCTGAAGCTCCCGTTGAAAGGGATTTCCTGCTTTTTCTTGGGAACGATGAAGCGGACTCCGGATCCTCTTTGCCTGTAGACGACTTCGGCCTTGGTTCCTTTAGGCAAAGGCGGGCCATCTTCCGAGGAGAGGAAGCGACGTTGAGGAGGGAGGAGAGGGGAGGAGGAGGGAGATGGTTGAGGTCGAGGTCGGTGGAAGCCGGAGCTGGTGAAGGAGGGAGAGGATGGAGAGGAGACGAAGGAGGGATGAGAGGGGTGAGAGGATGGTGCTTTCAGTGCTGGGATGGATGTATGGAAGTGACGAAGGGATGGAGGGAAGAGATGGAGGTGGGAGGAGGAGGTGGTGGGGGAAGGAAGGAAGGTGAAGGAGGGGCCTCGACGAGATGCGTTGGAGATGGAAGAGCTTGACGAGCTTGAGAGGAGGTGAGATGGTTTGGATAGAAGAGGAGAGACGGTTTGAAGTCCGATACGGAACATCTTGAACCAGTGGAGTCGCCCGAGCGAGCTTGAGAGGAAGGAAGAGAGGAAGGGTGAGGGAGATGGACGTCGAGCGATCCAAGCTCTCCTTCGCTCGCCCCGACTCGCCGAGAAGTTGCTGCTTTTTCTTTTAAATTTGCTTCGAGAGTTGTCTCTGCTGCCTCGAGCCGTTTTCCGAGAGAAAAGGCTCGGACTCCGTCTCGTTCGCGTACAAGAGGAAGGGGGGATGGATAGAGAGTAAGATGGGGGAGCGGATGGGAATCTAGCGTAAGTAGAAGTACACGAAAGCCGGAGAAGTAGTGGTAAAAGTATATAGAGGGAGAACGTTTCCGAGCAGGAGAGAGAGAGAGAGAGAGAGGGAAAGAGAGGGAAAGAGAGAGGGATACTGTAGCGCAGGACAAGAAGGAACGTAATAAAGAGCGTAGACGAGTAGCGAGAATAAAGAGATTGGGAACAGCAGAAGATAAAAAGGAGAAAAAAGAGAGAACCAAACGCGTCCCAAGTTCCACGATCATCAACTCAAGAGGTCCTCCCCAGCCAACCCTCCTCCACCTCCACCTGCTCCCATCACGCCAAGATCCTCCCCTCCCATATCCTTCATGTACCGATCGAAATCGAACGCTCCAAAGTCGTCTGCTCCAGGCTCATCGTCGAACGACATCCCGATGGAAACTCCATCCGCTCCGCCGATTCCCTCTCCTCCTGTGATGGATGCCCAGTCTCCTGAACCGAACGATCCGAAAGCCATGGGATCCAGAGCTGCTGATGGAGGAGCGGAAGCTTCAGGAGGAGGAGGAGGAGCTATCGGCGCGGGAGCGGGAGTTGGAGGTTTGACAGGTTGGGAGGACGAAGGAGGAGGGATGGGAGAATGAGTTGGCGTTGAGATTTTGGTGGGTTGTTGGAGTGAAGATGGCACTGTGAAGGGTGGTGGAGGTTGAGGTTGAGAGGAGGACTGGGAGTAGTGAGGCGATGGCGCTGTGGAAGGGGTATGAGGATAGGAGGTGGAAGCGTAAGGAGTTGGCGAAGCGGAGGGAGCGATGGGGTATTGAGGTTGTTGAGAGTAGTGAGGAGACGCTACTGTCGAGGTTTGGAGGGGAGTAGGAGGTCGTTGACGGTTTCCTCCGACGGAAGTGGCTGGGGAAGGTGGTGGAGGATCCTTGGGAGTCGGAGGGTTGTTTCGCTGCGAGGGAGGAGAAAGAAGAAAGACGCGTCGAGAAAGGTCAGCTCGCGAAACGAACGAGAAAACGAAGACGAGCCGGAAGAACTTACCAGTCCGTTCGCCGAAGGTCCAGGTGTACTAGGAGGAGGCATCGTCGAAGGATTGGGCGTTCCAGCCTGCGACATCGGACTCGGCGCTGAAGCCTGACCGTTCGTCGCCTTCCTTCTCAGAGCAGGTCGAGCGACAGGACCAGGAGGACCTCCTCCTCCTCCTCCGTTCACCATCGGAGACATGGCGATCGCAGGAGACTGTCGGCCGTCGTGAACGTCGTAGAGGTATCCCGGTTGCTCTGGGACTTGCCCGAAGTGAGAAGGACTCTGAGGGATGGGAGAGTTGGCGGCGACGAGGTACATCGGTCGTTGCTGTTGTTGCTGCTGCGGCTGCTGCTGAGCGAGCTGCTGCTGCTGTTGCTGAGAAAGGGATGAATTGATGATAGGTGAGAGTATCAGTTCGACGTCGACGATGTAGAGAAACGAAGACGAAGAGAAGCCGAGACGAACCTGCATCGACGGATTGGGAGGACTCTTCCTCGCTCGTTTCCCAGCAGGTCCCCCGTTCTCCTGATCAGGACTGTTGCTCCTCCTCTTCTGATTCGGAGGTTCCATCTGCTGGATAGTCAAAAAAAGAAAATCGAAAACGAAATCAGCTCCGAGCTCGCGACGAAAGACGAAGCAGAAAACACAAAGACGCGTCGAGCGACTCACCGATTGCTGTTTCCCCTGCATCTGAGCAGCGTGTTGATTCTGCATCTGCTGCTGCATAGCCAACGCCATATGCTGCTGCTGCTGAACGGCCTGAGACTGAGCCAACGTCATTCCAGCGTTCGGGTTCGGGTTGGGTCTACAGTACAGAAGGAAGAAGAAATCGAAGCGAGCAGGTCAGATTCGAGCTCCGGAAGTTGAGAACGAGCTCTCGAAAAGAAAAAAAGTTGGGAGTTGAGATGCATACCTCGGTCTCGGCTGAGCAGCCATCCTAGGAGGTTGACCGGGGTTCTGCTGCTGATACGCCTGCTGAGCGAGGAACTGAGGGTAGCGGATCTGGACTTGGGTCTGTAGCGAACGAGGGCGAGAAGGTGAAGAGAGGGTAGATTAACGGTCAGCTCGCAGTCTGAGAGTTTCCGATTCGGAACGCAAGAGCTCGCGAGGGAGCAGTGCGGAACGCGACGAAGAAGGAGAGGAGGAATAAAAACGTGAAAGTGAATGGACGTACCTTCTCCTCGACACTCAAACTCCTCAAATCCCTCCCTCCGAACCCAAGCTGATGCAGCACGTTGATCGCCAGATTCCTATCGAGCGGCAACCCTCCCGTCGGTATCCCAAGCACCTCTAACGGATCGGAGATCTGATGAGGAGGCTGTTGTTGTTGTTGGAGGTTGGGAGACTGCTGCTGTTGTTGTTGCTGCTGCTGCTGCTGCTGGAGGTGCTGCTGTTGTTGATGATGTTGCTGAGGAGTGGGAGGATGGAGAGGAGGCTGAATCACACTTCCAGGATGAGGAGAGGATTGCTGCTGGAGTTGCATCTGGTTCGGTTGAGGAGGATGAGGACGAGGTTGGGAGACGACCAGTTGAGGTTGTTGGAGTTGTTGATTGTGAGGAGGAGGAGGATGCTGCCGGTGCTGCTGCTGCTGCTGCTGCTACAGACAACAATGACGCGTGAAATAAAAACCTATCAGTCACAGTCGAAGAAGTGAAAGAAGACGAAAAACAACAACAGATGACGCGCGATACGGAACGGGAGGGAGAAAGAGAGTTTCGAAAGGAAGAGGAAACGCGACTCACGTTCTGCTGCATCATATACCCATAGGATTCCGGCGGAGGACCTCCACCTGCTACCAACCCATTCGGACTAGGGCTCTGCATCTGAATTTGAGGAGGCTGCTGCTGGTACATCGGTCCTCCAGGTCCTCCTCCTCCCGGCGGACCCTGATACCGAGCCTGCTGCTGCATCGACATCGCTCTCGGAGGGAGTTGCTGCTGCTGCTGCTTGACCTGAGGAGAGAAGGCTCTGGGATCCTGCGGTGGCTGCTGAAGCTGCTGTTGATGGGAGGGATGGTAGGGAGTTGAAGCTGAACGCTGAGGAGGTTGAGGAGACGCTGCTGGAGGAGGAGGTCGGAATCCAGGTTGGATGGAAGGATTGGGAGTCGTATGAGGAGGTGGCGCGAAAGGTTGTTGATGAGAGGAGGTGGAGGAGGAAGCTTGAGCTTGAGCTTGAGCCTAAGCAAAGGAAATAGAGCGAAAGAGGAGATGTCGGGAAGTTGGCTTTAGTCTCTCGTGAAGCTCGTTCTCGAGACAAAAAGGAGAAGGATGGAACTTACTTGAACGTAGAGAACGGCATCCATAGATTGAGGAACAACGTTGTTTCGTTGTTGTTCTGGACCTCCTGTAGCGGTGAAGAGTTCCCAGAAGACAGACCACCATCTGAGCGAGCACAAAACCCCACGCGCGAAACGACGAACCTTCGAGGTCAGCTCTCTCTCTCTCTCTCTTTCCTCCCTCCTTCCTTCCTTCCCTCCCTCCCTCCACTTCTTTCTCCCTCCAAAAAACCTCCCTATACCATCCACCCATCCTAAACATGCAAAGTCCCCCAAAACTCACTCGTAGAGCAAACCCTGAGGAGCATCAATAGGGACGTTGTTCTCCTTCCCCAGACTCGCCTCTCTCGCAACCGTCTGAGCTGAAGCGTGGTAGCCTCGTTTCGAGAGGTAATCGGCGATATACATGTCCAACCTGCCCATCAACAACAAGAGGTTACGTCAGTATGTGGGAGCGGAGCAAAGGGGACGATCTTTTCGGCAAATCAAACAGGTCTCTCTGCATCTAACTCCGTCGAACTCGTCCCTCCTTCGCTGCCCGATGCTCTTTCTTTCCCTTTGATGGAGACTTTGAAGATGGGCCAGGAGAAGTAAAAAAAACTACTCACATTGGACCTCCTTCCCATCCATCCATACTTCTATCCCCTGCTCCGTTCATCGGATGCTGCCGTTGGTGCTGCTGGTGAGGATGAAGAGGAGGAGGGGGTTGTCCGTTCTTGGTCTGAAGTTGAGGTTGCGGCTGCTGCTGCTGAGGAGGAGGAGGGGGAAGGAGAGACCTCGTTCGTGGAGGAGGAGGAGGACCTTGTTGACCGTAAGATTGTTGTTCTGCATGTTGGTACTGCGGTTGAGGAGCGTACTGAGGTTGATGATGTTGCTGTTGCTGGTAGTACTGCTGCTGCTGCTGAAAGGGAGGAGGACGGGGGGGAGGAGGAAAGAACGAGGTCGACCCGGGGGAAGCTGGTGGTCCACTCTGCATGGGAGAGCCCTACACCTCTATACAACCAAAAGCATATACATTAATGATATCATCAGCTTCGCATCCAGATGGAGTGTATATCTGTGAATTTGAACTGACCTTTCGGGTGGAGTGTGAGCCTGGATGGTCGTTGGAGGACGAAAGAGGGAAGGAGGTCGGTCGGATGGGACCTGCTTCGAGTTTGGGAGAGGGAAGGAGCTACGAGAAGAACTTTGTCGGTGCGCAAAAGATAGAGAGCAAGGTTCCGAGCCTTATCGAGCGTCGGAAGGAAGACAGCGAAGCCAAAAGAGAGGCGAGGAAGGGGGGTATCGACGAGGATGGACGTTGACTAGAACTCGAGCTCGAATCGCTGAGCCGAACGCATCAAGCTCAAAAGAGAGCGAGACCTCTTCCTGTCTCTCCAGTTTAAAATGCTTAAATTCTTCAGTCCGATTTTTCACTACAGCTTGTCCACTTCTGCATAGGTTTCTCATACCTGGGGAAAGACCTCAGAGATAAGGATTGCCCTGCACCTTCTCCCTCTCCCTTCCCTTCCAGAAGCGGCCTTCTCTTCCTCCTCCTCGATCGATCGTCGTTTCTTCTTTCTCGTTCTGATTGCTTTCGTAGCGATGATGCCTTTTGGGAGGAGGAGAAGGGTATTCGATAGCAATTCTAATAACGAGATTTGAGAAGCAAGGGTATGGAAAGCGCAAGGAGAGAAGAAGGTATATCTTGGCTAGGTTGGACGCGATAGAGAGAGAGAGAGAGAGGAAGAGATCGAGGCAGCGAGATGACGATGGAGGGAAAGCGAGGGATGGTACAGAGATCTAGGTTAGAAGGTGAGGGTAGATTGAGATGACTGTGAGGTGAAGAAAGAAAAACGAGGTCAGGATGAAGGAGAGGAAAAGGAGGGAGTGAAGCGTCGAAGGGAAAACGAGAAGAACGGCGAGTCAATCGAGAAACTCACGTCCGGGGGAAGAAGCAGAAAGATTTTTTCCTTGCAACCTGGGGCAGTCCCAAAATCGCCGACGAAGAGGGGAGAGAGCTAGAAGATAGAATCAGAGTCAGCTTGGCAAAAGACGCGTCGAGGAAGAGCGACGAGAGCGACAAGGGAAGCGAAGGAACGTACGACGATAGGTGGCAGTCAGAAATCAATAAATAGAGATCCAGAGTTCATTTCCCGCTTGCCAGATCTTCGAGAAGAGATGGGTTGAAGATCGAGAGTCAGCGGAAGAGACGAAGGACCAACCAATAACGATGAGGTCGGCTCAAAGGAGAGGAAACTCACCTCGCAGAAGAAAGCGAGCAGATCCGTCCTTAAAGCACAGCCATACAAGACTCGTAGATGATGAATCTACACGATAGACCAAGCCCCAAAGCAGCGAAAAGCGTCAGTTTCTTCGAGCAGACGCGTCTCCCTCTCCCTCTCCTCTCCTCTCCTCTTGCAAAACTCACGTCGCAATGTTCACAGGCTGAGCAAACGAACCGAAGGAAACCGAGAATGATCAGTTTTGAAGGAAAGTTGTATGAAAGAAAAAAACTGAAACTCACCACAGCTCTCAACAGCGTCGGCTGCAACCCAGCATAAAACACCTTCCATCCACCCGTTTTCCAACTGTTTCTCATCGTCGACCAAGTTGATCTGTAAGGACCCCAGATCACTGGATCCGAGGAGCGACCCATGTAGCCTGTAGGGTGGGGGCGGCGGGCGGTTGCTGGTTGGAGTGGAAGAAAAGAAGGGAAACGAGCGGGAAGGTTGGGAAGTCAGCTCGGTTACGTGGGACTGGTTTTTTTCGAGCGTGGTGAGAGAGAGGGAGAAGGAAAGAGGGAAGGAAGGAACGAGAATGAGAAGTCTCACCTTGCACACGAGTCTTGATCACATCAAAAGGGAACGTAGCCTGCTCGGAACGAACCAAAACGAGAACGAGAACGAGAACGAAGGATCAGCTCTCGGCGCGTTTCGTCTTCGCTCTTCGTTCCTCCAAAAGAAAGAAAGTTCCTCCCATCTTCTACTTACCGTCCAAGAAACAACCCCCGCACAAGCCCCAGCAACAGCCACAGCTCCCCAACCTCTCCCCCCTCTCCTAGCAATCTCATCCTCCGTCTCCTCGAGGATATCTTCTCCTTCCCAAACCCGACGACCTGGGTCTAGGAAACGAAGCATCACCTCGTACCTAAAACAGTCGCGAAGCCAAATGACAAACAACCCAAGATAAATAGAAAAGGGTCAGCGAATCCTTCTTCTTCTTCGCCGTCGTGCGCGCGTTCGTTCTTCTTCCCTCGTTTCGTTCCGGTTCGTTGGGGTTTTCGAAAACAGACAGACAGACAGAACAGACAAACTACTCCTACTCACGTGAAGAAGTAGGGACCAAACCCAATATCCCTCAACCAACAAGCTGTGAAACCTCTATAAAGACCACGTACGTTCCCTTCGTGGGTCCAGATGGTGTTGATCAACTTGAGCGTCGAAGGGGGTTTGCCGAACGAGGCTTGTTGGCGGATTTTGAGGAGTTCGATGGGAGTGTTGATGAAGCTGAGAGAAGGGGAAGGGGAAGGAGAAGAGAAAGGGATGATGATTAGGGGGAGCGTTTTTTTGGGAGTGGGGAGTGTGGGAGGAGGGAGAGGAGAGGAGAGGGAAGTGATGGGAACGCGAAAGGGAGTTGGGAGAGAGAAAAAGAGTCGAACTCACGAGCTCACCAGCCCACTGATACACCCAGCCGCGAAGAAGACCTTCAAAGGAGCTTCGAGACCGTTCTGAGGACGTAGGTACTGCATGGCTGATTTGAAGGAGGCGAAGACGAGGCCGTTGACGAAGGAGATCCCAGCCTGATCAGAGCAGAAGTGGTCAGTCAGTCTGAGCTTCAAGAGGGAAGAGAAAGAGAGAGAGAGAGAGAGAGAGAGAGAGAGAGAGAGAGAGAGAGAGAGAGTCTCACTATTGGTGACAAGACTCCTTTGTAGAGACCTCGGACCTGAGAGAACGGAAGGGAGGAGAGGAGAGGAGAGGGAGGTGAGCTCGACCTCGACGTCGGGAGATTGGACCGGAGGAGGGAGGAGAGAAAAGAGACTGACGTTCTCTTCCCGGACGATGGTTTCTTGAAGGATGAGATATAGATGTAGGAGGAGCGACGGGGTCAACTCTTGAGAGCATCGACTTGACGAGCTCTCGAGGGAAGGAGGAAGGAGGGAAGCTCGTGGAGAGAGACTCACTGAAGGCCATCGCCGTTGATCCATACTTCCCCTTGAACGAAGGATGCTGGAACCGAACCTTGATGGTGTCGAAAGGGTGACCTGCATATATACACCTTTGTGTCAGCTCTGATCTCGAAACCGAAGCGAATCTGAGAGGAGAAGCTCGGGAAGATCAGGAAGGAAGGAGGTCGAAGCTCACCTACGACAACTCCTGCAACACCTGGTTTTTCCCCACGCAAAGATCGATCAGCTCTCTTTTCTACCACAAAAAAAATAAAGAGGATATAGACGATACTCACCTCCTGCCGAACCAGCGAAAAAATCCAACCCAGGCCGAGAATCTGAGCTTCCCCCCGAAGAGAAAGAAAGATCAGAATCCATCTCGAGCTCAATCAGCCCTCCTTCCTCCTCTCGCTGCTGCTGCTGTGAGATGTACGTACGAGAAGCGTTTATGCTGATCTGATCATCGTTCATCTGAACGAACGAACTCTTTGTTATCGTTACTATCGTTACAGAAGGGGGAAGAGAGAGAGAGAGTGACGGTTAAAGAGTGACGGAGAGGGAGGGTCCCCTACCCTCTGCTCCTTCCTTCTTTCCCTCACCTTTGGATAGTTAACCTCTTCCTCCCTGCCTCCCTCCTCTTGTCCGAGCTCTTTCCTCGAATGAAACCCCAACCACCACCACCACCCTCTTCTTCTTCATCCTCATCTTCTCGTCTCCTCCTTCGTCGACCTCCCTCCCCTCTCCCGATGCCAACCCATCCAACCTACAGCGGTCCAGAACAATTCGCCTCCTCCTCCTCCTCCCACCTCCTCGCCTCTCTTCGATCCTCCTCAAACAGAGCAGGTCCATCCCGCACAGGCCCCTATCTCGGCGTAGGAGACGACGCACCACCTACTGCGGGAACTTCTACGACTACGACGACAAGGAAGAGGAAACTCGCTCAGCAAGCGAAGGAGGAGGTGGAGGAGGTGGAGCTTCTGAACGAGGCGGCGAGCTCATCATCATCGACGACGAAGGGGAGGTTGAGCGCGAAAGCTAAAGGGAAGGGGAAAGAACGAGCTCTTCCTTCTGCTTCAGCTGCATCGTCGTCGTCGTCGTCGTCTGGTAGGAGGAGAAGAGTCATTCCGGCTCCTTTACCAGGCGAGGAGAGTGAGGAGGAGGAAGGTGTAGAAGACAAGGAGAGGTTGAGTGATTACAGTGCGTCGGCTCTCTCTCTCTCTCCTTCACTTTCTTCTTCTCTTCCTCCTTTCCCTTAAGCTGACCTAAATTTCATTTTGGTTGCTTTTCTAGATTGTCCCGTCTGTCTCTGTCCTCCCGTCCAAGCAACCCTCACACCCTGCGGTCATCTCAGTTCGTCTCGTCCCTCTCTCTTCCTTCCTCCCAACCTCACACCCTCTTTATCCCTTTCTTCTTCTTCTTTTTCGTTCGTCTGAAACAGTGTGCCACCTCTGCCTAACCACCTCCCTCGCAACAACCTCCATCCGAACCTTCATCCCCCCACCTCCCCCTCCTCTCTGGAAACCATTTCCCTTCTCTAATCCAACAACCGTCAACCCTTCCCTCCTCCGCCAAATCCCACCGAAGAGATACGCTCCGACGGATCTGAACATCGAAGGGATATGTCCGGTGTGTAGGGAGGTGCTGCCTGGGGGGTTGACGGGGAAGGGGAGGAGGACCGGCGCCGGCGCGAGAGGTGGGAGAAGAGGGAGAGGGGGGTTTGGGATGGGAGGGAGGTGGAAGGAAGGGGAGGGGAAGGGAGAGGGGGTTAGGAGGTTGGAGATGAGGGTGGTGGATTGTTGAGAAATAAAACAGAGAAAGGAGAGAGGTGAGGTGGGGGAGGGAGGCAGGGGAGTTTCTGTTCTGATGGACGACTCAGCGAGCTTTTCTTTTGACGACGGACGAGTTGGAATTGATACGTTCAGACTTTCATGTGCTATATGTTAGAGAACAGAACCTGATGAGTGGAAGGAAAGAGATTTCTTATCTTATCTGAGCAGAATCAGATCGATAAGTCGCGTCGCGTCGTGTCTCCTCCTCCTGCCTTTCTCCTTTCCCTCAGACTCGCTCCGTTTGTACATAAAAGATTCGTTCATCATGCAAGATCGTTACTCCCTTTCCCTCCTCTCCTCTTCAAAGCGGCCTCCAAGGAACAACCTTCCCGTCCCACCCACAAGTCATGAGCAATCCCTCGCTGGGAACGCGCGGAGAAAGGAAAGGAAAAAGGACGAGAATCAGGTCAGCTTCGGACGGACTGAGAGGGGAGTGAGTGTAGAAGGGAGAGAGAGAGAGAGAGAGAGAGAGAGAGAGAGATAGAACGTACTTGTACAGCGACCAAGCGACTGGGAAAAAGAAAGGAAGGAACGAACGAGAAAGAAAGAGCGAGGTGAGGGTGAGCGGATGGGGAGGAGAGGAGAGAAGAAACTCACTTCCTACGACGAACTCGGAGTGAGCGTTTTGAGTGGCGAGGAGGCGAGGTTGGGGTTGGTTGTCGGTTGACCATCTTTTTTTTTTTGGAGAGAGAGAAACGGGGAAGGAGAGAAAGTCAGCGAAAGGGAAGTGGGAAAAAGAGAGAGAGAGAAGGGAAGGGAAAACGGAAAACGTACACTTTGCAGGTCATGTCGTAGCCTGAACTAGCCTGGAGAGGTTCGAAGACCACCAAGAAGAGGGAATTTTTGTTTTTTGAGCGAGACGGTTTGAGAGATGAAGAAAGACGCGAGACTGGAGGACGAACGATCAAATCCGCTCGATGAGGAGACCAAGCGACTTTTCTCACAGCGAACGCATGGCCTTGGAGAGAGGCGATGGGCTGGACGTAAGGAGCATTGGGGTTAATGGATCGGATGTCAAAGATGTTGATGAGTTTGTCGGTTCCGGAGGTGGCGATGATCTGCGAGCGAGAAACGAGAACAGACGCGTCGAAAAAAAAAGGAAGAGATTCAGCTTCGTCGCGATCAGGCCCTCTCGTGCAAGGCTGGGAAATTTACTCACCCCTTCTCGATACTTGTTCCAATCGAAGCTCAGTCCTTCCCCGCCTCCGGCTTCGCAACGGAACGCGATGGTGGGTTGTTGAGTTGGAGGGAGACGAAGATCGAACTGCTTGAAGAAGCCGTCGGCGGAGATGGAGGCGAGGAGGGAAGGGGAGTGAGGGGAGAAGAGGGTTTGATAGATGCATGCTGAGTCTGAGGTCGGAGATCAAGGGGAGAAAAGAGGGGTAGATGTGAGCGGAGAGGAGGGAACGCGAGAGGAAGAGAGGGAAGAAGCCGGGGACGAACGAGCTGGGATGGTTTGGAGGGAAGCTGGGTTGTCGGGAGACCACTGGTGAAAGAGAATGAAGCTCGGTGAGACAGCTGAGGAGCAATAAGGGCTGAAAAGGGAAGCAGAAGAAGAAAAGACGAACGAGCTTGATCGACCCATCCCACGAACACGAAGCGAAAACGTCCTTCTGCAGATTACTCCAATCGACTCCCATCACCTCTCGAGTATGCTCATGCCAGTTTCGTATTGGTGAGTCCTGATTTTGAAGCGAGCGAAGGTCAGGGAACGGCACGAAGCGCTCGAGGACTCGGGGAGATGGAGAAGAGAACGAACCGAGAGCGTTACGTCCCATAGCTTCACACTCCCATCTCCTCCAGCAGAAGCGAGCTGATTTTGATTCGTCTCTGACCATGCGATGTCAAAGACCCCGTCTCGAGTGTCGAAGCTTGATGGGAGAGGGTAAGTCGGTCGTTCAACGAGGAAACAAGAAAGGGAAAGGAAGGGAAGGGAGGGAGGGAGGAATGTTGAGCTCACTACTTCTCGACTCCGAGACCATGGCCTTGCCGGTCCTGAAGAACGTAGACTCTGCCGTTTCCGACCAGTCCAAAGTTGGCTGCAGTCCCGATCAAAAGATCAGCCAAAGCTTTCAGGTTGCTAACGAGGAAGAAGAGACGAACCGGAGGAAGCAAGAGCAAGTCGATCTGAGCTCGCAGAGGAAGGGAAGGGTGCAGAAAGATGGTCAACAGCTCGTTCACCTGCAGATTTTTTCGCGATCAAAGCTCAGGACTTACTTTCTATGAAGGGAGAGAAGGCAAGGTTGAACCCTGAGTATCCTGGAGTTTGAAGGGGAGGAGCGTTCATCGTCGTGGTGGGTAGACTCGGTTGATCTTGCCGGCGAAGTCGTTTTCGTTCGAGCGAGCTGATTTCCCTTCCCCTTCCCTTCCTCCTCCCATCCACAACAACCTCGAATCCACAAACATGCCCTCTTCTCCCTCTTCTCCCCTCCCCTTCCTCCCCACCGAAGTCAAGAAGGAAATCCTCAAGTTCTGCGGCCAGCCTACGCTCGCAAAGACGTTTAGTCTTTGCCTCGCCCTTCTTCAACTCTCCTCTCCTCTCCTCTACCGACACATCGTCTTCAAAGGACCCGAGGGCTTGACCAAGTTCCTCACACTCATCGTGAGTATATCCTTCCTTTTAATCTCGATATGAGGTCCGAGAGGCTTGAGGACGAGGAAGGAAGCACAGGAGAGAGCTCAACATAGCTCTTCGAGCTGACCTTCCATCTCCCTTCCCTTCCATCTCTTTCTTCCAGGCGGAGAAGAGACACCCAGAACTCGAACCCTGGCTCGATCTCTCCCTCGTTCACTCCGTCACCTATGTCGACGACAAGCAGCAGCCGTTCAACCCGGATCAACGGTACAGCGGAAAGAAAACCTCAATCAAACCCCTACGTTGTCACCTCCCCTCCTCCTCCTCGCCTGGCCGCCTTGCCCTTCACTCCCTCAAGGTCATTATCCCCGAAGGACGTTCCCACACCCAGATTGGACCCTTTTTCGACCCTGTCGAGTTCCGTCTCGTCGGGGTTCCTGGAGGAGAGCTTTCGTACCTTCACGTCGAACTTTCGGACTGGACGCGTCTCTCAAGACTCTTCTTCGTCGAAGCCTTGTTTGTTTACGCACTTCTTGGACAAGAGTCCGGTCTTTTGGATCCGTTGATCGGCAGGAATCTTCGAATATGCCACGATCTCTCGAGTTCAGAACTTCGCGACTCTTCGCCCCATTCAGAAATACCAAACGACATAAACATACGAGATATCGAAGAACGCTCAAATCATAAGACCACAACACACTCAATCATTCCAACCCCCCAGGCATCTCTTCCATCCCAAACTCTTCCACCTTCTCTCCCATCTCAGTCCTAACACCGACCCTCCCGATCCTTCCCACCCCGGGAACGACCACGACCTCCTGCCTAGGCTGAGGTTTCAACTCGCCCGTTCGGAAGGCTTCTTGTCGTTTCTCGCAGTCGAAGGCCCACCTGCAACGGCAAACCAACGAACGAACAGGTGAGCTTGGGTGAGAACGAGAGAGAGAGAGAGAGAGACGGGAAGAAAGGAGAGAGAGACGGGATGGTAAAGGAGGGAAAGACGAACATAGCTGCTCCAATTCGATTGGAAACGGAGAAGAACATTCCTACGAAAGGGAGGGATTCGAGAAGGGAGGCGGCGAACCCGAAACCTGGGCAGAGGACGCGACGAGGTCAGTTTCATGCAGATCTCGCTTCAAAGAAGGTCGACGGCAAGGGCTTACTGTAGTAGTCCCATTTTCGTTCCTCAACGAAGAGATTAGCTTGATCTGGAGTCATCCCTTTGGCCGCGAAGTACTGGGAACGGAAGAGGAGAAAGGGAAGAGAGGCGATCAGCGAGCGAACTGGGAGAGTAGGGCGGAAGGCACGAACAGGCTCGTGGAGGAATCTAGCTGAGCCGAGAGCTTTGACCATGGAAGAGAGGATGATACTGGGGAAAGAAAGGGGAGAATGCGAATGAGCAGACGCATCGAGAAACGGACAAAAAACATCAGAGGCGAGACTCACCCGACGATGGGAACAAAGTTCAAGGGGAAGAGGATGACTGCGAGATGGAAAAGAGAGGCAAGGGGGCTGTCAGAGCCACCTTCGACAAGATGTAGAAGCGAGAATAGTGGAGATCTTGAAGCAACGAAACCAGCCTTACATTTGTTGACGAGGAACCTCCCCATTTTCCCGAACACAACCTTCTGAACCCTCGCCCTCTTGCTCGCTTTCCTAGCCTTCTCCACAGGAGGAACTTCGTACTCTTCCACGTAGCGTCCCCAAAAAGAAGCAGGCTTGTTCCGAGATTCGACGGTCTGACAGAAAATGAACGAGGGAGACGGAGTCCTCAGTCAGCTCGCGAGGTTCTTCCCTCGACGGAAAGGCAGCGAAGGAAAGAAAGGAGAAGAAGACGGGAGCTCACGAGATCCCATGCTCGTTTCCTGGCGATCTGGATGTTCTTGCGAAGGAAGAACTTGAGGATGTACCTGTGAGGGAGGGAGGAGGTGTAGAAGAAGACGTGAGCGGAGAGAGGCGACCGTGAAAGAGCGAAACGAGGAAGGAGAGAACGAGCCAGAATTGCCCGCCGATGATGAAGATGGTAGCGTAGACAGCGAGCGGAAGATTGTACTGATACATTGAATTGAGACGGTCAACACAAATCAGAGAGGGAGGAAGGAAGAAGAAGTCAGCTCGATTCGATCCAGCTCCACCTTACTTCCTTCCCTCGCCCTCCCTGCCTCTCCCACTCTCCAAACACGTTCCAAACTCACCCCAAGGATCACAGTCCCACCTTCGTTATTCGCAAACTTCTTGACCATCCTCGTCCCCATCAAGAACCTCTCGACGAACCCGAGCTGGGATCGCCAGCTGATGAAAATCCAAGCTGCCCCCACGGCAAGTCCTCGAAGAGTTCCATTTCGACATTTGGCCCAGATCTACAGGTTCGAGTCAGAAGAACATAAAGAGTGCCAGAAAATCAGCTCGGGGCGAGTGGTTGAGGAGAGAGGAAGAGATAAAGAGAAGAAGGGGACGAGGGGTGCGAGCTCGATCGCTCTCCCGGTTTGGACGAACTGGATTACGAAGATGAGGATCCGAGATCAGTCTGTAGATTCCGATGAGAGCATAGGTAGGAGGGAAAGCGAGTCTGCTTGAGGAGGGGGAAGAGAGGAAGGCTGATGTTTCGTGGATGGCGGTGGAGAGAGGGATCTCGTTGGTTGGAGCTCGAGAGGAAGGAGCGTCGACGTCGAGCTCCGTTTTGGAGTGACGAGGAGGGAGGGGAGGAGGAAGGGCGGAGGTGTAGGAGGACATGGCGACCTAAGGGGAGATTCGAGGCACCTGTTGGAGAAGGAAGAGAGCGAGAAAGAAAGAAGGGATGGAGGGGGAGAGAAGGTCGTTGTTCGAGGGAGGATCGATGAGCTCGACCTTTTCCCCCCCGTCAATTTGGGCTCAGTCTGCGCTTGAGCCGTCACATGCCTTCGAAGAAGATTTTCTAGGGCCTTCACACTCGATCTCAGCTTACCAGACTGCCTTTCTTTGCATCTACTGTGAATTCTAGAAATTTCCTGCTTAGCAACGATTTGCGGTCGACGCGTGAAATGAAGGAAGGTCGAGACGCGTTTGTTCGAGCTCACCTCAACCTCATCCTTCTCCTTCCCTCCTCTCGTACAGTCCCTCCTCCTTAGTCTCTTCTACTCTCTCCCCTCACCTCCTTCACATATCTCTTCCATCATCCCACCAAGCATTCATCTCAGAGCTCTCCAATGCCCGTAGCAGACTCAGCGTTCGTCCTCCTCTCGAATCCTTCCTCCCTTCTCCTCCTCCTTCCTTTCCCATGCTCACCCTCCTCTCTTCTTCCCAGACCCGAGGATGTTGCCTCTGATCCCGGAGTGATGCGGACCTTCTACCAGCGTCTCTTCCCTTGGAAATCTCTCTTCACCTGGCTCAACCACGACCACAGTAAGCTCGTTCTCTCAACAGAAACCAAAGAAGGAGGATGGACGAGCTCACCTTCTTTCTTCCCTTCCTCCTTTCCTACGCGTCCTGCCTACCCAGTCCCTACAAAACTCTTCACTCATCGAGAGTTCGCTTTCACCCTCCAAGGCGACATCTACCTGAGATACAACTCGTTCTCAAATGCGGAGGAACTCAAGAACGAAGTCCTGAGGTTGAAGCCTTCGAGGTTCGAGATCGGACCTGTCTACTCGGGCAAGGTCAGTCCCCCCTGCCCTTTCCAGATTGCTTTCGACTCTTCTCAGCCTTACCTAGATTCTGGGGATGGTCTTGGAGCTTGAGCTGATGAGTTTCTTCCCTTTCTCGCCTCACCAGCCTCGAGACAAGAAGACGCTCCGTCCAAGCGCCTTCGTCCCCCTTCGACGCGAACTCGTCTTCGATATCGACATGACCGACTACGACGAGATCAGAACATGCTGTCAGGACAAGGACATGTGCAAGAGGTGCTGGGGATTCATCGCTTCTGCCACAGGAGTCTTGGATTCGGCTTTGAGAGGTGAGCTTCGACTTCTCCTTCCCTCCCTCGCCTTCCTCCTTCGCATCCTCATACTCTCCTTGCTTCGGTTTGGCTCCCGCTCTAGAGCAATTCGGCTACTCCCATCTTCTCTGGGTCTACTCCGGTCGACGAGGAATTCATTGCTGGGTTTCCGACACCGCTGCTATCGACCTGACGGACGACCAACGTCGAGCCATCGTCCTTTACTTGGAGGTCGTCGCTGGATCGAAGGATACGAGTAAGAAGGTGAACGTAAGGTACAAGGGATCGGAACTGCATCCTAGCATCAAGTGAGTTCGTGTTTAGGAGCGAAACTGCGGTTAGGAATGATTGAAGGGTGCGAGGGGAAGTCGGAAAGGGAAGAGAGGGAAGGAGAGGGAGACGCGAGCTCGAGCTCACGAGCTGACCTTTCGTTTCTTCGCGTTTCCCTCAGAACCGCCTACGACACCCTCGCCGAACAGTTCCCAGCTCTCATCCTCGATGATCAAGAGTGCTTCCGAACCAAAGAGCAGTATGAAGCTCTTCTTGCTCTCATCCCAGATCAGGGTAAGTCTCTCTCTTCTCCTCTCCCTCTTCCCCTCTCTCCCTCTCCCCAAACTCAACCCTCCTCTTCTTTTCCTTTCGGCCTTCGTCTTCATCAGACATCACTTCTCGTCTCCGAACCCACTGGTCCACCACCTCTTCCGCCACTCCCTCCCGAACACGCTGGAAACAACTCTACCAGGAAATCCAACGACTCGCTCCCGTTCCCACCATCGCCATCCCACACCCATCAGAATCTCCCAAATACAGGCTCCTTACCCAATCCCTCCAGGACGTAGTGCTGCAGTACACGTACCCGAGGTTGGACGCGGAGGTTTCGAAACATAGGAACCATTTGCTGAAGAGTCCGTTTGTGGTTCATCCTGGGACGAGTGGGTCCTCTCGTTTCGTTCATCTCTCTGCTCACGACTCAAGAGCTGACAGACACTCTTCTCTTCGGTTCGCGTGTATCAGACCGAGTCTGTGTCCCCATCGATCCCTCCAAAGTCTCCTCTTTCGATCCAGCCAAAGTCCCAACGGTCGGTCTCCTCCTTCGAGAACTCGGAGAGGCTCAGAAGAAGGTCGAAGAGGTCGCTGCTGCAGCCGCTTCATCAGGCTCGATGGACGTCGATGATCCTTCTCCAACGACGGGTGGTAGGAAGAAGGGGGAAGTGAGAGTTTGTGGTGAGTTTTCTTTCGTTCCTCTTCTCTTTCTCCGCGTTCGATTCACTCGCGTTCTCGCTTCTTTCTCGTCACTGACTGACTCGTCTTTGCTCGCTTTTGGGTGATCTTCGCAGACTGGAGGGATACTTCCCTTCGACCGTACGTGGAGATGATGGATCGACATAACATTGGGTTGATGAAGCAAACGAGGGAGAAGAAGAGGAGTGAGTCGTCGCGTTTCCTTTCCCTTCCTTCCTCCCTCACCTCCTGCTTCTCTGTCCACTTTTCGTGAACTGACTCGATTCCCTTTTTCGCTTCGTCTTCCTTCCTGCCCCAGGTGCCATTTCGATGGACTTCTGATCGTGTCCTTTGCTTATGGGAGGGGAATCTCGAACGGCCGCGACTTCTCTTGCGACGGGATGCTCTCATGCTTTTTCTTCCTTTCCTTTCGTCGTTTTTTCGCGCTCGACCTTCTCAAAAAAAGAAACGTGGGATCTCAACATCGGTTAGTCAAAAGGAAAAAATGAAAAAGGAGAGAGAGAGGGAGAGAGCTTTTGGATAGTAAAGAAAGCGAAACGAAGAACGAAGAACGAAAAGCGAAACGAAACGAGTGGGAAGGACCGCCTTGATGTGCAAGGACGAGGGAGGAGATAGGGAAGGAGAGAGCTACATGTGAGAGAGTTGAGAAGGGGTCGAGTAGGGTAGGGCGAGGGAGGTTAAGTTAGTAGAGAGGGAGAGGGAGAGATAGTAAGATGCTAGGAGAAAGAAAAAGGAGAAGGGACGAGACGGCGAGAGAGCAGCAAGAGAGAAGAGAGAGAGAGAGACGAGCTTTGGGTGGTGTTACAATAAGTGAACGAAAGCGAGGCGTGAAGGAGAGAGAGAGAGAGAAAGGGAAAAAAGCGAGGTAGAGATTTGTGTGTGTGGATTGCGGAGACGAGAGACGATGGTAAACAAAGGGATGGGAAGGGGGCAGGCAGATGAGGGTCGTGAACGAAAAAAGAAGGAAGGGAAAGGGAGGTGTTGAAGTGAGAGAGTCGTGAGTTATGAACAAAGACGAAGAGGAGAGTGTTTAAGGCGGCGGAAGCAAAGCAAGAAGGAGAGAGAGCACGAAGTGAAAAGGATGGAGCCAGTCCGGGCGAAAGGGTTGAGGTGAAGGGAGAGTGGAGGAGGAGAGAAAGAGAGTTGGGCTTGGTTTGGTTTAAGCGGAGGGAGAGGCGGTTTGTTCTCGTCGACCAAGAACGCTGAGGTTGAAGCCGGCTTTCTTTCGAAGTCTGGCGGTAGTTCAAAAAAGAGAAAAGAGAGGAAAGAGAAAAATGGTCAGCGAGGGGAAAGAGACGAAACGAGAGAAGAAAGAGAAACGAAGAGACGAGGCACTCACCTGCTGGCGAAGTTCCTCGCTCCCAGTTCATCCGCTGGAGATGGAGGTCCTCGTGGCTGCCTGATCACACCACTCCCGTACGCGACTCCTCCGTTTCCAACTCCTCCTCCGAGATCGTAGGTCCTCGTCCTCGGGTTCACCTCGACGGGTGAAGGTCGCTGGATCTGCTCGATCTCGACAGCGTGCTGTGAGTTGAGAGCCGCAGCGGCGGCAGACATTGACCTGAGGTTGTTGTTTCCTCCGAATCCTGTCGGAGAGGTCGTCTTCTCGGGTTGCTGCTGCTGCTGAGGAGCCGGGTAGGGTCGTCCGAGACCAAGCCCTTCGTAGATCGGCTTGAGAAGGTCTGCTCCGTTGTTGTTCCACGATCCTCGTCCTCCTCCGTTCGATGAAGCAAGGATGATGTTACCTTCGCTCGACGTGGGTGATCTCGATCCTTCGTTCTCGTCCGAGTTGGAGTTGGGTCCGCTGGGATGCGACGACGAGTCTGAGTGAGCATCCTGTTCGAGTCCGACACCGTTGTTGGTTTGGAATCGAGATCCGATGGGAGTGGACGAGTCCCTCGAATGAGGAGGAGGAGAGAAGGTTCCGGTGAAGCGAGAGACGGGAGGAGAGACGACGCCAGTCGAGACAGATCGAGGATGGTTGGGAGGAGGAGAGTCGGCGGGCTTGGTTCTCCAGTTTCCAGACGCGTCCGATTTCCCAGCGGTCCAGACCGAAGCGGCTCCTCCGAGGGAAGTGACTTCTCGCTGCTCGTACTCGTAGGGAGCGACGTCTCGAGCTCCTCCTTGGGCAGAAGGAACGGCGAGACCGGCGTACTGGGGAGTGAGTGTGAGCCCTCCATCGAGAGGCGACGAGACGCGACTCCTGTCTCCTCCTCCTTGACTTCCAGCTCCAGGACCAGGACTGACTCCCATCCTCTCTCCAACAGCACCAGCTCCAGGCTGAGGACTCAATCCTCTAGAGAGCGTCTGCCTTCCCAAACCACTGCCGTTTCCGAAGATCCCAGCTCCGTGAACGTCGTCCCTCGGCTGCTCGACCTCGAATCCGAACCGGTGACCGCTGGCAGCGACGGCTGCAGGAGTAGGAAGAGGTGGAACTCCTGATCTCGCTCGGAGGTTGGCTTGGATCTGCTGCTGGGCTGCGTGACGTTGTTCGTAAGCGGACGCGAGCTGCTGAGGAGTTTGCTGAACCCGTTGAGCCTGGTTAGCCATCTGGACCTGAGCTTGAGCCTGAGCGTACGACTGATCGAAGGAGCGTTGGTTGAACGAAGCCGAGGGAAGGGGAAGAGCGTGGGATCGTTGCTGCTGCTGCTGCTGGTTCGGGTGGTGGTGGTGGTTTCCGTTGGGTTGAGCTGCGAGCATCGCGGCTTGCTGAGCTTGAGCGATGAGCTGCTGCTGGAGCTGCTGAGCTTGTTGGTGGACCTGAGAAAGGAAAAGGAACCGAATAGAGACCATCGTCAGCTCGAGGCACGGCGCGAAGACGGCAAAGAGAGTAACGAGAGAGCGCGCGACGAAAAGGCGAACTCACCTGGATCCTCAGAAGCTGCTCGACCTGAGCCTCCATCTCTCGCTGCTGCTGCTGTTGAGCGAGCGCCTGAAGCAACTGCAACTCCTCGAGGTTCCTAGGTCCTTGGTTCGAAGCGAGGGTCTGAAGAGTGAGGACTCGGAGGAGCTCCTGCTGCTGGATCTGTTGCTGGTAGGCGAGCGACTGCTGTTGATGCTGCTGCTGGTTCCCTCGACCTCCTCCTCCCCTATCGCCTCCACCCATCCCCATTCCCATCTCTCCACCTCCGTTGGCATTCCTCTGCATCCCTCTTCCTCCACCACCACCTCCTCCTCCTCCCATCTGCCCTCGATGCATCATTCCTCCTCCTCCTCCTCCCTGCTGCTGCTGCTGACCCTGGTAAGGGTACTGCCCAGCGTTCAAAGCAGCCATCTTGGCTACCATCTCCTCGTCCCTGGAAAGAAGAAGGAAGGAATGAGAATCAGCTTCGAGGTCGCGGCGAACGAGGAAGAGGAGAGAGGGCGGAGGAAGGAGACGGGAGAACTCACTCGTCGTCGTCGTCGAAGGAGGGGCCCAGGGTGTGCTCGGACGAAGGGAATCGCTGGCGATGTTGAGGAGTATGAGGAGGGAGTCGAGGAGCGTATCCCAGGTTGGAGTTGTTGTTGGGGCCGGCTCGTCCAGAGGAGTTTGAGGGAGGAGGGAGGTTCTGACCTCTGAGACCGGCGAGGAGGTTCAAGCGGGACTGGGGTGGGTTGTTGAGAGCAGGGTATGACATGATCGTGTTGCTACGCTGGTTCGTTGGTTGGTGAGTTCGTTGATGCTGAAAGCGAAAAGAAGGGTTGATGCGAGGTGTGTCGAAGGGGAGAAAGGACCTGAAAGCGAGGACGAGCTGGAGAGGACAGAGAGGGGCGAGATTGGGGGAGGGAAGGAAGGGAAGGAGAGAGTTCAGCTTCGTAGGATTCGGTTTCGCCAAGAAGACGAGAAGAGCAGTGGTAGTAGCGTATAGAGGTCGAAGAGGAGATGAACTTACGAGCTATAGAAGGTTGTTGTAAACAGAAGGCAAGCCGAGGGAGGACAACGAGAGCGAGGGTGGGAAGAGAGGAGTCGAGGAGGCAGGGATCGTCCAACGGGAAAGTGGGCTACCACAGAGGAGAAAACGAGAGAAGGAAGCCGAACCGGGTCAGAGAGGGGTCCTTAGGCCTCGAGATACCACCCTGGATCAAGATGGGTGATCCAGATTGTACGGAAAGAGAGGAAGGAAGGAGGGAGGATGCTCACTTTTCAAGCAACGTGACAGAGGAGTTCCTCACGGTCTAGAGAAGGCGACAGTCGTTCGGTAAAGCGGGAGGAGGTTGAAAAGGGTTGATACCGGTAGAAAGCTGGTTCCTGGTTCGAGAGGTGAGCGACGGCGAGTTGAAGAAGCTGGTTGGTTCGGAGAGAGAAGGGAGAGAGGGAAGAGGAGCAAGGTCGAGCGGGCTTTTTGAACGAGTTCCTTCTTGATGTGTTGAACGGTGGAGGTTGGAAGAAGGGGAGGACGAATAAACGCTTGCTGGTGGGACCCCGGGACTTGCCACAGAAAGGGAGGGAACGAAAAAGGGAAGGAGAGAGGAGGGAAAGGGGAAGGAGAAGAGAAGATGGTGGAGAGAGGGAGGAAGGGAAGCGATTGGCCTCACGAGGTCGCGCTATCCCTTTTTTTTTTTTTTTTTTTTTCTACGTCGGAATCAAAACTGATTTTCAGCTTCTCCGACGAGCTTGATGGTATATAAGAGAGGATGCGCCTTAAGATCGAGATGAATTCTTTTCAGGCTCGCTTTCGAAGAGGACAGGAAGGAAGAGCAGCTGACACGTCGACCGAAGGAGACTTCGAGGGCTCAGCCAGAACGCTAGAACGAGGAACATTCCCTTTAGATAGATTTTAAGTAGATAGGAAACGAAACAAGATTATCGCCTGACACCCCTCTGAGCCTTCTCCAACTTGGCCTTCTTGTCCTCCTTCTTCTGCTGGGTTCGCGACAAGGGCTCGACAACAACGGGGGCCTGCTGCTGGACGGGAGCCTGTCGCTGAGCTTGCTGGGCCTGTTGAGCCTGCTGCTTGGCGAGCATGGGAGCAGCGAAGAGGTAGGCCTGGTATCCGACGTACGAAGGGATCTGGAAGAAAAGAAAAGACGCGTCGAGAGGAGGGAGGAGAGATAGTTCAGCCAGGGCTTTCGAGATGGGTCGAACAGATTTGATGCAGAGAAAGACTCACGGCAAGGAGAAGCCAGTAGGAGTAGTATCCAACGAGAGGTCCAAGGACAGTGCAAGCCCAGATGATGTAGATGCTGCAGAGGAAGAAGATCGGAAGAAGGGAGGGAGGAGGGCGGGAGGTGAGCTCAAGCTTTCTCTAGTCGATTGCCCCAACAAAAACGAATCTCAGAGATCAAGAAGATTCCAACGCGTCCCTCCACCTCTGAGATTTCCCTTCAGACACATTTCAAGCTTCTACAGCAAGCCCAGATGCCGTACGAGCTCGACGTCTCGAGGAAGGGGAAAGCCGAATCCGGAAGGGATGGACTCACATATCGGTCGCCCACTCGATAGGACCCTTTCCACCGAGATCCTCTCCAGCCTTGAAGACGTGGCCCAGGGAGTTCCTCTTGGGGGATCCGATGAACCGAAGGTACCGGAAGCAGAGGACGGAGGGGATGAGGGTGATGATGTAGAGGAACGACGCTCCAGAAAAGTAGGGACGAGGTCGAAGGTAGTGCCTCAGAGCGAAGTAGAGAACCTGGAGATGCGAAACAACAAAGGAGGAGTGAGCTTCAAGTGCAGAAACATTATTCGGCAGGTGATGAGCTGCAGGGATATGCGAGCCGAGCTTGGACGAGGTTTGAACGAGAAGCAGGAGGAAGGAAGGGAGTTGACTCGTCACAAGCTTCCCTCCTTCATTCCTAGCTCCCCTGAGCTTTTACAGAGTGGAGACAAGCTCTGAGACGTGCCCGTGATGGCTCGGTATATTTATGTCTGATAAAAATGAGCTTTACTCACGTTGGTGGCGATCATTCCAACGGTGAGCCGCCAGATGGCAGTCTCGTTCGAGCTCGCGACCCGCTTTGAAGAGGTGTTGGCCTGAGAAGCGTCCAAAGCAAGCAGACGAGTTGATCCTGTCAGCTCTGGAGATCATTGCGGGAGGCAAGAGAGGGAGGACTTCAACGTACCATTTTAGTGAAGTAAGCGAAGGATAGGAGTTTGGAGGAGATGGAAGTCGGAGGGAAGGAAGCACACGACCCAGGACGAGAAGGGGACGAAAAGTGAAAGTGGTCCCCATTTGACATCAAACCACCAGCCTGGCCCTTTTCGCTCTCCCTTATCTTTTTCAACAGGATGGGCAAGACCAAAGCAAAGAGAGCCGAGAACTCTGCTCAGTTCAAGGAGATCAAAGCCGCCAGGAAGGCTGCTCAAGCTGAACTGGACGACTCTCCCGACTCCTCCTCCTCCTCTCGACTCCCTCCTCTCAAACGTCCAAAGCTCAACAACGGCAACTCGTCCAGGAACAATAGGAAACCCCACCACGACGAGGAGAGACCTAGCACTGCTTTCTTCCCCATCGGTCTGCCTCTCGAGGGTCAGCAGGGAGAACGAGAGCTCGACGAAGCCGAGAAGTATCTTCTCAGCGTGAGGTGAGCTCGAACTTTCCTTCCCTCCCCTTCACTCGCGAGCTCACGACCTCGATCTGACTCCTCCTTTTTTGCATAGAGAGGAAGAGGATCGACTGCCAAGCTTCGTCACCGCCTACAACCCCTACGTCCTCACCCCATCAGCTCCTACACCTACGCCGAGAGGGAAAGACCTTTGGATCGCTGGACCCTCCGACCCTTCTCCCTCCTTCGCCTCTTCCTCCTCTTCCAACGTCAACAACGCACCTTCCAAGACTCCCAGCCATCCCCTCCTACCTACTCCTTTTTGGCGTCACCGATTCCTCTCCAACTTCCTCCAGCTTCGAGCCGTTCGTTCCTCTTCTTCCCTCGCTCTCTCCGTCTCCCTCCCAACTTCTCGCGAAAGCTGATCTCCTCCCCATCTTTCTTCGTCGCCCTCAGAACCTCAAACACCCTTCGACCCTTCCATCCCCTGCCAATCCCGGTTTCTCAACTTCCCTCAATCCTCCAGCTCACTATGTCCCTCTCCCAGAACCTCGCGACAGGGAGAAATGGAGGCAGTACATCGTCGGCGCGTCGAGAAAGAAAATCCAAGTCGCCAATGCCGTCGGAGCGTCGACGAAGGAGGAATCGAAAGCCGGTGTCGTGCTCATGGACTGTGGGAGGAAGCAGGAGAGTAGTGAGGTCGAGCCTGAAACAGCCGTCGCTGTCGAAGAGGTCGTCGTTGAAATTGTCGAGTCGAAGAGGCCATCGCCTCCCGCCGTCCCCGCAGGCGACGCAGACGACGAGGAGATGATGGACGCTGCTGGAGAAGGTTACGGTGGAGACGAGGATAATGAGGACGACGACGGATATCAGTTCGGGGACGCGACGGTGGAAGATGGAACGGAATGGTACGGAGTCGACGGAGACGAGGACGAGGAGATCTTCCCTGTTCCAACTCAAGCCGAGCTCGAGGAACAGCTCAACGACCTAGAGGACGACTCAAGCTCGGACGAGGAGGATGAGGGAGTCCTGGAGCTTGAACCTCTGCAGCCGAAGCATCTTCCGAAGGAGCCTAGTTTGACGTTGATCCAAACCCTTCCTGAGGTGACTCGCGTTTCGTCGTCTGTTTCTTTCCTTCCTCAACTTCTCCCTCCAAAGCTGACGTCTCTTCCTTTTTTTCCCTTTCAGTCAACGATCCTCCTCCTCCTCGCCCATCTAACCCACTTCCTTCGACCTCTCCCTCACCTCCTCAACTCCCAACCCTCCACTTCCTCCTCAACTCCCTCCGCACCTCCTCCCTCCCCGTACCCAACCCTCACCCCTCTCTTTACGCGCTGGATCCTCTCCCTCCTCGCCAAACTCGACGCCCATCTCATGCCCTCGAATATCTCCCAGCTTCGCGATCTCGCTCGCGTGATGATGGAGATCCTTGAAAGCTACGCCATGGGTTCGAGGAAACGAGAGGAGGAGAGAGGGTCGATTGGAGCGGAGGAGAAGGCTAGGAGGGAGGAGGAGAGGATGGGATGTTGGATGATCTGGGGAGCTGTAGTAGAGGTGTGGGCACAGAGGGATTTGGTGTTGGATATGGAGGTGGTGTTTGGGAAACTTTGAGGAGGGACGGGGACGGGAGGACGTCGGGGAGACGCGTCTTTGAAGAGGATCTTCTTTATCATTGGTCAACACGCATTGAGGATGCTTGGCTACTAGCTAGTTTCGGAAAGATTAAAAACGAGGGAAACGGAGCAAAGTCGAGACGGCATCAATGAAGCTGGCGTCTTCGAGTTTCAGCTTTGACGGGACCCGGCACCTTCCTTCCTCTCTCCCGCCATAGTTTCGCCCGAGAATTATCTTTCCAACTCCAGAAAGTGAACTGCCATACTCTCGAAAGAATGCGGAGGGAAAGAGATCGCGTTGAAGCGGATGTGCACAGAGAGGGCGGGAGGAGGAGAGAAACCATCATCAAAGAAACGGAGCGAGGGACATGGAAACTAGATTGAGTAAAAATCGTGAACGAGAGAGAACGATGTGAACTAAGAAAGAGCATAAGGGAACAAAGAGAAAGAGAGCAGACGCGAGAAGACGTAGCCAAACGAAACTGGGACACGCGGGATCGACGCGACCACTCCACTCCGCCCCTCCCTAATACTGATCACCAAAAACATCCTCTTCCTGGTCTGAGACGGAACCATAGTACCCCGCACCATAGCAACCGTCCTCGTAGAAAATATCCTCGTCCTCGTCGTACATTTCCTCGTCATCGTCCCACATTCCTCCTGAGAGCATCCCGCTCGCGAAGGCGCCTGGATCCTGTTGATACGCTGCCAGCATCCTCTCCTGCATTTCCATCATCAGTTGGAGTCGAGTGGGAAGTTTGGGTTTCTTGACGACGACGCTGAGGGATGAGAAGAAGGAAGGGAGGAAGGGAAAGAGAGAAAGTTGCGTCAGTCGAACATAAAGAGAGAAGTGTGGTTACGGGAGAGGGACGAACGTTCCGTTCTTGACTCGAGTAGCATGAGCTTTGTCCTTGATAGCTTTGAGTTTGGCGCTGAGGGAGAAAAGAAGGCGAGAGAAAGAGACAGAGAGAGGCGTCAGCTCCCAGGAAAGACGATGTCGGCGCGTGTGAATTCGTCGAGCTCACAGATGCTCCTGATGTCCTCCGACTCCCCCGTGGGATCGAAGAGAGAGAGCTTCGACAGCAGCCTTGTAGTAGTACTTCGAAGATCGGCTTCGTCCGTACTGTTCGCAAGCAGAGGAGAGCAGAAAGAGGATCAGCGGAAGTCGACGAGCACGAGGAGGAAGCAAGATGGGAAAGAAATGACTCACAACTCCCTCAGTTCTCTCCTTGAGACCAAGAAGCTCTCTATCGGAGACCTTGTACTTTGCCTTGGCAGTCTGAGAATAAGGAAGAAGATACCGCATCTGCGAGAGGAAGAAGAGAAGGAGAAAGACGAGGGAACTCGCCGTCTTGTTGATTGAAGGTCGAAGAACGATTTCCATAACGACCTTCCTCCAATCGCTGGGCCACGGATCGTATTCGGTACTTTCCCTTGTCTCAATATCGTAGGAGGAGTAGTAGTAGTGGTAGCTATGTTGATCGTCGGCGGGATCCGGTTTGAGGCTGAGACGAAGAGTGTGGAAAGTCAGGACGCGAACGACAAGAACGACAAGAGACCAGAGAAGACGACCACTTACTCATGTGCGATCCGAAGGGATGTCCTATTGGCATATCTCTTTCTCTCTAGATCCATCCTCATCCTGCCTCGGTATTCCTCCATCGATATCTCCTTCAACTCGTCGTTCAACGAGCTCCAGGATGCACTCGCGTTCCTCCATTCGACGTAGTCCTCTTTCACCTCGAGTGGCTGTTCCTTCCAGTACTGGGAGATGACTTCGTTCAACTCCTGCTTCTTCTTCTCGGCGTCCTTCAGGTTGGCATCGTACTCGGCTCGAGAGAGGCCCCAACCGATCCATCCTCCAGCTCCGACGAGGGAACGACCGGAGGAGAAGATTCGGCGACCAGCGTTGAGACTGCGTTCTAAGGGACCATTTGCCACTGCGCGCATGTACGAGTAAGGGTGGCTAGGGATCCCTTCATTGTCGATCCTCATGGTCGAAGGAGAGAGCTGTCCGAACTCAGGGAAGGTGGATTGGAAGAGGACCTGAGCGAGGGTGAACAAAAGAAAAAGCGAATCGTTTTAGCCCGACGTCGGCCTTAGCTCGTTCCTGAGAGTCACCGGGTGCTTGTTTTTGGAAGAGATGACCTACTTGGAAGACGACTGGAAGGGAAAGAAGAGAAACGAGATCAGATCAATGAGATTGAGGCGGGGAAGTTCGAGAAGTGGCTCACCGTCCCGATAGCAGGTCCTGAAGTATCGGCAAGTAGAAGCGAGAGCCAGATGATCTCGAAGCTAAACCATCGAGCGACCGAAGAGAGGAAGATCAGGAAGAAGGGACGGTGTCAGCTCTCTCCTTTCTCCTTCTAAGCTCACTCCGCTCCTCCTTCCACCTCTTCAGCGGGACTCACATCGAGATCCGAGTCGACAGAGATGATCCTAGAAATCTCCAACGACACGCTATCAGCTCAAGTTTCCCATACCAGACCAGAAGCAGGGGAGGGGAACTTACAGATCCAGCACCTCCAAAGGGAACCGTCCAAGGGGATCGTCGCCTTCCTTCCACTTCTTAATATCCTTCCAGACGGCGACCTTCTTCTGGAGAGGTTTCTTGGGCTTCTCCTTCTTCTCCTTCTTCCTCTCAGGCTGGCCCTCCTCCTCGTCCTCGGATCCAGAGTAGTCGTCGTTGGCGGAGGTGGAAGGAGCCGGAGGAGAAGCTGGGGTAGAGGTGTCGGGAGCCTTTCGCTTGCTGCTTCGAGTGGGAATGGAGGGAGAGGCAGTTGAGGTTGAGGTGGAGGTTGCTGGGTGGGTGGATGGTGCCATCGTTTGTAATTTTGGTGAGAGTGAGCGTTGGGAGCGCGGGAGAAAAGAGAGATTGAAGATTGACGGTGCAAGAGAAGGGATCTACGAGGGCAATTCACATTTCCTTTTCTTTTCTCAAGAAGAGTTTCCTTGCCTTGGAAGCCCTTGCCTAGCTCTTGTGACTCTCCAAGCGAGTCCAGCATCGTAGTCATTCTCTTCCTCGACGGGGGTCTTGAGGGAGGCGACGCGTTGAACCATCTCTCTTTCCCTCCTCCTCCCTCCTCCCTCCTCCCTTCAAAGTCGTCCAGACATCGAATCCAAAGAAAGAAGAAGAAACTAGCTAGCTATCAAGCCTCAATCTCATCGAACTCTCCAGGCATCGCCATCTCCTCGAGGCATCGTCTGGAAAGGAAAAACAGAAGGAAGGTCGTCAGCGAACGAAAGAACCTCGACCAAAGGAGATAGCCTGTCTAGAAATGGTCAACTCACTGATGAGCAGCCCTGAAAGCAGCCTTACTACCAGCCCCAGGTCTGAACTTCTGGAGGAGCATCTTGTCGTCGATAGCTGTTCGAAAACAAACGAGAAGAAAGGCAGATCAAGCGTCAGTTCAGCGGCCTTCATCTCCCCGTCTCGAATCGAAGGAAAGCGAAAGAGAAACGCACCTTGATCCTCCCCAAGAAGCTTCATCTGGGTCTCATCCATCCACGACCAACTTTGAGTAGTATCGAAGAACCTGATGAGGAAGAGCTCCTTCTTCCCTGCAAACTGATGTCGTGCCTTCTCGTCGAGGACCTTGTCGGGCGGGACGACCTCGCCGTCTGCTTCGTCGACTTCCTCCGGGACGACGATTTGAGCGGGGAAGAAGGGGAAGCCGGCAACTAGAAAAAAGAGCCGATCGCGAACCAAAGGAAGGAAGGAAGTCAGAACCAGACCGAAGGGACGCGACGCTTCGAAAAGAGAGAGAAGAAGCAAAGGTGAACTTACCCTTCGCCCAAACGAGAACTCCATGCTGGAACTCCGGATCCTCGATCTTCTCGACCTCCTTGGTAGCCGCGGCTTCGACGTCTTCCTTTCCCTTCCCTCTCGCCTTTCCCTTCGCCTTCGAAGCCCTCTTAGTCGTCTGCACCACCGGTTCCTCCATCTCCACATCCTCGACGATAGCCTCGGGCTCAGGTTGAGCCTTCTCCTTCCCCTTTCTCGAAGGTTTACTGGCGACGGCGGGAAGGGAGGAGGAGGACGAGGAAGCGATGGGGAGGTCTCCGACAAGGACCTTCTTCGCGCGTCCGCCCTGCGACTTGGTCTCGACGACGGCGACGATTTCCGGCTCCTCCTTTTTGGACGACGATGCGACGGGGACCTCGGCTGCTCCACCAGTGCTCTTCCTCGTCCTCGAAGGTTTCGATAGAGCTATAGCGGTAGCGGGCTCTTCGACGACCTGCTCCTTCTCCTTCTCCTTCTTGGACGACGATGCGACGGACGGTTCCTCGACTGCTGGTGTTGCTGCTGCTCGTCCGGTACTCTTCCTCGACCTTGGAGTTTTCGGTTGCTGAGATGGTGTTGAAGCAGCGACGGCTTCGACGACTTCCTCCTCCTTATTTTCGGACGTCGACGCGACTGGAACCTCCTCCTCCTCTGCTCCTGGTCCTGCGGTGCTCTTTCTGGACCTCGAGCCTTTGGGTCGAGAAGGTGTAGCTGCTGGTGTAGAGTTGGCGACGGGGTTGGCGCGTCCCTTTCCCTTCGACTTGGGGTCGACGACCTCGACCTCGGCTTCGACTTCAACTTCGGCGACGGTAGGAGGAGAAGGAGCGACGTCGATGGGTCCAGGATCCGATCTCGACATTCTCGGTGCTCCTCGTCGTTTGATAGCTGGACTCTCCTCTGCTGGAGTGGACGCCCAAACCTTTCGAGGTTGTTTCGATCTCGCACTAGAGCGTTCCGATGGCTGAGCAGACCGAACTCCGTCTTCCTCGTCCGATCCGTCCTCGACGGCGACTCCTTGATCGGTTCCTTCGCCTTCGCCCCCGTCAATAAGAGACACGTTGGCTTCGTCGAGGTTGAGTAAGGATCCAGCCGAAGGTAGAGCTGTAGCCGTCGAGTCGTCCGCGACGGTAGCTTCGTCGTCTCGATCCTCGACCATCGGTGCTCCTCCAGCCTCTGAGTTGGAGAGGTCGCTGAGACTGCTGATCTCGGATCCAACGTTCTTGGTGGGAGGGACAGGGACGTCTCGAAGTGGAGAGGGTCCAGCTTCGGGTTGAGGAGGTTGAGGAGGAGGTTCGTCGATTTCCATCGGTTGAGAAGGGATCGTCTCTTCGACAGAAGGACGGACAGAACCGTCAGTTCACTCCTTCTTCGGTTCAATCTTTCTTCCTTCTCTGCCAGCAGAATATCGACTCACCAGCTTCTTCAACAACAGCAGCAGCCACCTTCTTAACCGAACTGATCCTCGCCCTCTTCGTCTTGACAGGACTCGTCTCCCTATCCCTCGGCTCAGCCGTCCTTCCTCCTCTCCTCGATCCCTCAGGAAGAATCCAACCCGTCTCGAACATCTTGAACGTATCCCTGTTGTCGAGTTCGGCGACGGTGAGAGGAACGTCTCGGTCCATGTTCTCGTCCGAAGTCGTTCTCTTCCTCTTCCTCGACGAAGGCTTCTTCTCCGGAACGACGACGACTTCTTCCTCTCCTGCGTACTCGACCTCGACCTCGGGTTCGACGACGACGGCGGCTGCTTCCTCTCCTGCATGCTCGACCTCGGGTTCAGGTTCGACGACGACGACGACGACGGGTGCTTCCTCCTCAACGACGATGGACTGGTCTTCTCCTGCTGCTGCTGCTGATGGTGGCGAAGGAGCGGTGAGACTGGTGATGGAAGTCCTCGTCCTCGTTCGCGTCGCTCTCGTCGAAGCTTCCAGCGACTCTGCTCGATCTGGCTCTTGATGTTCCGTAGACGCGACGACGACGACCGACGGTCCTGCATCGACTTGATCTCCTTCGACCACCACTTCCCCCTCGTCCTTGACTTCCAACTCTGCAGCATCAGCCTTAAGCTTAGCAGCCTGCCTCTTCTCCCTACTTTTCAGATTCTTGGCCTCCTTCTGGGCAGCTTGAGCCGCTCGTCTGTCTCTGTACTTGATCTTGGGTTTGGACGCGCCCGGGATAGGTTCCTCCATATCGACGTCGACTTCCAGAGGGGCAGCAGGAGGTGGAGAAGCAACAGCATCGAGAGCTGGAACGTCGACCTCTTCCTCGTCTGGCTCTCCCTCCGCATCCATATTGACTTCTGCTGGTGCTGGTGATGGTGCTGGTGCCATTTCCGGTGCGACTTCGACTTGTGGCTCTGGTGCGAGTTCGCATGCTGGTTCCGGGGGTGGGGAGGGAAGAGGAGGAGTTCGAGCGATCTCGAAGTTGAAGAGCGAGGTGAGACGATCGTTGGACGAAGGGTCGGTTGGATCGTCAGCTTCGGTGAGGAGGGAGAGGAGTTCGAGAGCTGGCTCGAGATCTCCGTGACTGAGTGTTGAGAGGATGTCGGCGAAGGAGGTGGGGCCAGCGATGGAGGTAGATGCTGAAACGAGGTCGGAAGGAGGGATCTGGAGGAGGGACGCGATTGACGAGGGAGCGGTTTTGATCGAATCGAGCTCGGCGAGGAGCGGAGCTGCTGCCTTCTGGAGTTTGACGGCGAGCTTGTGGATGGCGGATTCGGGATCGTTGTAGAGTTGAGCGTTGTCGAAAACGAGGTTGATGTCGTCCTGCAAAAACAAAAAAAGGGAAGAGAAACGCGAGTTAGAACGAATCGACTTCTTGGATCGCAACGGAAGAAGCACTCACCTGGAACTCCTGAACGTTGACATAGGAATGACTCTCGATCTTCTCGTCGATCATCGCGAACGCCATAGGCTTCTTGATGATCTCGTGGTAGTCGGGAACTTCGAGTCGCGAGACGGGACTGAGGAAGGTTTCCGTTCGATCTTGACTGTGAGCGCGAAGGCAAAGCGAAGAGGGAAAATAATTCAGTTGGAGTCCGAGGGGTTTCAAAGGAAGCTGTGGATATAAACGTACCTCGATATCTTCTCCATGCACAGACTGAGAGCCGTATCGTGAGGGAAGAGAACGGCATCCAGAACCTGCTTGAAGATCTGAGCTTGACGAAGCTTCTCCTTCTCCCTCTTCCTGACGAGCTCGGCGAGCATTCGAACCTTCTCGAGATCGTTCCGGACTCGGACGAGATACTGCAAGTCGGAGATGAAGATAAAAGAGGGGAAAAGATCAGCAAACGCTCGACGTGACGAGGATACGAGAAAGGACGGGAAGAAGAGGAGACGCGACGAACCTCCATCTTCTTCGCCTTCTCCTCCTCGGTGTGAACTCTCGCTCCACTAGCAGTCCAAGGCTGCGAAGGGGTTAAAAAACGAGCGACGCGAAAGGATCAGTAAACCGCCTCGGTCCTCCTTTCTCTCTCCCTCTCATCTTTGTCGATGGAAGACTTACCTCCAAATGCAACCTCTTCAGCAGAGGAGCTCCCCTCCTCGCCTCCCTCTTCAAACTCCAATACCTTCCCACCAATTCAATCAACTCCTTCTTCTTCCTCCCTGGCATCTTCGCCACATACTCGGCGATATCTCCCAGGATCTTGGCTGGAACGAGCGGCGGGGGAGGGAGGTAGGTTTTGGCGTACGCTCGAGCTGATTTCTTGGTCTTCTTGATGACCACGGCTTGGACTGCTCGGGAGGCGGCGGCTCCTTTCTTGTGCGAGTTGGCGGGGAAGTGGGACTGGGATTGAGTAGGGGCTTGGGCGAGACGAGCGGCGATGGCGGAGTGAGGGTGTCGTTGGGCGTGGAGGGAGAGGACTTCGTCCTGGGAGGGTTTTGAAACGACGGGGAAGAAAGGAGATGGTTTAGTTCGTGAGATATAGAGGGACGATAATAATATTGAGGGTGGGGAGTGGAAGAGAGAGAAACTCACAGGAACATGCCTCTCACACCACCCTCTCAAAACTCCATCTCCTCCTCCAGGTCCATGACCTTCTCCCATCGTCTTCATGCTCCCCAACAACCCATTCTCCCTCCCACACGTCACATGGAAAGCAGTGTAGCAAGTCTTGCTATCGCACTGAATGCACGCTCCTCCCTTCTGTTTGCAGATCGAGCAGGGCTGGGCACGAAAAAAAGAGAACGAGAACGAGTTAGCTCCTCGATCTCGACGCGATTCTCCTTCTTCATCGAGAGAGTGAGCCCTAGGAAGCACAGAGGATTTGGAACGAATAAACTCACCAGCTTCCATCGACTCTTCGGCACACTGTCGATCCCGTCGATAGGTTCCATGTAAACCGAATTCCCAACTCCCACCTCCGGGATCCAGATCGCGCAGAGGAGATGAGCCCATTGACCGGATGAGGTTTGCTTGAACGCTCCTCCTTCGGCAGGACAGAGGACGCAGGACTAAACGTCCAAAAATGAGAGGCGATGAAAGATTTTTTTTAAAAAGGATGATCAGCGACGCGTCGAACTCAAGCCGAGCTGAACGAGAGTTGGAAGAGAGAGAGGACGGACGACAGGGTTCTCGGGCGAGACGGTACACTTTCGGCAAAGCCATTGACCTTCGGGGATGTAGGGGACTCCGTAGCAGTCTGCGATGGACGATGGAAGAAGAGGAAGGACGGGAAGAAGGGAGGAAAGGTGAGCTCGCGAGGAGAAGGGAAAAGAACGAAAGGACGAAGAGGAAAAGAGACTTACCCTGATGAACAGCCAAATTACACCCATCACAGAACACAATCGCATTCGAGTTCTCTCCCTCTCCATCGTCGCAAACTCCACAGGGCGAATCCTCCGAGGGAAGCGAGGCTTTGGTGTTCGGGATGAGCTTGGTCTGCTCGACGGACGGACAAACGAACGAACGAAGAAAAGAAAGCAAGAAACGAAGCGTCAGTCAATTCCATCGGCGAGCTAACAGGCAAAGCTCTACAGAACGTCGGCGTGCGAACAAACGACGGGATGAAGGGGAGACACGAGAAGAGAAGGAAAGACTCGAGCTCACCAAATCAAACCACTCCTTCTCAAACCGATCCATCACAATCTCGAACAACTCGTAAGAGATCTGATCCGACTGTTCCCTCTTCCTCTCCCTGTTCAGATCATCCAACCACTCCTGATCTTTTAAACGCAAAACAAAGCCGACCGAAAGAAGGTCAGCTCGGTTTCGCGCAAGGGAGCTCAACAACACCTTCCGAATCTCCTCCTTCCCTCCGTCTTCTCCTCTCCAGACCTTATTGGGAGATTAAGCTCACCTTGTTCATCCATATCGTACTCGACTTGGTTCTTGAGTTCCGACTCGATGGGTTCTGTGTTTTGCAGAACGAAGCAAGGTCAGACAGGCGAAGGGAGGGAAGGGAAGGGAAGAAGAGAAAGAGGGAACGAACCGATATGTCTGATGTAGTGTTCTGGACGTTCGAAATCTGCAAAGTCGTTGTCTACCAAGCAGATGTACGAAATCAGCTCTAATTCTAATTCGTATACGGCAGAGGAGTCGACGACGGAAGGAGCGTTGAGCTCGCTCCCTTCCCTCCCTCTCGTCTCGTCGAACTCACATCCATACCCCCTGCTCGTCTCACTAAACACTCCATCCCTCCTCCCGACCTTCTTCCCATTCATCATCCCTCCTCTCCCATCATCCACAACTCGGAAGCTGATCTTGGGCAGATCGAGGATCTTCTTCGAAGGAGCCGCTGGAGGAGGAGGAGGAGGGGAGGGTCGATGGAGAACGAGGTGTTGCTGAGGAGAAGGTACTGCTGCTGCTGCTGCTGAAGGAGCTTTACTTCCTCCTCCTCCTGCGAAAGGGAGAGGAAGAGATGGGGCTTGAGCCTGAGGGGGTGGAGAGGCTGGAGCAGGAGGGGGGGGAGGGAGAGGAGAAGGAGGTTGGCGGTGGTGGTGCGGGAGTTGATGAGGTGGTGGAGGTGGGTAGAAGGCGAAGGAACCGGGGAGGGAAGCTGCTGCTACTGGAGGAGGTGGGAAGGGAGCATCATGAGGATGAGCGTGAGGCTGAGAAGGAGGGTCGGATGGCTGAGGGGAGGGTGGGAAGGGATCCATGGGGAAGGAGGTGGTTGGAGGCGAACCAGGACGCGACCTTGAAGTAGGAGGAGATTGAAGATCGCATTTTCAGAATATATTTTTTCGAGCAGATCGTCCTTCAGCTGGCAGATTCTGCTCTTGAAAGAAACCTTTCCTTTCAACTAGAAATTGGAAAGACCCGGGGGGGGATGGAAGGAAGGTCAAAAGGTGAGCTCGACCTTTCCTTCCTTCCCTTCCCTTCTTTCCTCCTCACTCTCCCACTCCCTCAAGAAGCATCTCCAACTCTCCCTCTACCCCAACAGCCCTCTCCCACACCATCCAAACCAGATCAGAGCTGTTAAAACATATAAATCGTCGTCGTCTGCAAACGACCCTTCCTCCATTCCCTTCCGATCTCCTCCTCCTCTACCAAACTGCCCGCTTGACTCCCGGGATCTTTCCTCGGCTGGCGTCCAGACGGAATTGGATCTGTGAGGTGAAAAGTATGTCAGTGAGGGAGATGGGAGAGCTGAGAGGAAGGAGAGAGGAGGAGAGGAGAGAGAGAGAGGGAGAGGGAAAGACGGCGTACCCTCGAGAGCTTGAACGTGGTGTTGATTCCTGGTTCACAGCGAAAGAAGGAAAGGAAGAAAGAAAGCGAAGAAAGAGAGTCAGCTCTACATCTTTCTTTCGAGCGATCTAGCCCTCCAAGCTCAAACGAATCACCATCCTCCTCGCCCTCCTTCCCCTCCGCCTTCCTCGCTCGCTTTGAACTCACCTCCAGCCTTCCCTGTCTTGATACAAGTATTCTTAATCTGCACCGATGTACACTTCTTGGGCATCCTATGCAGTGCTTGCTGGGCCCTGGTTCGAATGACATCCGGCAAGGTCTCGTTTCGAGAGACGAAGAGGTAAGCTCGTCGAATGACCTCGGATCGTTCGAACAGTTGACGACGTTTCATGTCTCGGATGGTGAGGGCTCGGATACCGACTCGGCCTGGGGAGCGTAAAGAGAGAAGAGGTGATGTTAGGTTTGGGAGGGAAGGGAGGGGAGATTAGAGGGAGGAGGAGGGGGGGGAAGGAGGCAAGGAGGAGGACGAGGGACGATGGGTTGGGAAGAAGGAGCGAAAGAAAGAAACGAACCATTCTGGTACATCGTTCCGAGGATCTTGGTGAGGAACATGGTGAGGGAAGAGAGATGGGGGTTCCTTGTCCTGAAGGTTTAGAGGTTGCCGGACGTTGGAGGGAAGGAAGGAAAAGAGACGTTGACCTTTCCTTTCGATTCGCGAAAGAGAAACCGATTCGAGTCCGGAGGGAGCTCGCCTTTCTCTCCCTCCCATCACCTTCCCTTCTCCCACTTCTTCTCTTCTTTCTCGACTCTCTCTACCATGGTAAGTGCATGCGCGGTTCAACTTGGAGATCAGAAGAGGGACGAGAGAAACGAGGCGAGGACGCTGATTCTGACGGCCTTCCCTCCTCATCTCCACGTCCTTCCCTCCTCCTTCCCTTCCTTCTTGATCGTTTCAATGAACGACTTTAGTTCCGAAACTCTTACGATTCCGATAGTACAACTTTCTCGCCGCAGGGAAGGTACGTTATCATCTATCTCTCTTCGTGGTAGAGACAGGGAAGGTGGAGGAGGAAGGAAGGAGAGGAGAGAGGCCAAGCTGAAGCTGACCGACCTTCGTCCATCTCTCTTCGTTTTCGTTGCGAGCAGGCTTCATCAGGTGAGCTCTCTTCTTTCGTAGGAGACGTATGCTGAGAGCGCGTAGCTGATGTCAGGATTGTCTTGTGCAGGTCGAGTACGCTCTTGAGGCTGTCAAGCAGGGATCAGCAGCGGTTGGGTTGAGGTCGAAGACGCACGCTATTCTGCTCGCTCTCAAGGTTAGTACAACTTATTTATTCGCCTTCTTCGATGTATATGGAGCGTGATGGGAGTAGAAGGATCATGTAGGGCTGTAGAAGTAGTCTGGAGGCGAGGAGGAGGGGCGAGATGGAGCGAAGGAGACGAAGGGGAGGGAAGGAGCACAAGCGCTCGACGTGGACCTCACCTCTCCTCCTCCATCTCTCCTCGAGATCAGAGCCTCTTCTTTCGTTGGCTCGCTCGATACAGTCATGCGACTTCCCGCTAAATGATCGAGCTCCTCTTGCCCCCAGCTTTAATCTCCCAAGCACCCCACTACCTGGCTCCCGTTGGCTGTAACGAACCCCACCTCGCTGACCTCCCACCTCCTCCCCTCCCTCCTTCCTTACCCAACCCAGCGATCAACGGGAGAGCTTGCCGCTTACCAGCAGAAGATGTTCCGAATAGATGATCACGTCGGAATCGCCATCGCAGGTCTTACTTCAGATGCTAGGGTTCTCTCGTACGTCCCATCCATCCATCCATCCATCTCCCTTCTCCTTCCTCGAGCTCGAGAAACGAGATCTCGTTCGGCTGACTTCGTTTCTTCCTCCATCGTCGTTTTGCATCATATTAGCAACTTCATGCGACAGCAAGCCATGTCCTCGAAGATGCTGTTGGATCGACCTATCCCTGTGAACAGGATCGTGGGAGCTATCTCGGACAGTGAGTTTCGAGCTCAACCCAACTCCCTTCCTTCCCCTCGCTGCCTCCTACCTCGACCGAACTTCTCCTCCTCGAGAGCCTTCCCTCACGACATCGGCATCGTTCTAGCTGGGAGAGGCGTGCAAACGTGTTATCTGTCGTTGCTGATCTTGTTCTCTTCTTTCTCGTCCATCTTGTTCTTTCTCTCCCCTTCCAGAGGCCCAAGTCAACACTCAGATCTACGGTCGACGTCCTTACGGAGTTGGATTCTTGGTGATTGGAACGGACGTGAGTATCTCGCCTCTCTTCTCCGATATCCCTCATCTTTCCTTCAATTCCCTTCGAAGAAAGAGGGCTTCCTTCTCCTCGACCAAGTCGGTCGAGCTCGAGCTGACCTCTCCTTTCCTTCGTTCGCAGGACCTCGGACCCCATCTCTACGAGTTCTCCCCCGCTGGAAACTCGTTCGAATACTACGCCATGTCCATCGGAGCTCGATCTCAATCGGCAAAGACCTACCTCGAGAAGGAGTACCTTTCCTTCCCTGATGGTGAGTTCGAGATTCCATTTCACCCACCCACCTCCCTCTTCCTCAACCTCAACCTTGACCGTCCTCCTCAACCGCACACCTTCTAATCTTCCCTCTTCCTCCTCTTCCTCGTCGCCGAAATCACACTCCCCACCAGCCACCCTCCCCGAACTAATCCACCACGGTCTCCTCGCCCTCCGCGAAACCCTCCAACAAGACAAAGATCTCACTCCTCTCAACACCTCCATCGGAATCATCGGTCCCATCTGCGACGAAGAACCTATCCCTTCCCAGCCGGCTAAGGGAGCGTTCAGGATCGTTGAGGGAGAAGGAGTGAAGGTGTTTTTGGACAGGTTGCCGGAGAAGACGGGTGGGGGGTTGGCGAACAGACCGTTCCAGGACGACGCTCCTGTGGTTGCGGCGGCGGCGCCTGTTGCGGGTGGGGAGGCTGCTGGAGGGGAGGTGCCGGTGCCTGGGGAGGGGGATGTGGCGATGCAGGAGTAGAGAGATTGGGAGGGAGAGGGGAGAGAGGGATTTCGATGAGCTTTCGTTCCGTTTCTTTCTTTGGATGTTGGAGGTGAGAGAGAGAGATGAGGAAGATCTCTGAAGTGCCTGGTGCGAGGTCTGGGCTCCGAAAGGGAAGGAATCGACTCAGTAAAACCCGTTGAAAGAAAGGAGGGAAGGAGGTCGCTGTCGCGTCGAGATCGAAAACGAAAAACGAACGAAGGCGTGCGACTTCCTGTCCTCTTCCTTTCCTCGAAAACATTCGACAACGACGATAACACGTCTATATATTTAGGAAAGTTCGTGAACTAGATACTCTTGAAGCGAAAGTTTATAAAAAGAACGAGATCCAAAGCGACGCGTAAACGACGAGCGAGCTCCGTCCCCTCCTGCTACGTGCCCCCACGCCTCCAGAAATCGACGAAGAGCTAGGTGAGACGCTGGGTTCTGACAAAGCTTCAGTGATGGAAGCCGTTGGGGTAGCTGAAGATAGTAGACTGGAGGTTTCGGAAGTTCGAGGAGCCTGGGAAAGACCTTCAGGAAGCGAAACTGGTTTTCGACGCGTCGAGGTTAGCCTTCGAGGTTCGTGAGAAAGAGAAGGGATTGGAACTCACCCAGACAGTCAGGAATGATGAGGCCTTCTTTGAGGGTCGAGTTCACGTCGAGAAGACCCCAATGAGATTCAACTCCTTCGTAGACTGTTTTCCAAAGCTCGTCTCTGAACCCGAAGAAGAAACTGTAAAAAAAGATCAGTCGAGCCCGAAGGAGAGAGGGAAGAAGCAAGGCTCACTATTCAGTCTTGTTTCGATTCGCTTGGCAGATGAACGTGTCGAGGAAGATTTGAAGATTTGGCACCGAAGCGAGAGAAGCTCCGTTGGACTCGAAAGTCGGACTATCTGAGCCCTGAAAGTGAGGAGGCGTCGAGTCAGCTTGAATCACTGGAGCAGATAGGAAACTCTTGACTCACAGTAGGCCAACCCTGTCGAGGTTCGAAAGGGCGAGATCAGCTCTCTGGCACGAAGTCGGGGCAAAAGAGAAGAAAAGGCAGCTCACCGTCTCGCTCAAAACTGTCGACTTTCTCCTCGTCGTCCCGTTTCCATAGTCGCAAACCCCGACGATATAGGTCTCGTAGTAGTCCGTTGTCCACTGAGCACACTCGTCGATCGGTACCGCGCCGAACCAGCAGTGAGCGTTGCCGAACTGATGCAAAAAGCAGACGCGTCAGGTCAAGGCGAAGTCGAGCGATCAAAGAAACAGGGAACGAACCACTTGGTCGACGGCTGCACAAAGAGCGGGAGTGATAGGAGCTCCAGCTTCCGAGGTCGAGATAGGGATCGTCTTGTTAAGGTTGAGAGAGATGATGGTCTCTGTGAGGAGGAGGAGAAGGAATGAAGTCAGCGTTCGAGGGAGAGAACAAAGAAAACAGATAAAGTCGTACGAACCGTTCGCTCTTTGGATGAAAGTCTCGAGGATGGGGAGACTTCCTCCCTGGAGAAGGTACTCGTTTCCAATAGTGATACCTGAGACGTCATCGGTTCCATGAGTTTGAAGAGCGGTGGCTGCGAAATGAAAAGGAAGAGGAAGTGGTCAGACGCGTTCGACCTTCCTCCTCCAATCTCAAGCATCAGAGAAGTCCGTTGCTCGTCGAGAGCTAAGGGAGATCTGACGCTCACTGACGAGATCCAGCTGTCGAACGAAAGTCGTCTCGTTGCCATCGATGAAGATCCCGAACCAAGCTGGCGAGAAGAGAACGAAACGGGGAAGAACGAGAGATCAGTCGCGCGCACCAACTTCGGATCTTCCTCCCACACTGGAGCTCACTTGTAAGAGCAACTCCAGAATCCTTCATACCCTGAAGAACGAGGTTCGTCTGGTCGCAGTCCGATCCGCTGCGAAAATGTAGGGCGTTGGCACGTCGGAAGAAGGATTCTTCGAAGAGGAAAGGGAGAGGACTCACTACAATCGAACCCTGGGAGTGAGCTGAGCAAGGAGAACCATGTCGGCTGTAACAGAATCTTGATGAGCTCCACAGGCTAGGAATTGAGTTCCTGTGAGAAGCATTGAAGCGAAGACAAGTTGAGGAGTTCTTTGCGCTCGAACGTCTGTTCTCCCGACTTCCTCCTTCTTTCCTCCACACGAAGGGATTGAACGGGCCATTCGAAGAGTAGGCGATACCCCAGAAGGACTGTCAAATATATCAAAGATGGTCAGCGAGTTCTACAGGAACGGAGAGGGAGAAGGAGGGAAGGAGGGAAGGAGAAGTCCAGCTCACTCTTTTGAAAGCTGGGTTCAGTTCTCCCTGTGCGTCGACCACGTCAAAGAGGGACAAGGCGATGAAGAAGAGGAAGAGAAGTTGCATTTGGCTGAAGGTCTGTTGAGACTAGGAAGGAGGGTTGGTGGTTGATCAGAGAATCGAAGGGAAAGAGAAAGAGCCGTCCCTCGACGCCTCGGCAAGCCCCTTTCTTTATCTCTGGCTGTCCATCTGTTTGGTTTCGGGAGGAGGAAGAAAGTAGGAGTCAGCAGCTACTCCGTGACACGCGGGGGAAAAGGGGAAAGGGTGTTAGAAGACGTACAAAAGAGCGGAGTTACCCTTCAAGCGCGTCTCGTCCGCGTCCTCTCTTGTTAAGCAGGAAATCAAGGTAAGATCATATCTAATCAGAGCCAACAAGAACATAGTAGTAAGAGAGAAGAAAATCGTGGAGAAAAAGAGGAACGTCTAAAAGAGCGATTCGAGAAGCGCGACGCAGAAGACGAGACGTGATGGGAAAGAGGGGAAGAAAAAGGGAACGAAGACGATGCAACAGCGAGATATCAAGATGGAAAAATAAGTAGAAACTAGAGAGTCTAAGCGGCCGTCTTGGACTCGGGCTTGACGACGTCGGAAGTCTTGGGTCGCTTGACAGCTTTGGCTTTCTTCTCGGAGGCGGGAGTGCTGGCTCGAGACGATCCTCCTCCTCCCTTCACTTCATCGATGCCTCGCTTCTGTAAGGAACGGAAGGAAGGGAAGGCGGGATGGTCAGCTGGAGACTTCGGAAGGAGGAAAGAGAAAAGGAAAGAGGAAGGAGAGAGCAGCGACGAACCTTTCCTCCGACCTTCTTTGGAACAGCGTTCTTCTTCTCGTCGTCCTCCTTCGCGATGAGAGCGATCAACGTCGAGCACCTCCTCGAGATCTCTTGAGGAGTTCGAGATTTGAGGAACCAGTCGAACCTACGAGAAAACAAGGCCGAAAAAACGAAGGTCAGCGAGAGCGAAGACGCGTCAAGGGAAGGGAAGAGGAAAGAAAACGAACCTGAACAATGGCCAATCTCCGACGTCCTTCTTGATCAACTCGTAGACATCCTCTCTGTTGAGTCCCCAGTGCTCCAGTCGAACGATAAGGAACCTATCCTCCTCCTCGGTGTACTGCTTCCCCTTGTTCTGACCGTAAGAGAGATGGAGCTCCTGCATCGGGAAGGCGTAGGACTTGACTTTGGCGGTGAGTCGTCTGGACTGCTCGTCTCGCTCGTGGATCTTGGATTCTCCTTCGGTGATCTTTGCGATGACTCGCTCCCAGTCTGCGAATCAGAGAGAAAAAAAAGGGAGACGAGGAGGAGAGTGTCAGCGTTCGAACGAGCGAGGGAGAGAGCGAGAGAGCGAGAGAAAGAGCGAGAGGGCGAACCAGCCATGTCCTTGTACCTCTCCCAGAACACAGCAGCGTAGATCTTGACATCCTCAACCTCCTTCCCATCGATATCCGAAGCGATCTGATCGTAAGCGTTTCGACCGTAACGACCTGACGAGTTGACGAACTGCTGGAAGTGTCGTTTCGTCCAATTGCTGAATCCCTTGGTCGCGAGCTCGTCCTTCTCGGCATCCTCGTCGTCGTCCAGAGGTTCGGCTGATGAGAGGAAATCAAGAGCGAGGAAAAGGCTTCAGCGAAGGGGTCTCGAGCGAGACGCGAAGAGAGGAAAGAAGACAAACGAACCAGAGTCGATGGCCATCTGAAGAGCCTGTCGTCGAGCCTCTCGCTGCTCAGTGGATTCGAGTCCGTTCTCGGCATCCGGAAGAGGGACTTGGTAGTTTTGAGATCGCTGAGATAGAGAAAAGAAGGGGGTCAGCTTCGTGACTTGTGCGGCGAGAGGGAAAAGGAAACGAGAGAACGGACCTTGAAAGCGTTGGTTTCCCTCTCCTGAAGCTCGACGAGTCGAGGAGGGTAGAACTGGTGATCTTGGCTGTTGGAGCGAAGTGAAGGGAGCACGCAGGTTAGCGAGTGCGTTCGTGAAGAGGAAGATGAGAACGGAGGAAGACGAACATGTTCAGCTGCTTGGGAGCTCGAGGAACCTTCGGCTTGTCCGACTTGGGCTGCCCGATTCGCATAGCCTCCTTGTAGTATCCGTCGACGGAGTAGTTGGTCTTCCTCTCCCTCTTGGCAGGCTCGATCCAGAGCATTCCCAATCCCTTCTTCTGCAGAATCCAAAGCGAGACGGCGTCAGCGAGAGAGAAGACGCGTCCAACGACGAACGAGAATGAAACCCGATGAGGACGAACCTTGTTTCCGAAGTCCTCTCCCTCCCAAGCGTGGACCATACTCTCCGACTTGAAGTTGTTGAGATCGTCAAGGTTGAGCGAGTCGTACTTGGAAGCGAGCTCGGCGGTTCGAGACTCTCCTCGTTGGATGATCTCGTCGATGTCGTCGTCGATGAGAAGGCTAGCGAGGAAACGAGACGCGAGGGAGTCAGCGATCTATTCCTTATTTTGAGAGGTTCATATAAGAGGCGAAGAGGAACTCACTTGTTTCCCGAAGCGATGATCTTCTCGGCTCCATGCTGGATCATGTCGAGGAGATCGTCCTTGTTCTGAGCAGCTTTGGCAGCCTGCTGAGCTCGACCTTGCTGGATGACGAGCTGATCGAGTCGAAGCTTCTGAGTAGCTCGCTCCAAGATTCGCTCCTCCACGGCGTTCTTGGAAGAAGAAGTCCAAACGAGACGACGGTCAGCTCGCGGTCGGTCGCGTCGGAAAGAAGGAGGGAGAAAAAGACCCACCTCGGTGATGAACCTGAAAACGTAGACCTGCTTGGTCTGTCCGATCCGATGAGCTCGGTCCATGGCTTGGAGATCGGCTTGAGGGTTCCTGTTAGACGCGAAGCGAAACCGAAGAAAGATGTTCAGCTCGAGAGACAAACCGAGGGGAGAGACGAGAGTGAGGAAGGAAAAGAGGAACGAACCAATCCGAATCAAAGAGAACGACGACATCGGCGGTAACCAAGTTGATACCCAGACCTCCAGCTCGAGTGGTGAGAAGGAAAGCGAACTTCTCCGATCCAGGAGCGTTGTACTCGTCGATGGCGGTGATTCGATCCTCGTGGTTGGTTCCTCCATCGATTCGAGAATATTCTGTAGGTATGCGAAGAACCCCGAAAGAGAGAAAAAGGTTAGCGAGACGCGTCGAGAAAGAAGAAAGAGAAGGACGCGTCGAGCAACGACGGAAGCAGAAGAGAGACGTAGGACGAACGATGACCCCTGAACATCATGTAGTCCTCCAAGATATCCAACACTCGACTCATCTGCGAGAAGATAAGAACTCTCGATCCCTTGGCCTTCATGGAGGTGAGAAGCTTGTCGAGGATGACCATCTTTCCGGCGTTCTGGATGATGTGCTCGTCGGTCGTGTAGGGAGGTCCAGGTTCCTGTTTGGAGCAAAAGTAGGCGAAAGGAGTTTAGCTCCAAGTGAGAGGATGAAGGAAGGGACGGAGGAGATGATGCTTACAGCTCCATCGAAGACTGAAATGGAGGAGAGGGAGGAGAGGAAGTCGACGTCAGCTCCAGTCCGAATTGGACGAGAAGAGATCAGAGAAAGGAGACAAAGCTCACGATAAGGATGGTTGCAGCACTTCCTCAGCTGCATAACGATGTTGAGAAGTCGAGTCTTGCCCTCCTTCTTTCCTCCAGCGCCTGTTCCCTCCCGAACGCAAACGGGTCAGCTCCTCCTTCTCTCCCTCTTTCTCCTCCCCTTCCTTCTCTCCCTCCACCGCTCCAATCGAACTCACCATTCACCGCATCGATATCCTTCTCCAAGATCATCCTGTACCACTTCCTCTGCATCTCCGTCATTCCGACGTAGATGTTGATCTCCTTCTTGGGCAGGAGCGAGTGCTCGACGTCGGCCTTGACTCGTCGAAGAAGGAAAGGTCGGAGGACCTTGTGAAGCTGCTTGACGACGGCGTCTTGATCGTTGTCTCCTCGCATTTGGAACCAGGCGTCGAAGTCCTCGCTGGATACGAGGATAGCCAGGAAAAGGGGACGGGTCAGTTTGGGTCGCGTCGAGACGAGACGCGTGGGAGAACAGACCTCGAAGAGAAGACGTCTGGCGGATGAAAACGGAAGAGCGAAGCGTCAGCGACCGGTTTTCGACGACTGGAGAAAGGAGGGAGAAAGACTGACCAGGAAGAATGAAGTTCAACAAGGCCCAAAGCTCCTGAAGGTTGTTCTGAAGAGGAGTTCCGGTGATGAGGAGTCGTCCTCGGGAGTTGAAGACTCGAACGATCTGAGAGAGGAGCGAATCCGCGTTCTTGATCCTATGAGCTTCGTCGATGACGATGTACTCCCACTGGAACTTCTTGAAGGTAGCCTTCTCCCGAAGACACATCTCGTACGAGGTGATGCAGACGTCAAAGTCTCCGGGGAGGAGCTTGTTGTTGATGATCTCGGCCTGTACGAAGCGAGAGACGGATGAAAGCGCGTCAGCAAGGAGTCCGAGGGAGGGTAAGATACTTAGATCTCCCAGAGTGCGAAGACTTGGAGTGGAGCGATATCGAGCAGAAAGAGGAAGGGAAACGAGAAGAAGCGAAACGAACTCACCCTCTCGTCCTTGGTTCCCTGGAGGATAACGGTATCGAATCCAGGCACCCACTTGTGGAACTCTCGATCCCAGTTCTGAAGCGTCGACTTGGGAACGACGACGAGATGAGGTCCCTTGGTTCCCTGATGGAACTTGAGGTAACCGAGGAAGGAGATCGTTTGAAGCGTCTTTCCGAGTCCCTGAAAACGTCGAAGTGAGCGGAAGGATGGGTCAGCGACTGCATAAAGTGGATTGTAGGGTAGGAGAGAGATTTGAGCTGACCATCTCATCGGCGAGGATACCAGAGATACCGTTGTGGTGAAGGGAAACCATCCAGTTGAGACCTTGGACTTGGTAGTCTCGCATCTGTCCTCCCTTGACGTCTGTGGATCGCAGTGGGTTCGACAGTCAGCTCGAAAGGTTCCACCGAGAGAGGATAGAGACGAAGCAAAACGCGAAGGAAGGACGTACAAGGTGGCGATTCTTCAAAGACCATCACTCCATCGTCCTCCTCCTCTCCCTCTCCCTTCCCGAGCAGCTCCTCGTCCTCCTCCTTCTCGGTCTTTCGATGACGGTTGTCGCTGCAACGAATAACGCCAAACGAGACCCAGGCCTGAGAGCGTCAGTTCCAAAGGCTCGACCTATCCCAGCAAGCTCCCTCGCGAGCAAGAAGAGAGAGAGAAGGAGGGAAGGAAAGCAAAGCTCAACTCACGTAGCCTTCTTCTTTCCCTTCCCAGCCTTGACCTTCGCAGCCTGATCGTCCACCATCTTGGCGAACACCGGATCTCGCTCCTTCTACTCTCATCCAAATGCGAAAAGTCAGCTTCGAGCTCGAGCGGAAAGGGTTCCGAAAGCGCGACAGAAGGGAGGAGGAGGAAGGAGAGAAACGAACCTTGATCGTCAGGAAATGCTCGAACAGATCCGTCTGACCCAGAAGGTACTGGTATCGCTTCATCGAGTCGGCGAGCTAATACATCCCCAACCCAAGGCGAATCAACCATCGAAAAGAAAGTCAGCTCCGAAAAGTCGAAGAGAAACCGAGGGCCGAGCTCGAAGGGAAGGGAAGGAGGTGTGAGTTAGAACGTACCTTGACCGAGTCCATCTCCTTCTTCTTCGCATCAAGAACATGAACCTGTTCCTTCTTGGCGTTTCTAGACTTCTTCTTCCTCTCCTTGGACTCGAGGAACTTGGCTCGAGAGGCGGTCAGTTTCGACTGGAACGTGCGAAGTGAAAGAGCGAGGGAGGGAGGGAGGGAGGAGGGAAGAAGGGGTGGTGGAGGTCGTCCAGGAGGGAAGGGAAAGGAAAGAGGTAGAAGGTCAGCTTTTCTTCTGATGAGCTCGAAGAGTCTTGTTGGGATGGTAGAGAGATGAGGAGAGCGAAAGGGAAAAGGAAATAAACGTACACTTCCGGGCTCTCCCATCTCGACGTCTCTTCCCTGTCTCCCCTCCTGATGTTCCTCATCCGAATCATCCTCCACCTCGTCGTCGTCAGGATCAAACTCATTCTCTCCATCAGACTCGGAGCTTCCAGCCTTCTCGGACGTCTAACCATCGGTTCGAAAAACCAAGCGAGAAAAGGAAGGGTCAGAAAGAGGGAAAGGTCGAAGCCGTTTCTCGTGAGCTTTGAACGAACCTGTCTGCTGGAGGAAACGGCTCTTGAAGGAACGACATCCGAGAACATGTCGTCATCTCGGGCAGCTTCTTTTTGGATAGCAGCGATGTTGGGGGTCTGAAGAGCGGAAGGAAGGGAGTCAGTCTTTGCGAGAGGAGAGGGAGAGAGAGAGAGGGAAGGGAAGGGAAGGAGGAGCTCGAAGGTCGCGTCCCTTCCCTTCCTTCCCTCCTTTCTTCTCTTTGTATTTTCACAAGGAGACAGACTAACCGCCATGGTGGATGGACTCTCTAAGGATGTAGAGGAGAGACCGGTGGGGTGGAGGGAGGGGAAGGGAAGGGAGGGAGGGAGGGGAAGGGTGGGAACGGGAAGACGGTCGATGGAAGGAGAAAGCTGGAGGGAGTTTGGGTCGGAGAGGGTGAAGGGTGGGGAGACGCAGCGTCCTTTCTCGCTGGCTTCAACTCCTCACGATGGAGTCGTCTCCACGAGCTGCGCGGGTTCGAAAGATATCAAGAGGTCGAGAGATAGGAAGTTGGAAGAGTCTGAATCGAAGAAGTTGAAAGATCTGCCTTAAATGAGGTTCAGAACGCGTCTCGGAGAGAAGGAGTCGGGTCTGAAGAGGGAAGAAAAACGGCTGAGGGGTAGAGAAGGAGGCTGAATCGAGAGGTTTCTGTGTATACGAGACTAAGCTATGGCAAAATGAAGGATCTCCTACGGAGTTAAAAGCTCGGAAATCGACCTTAGCGACCTGAACTCGTTCATTTCTCGACGACCTTCTCGTCCCAAACCCGAAGCAGAAAGAGCGCGTCCTTCGACTCGCAACTCATCCCAGAAAGTTGATCTGACTTTCCAAAGTACTTCGGAACGCGACTTGGAAGACGAGCTGTAGGAAAGTGGAGTTTCTGAGGGTCGTCAGCTCGACTCACCTTGTGTGAAGGCGACGGTGTTGGACGAAGAGAAACGACGACGACGACGCCCGTCCAAGTCCTTGAGGCAGCTGGAAAAGTAGAGAAGGTGGTGGAAGTAGAGTCAGTGGTCTTGAAGGAGGTGCTGCAGAGAAAGGAGCGTGAAACTGAACTCTTCTTCAACCTCACAACGAAGCAACACGTCCGCGTCGAAAGAAAGCCAGTCTCTCGTCAAGCACTTCCACGCCGCCGGTTCTAGAACCCAAGTCGTCCCAGAACGGATAATAGAAAGAGCAGAAGGAAGGCAACCAGCGATCCTGATTCGCTCGCTCGCTCAAGCAACGACGACGGCAACAGCGCGACGCGTTTCAGATCTCTCGCACAACGAACGGCGCTCGTCTTCTTCTCGAGCGCGTTCTCGCCTCCATTCGTCTTCTTCTCGTCGCCACCTTCCACGCCATACTCCCAGCCACGAGTCGTTCGAAAAAAAGGAATCCACTTTGTATCCAAGAAGAGAACCGAGAACCAAGCTCCAGCACAACGAGGGATCGAGAACAAACGTCTCTTCCCTCCTCCCTTCGTTTCCCTAAGCGCAACAGCACCGACACTTTCTCTACTACACATCTCACAGCTTTTTGTTTTGTTTTGGTTCGTTTCGTTAGGGTTTCGGGGAGGGAAGGAAGGCTGAGAGAGGAAAGCGGGAACGGAAGACGAGACGATGAGATTCGTGTCTTCTCGAGAAGGAAAAACGCGAGAATGCTGAACTTACGAGACGAATCGACCTAGTGCTTTCTATCCGGCAACCACTCCCTGAAGAGTCCATCGACCGACTTGAAGATGAGGTGTTGAGGGAGGGAACGAATGACTGTTGAAACGAACGACGAGAGGTCAGTTTTTGTCTCGTTCCCTTCCTTCTCTGCTCTTCTCTTGAATGAAGGGTTCCTTTCCACTCACTCTCCGAAACCCTATCATCCACCACCCCCTTCTTCACCCCAGCCTTCTCAGCCATCTCGTTCGTCAACCTCAACAACGCCAACACACTCAAGCTGACATGGTTCTGTCCCTTGGCGTAGAACCCTCCCTCCGTCACCGCGCTCGCCAGAGGTCCGTTCAGCGAGGAGGGAGTCGTGATCGTCTGCTGGTTGGAGTTGGAGTTGGAGTTGGGGTTGGAGGAGGAGGAGGAGCGATCTCCTCGAACGAGACGGAGGAGAATCTCAAAGATGTGGTCCATTTCGGTGAGATGGGTTTTGACGAATCGACGACGTTCTCGAGCTGTTCCGGCTGTGGAGTTCATGGCCCAGGAGTCGAGAGTGGATTGGATGGTGGGTGGGTGGGGAGCCTGAAGAAACAAGCCCGAAAGGAAGAAAGAAAGAAGTTAGATTTCGAGTTTCTGCATCGCCGTCTTCACTTCTCCTTCCTCGCCTCTCTCCCCACTACTCCTCCCAAAAAGAGATCTCCAAACTCACCTGCTCAGGATCCAAAATCTCAAACTTCCCTCTCCAAGCCAATCCTTTCCCTCCCTCCCTCTTCCCCGGCGCTCCGAAGATATCGTTCAACCAATCCTCCACGTTCCCCGTCTTGATCCACTTGGGTTCACTGAGCGGTTTCTCCTGATCGAGGTAAGCGATGATCTTGAACGTGTCGCATCGAAGTTCCGGGTAAGAAGCGTTCGGATCCGAGGTAGGGGTGATGAACTGATGGATGGGAGGAGTCCAACCGGCGGTAGGATCGGTGACGCCGTCCCACATGTCTTCGAGGGCTTCGAAGTCGACGGGACGGAAGGTTTCGGTTTCTTCGTCAAGAAGCTCCATCTGTGAGTGAGAGAGAGGTGGAAGGAGAAGGAGGTTAGCTCGCGAGAGACGCGACGAACGAGCCCGAAGATGAAACGAAACGGGAAGGCGAAGCGAAGAGAAAGATCGATTCGAAACTCACGAGAATACCACGACATATATCCCACCGACGCTTATCCACCTTCTTCTCTCCTCCAGCGACCTTCTTCTTCTCCTCTTTGGCCACCGTCGTCGAGCCAGAAGCAGGAGCAGGCGAAGGCGTAGGAGTCGCGTCCTTCTTCGTCGTCTTCTCCTCCTCCTCAGCCTTCTTCTCTCCCTCTCCCTCGGTCTCCTCAACAGCCTCAACCTTCACCACCACCCCCTCCTCTCCTCCACCCGGCCCAGGAGCAGGCGTCGACTCCTTCATCGGCGACGAAGCTCTCTCTCCCGCAACCTTCGCCTCCACCTCTCCCTCTCCCTCAACGTCTCCCTCAACCTTCACCGCTCCTCCTCCCTCCTTCTCTCCCTCCACTGCCCCCTCAATCGACTTCATCGTCGTCTCACTCTCAACTCCCTCCTCGACCTTCGTCTCTTCCTCTCCCTCCCCTTCCTCCCTCTCCCTCCTCCACCGAATCGTAAACTCCACCTTCCCCTCAGCTCTCGAAACCCGCACCCTCTCCACCACCTCAGCATCAATACAGATCCTCCTCGTGCACCGTTCATACAGGATCGACACCCGATTCGCAGACGGTTCTGGACCATCGTAGACAGGGTAGTTCTTCTCCTTGATCCCACTTGGAGCAGCGGCGGAATTCTGAGGAGCAGTGGTTTTGGATCGAGAGGATGGACCGAGGATTTTATTGGAAGCGGACATGTTGGGGGGAGGAGGAGGAGGAGGGAGGGAGGATGAGATGGGGGAGGGAGAGGCGAGGGGTGTGGACGTGAGGGAGAGCGTGGTTGACGTTGTGGGTTCGAGGGCGGAGGGGAGGGTAGTGGATTCGTCGGCGGTGGTAGGAGTTTCAGATTCGACGTTCGTGATGGAAGAAGAGGAAGGATCCTCCTCGGTAGCGACGACGGCGACGGAGGGAGGTTCGAGGGTTGTTGAAGAGGAAGTGGTAGGTTCGACTGAACTTCGAGCGCTTGTCATAGAGATATCTCCAGCTGCGTCGTCCTCGGGAACATCCTCGGCGGCGGTGGCGTCTGCTGCGACGAGAGTGGAGGAGGAAGGAGGTTCGGTAGAGGGTTGGTCGAGTTTGGACGAAGAAGGGAGAGTTGTCGATTCGACGGCGGCGGTGGAGTCGGATCCGTTGGCGAGAGCTTGATCCTCCTCGACGACGACGGAAGTCTTCTGCTGCTTCTCTTCCTCCAACCTCAACCTCTCTGCCTCCTCCTCAATCTGCTGCTCCACATCCTCCAACAGCGCTCCAACCTCACTCTCCTCCATCGGCGCTCCGTCGAGATCCTCCTCCTCCTCGTCTTCCGCTCCATTCACGCCCGTCTTCAACGACTCTTCCCCAGCAGCAGCCTGCTCCTCCTCCGAAACCTCGACGATGGTAGCAGCAGGAGGAGCAGGAGGGGGAGGAGGAGCGACGTAAGCCGGAGCGGGTCGTTCTCTCAAACCTTCGATTCCTCCTCTTCCTCGCTTCTCTCCTGGTCCGTGGCCGGCTGGGGAGTCGAAGTAGATTCGAAGTCGACTGATCTCTCGCGTGGTGGATCCGACAGAGTCCGAGTTTTCTTTGCCGTGGGTCATGAAGTAGGAGTTTCGATGTTTCGTTGGGTGGGAGGACGCGGAGGGCGAGGAAGGAGAGTCGTCTTTGGTGAGGTGGACGAACAAGCGAGAGCGAGAGAACGAAGTTAGCGGCCGCAATCCTTCTTCTTCGAAAGAGAAGAGAAGAGAGAGAAGAAGAAAGCTCGCGACTCACCACCAACGTCCGATCCTGTCCCATCCGCCTTCCTCTTCTTCCCTTCCTCCTCCCTCTCCTTCTCCGGCACCGCTCCCCACTTCCACAACAACTCCGGCAGCTCTAAGCCAACGATCTTGAAGTCCGTCAACGTCCTTTTGGAGTCTTCCTTCTCCTTCAGACGAGCCTTCTCGGCGGCAGCAGCAGCGAGCGAAGCAGCGGAGTTGGCGTTGGCGTTGGCCGAGGAGGAAGAGTTGTTGTTGGCTCCTCCTCGACCTCCTCCTGGAGCGGCTCGAGGACCTCGAGGAGCGTCGGCAGTAGACAGGTTGGCTTGGAAGGCTCCTCGACCACCTGTGCAAAAAGGAAAACGAGGGAGGAGGGAAAAGGTGAGTGAATGGATGAGCTCGACGCGAAGGACGACGCCTCCCTCGCCTCGACTCGTTCAAGAGTTTCCGAGCCGAGCTTATAGTCAACGATATAGAGAGAGAGAGACCAAGAACGTACCTCGTCCCCTATATCCACCTCTATCTCCCCTCCCACCCAAACCTCCCAACCCTCCTCTTCCCAACCCAGCTCCTCCCATCCCACTCCCAGGAGGAGGACTGTTCCTGCTCCCTCCTCTGCCACCTCTCCCACTCCCACTCCCACTCCTTCCCAACCCTCCTCCTCCTCCAAACCCACCCGACGACGAAACAGACTGATCATCGTACCCTCTTCCTCCTCTCGAGGACTGCGAAGAAGACGAAGCTCCTCCTCCTCGTCCGCCTCGACCCATCGACATCGACATACCCAACCCGTCCCTCCCATCCCCGCTGGTCAAAGGAACTCCTCCTCCGGCAAAGTACTCCCCACCAGCACCAGCTCCACTCCTAGGTCCGTAGCCACCACCTCCTCCTCCGAGAGGCATCGAGTTGACTCCAGCTGGGTTGACGGGAAGACCAGAGGGTCTCGAGGCGTACCCGTCCGACTCTGGAGGTCCTTGATGATCGAATCTCGGTCTCTTGGCTGGTGGGAACCCGGACGACGATGACGAAGGGCTCTGGTGACCTCCCATGGGAGTGGAGAGAAGAGCGGCTGCTGAAGCTGCCGTGGGAGTTCTCGGGAGATGGGAAGGAGGAGCTGGGATGGCTCGTTGAGGAGGTCCCGAAGGTCGAGAGGGGAACGAGGAGGGAGGTTGTTGAGGTTGGTAGGAAGATTGTTGCTGCGGAGGGTTGGGGTTGTAGAGAACTGGACCTCCTTGGGAGTAACCGACGACTTGTTGAGCGTAGGGAGGTTGAGGTTGCTGCTGCTGCTGCTGGGGAGCGTAGAGAACCTGCTGCTGCTGAGGAGCTCGTGGCTGTTGTTGCTGCTGCTGCTGCTGAGGATGGGGAGGAATAGCGTACTGCTGCTGCTGCTGTTGTTGTTGTTGAACAGGCATTCCGTAGGGGTTCGCGTAAGGGGAAGGAGGAGGAGGTTGGGGAGGTTGAGCGTATCCGTAGGCAGCTGGGACTTGCATCGGCTGGAGGGAGACGAAGAAAGCAGGAAAGGAAAGAAGGACGAGTTAGTATAGATGAGAATGGTTTGTTTCGGCTTGAGTCTAAGGAAGAGGTCGAAGAGAGAAGGGGAAGGGAGACGAGGTGAAGATGGAACGGAGACGGAAAAAGTTGAGGTCGGAAGAAGGAGGTAGAGAGAGAGGTAGACTCACAGGTTGCTGAGCATACTGAGGGACCGGAGCAGGCGCAGGAGGTCGAGCAGAAGCTGCAGCTTGAGCCTGAGCTTGTTGCTGCAAGAAGAGAAGAGAAGAGAAAAACGAGAGACGGGAATTCTGGTCAGCTTCATCATCTCTCCTTCTCTCCTCCTTCCCTTCCCTTCCTCTCTCTTTCTCCCACTCCCCCTTTCTCCCCTACTCTCTCGTTATCAAAGGATGGTATACTAACCTGGTAGTACTGCGCCCATGCTGCGGAGTAGTCCGGAGCGGCCTGTTGAGCTGCAGGCTGAGGCTGGTGAGGACCTGCTGGCATCTGAGGTTGCTGCTGCTGCTGCTGAGGGTGAGGAGGGAGAGGGGGAGCTCCGTACGAGGACGAGTGAGGTCGTTTGTTGTTCATCACAAGATGCTCAGAGAGAGCAGAAGAACAAGATCAAGAGACAACGAAGGAACGAGGGAGGGAGGGAAGGAGGAGGAGGAGGGTGGTCGTTGGAGGAAGCCCGCGAGGAGGAGTCAAGAGGTCATTTCGTTCGACGTGACGACGGGCTTTCTACTGTTTCTCGTATAGATTTTCCTGTTTCCAGATTCACACAGAGGTGCTCTCGTTGGTCTGCTCTTTCTTTCACACATCCACGAGTCGAAAAGTGAAACAAGAAGAACCATAAAGATCGAAGCAAAAAGACGAAAGAAGAGAAGCGAGAAGGATCTGCGAGACGAAGAAAGAACGAGAATGAAAGGTCAGTACATCGTTCTTCTCGTCTTCACTCGTATACATGTCGCTCGAAGGGTGTGGTAAGGGTAGGATGGTGGTAGTAGAAAAGGGATCTCGAATCTTTGTTGTTTCAGGGCGATTCTGAATAAACAATCATGGAAGGGAACCAAGTGGTCCCCTGCGTATGAAACAGCTTCTAGTTGTGTGTGTTTTTTTAGTTTTGCTTCATCCTTCAAAGATTCGAGGGTTAAGGTGGGTGTCGTAGGTGTGGGGCGAGGGTGTGGTGAAGGGGGTTGAGGGAGGAAGGGAAGGGAGGGAGGAGGGAGGGAGAGAGGGAGGGAGGGAGGGAGGGATGGGTTGGAGAGAATGAAGACAAAAGAGAAGGATATACTCACAAAGTTCAAAGAGCCAAAAGTTAGCTGAGGAAAGAGAGCATCGAAAGGAGGAGGAGAGAAGAGGGAGATGGGAGAAGGGGGAGGGGAGGAGGGTGATGGGAGGAGAGAAGAGAAGGAAGGGGAGAGCCAGTTTTTGAGCTTCGAAAGGCCAAAACAAGGCTGTAGGGGCTGATTCACGAGGGCGAGATGCTGAATCTTGATTCGGGTCGTTCGGGGTGGCAGATCTGCGAGGAATCGAGATGAAGATCGGAGAGAAAGGTCGGAGATTTATGATCCGAGAAAAATGAAGAAAAATGTCCAAGATCGGAGGCGAAGGGAAAAGTCGAAACTCGCGAGCTCGAGCTTCCTTTCCTTCTGTCGTCCATCATCCTCTTTTGCACTTCTCTAGTACTTTTGCTGGTTCCCAATCTAATCTCATGTCACAAACGTCTTTTTCTTTCTTTTCTGAATCCTCTTCTTCCTTTCCAACCCCTCTACAGCCACCTCGAGCCTTCCGTTTCTCAGCATGTCTTCTCCAGTAACACTGAACCGTGAGATACCTGTCCCTTCGCGACTGGCGCGACAGAGACCAGCGAAACAAGAGCCGGAAATGCTCGCTCGACGCGTCTTTTTTCTTTGCTTTTCTCTTCCCTCAGTCTCCTCGTCCTCAACCCTCTTCACTTCTCCCTCACTACTTCACGAGGTAGGCCGCGTACTCTGATATTTCCCATGCCGTGCTTTCTCCTCCCTTTTCTTAGCCTCGACGACTTCCCTTCTTCCACGAACTGTACGACGCGCGCGTTCTACGACTTCCTTCTTGGAGAAAGGAGCTGAATTCAACGCTCATCATTCCACTGTATCAGACCTACACCCTTCCTTGGAAAAAGTTTCCCCCCCTGGTGAAAAACAGAAGAACCATTCGACCCACGCGAGCCTCTTCGCCCATCGCCGCGACCTCTGCTTCTTTACGTTTTAGTTTCTCTGATTTCATCTCCTTGCAAACTTCCATGATCTATTTCCCCTCCCTCCTCCTCCTTCTCCTCTCAACCACCACCACTAGTACTCTCACTCTCGCCTCCCCCCTCTCGCAACAAGCTCCCTTCGGCTCCCTCCCACTCGAATCAAGCTCACCTTCATCTTTCATCATGACCTCCCCTTCGACTGTCCTCTTGCCTCACGACCCTGACCACGCAACCTACTCCAACTACGTTTCCGTTGAGACGACGCATCTGCATCTGGACTGGACGATCGATTGGGAGAAGCAGCTTGTTGGGGGGAGTGTGAAGCATGAGATGAAGGTCGTTGGGGAGGAGGGTGTGAAGGAGGTCGTGCTTGATACGAGGGATTTGGAGGTTGGGAGGATTGAGGTTGAGGGGGTGGAGGTTAAGGTGAGTGAGAACTTTGGTCGTAGGGCTGGAGTGGTGTGTGAGATGGAACCTGAGGGGGGCGAAAGAGCGATGGAGGGGAAGAAGAGAGGAAGGAGGAAGAAGCTCGACTTTCAGCCCTCCTTCCTTCCTTGGACTCTCCTCTGTTTCTGCCCGTTCGGCTCTTCTTTCGTGCTTCTTTTCAGCATTAGTGTCTCGTAGAATATCTTTCTTCCCGTTCTGACTATTCTTTAACGCTCTGCTCGGCTCGATCTGCTCCAACAGTACACCATCTCCTCGTTCCACGAGGTTTTCGGTTCAGCCCTTCACATCCCTCTTCCTACCATCTACGCCAAAGGCTCGACCTTCAGCGTTCTTATCAACTACAGCACCACCTCGGATTGCTCAGCTCTAGGATGGTTGGAAGCTTCGTAAGTCCAACTATCTTCCCCGAAACCTGCTCTTTCCTCTCCTTCTCGAAGCCACCTCCCCCCTCTGACCTTCTCCACTCCCCTCCCTCTCTTCGTTCGTCTCCCAGCCAAACCAAAGGCGGCTCTCACCCCTACCTCTACTCTCAATCCCAAGCCATCCACGCTCGATCCCTCATCCCCTCCCAAGATACCCCCTCCATCAAATCAACCTACACCGCGTCCGTTCACTCGACTCTCCCCGTCCTCCTCTCGGCCATCAGGATCTCTCCTCCCCTCTCCGCTCCCATCGAGGCCGGAGGAAAGAGCGTAGAGTACAAGTACGAGCAGAAAGTCAAGATTCCTAGCTACCTTATCGCTCTCGCTGCTGGAAACTTGGTCTACAAGGAGATTTCGAAGGAGGGTGAGAACGGCGCGGCTTGGAGGACGGGAGTTTGGAGTGAGGTGAGTACCGAGCTTGACTTCTGTCGATTCTCGAGCTACAGCGATGAGCATGCTGACCTGGTTTTCTTGATGTTTCGTGTTCGTCGCTACAGCCTGAGCAGATCGAGGCTTCGCACTGGGAGTTCAAGGAGGATCAGGCCAAGTTCGTCGCTGCCGCTGAGAAGCTTACTGGACGATCCTACGATTGGTGAGCAGATTATTTCTCCTCTCATTTATATCTTACGTCGCAAAGATCTGAGCTGATCAAGTCTCTTTCGGCTTTCCATCTTACAGGGGAGTCTACGACGTTCTCGTCCTTCCTCCCGCCTTCCCTTGTTCGTCTTCAACTCTTTCTTTCTCGCTGCAACTTCTCTTCTCACGCTTGACTGACGCAATCTCTCATATCTATATCTTTCAGACGGTGGAATGGAGAATGTGAGTCGGCCGCCGTATCAAACGCTCGAGAAAAGGGAAAGAAGACTTCAACTCACCTGCTCCTTTCGTCTTTCTTCCCTCCCAGGCTTGCCTCACCTTCGCCACCCCCACTCTCCTCGCAGGAGACCGATCTCTCGTCGATGTCGTCGGTCACGAGATCTCTCACTCGTGGTTCGGAAACCTCATCGGATGCTCGTCGTGGGCGTGAGTCTTCCGTTTCTCCACTCTCACTCTGCTCTTGACGCGTCGGACGTCTCTTGAGCTCATTTTATTTTCCTCCTTTCGGTTCAACGCAGCCACTTTTGGCTCAACGAGGGATTCACCACCTACCTCGAGCGACTCCTCGCTCAGACGATCCACTCTCCCGCCGAGCGAGGTCTCTCGTACATCATCGGAGCGAAAGCTTTGGCGGACGCTCTCGAGGGTTTCGAGAAGAAGGGAAACGGAAGGTTCCAGAGGCTCGTTGTTCCTTACCAAGAAGGAGAGGATCCTGAGTAAGTCTCCTTTCTAGTACGTCGACTCTCTTTCCTCCTCGACTTAACCCTGATCTTCGACGACCTTCTTCCCTTTAGCGACGCCTTCTCCTCGATCCCCTACGACAAGGGATCCAACTTCCTTCTCCATCTCGAGATCACCATGGGAGGGCTCGACGTCTTCCTCCCTTACGTCCAATCCTACGTCAAGACCTTCGCCGGACTCTCCATCTCCACCGATGACTGGCGAGCTCACCTTTACGACTACTTCACCAAGAACGGAGGTCCCGAGGCCGTCAAGAAGCTCGATGGAGTCCAGTGGGACGCTTGGCTGAACGGAGAGGGAACCAAGCTTCCGGTTGACATGAGCAAGTTCTACGACGCGAGTCTCGCAGATGCCGTGAGTCTTCTCCCTCTCGCTCCTCTTCTTCTTCTTATCGCCCTTCTGACTTCCTCTCCATCGTTTCTCAGGCCTACGACCTCGCAGCTCGATGGGCTGCCGCCGGTTCGGACGAGAAGAAGCTCGCCGCTTTCTCTTCGAAGGACATCGCCTCGTTCGGAACTTCGCAAACCGTCGTCTTCCTCGAGAAGCTCGAAACCTCGGTCATCTCTCCTGTAGCCGTCGCCAAGCTCGACGACGTCTACAAGCTCAGTCACGCTGGAAATGCTGAGACTGCTCTTCGGTTCTACGAGGTTCGTCTAGTACTCGCTATCCCGTCTTCGCTCCTCCCTTCTTCCAGAGATGCAAACGGCTCACTCGCTTCCGGTCTCTTACAGATCGCTCTCGCCTCCGGCGACGCCTACGCTCAGCAAGCCTCCGTGTGGGTTCAGGACAAGGGAAGGATGAAGTTCTGTCGGTCAGTCTCTCGCCTCTCAGTTCTTTCTCTCGTCTCCCCTCCTCTCGTCGCGCTTTTATGTGATCGCTGATCGTTTTTTACTTTCATTCAACAGACCCATCTTCATCGCTCTCAACAAGGTTGCGCCCGAGTTGGCCAAGTCAACCTTCAAGGAGCACGCTGGATTCTATCGTTCGTTGCTTCCCTCTTTCTTCTCGTCTCGCACTTTGGATCTCCCTCCCCTCCCCTTTCTTTTGGTCGAGACGCGACGCTGATCGTCGTTCTCACTTCTGTTTCTTGGGTGTCTGAATTCGAAACAGATCCGATCGCCAGGAGGATGATTGCGAAGGATTTGGGAGTCAAGCTTTGATAGATAGAGGGAACAAAGAAGAAAAGGAATGAGAGTTTGAAACGTCAAAGTCGTCTCAGCTTCGAAAGTTGAAGATTCGACGCGTTTAGTGAGAGCGTGCCTTCTTCAGCGGTTGTACTTACTCTGGAATTCACCCACTAGTCGAGCTCCAATGTCTCCCAAGAACAACCCTCAAGAAGGGAACGAAAGAATACGCTCACCCGCGACGGACGAATCCCCTCGTCGCACTCCAACGATATGGAAACGAATCAAGATAATAGGTTTCTAAAGCTGACTCCTGATCAACCTGCTAATCTCTTCCGCATCTCTGTCTCCTAGCATACCCGCGAGCCTGAACGACCGCTCTCCTTCTATCATCGCTTCGTGGGAAGGCGGATTCCTTCGAATGTCCGAGGGAGTTCTCAGAAGAGCGGTAGAGACGACGTCCTTCTTCTTTCCATGAGGAGGTTTGGAGGTTGTTCCAGAAGGGTTGGAGGAGGAGGAGGTTTCAGGGGAGGTGATGGCAATGGAGGAGAGGGGTTCAGCGAGGCCGTCGTCGGTGGGAGGTGGGGTCTTGAGAGGAGCTGGAATGAGGTGGAAGTGAGCCTGTTTGTTTAATTTAAGAAAGAAGTCAGAGTGAGAGATGTGGAACGTTGAGTTGACGAGGTGTCGTGTCGTGTACGGACGTGGTTAACGGCTTGAGCGTAGCCTGGGGGAAGAAGAGAAAACGGAGACGGGGAAGGTCAGATCCGTCTTCCATTCTTTAAGGATCGAGCTGCCTGAAGAAGACAAGCTCTGTACACACCTTGGTTCAGAACGATGTTTAGATCGGGGTTGTTGAGACCTGTGGAGTAGCAGGAGAGGAGAGAGAAGACGGTGAGCAGACTGCTTTGAGGGAGAGCGACGGGAGGGGGAGGAAGGCTGAGGCGTGGAGGAACGACTCGTGGACCAGACTCACCTAGACTCAGAGCTCTCGTCACTTTGGGCAGAGCTCGACCCAAGGCAGCACCGATATCCTCTGGTAAATCTGATATCCTGGGACAATGGAACCTGGGAAGAAGGAAGGGCGAGAGGTAAGTTTCCACGACGGAGGAAGGGAAGCTGAGCCCGCCTCTCCTCCCTCCCTCACTCCCCTTTCCGTCTCTCTGGCAAGCTGACGTTCCTGGGACTCACTTTGGGATCAGGAGAACGTGTCCTCTACGGAGAGGCATCTTATCTGCAAGAGGAAATGTGGTCAGATCTTTGTGGAACATCAAAACCTTCTCGTAGAACCGACCTAAGAACGCTACTGTGGTCTCGTCCTCCCATATCTTGAAGGCCTTCGTTGTTCCCGCGACGATTTTGCAAAAGATGCACGAAGTATCACTATCTTCCTCCCATACCGGGAGACCTTCTTGCGCTGCGAGGATGTAGGAAGTCATTTGGCGGTGTTGTGGTTGGATGGCAGGACTGGAAGGTGAGCTCAACGAGACCGAAAGCTGAACGTTTCAGCCGTCCCGCTCTTCCTTCCTTCAACGGTCATCCTCCAAAACTCACTTTTCTCTCAGCGATGTCCAAATCTCTCCCTCTAGATTTCAGCAGCAACGTCCCAGGATTCCGCGGACACCTCTTCCTCCAAACTGGACGGAGGGAAGAGAAAGGCTTCCTCCGATGATCAGTCGAGCTGAACTCGACCTGCGCAAACGTCGCCCGCTCTTACCGCCCCTGGCCCTCGAAGCAGACGGACCTCTACAATCAAGAAGACGAACGAACTGGGAAGCTATGGGGAAGCAGATCTCCGTCCGGAAGGATATAAGGAGCGGAAGGAAGGGGAGGAAGGACTGCGAGCTTCCAGGCTGTCGAGGTTTGGGACTCGTTTCTCTCCAGCTTTCCTTCGCTTCGAGGATGGGAAGCTCTGACTTCGCTTCCTTTAGATTCACAGAGAATATTTGTTGATTCGGATCTCGATGTGAGTGAGATTCAATCGAAGAACACAGGGGAGAAGAAAGAGGGCGAGAAGCTGCTCCGTCGGTCAAACGAGGTTGAACACTGACCGCTCTCTTCCCCTCACCCTCTCTACCGCAGTGCTATTCCCGGTCAGTCACAGCAAATCTATTAGGGCTCACTTTACTGTAATCCGAGAGCGCGTCAGGGGAGGTTCGAAGGTCGTGAGCTTCACATGTGAGTAGACGCCTCGTCTTTTGCCACTTCAGCCGCGTCTGCATTCGCTCGTTCTCTTTTAGCTTCCAGCTGGACCTCCTGCAGCTTTTCTATGACACCCCGTCATCCCCCTCTTCTTCTTCTCCTGCACCAGAGCTAAAGTCGAGGCTGCGAAGCTTCGTCGCGTCGCGAAGTGATCCCGTCCTCAAAGTCGCCTTTTGGACGTCTTCGCTGCATCTCGTTTTCCAGGCATGCCTGATTCTCCCTGAACAATCTTGTGCGTTACATAGATGCATAGATGCGCTGTTTTCTCCCAGCTCAGCGATCGTTCAACATGAACTAACAGCTCCGACCTTCTCCCCTCCCCCTCTCTCCCTCTTTTTCGCCCTTTGTTTTTCCTTCAGCTCGAGTTTCTCCCGACGACCAGGATCCCTCATTCGTTCCTCCCCCCTCGAGCGTTCGTATAAAGAAAACCTACTCCTATCCCTCCCACTTTGGGGCTCGGTTCGACTTCCTTCCCTCCTTGCAATCCAACCAAAGCCCCCCTCGCCCATCGCATCCCTTCAAGCTCGCCACCACCCTCCTTTCCTCTCTCGCCCAGATGGCTTTCTTCCGCTCCAGCTCGACCCCCAACCTCGTGGACCTTCGTCGTCCTATTAGCTCTCGCCGGCCATCGCTTGAGAGGTTGAGGTCCAGCGAGAATGGTGTAGGCGTTCGCGGAGTCGTCGGAGGAAGAAGAGGTTCGAGTCCTCCTGTGTCGAGCTCGCTCGGTGGTCCTCCTCCTGCAGCGGCGGTGATGGAGATCAGGGTCGGAGAGTACAAGTTTAGGACAGATCAGTGAGTGCGACAGACTCATCTGGGAGGGGAAGAAGTCAGAGAGGAAGAGGGAAGCTCATCGACCGTTTCCTCCTTCGCCGTAACAGGAAGCTCGGAAGCGGCTCTTTTGGTGAGCTTGTTTCTTTCCTCCTTCGCTCGCCTGAGCTGATAGGACTCCTCTCTCGCAGGCACGGTATTTGCTGGAGTCGAGAACAGGACTGGTCGGCTGGTAGCAATCAAGATTGAACCGTTGAGTCAACTTCGATTTCGTTCATCCGAGGAGGCTCCGTTTCGACTCGGATTTCTTCCTCATCTCTGACTTTTTTTTCGTTTGGGATTTCAGGGTAGGTCGAGGACCAGGTCTTCTCGTTCACGAAGCGAACGTGATTCTCGCTCTCGCAGGGGGAGATGGGATGCCTCGGTTCGTACGAGACCGACTCAGATGAGCTCGTTGTTCGTCTTCGCGAGGCTGACCTCTCCTTTCTTGTTCTCCCTTCATCATTCAGATATCTCGCGTTCGTATGAGACGAATTCTCATCCCTGCAATATCTCCCAGAGCTGACTCGATCAGATATTTACAGCTGGGCCGTCGTGACGCTTCCAATCTCGGCTCCTCGTTCTCGACCTCCCTCGCTCGTCACTTCCCCTCGTTCGACTCCTCCCACAAGTCCAACATTGACCGACTACTCGGTGATGGTCACGGATCGTTTGGGACCTAACCTGGAGACCACCTTTGCTCAAAACGGACGGAGGTTTCGGCTGGAGACGCTGCTAGCGATCGCGGTTCAGCTGGTGGAACGCGTCGAGTTTATTCATTCTCGTGGATTTTTACATCGGTGAGCTTCACCTTCGTCTTTAACTCGTAGAGAATTCACTAAAAGTTTATTTTTTTTCCTTCCCAGGGATCTAAAACCGTGAATTCAGCCTTCAAGGCTTTCGACTCGAGAAGACAGCGCTGACCTCGTCTTGTTTCGCCTCCAGGGACAATGTCGTCGTCGGTCTCGCTGCTCGAGATGCCGGGAAAGTCTTCATCGTCGACTTTGGATTTGCTGAGGCTTTCAAGACCGGGGGAGTTCACATACGACCTCGAGAGGGAGGAGCTTTGATTGGGACTCGTGAGCTCGACTCTTTAACCCTCGTCGCGTTGAAGTCCTCGAGCTGAACGCCGCTGCCTTCTTTCCCCTCAGAGATGTTCATGTCACGAGCCGCTTCTCAAGGACTACAGTCTTCCCGAAGAGAGTACGTATTCCTCTCTCTCTCATTCACAGGCTCGAGTCTGATCGCCCTTTCTCTTCACCTCGTTCCCAGCGACCTCGAGTCTCTCGGCTACATCCTCCTCTCGTTCTTCGGGCCACTTCCTTGGTCCCCTCTCGCTCGACAGATGGATATGCAATACATCCAAGGAGGCTGTAGAATCACCCCTATCGTCACCGCTCTGTTACGCAGGATCGAGGCTGCGAAGGACGGGTATCTGAGGAGCGTGTCGATTCGACGGAGTGGAGATGCTAGGAGGGGTGATGAAGCTGTGAGTCTGTTTCTCGAATTTCCTTCTGCTCTAACTCATAGCAGCGAGCTGAACTGTTCCAGTCAAACCTCCCCTTCTTTCTCAGCTCGCGTCTTACTTCCGACGCGTCTCGTCGCTAGCCTTTGAAGAACGCCCTGATTATGCGTGAGATTCCATCGCTCTCTCCTCTTCCAACTTCCCGATCTCTAAAACTGTTCTTTCCTGTCGTGTGCAGCACTCTTCGGAATGTCTTCCTCCGTTGTCGAGACGCGAATGGGTTTCGTCGAACCTCCCGTATCGAGTTTACTTGACGACGCCGGCGTCTGCTACTCCCACCCTCACGACACTGCATTTGATAGACACGTTCAATTATACTCTAGATATCCACGCTTACTCTCCTCTACCTTGGCTCTCTCCAAATTATTCACGCGCTTCGACAGCGAAGAGGAGTTCCGAGCGATGCTTCGAGTTCTTCGTTTTCAGACACACATTGACGCGCTAGCTTTCTTTGCCTTCTAGGGGTGCTCACGATAATGATAACGACCTTTTGAACGATCTTTTGCCATAATACGTGCCCGCTTTCTCTCTCCTGGTCCGCGAGTTCGACCCGACGCGTCTACGTTCGTTGACTTCATTTCTCCTCCTTTCTCGCACTCTCAAAGTCCAAACCCTTGACATCTGCAGCAGAGCATAGAATACTCGGGCAACATTGAGAACGCCCAGCGAGATCGAAGACATAAGATGGATCTAAAGGAAGGAGACGATTAAAAGTAAAATTGAAGCAAGTGCGGTAGCAAGATCGATTCGAGAGAACGGCATGGATGAGTCGGGGAACATCTGTACCGCAGGATTAAGCCTTGAGGTCCGACCCATCTCCACCGCAGCACATCGAGAAGATTCCTCCGCTCTTCTTCTTGGGAGCAGGAGCGGCGGCTGGCTTCGCGGTCGAGGTCGCAGCAGCAGCTGGAGTAGAGGTGGCGGCAACGGGAGTGGGAGTAGGGGCGGTGGCAGTAGAGGGGACAGTGTAGCCTTGAGTAGAAGCGAGACGAGAAGAGGAAGTCAGCGGAAGGAAGGGAAAACAAGGGAGGATGAGCAATCGAAACGCGAGCTCACCAGCCTCCTTCGTTCCGTTCTCCTTCTTGGGGACGACGGGAGTACCGAGAGACTTAGGCTCCGACTTTCCGTTAACGGCTCCTACGACGTCGGGGACAGCACTGTGAGGAAAAAAAAGAGGGCGGATAGAAGAGTTGGTCAGAAAAGGCGCGGCGACGGACGCGTCGAGCTCCCGAACTTGATTCGAGTCGAGCGAGAGAGCACGGCGAAGGGTTGATGATGGCGCTACGGCTTCGACGAGTGGTTTGTGAGGAGTGAGGGATTTGGGAGAAAGAAAGATCATCGTCTAGAAGACAGACGCCGACTAAAAATCCGTAAAATCCTTCCTTCTCCTCCCTCCCCTCGCCAGCAGTTCAACGTCGGAGGGGGGTCAAGGTAGCAAAAGGGAGAAGCGAAACGTAGATGAAAGGTCGAAAAAGGATTCTCGTCGTGAAGTGATATGGAACAAGAAGAGCGAGCGAAGGGTGGAAGTGGAGGGTTGGTGGTGCGTTTCGAGATGGACTAGCTCGAAACTTACGCGTTCTTTCCCTTGATGAAGGTGTTGACGATCTGGAGGCGAGAATTAGAGAGGAGTAGAGATGCGAGAAGAAGACAAGGGCGGAGAGTGGAGGGAGGGTGAAGAGAAAGTCAGCTATCGGAAAGAGGGTGGGAAAGAGACGCGACGAGAAAAGGATGAACGAACAGTTCCGAAGTTCTCTCCCTGGTACTCGGCGACGACCTTGTCGGAGTCCAAGACGGGAAGGGTTCCCTTGGATCCAGCAACGACGCTGTTCGAAAACGGGTGGTGAGCGACGAGAGCTTGAAGCAGCGACGTGTTGAAAGGAGAAAAGGGAACTCACGAAGCTCCCCAAGGGGATCCACCGGTGATAGTCTCCTCGTTGGAGATCTCGGACTTGGCGTATCCAATCTGAGGAGATGCGAAAGAGCAAAGGGAGATGGAAGCGAGAGTGAGCAGGGTTTCGGAGGGAAAGCGAGGAGGGAAGAAAGTACGAACGGGAACGAAGAGGATGCCGTGGTGAGCGAAGAAGGGGATAGTAGTGAGGACTGTAGTTTCGTGACCTCCATGCTGACCGGCGGCAGAGGTGGCTAGAACCGAGGAGGGAGGGAAACAAAGGGAAGATGTCAGCGAACGGGTTCCTCCGCCGCCAAGAAAACGAGAGGTCGAGCTCACCGATTCCTCCGAATTTCCCGATCAACTTTCCAGTAGCCCAGAGACCTCCAGTCTTGTCGAAGAAAGTCGAGACCTGTGAAGGAAGGAAAGGAAATGTGAGCCGTTGATCGAAGAGGCGAACGAATACAGCAAACGAGATCCATACCTGAGCAGGAGCTCGTCCGTATCGAGTAGGGAAGCAGAAAATGAATCCGTCGAGCTCGGCAAGAAGGTCGGGAGTGATGACAGGGTACTCAGGCTTGGGAGCAGCGTCTGTAGAAGTAAAGGAAGAGAGGTAAGGACAGAAGGTCACGGCCGCCTCGTCCCCATCTCCTCGCTGTCCATCCGGATTTTCCGATCGAGAGAAGAAGAAAACTCACACATCTTGGTAAGGACCTCCTGGGGAAGAGTCTCCTCGAACTATGGACGGTAAAAGTTTGAAAGAAACTCGAGGTCAGCTTCGTTGTTTCCCACACCTCTCCTTCCTCCACCCCTTCTCCGCATTTGAGATTGAACGTTCTAACCTGGTAGAAGATGGCCTCAGCTCCAGATTTCTGAACTCCCTTGAAGACAGCCTCGCTAAGAGCGTTCTGATGACCCCAGGTACTGTAGACGATGACTGAGAGGAGGGAGGGAAGGAGGAGGAAGGAAGGGGAGGAGGAAGGAAGGACAGGGAAGGAAAGGAAAGGGAGGAGATGGTCAGCGGTCTGTCTGTTTCCCTTCCCTCTTTATCTCTCGTCGACTGCAGACCCACCTCCGACTTTGGCGACCATTTTTTCTGAGAAGGGAGGTGATATAAAGGGTAGGGTTTAAGAGAGAGGCGCTGGTGAGAGTGTGGTGGTTTGGAGCTAGAGTGTGACAAGGAAGTTTCGGCGAAGTTTCAGAGGTCAGAACAAAGTTGGAGTGAGTCGGAGTCAGCTGAATCGAGCGTGGGACAGAGGGCCTGGATTTGACAAACAGCACGTTCCTGCAGGGAGGGAAAGCTGATAAAAGCAGGAAATGACAGAATCATTTCGATGGGAACGTTAGGATGTATACTATTTGAATCCCACGCCTGCCTTTCTCGAGGTTGGGAACCGAAGGAAGGGGAAGAGACGGCGCGTTGCGACTTTCGCTCAACGAAGATACCTCGAATGAGCGTCCCCACCATCTTCCCATGGTCAAATCGTCGTTTGGACCGGCTGAAGATCTATCTGGGAGGACACACGTTCATTGCATAGAGCGCGCCCTTCGAGGGACTTGAAAGAAAGACGAAAAGAAATAAAGGCGGCCGAGGGCCGTCGCGTCGTCGATTTCGACTTCAACGCGACCCGCCACCTTCCTTCCCTCCCTCCCTCCCGCCATCTTTCCGCGCCCAAAAGCCACCCCTTCGATTTCTATCCTCTCCAGCATATCTCGCCCAGGGTCCATCCAAACCATCAAAAAAACAGTCCTCTCTCTCTCTTGGAGAGAATTGAAACCCCGTCTGCGCGCGCTCCTGCCCCAGGTTCTACGATCTCAGGGAAGAGAGAGAAGTAGGTCTTAGGAAACGGTGAACAGGGGTTTTTGTGCTTAAAAGGGAGGGGTGACCTGGGCTAGACCGTTGAGCCATACCAGGTCGGTGAGAGGATATCAAAAGTCGAATCTCTTGTACCCTTTGGGAAAGTCTAGCGGCCTACATTCCACCTTCCCTTCGAGACGGGGAGGGTTAGATGGCGAGGTATATAAGTGAAGAACTGGAGGAAGAAACACGAGAATAGAGGAGCAAGGAAGAGAAGGAGGACGGGTCGAGCGAGCCGACGTCGTCTGCTTTTTTGACAGGTTGAATTCTGCAGCATTTACTCTTCCCTGGAACTCGGGAAGCGGCCAAACGAGGTTCAGCTCGGGAAGATGTGTCGAGTCTGCAAGCCAACTCGCGATCTCTCCGAAAGAGAGAAATGGGAGAAGGAAGGAATGAAGTGCTCGTCGCGTTGAAGGCTCATCCATCTCGTCCCCTCTCTTCGCTCCCTCTCTCTCGCACCCTCTTCTTTCCAATCTCAGCCACTCAACTCCAGCTACCTCCTCTGCATAGAATCGTGCAATGAAATGGTGAACGAGGAGGATCTACGGAGTGAACGAAGGCGAAAGAGAGAGAGAGTCAGAACGCAATGAGAACACGGACAGGAAGGGAGAGAAAGGATGGGGTGAAGGCTGGGTGGAAGGAAGCGTACGATTAAGTCAAAGGATCAGTATCAGTGGAGCTGGGAAGAAGAGGAAACGTAGGTCAGCTCAGAAGAGAAGAGAGAGAGGGGAGAGACGCGACGACTCACGTTTCCGTTTCGGTCGACGACTTGACGAGGATGGTGATTCGAGGACGAAGAAGAGAACGCGCCAGTAGTTCGAGAAGATAGGCTCTTGATTTCTCATCAACGACCCAGACGACTACCTCTGATATGTGAGAGTGCTCTTCGTTCACGTTCAGGTCCATCACAAGCCAGTCGAGGACCTCGCGAAGTTCTGAACTCGAGAGATCATAGCAGATTCAAAGATCCCTGTCGATAAGCAGAGCCAAAAGGCCGGACCCGGATCCAAGAAGGTAGTTTTCGAAGAACGCTTCGACGAGGAAAAGTCTCGAGAGACGCGTCCAGTCCGAAAGTTCGACGTGAAGGTACGAAAGCTCTCCTCCAGGAACCCCGACGAGACGGAACTCGACAGGGTCAAAAAAGGGTTCAATCTGGGTGTGGGAACGTCCTTCGGGGATAATGACCTTGAGGGAGTGAAGGGCAAGGCGGCCAGGCGAGGAGGAGGAGGGGAGGTGACAACGGAGGGGTTTGATTGAGGTTTTCTTTCCGCTGTACCGTTGATCCGGGTTGAACGGCTGCTGCTCGTCGTCGATGAAGGTGGGGGAGTGAACGAGGGAGAGATCAAGCCAAGGCTCGAGGTCTGGGTGTCTCTTTTCGGCCTGGAAGAAAGAGAGACGGAAGGGAAGGGGAATCGAAGGTCAGCTCGTCTCTCCTGTGCTTCCTTCCTCGTCCTCAAGCCTCTCGGACCTCATATCGAGATTAAAAGGAAGGATATACTCACGACGAGTATGAGAACTTGGTCAAGCCCTCAGGACCTTTGAAGACGATGTGTCGGTAGAGGAGAGGGGAGGAGAGTTGAAGGAGGGCGAGGGAGAGACCGGACGTCTTTGCGAGTGTGGATTGGTCGCAGAACTTGAGGATTTCCTTCTTGACTTCGGTGGGGAGGAAGGGGAGAGGAGAAGAGGGAGAAGAGGACATGTCTGAGGTTTCGAGGTTGTTGTGGATGGGAGAGAGAAGAAAAGGAGGCAGCTCCTGGCAGCTCGAATCGAGCTCACCAAAAAGGGCGAACTGACTCCTTCCTTCCCTTCTCTCCTCCACCATCGACTCGGATTCCCATCTTCAGCAAAGATGAAGCTCGCCTCTCTCCCCATCCGATCCTTCTCTTCCACTTCCTCTGCCCTCTTCCCTCGTAAACCACCGACAGCTCCGAGATACGCTCTCCCAGATCGTCCTTCTCGAGCTTCCAACTCCTCTTCCCCTCCTTCCTCCTCCTCCGCCCCTTCCTCCTGGTACGCCGACGCTCCCTCCAAGTACACCTCGGACCCTCCCGTAGGATCCTCTTCCACCTCCTCAAACTCCATCTCTTCCCCTCCCGATCCCACTCCCACAGCTCCTCCAGCCTGGTTCCTCCCCTCAACCTCCCCTTCGTCCCTCGACACTGCCGTCGCCTCCCCCCTCCGTCGTCCTTCCTTCCTCCCTCCACCCCCTCGAACAGCTTTCGCCTCGCTCGCTCTAGTCCCCAAACACCCTCCTTCCCTTCCTAAATCGCTTCACCCGCTGTGGGACTACCTCTACACGATGCCCCTCATCGACAACGACTCGGTCAAGTTCCTCGATACGAAGAAACCCGCTCCTAGGACGATTCCGATCCCGGAGTACGAGCCTGTGCACGGAAAGAGGAACAGAGGACCGGTGGATGGAGGGCCTAGTATCGGTGGGTCGGAAATTGGAGGCTGGTGGGACTGGGTGGTTGTCTGTGAGGTGTCGGGGAAGGGAGCGGGAGATGTCCTCAGGACGGAGGGAGCGCTGAGGGAATGGGTGAGTTCACATATATATTTTTGGGTCGCTTGTATGGCTGGAGAAGGCTTCGAAGGCTATATCTTTGTGCTTTGGAGGAGCAGGACGAGCCATCCGAGAGTCGGCTCTTCCCTTCGTCCTTCGTTTTGCGTCAAGCTCACCACTTTTCTCCTTCCTTCCTCCTCCTCCCTTCGCAACCCTCCTCCTCCTCCTCCTCCTCCTCCTTCCTCTCCTTCCGCCCACCTCGTCCTCGATTTGTACAGCTCGTTCGAAACCCCATCAAATTACACGGAACCTCTCGCGTCTCTGAAAAAGTCAAGAAGGTCTCGAAGGGAGAACCAGCGACGGAATGGGGACTCATCGATTCAGAGTGTGGCCTGGTCATTCACGTCATGACGCCTGCTGCTCGACAGAGATGGAGGGTGGAGGGGATCTGGGATAGCTCGCAGTAGGTTTCCTCGTGTGAGATGCAAAGAAACTTGTCCTTTGAGTTTCGTGTGCCGAGAGAGAGAGAAGAGAAGGGAGAACGCGACGCGTCGTTTTGGAGGGAGTCGAGATGCGGTTGAAACAACAGAGGGCTCGCTGCTGAAGTGAGGGATGGAACCAGCGTTGGGTGTCGTCCCTAGGGATGCCAACCATAAGGGACGGCGAGCAGTTCGAGCTTTCACAACGACTTGAGAGAGATCCATTCGTGAACCATGTCCATTCGATTATCCCTCCTTCTTATTTCCTTACTACGACACTACAGCGCTGAACCTTCCTAGAGTGCTTTAAAGCTCCTCCCATCGAGTCAAGTCCATGTCTACCGAAAACCAAGAGCGAGATCAAGGAAAGGTCAGCGAACGTCATCCCAGCCGCTCTCGTTTTCAGGTTGTTTCGTTTTGAAGGAAGGGGAAGAAGAAGGACGAACCTCCGTCAAGGAGAGGGATGACATAAGGGTCGAAGGTCTGTTCACAAAAGACCGAGGACGAGTGAGGGAGGGAAGGGGAAAGAAGAGAGGAGTCAGGACGGAATCGGAGAGAAAATCTCTAGTGCCGGCGGCATAAGGGCTGAAATGGGGTTGAGCTCGACGCGGGGAGAAAGGGAGCTCACCTTCCAGTCTGGAAGGGAAGAAAGAAAGAGAGAAGGAAGGAAGGATCAGTCACAAGATTGAGTTCGAATGAGGTCGGCTCTTTCGCTCCGACGAGACGGGGAAGGAGGAGAGATGGGGTTACAGGAAGGAAGGGAGCAGAAGGCTGAAGGAGAAGGAGGAGAGGAAGGAAACGTACAAGGGTTTCCGAGATGGTACTGCTGCGAGGACTCCTGCTCGTATCGCTCGACGATGCAGAACTTGGTGGCGTCCTGTGAGCGAGAAGAGAGGAAGGGGTCAGCGAAGGAAGGGGAGGGAGGGGAGTGAGTCGGTCGTTTCCCATCTCTCTCTCTCTCTCTTCGCCGACGAGTCCCTACTTCTCCTCCACCCCAGCAGCTAGGAAGCAGGAAAACATAATGAAACACGTACCTTAGGATCCTGCATAACGAACCAGGAGATGGTCTGAGGTACGAAAAAGAGAAAGGTCAGCTTGGGAAGCGAAGGGAGAAAGAACGGAGGAGGGAAGGAGAGAGAGAGAGATGTCGAGCTGACCTCCTTGTCCTTCTGGTAGACGGCGGAAGCCTCAGCAAGCTTAGCGGCGAGCTTGGCCTCGTTTCCCTTCTCAGCTTGCAGGTGGACGACGATAGTGTAAACCATGGTGGGTGAGGAGGTGGGGTTGTTGAAGGGGAGGGGGGTGGGAGAGGGAGGGGAGATGGAACATGGGAGAGGAAAGGAGTTGAGCTCGGCGTTTTCAGTTTTGGTTTTCCAGGACCTGTGCTTTCTGCTTGACGACGATTTACCGGCCTCGTAGAAACTGGCGGAGAAGCTTGTATGCATCTGGGTCTACGCTTCCTTGAGATAAAGTACTGGAAGAAAAGTGTTTGCAAACTCGCTCGCCCTTTCGTCTCCCTCCTTTTCTTTCAAGGTCGATGCCGCCAACATATCCTATACTGCACTGATCTCACGGCAACCACGATATGTATACGAGTCCCTGAAACTATCCTACTGGTCGTCGTCGTCCGTAGTATCGAGTTCACCGTTCAGGAAGCCCACCTCCGCCGAACTTTCACGCTCCCAAGCGGCCTTCCTCTCAGCCTCCTGCTCTCTCTTGATGGTAGCTTTGGATTTCGTTCCACGAAGACTGCAATGGAGAGCGGAAGAGGAGCGTGTAAGCGAGTTCGAACAGCTGATCGGAAACGAGAAGAAAAAGAGGAAGTGAGGAAGAGAGGAGAGAAAGAAAGAGGACGAACGCGTCGTTCTTCTCTCGAGTAGCTCGAGCTTTGAGCTGACGAGCTTCGGCCTTGACGCTGCAGGAAGAGTGGAAGTAAAGAAGAAGGAGGAGCCGAAGTGAGCGTTTGGTGGGAAGAGTGGGAAAGAGAGAGAGATACGAGGAGAGGCGTCGCGCTTTCGGTCGAGAGAAAACTCACATGTACTCTTGTGACCTGCAGCACCACCGTGAGAGCGAAGCGAGAGAGCTTTGACAGCTGCCTCCGAGGAGACCTTCGTTCCTTTTCGGCTGTAGTACTGGAGCTGAGAAAGGAAAGAAGAGAGATGAGTTCGAGGTTGAAGCAAACGAGGCGAGCGACTCGGAGAGTGAGACGACGGACCTCCGCTCCTTCCCTAACTTGTAGGCCCAGCAGTTCTCGATCGGTGAGCTTGTACTTCTCCTTGGCCTCCTGGAAGACCGACAAAACAGATCTAGAGTCAGCCTCGGAGGCGAAGAAAGAACGAAGCACAGAGGAGAACCACTCGCCTTCCTGCTCACGCTCGGTTTGTTGACGACCTCGGAAACGATCTGTCTCCAACCGCTGGGCCACGGATCCCACGACTTGGAACTAGTGGAAACCCTGTTGACTGAGGCTCTGCATATAGTTCGGAAGAAGGCTTTCGAGAAGAGCAAAAAAGGTCGGCGGAGGAAAGGGAGACTCGAGAACTCGAGGCGAAGGAAGAAAGGAGAGAAGACTCACCCATACCGATCCATCAGAGAAAGAGACTCATTCCTCCGGCGTTTCTCATGGTGAGACATGAAACTCTTGATCTGCTGCTGCTTTATCTCCTCCTTCCTCTTCTTCGGATTCTCCGTCCTCTCCCACTCCCACGCGATCTCTCCCTCCTCCTGCTTGGAGAGCTTGACAGGATGCTTCTTCCAGTAGTCGTCGAAGTCCTTCTGTAGCGACTGCTTCTGATCGCTAAGCCGATTCCTCTCGCGGTAGTCGGTTCGAGCGAGTCCCCAACCTCCCCAACCTCCAGCTCCGACGAGAGATCGTCCGCTTGAGAAGATGTGTCGACCTTCGTTGAAGCTCCGTTCAAAGGGTCCGTCGTCGAATCCTTTGAACTCGTAAGGACACCCATTCCCCAAGACCCGCATTTCTGGTGAGTAGGTTTCTTGACGGCCTGGGAAGACGGCTCGGAAGAGCACCTTGAGGACGGGGAGGAGAAGGAGATTGGGAAGAGAGGGAGAAGGAGCGTTAGCTTTGAAGAATCCTTCGCAAAGCAGACACGCGTGAGCTGAGAGAGAGATGAGGAAGTGGGATATACCCACCTGGAACACGACTGAGGATGAGAGGGAAGGAAAGGAAAGGAGAAAAGGTCAGCAAACTCGACGATCAAGAGAGTTCTTGAAGCTGGACGCAACGCACCATCTCGATAGCAAGTCCTGAAGAATCGACAAGTCCCAGCGAGAGCGAGATGATCTCGTAGCTGACGAGCTGCAAGAAGAAAGGATCCAAGAGAAGGTCAGCGAGAAGTCCAGGATGTAGAGATCGAGGTTCCGTTTGTCGAAGCTCATCAACCCTCCCTCCCTGCCTTCCAGGCGTAACTCACATCCAAATCCGAGTCGACGGAGATGATCCTATTCTGCCAAATCAGAAGATAGCGTAAACTTCCGTTTTTGGTCTGAAGATGAGAAGGATTGAGCTCATTGATCCAAAATCTCGACAGGGAATCGACCGAGAGGATCGTCTCCCTTCTTCCACTCCTTGATGTCCTTCCAAACAGGTACCTTCTTCTCGTGAGGCTTCTTGACCTTCTTCTTGACGGGCTGATCTTCCTCCGTATTGTCGATGGCGAGATTCTGGGGTTCGACGACGGCGGAGGAGGGAGAAGGAGGCAAGGAAGAAGATGAAGGAGCAGAGTCGGTCAAGCACGTCGCTTTCCTCTTGCTACCTCGGACTGCGAGAGGATCTGGAAGGGTGGAAGTGGGCGCTGAAGCGGCTGGCAATGATGATAAGGAGAGGTCTGATATTGGTGGCTTGTTAAAAAACGGGTCGATGGACGTTGGGAGGGAAGAAGGAAGGCGGTGGAGCTTGCGTCCATCTTTCGATTTGGTGAGCTCGACCTTTCCTCCCTCTCCCTTCCCTTCCTCCCATCCACAACAACCTCGCGACCTCGAAAAAATGGCCGCGTCTATCTCTTCGCCTCTTCCCTCTCTTCCCATCGAGATCAAGAAGGAGATCCTCAAGTTTTGCGACCCTCCGACTTTGGCAAAGACCTCCTCCCTCTCGCTCGCCTTCCTTCAGCTCTCCTCCCCTCTCCTCTACCGCCATGTCACTATCAAAGGTCCGAGGCAACTCAAGATGATGTTGTCGCTCGTCGTGTGCCTCATCCCTTATGTTCTCTTTCAATAATCAACATTGGGAGTGGAAGAGATGGGACCAGAGAGCGAGCTGGAGCTGACCTTCTTCTTCACCACCCTCCCTCCTTCTTTGTAGGCAGACGACCGACGACCCGAACTAGAACCCTACCTCGACCTCTTCCTCATCCACTCCTTCACCTACGTCGATACCGAACGAACGACAGTCCCTTTCGGCTTCATAGGCATCAACGGCGACCCCTCAAACTCCTTCTTCCTCTCAAAAACAACAAGTCGTCCTCCTCCAGCTCCTCCTCTCTCAAACCCCTTCGCGTGCACACCCTCTCCATCGTCCTCAAACCAGGCTTCCCCCAACTCCAAGGTCTCACCACCCTCTTCGACCCCAGCGTCTTCCATCTTATCGGTCGACCTATCGTGATCTCCAGCAAAACAACCTCGCGTTGTCCTGTGGACCCCTCCGGATGGACGCGTCTTCGCGAGATGATCTTTCAAGACGCCTTCGCTGGGACGAGACTTTTGTCTCTTCCTTGGCCACCGCTTGGAGGAGGAGGAGAGGGAGGGAAGTTTAAGATGGTGTACGATGTGACGATTGCGCACAAGAAGAAGGCTCCGATCTTCTGGATTAGCGACGACTTGATACCGGAGAATGATGCGGAGAGTAAGAATGCGGGCAGGATTGAGAGGGTGGAGATCAGGGTGTGTAATGAGGGCCAGAGGGGGTTGATTTCGGATGAGATGGAGGACTAGGAGCTTGATGGGATCACGAGGGTTTTCGTCAAGTCGACGAGTGATCAGGAGTGAGTCGCGTCGAACTCTCTCTTTTCTTGCGGCCCTCATCTCGTTGTCAAGGTCTCGAGCTGACTCCCACCCTTTGCAACATTTTTAGGAGTGCTCAGATTGAGAGTTGGGAGAACGTGCGCATCGATTGATGGAAGAAGAGCACAGGAAGGGAAGGGATCGCGTCGTGTGTTTCGTCATTTTCCATCTCCGTCCAAAGTCCCTACAATTCTCCACTCTATCTACTCATCAGCCGTTCTAATTTATTTCTACCATATCCGCTCGCTCTGTTCGTTCTTATCAAAGCAGTTTTTCTCTCAAACTTCCCTTCTCGCTTGACATCGTCGAGCTAAACATCTCATGATCGTGAAAGACAAACGATCCTCATCCTCCTCCTACAATCCCTTCCCCAAGACCCCACCAGCTCCAGTCCCAGCACCCTTCCCAGCGACGTGACTGAACGTTCCCTCCTTGAACCATCGGTCGTTTGCAGCCTTGACTCGTTCGGCGGCGGAGAGAGAGGGAGTCGCGATTTCAATACCTGCAAGAAGACAAACGTGAACGAAAACGAGTAAGTACGGAGAGCGGGAGAAGAGGAGGTAGGAAGAAGGAGGTAGGAAGAAGGAGGGAGATGAAGTGAGAGTGGAAGGAGGTGTTCGAACGAACCTTGAACGGGAGTGAATGAAAGACTCGTGGACGTTCCAGAGAGCGCGTCGTTTGTGGTGGAAGATCGACCGAGGAGTTGAGTTCGAAGTCGGTTGGCTTTGGAGACCTTGACTGATGTATCCAAACCAAGCCGGAAAAGAAGCAAATGGTCAGCAAACCTGAGCTCGAAGTCGCGTCGGACTCAACGCCTCCTTCCTTCCCCAGCCCTCCGCTCGGTTGATCACAAAGGAAAGAAGGGAATGATGGTACGTACGTTTACTCTTCTGATCCGTCGCCAACCTGACCTTCGACCCACTCTTCCCAATCATACCCATTCCAATCGTCTCGTCTCCGAATCCTTCAGCCTCCTCCTCAGCCTCTCCGAACGCCATTCGGTTCTGCTGCTTGTGAAGTTCGGTAATCTCCATGGATTCCTTCTCGGCTCGGGCTCTGCAACGAAGAACAATCCAAAACAGGTATGAATCAGCTGATGTTCCTTGATACGCCTTGCGAGAGGAGAAGAAAGATTTGAAAGGAAAGGAAAGGAAAGCAGAGAGAAAAACGACGAGACTCACTTCCTTCCACCTCTTCGCTTCTTCTTGGCCTCATCAGGTCGAGGAAGTGCTTTGGTAACCTTGAGAGGAGCAGGTTCCGACATCTTCTTGAGATGAGCGTCGAGTTTGGTTCGAACGCCGGTACCGTAGGAGCCTGGAAGATGAAAACGGAGACGAAACGCATCGACGCGTCAGTTCTGTGGAACCTTCCGTCCTCTCCTTCCCTCCTCTCCCCCCGACGTTAGCCATCGCGATAGGTAAGTCAGATACGAGCGACTCACCATCTCTCGAAGCCCTCTCCAGATCGATCCTTGCAGCCAAAACGACCTTGGCTCCGACGGTTCGCTGAGCCTTGAGTCGGTACTCCTGAGGGATCTGCTGAACGATGGGGGACTGGTAGATGAATCCAGTGTGACGGAGTTGGGAGTGGGATCCGAGTCCTGTGGAGGTTGTTCGTCGAGCGGCACCGAAGAGCTGTGGACGGTGAGATACGAGGATGGATGGAGAGGAGGGAAGGAAGAGGAAACAAAGGAGGAAGGTCAGTTTCGTGGTTGATACAAGGGCGAGAGATGGCAGAAGAGGTGATTGCAGAGGAGAAAGAGAGTTCGCGTAAACTTACGTAGACGTTGCAAGCAGGTGTTTTGGCGAAAGCTGTCAGACCTCCAGCGACTCCCAAGAGTTTGGCTGCTGTCGAAGTTCCGACGATGGCTGAGAGGTTGGGAGCGAGGATGTTCATTCGCGATTCGACGTAGGTGAAGATCTGATGAGTCGATGGAGAGTCAGGGAGTAAAATAGGGAGGAGGAAAAGAGGAAAGAGAGAAAGGACGTGAGCTCGCGTTCCCTTCCCTCCCAACGAAGCCGCTCCCTCCTCGGCCTCCTCACGTCCAATCACCCCGCGTCGAGCGGAGAAAAAAAAGACGAATAAAAACTCACCTTCTCTTTACTCTCCTTCAACTCCCTAGCAGCCTCACATCCGGCCTTCACCGTCTCCCATTCCGTCTCGCTCAGCAACCTTCCTCTCGTCGCACTCGCGGTCATCGACACGGTCATGATGACTGCTGGACCGAGAATACCGTGAAGAGGAACCTTGGTGAGATCTGGAGCGTTGGCGAGAGTGAGGACGGCGTGCATGTAGGGCCAGGGGTCGGAGACGAGTTGTTCGAGCTCGGGGAAGCGAGGGGAGTAGTGATCTCGGATGAACTGTGAGGACGGTGAGGGTAGAGCGCGAAGAGGAGGAAGGAGAGAGGTGGAAAGGATAGAGACGTGAAGCTGGGTCAGTTGAGAGTCTTTGAGTCGAGGAGAAGGGATGGCAAAGAGAATGGGAGGAGAAGGGAAGGAAAGAAGCTCAAGCTGACCTTGTGCACGATCAGAAGCTCATTCTCGACGTCAACGCTGAGGTTGTTGGCCGAAACGATCAACGAGTACTCTGGGTTCTCCTCCACAGGTCCCGATATATCCTTCGGGGAGGGATTGAGAGTGAAATGGGTGATATCCTGGCAAACAAGAAAGAATCGTAGCTCATCGGTCAGCTTGAGCTCTCTCCTTCCTTCCTTCTCTTCCCTTCTCCCCATTCTCGAGTGCTCACCTTGAGAACATCCTCCAACTTCCTACTCCCCAGCAACTTGGCCACCTTTCCAACCTCGCTCACGCTCTTCAAATCCATCTTGTCCACCACGCTCTTGTCCAGTTCCTCGGTCGGCTTGACTCCTCCAGAAGGCAACTCGATCCCTCCCTCCCCCTCCTCCGCCATCTCCTCGTCCGAGTCATCCAGAAGATCATTCGAGAAGTTGCTTCCGGAAGCAGCTGGAGGAGCGAGATCGTCGAGGGAGTCTTCGAGGGCTTTCCTTTTCGACGGAAGGGAGGAAGGAGGGAGCATCAACCCGGACGAAGACGAGGGTTTGGCCTTGGACGGGGGAGGAGCAGCAGCGACGGCTGAAGTGCTGGAGGATTCGTGATCAGAGAGTTCTTCATCGGAACCGAAGTCGGCGAGGAGCTCGTCGGCGAGAGACATCCTGGAAGAGAAAGAAAAGAAGGGGAGGGTGGCGAGAGGGAGGGAGTTGGAGGCAGCTCGTCGAAGGAGAGAGCAAGTTGAGCTCTCTCTGGAGTTTCGTTGGATCGTAACGTCCACTCCCTCTTTTACAGCGAAGTCTTCGAATGTCGGATTTTACTCCTCACAAGCTCGCCCAAGTCTTTCGACTCTCCCCTGGACTCGAGGTCGGACCCTCAGAAATCGTGCTGAACGAGGAGATCACGGTGGAGATCGAGGGAGAGGTGAGTCTTCTGTCTCCTCTTCCCCCCAGAACTGAATCCTGTACCACTGAGCCTCCTGGCTGTATTTCCAGCTCATAGCCCTCTCTCACCAACGTGAACCTCGTTTCACTTTCTGGGTAAGTAGTACCTTACCCCTCGATCTAGGACGACCTCAAAGAGCTGACCTCCTTCTTCCTCCTCCCTCCACGGTTCCTCCCTCACAGACCGAGTTCACTGCCACCTACCTTCCCTCTCTCCTCCGAACCGTAGTCTCTTACAAGGTCGGAATCGAATATCTGGACGAACTCAATCATCACTTCGGCTTCACGATCCTGCTGGATTGTACGAGCGATGCACTTTCCTTCGACGATGGCGCCTCCTTCTCCCGTTTCGTTCGACTTCGACCCCAGGAAGCCATCGATCTCTTCCAGAAGGCAAAAAAGGCAGTGTGTGCAATGGCTTCTCATAAGGTGAGTCTTTTGCTGCATCGGACTTAAATCTCCTACGTTCCTCTGCTTTCCAAAGGGAAGAGAAAGATAGAGCTGAGCTCGCATTGACTTTCTATGTATTCGTCTCAGGACGATCCACTCTGGACCGCTATCTCGGTGATGAATGGTGCAGAGCGATTTGGAGCACTTCTAAAACGCTTGATCGCAGGATTGCTGGCCAACTTGCCCTCGAGCTTGAAGATTCCCGAGTACTCGAACCAAGATCGAGAGGGCTTTCGAGGCCTTGCGTCCTGGTTGTCGTCGCTGGAGCCCCCTCCTCGAGACGTCGCGCTCGCTCAGATTTTTTATCACGAGCTTGGTCGACCTGAGTCCAAGGTTCAGAGCTGCTTCATTTCGTCTGCTCCTGGGATCTGGTGGAGATGTGAGGCGAAGGCGAGGCATCACGAGCCGGTTGATTGCTTTGAGCTTTCTGTCGGGGTGGAGATGAGGGCGTGTAGTCGAGTGAGTCCCTGAATTCGACATATATCTCTGAAGATCATGACTGACTGAATCTGGTCTTCCTTTGTAGTGTCTCTGCGTTCGATACTGCTCGAGAGGTCCGTCGCGTCTCGATATCTCTTTCTCGCCCACGACTTCCTCATTCCAGGGACTGTAAAGCTGACAAACTTCTTCCCTTCGCTAATCAGAGCACCAAAGAATTGACTGGAAGAGACACAAAAGCTTCTGCTGCAAGCCGAGCTGGTGAGCAACGTGGTCGACGAGCGAGGACGCGTCGGGAGGTTTGGGTTCGAGTGAGTCGAGATTCCTCTTTCGTCCTCTTACTGGCCAGGAGACTGAGACTGACTTTCCACTCCTCTGCCTGTCAACCTCCCAGATCATCCTGCTCTTTCGCTGGTGGGATCCATGTTTGTAAGGACGTTTCCAGCGCAACCTCGTCGCGCGAACTCTCTTCCTCTTTCTTCTTCACCACGCTGACTCCGTTTCCTCTCGTCCTCTCTGTCGTAGGTGGGTGGTATGCTGATTGGTGCAATGCTTTGTAAGAAGAGGGGTCGAGTTGAGCCTGCTGGGAGTGAGAGGGACGCGTCGGTTGAGGACGACGTCGCGGTTTCGATCTCATATACGAGCTAGTCTCCCATGAACTTTTATCCACAACCGCAAGGTAGCTAGATGTTTCAGCTCTCAGCTCACGTTCTCGAGAATTTTCAGTGAACAGGAAGAAAGCGCAGTCAGCTCAGCTCGACCCTTCCTTCCTCCACCTGGCTTCCTCTTGCGACCTTCCCTCCAACTCCTTCGACCTCGTCGACCAACTTATCTCGGGGGGATCTCACGTTTTCCCTGGCTACATCAGCCACTTCACCTCTCTCTCTCCCGCTCTTCAAACCTCGCATGCATACCTAGACCCCAGCTCGTCCTCCTCAAGCTCAACCCTTCCTTCACTTCACCCTCCCCTCCCTTCGCCCATCTCCTCTTCCAATGACCTACCCCCTCCCGCTCCTCCTCCCCCCTTCCACCTCTCCCTCATCCTCTCCTCTCCTCTTAACGAATCCATCTACCGCGGTTCGCTCCCTCAGCCTCGAAACCTCCGCTTCCTCCGTCGTCTTCATCTTCGTACGATCCTCTCCCTCACTCCTGCTCCCTTGCCGGATGCGACGCAAGAGTGGGCGGAGAAGGAGGGGATCAGGTGCGTTTGGGTCGACGTCGGAGCGGCGGGAGAGGAGATTCTAGGGAGTGGGTTGAAGGAGGGCGTCAAAGAGGGTTTGCAGGTGAGTCTGATGAAGGAGGAAAGAAGGAGGAGGAGGGAAGGAGGGTGAGCTCGCGAGGAAGGAAGGAGGAGCTGACCTCGAGTGCCCTCTCTCTTCTTTTGGTTTGGATAAGGTCTTACTGGACTCGAGGAATCTGCCGTTATACGTTCACTGCTGCGATGGAGGAGTCAACACTTCTGCTTTGATCGGAGGCTTGAGGAGGATCCAAGGCTGGTCGAGAGAGAGTATCGCTGCAGAGGTCCTCAGGTTCGTCGCCTCTCTCGTTTTCACAGATATAGCACTCCTCTGAACGCACACGAGCTCACCTTTGGTTCACGTTTTGTTCTTCTATAGATTCGACCCAACTCCCTCCTCCCCAAATCCAGCCCTCCTCCCCTTCATCACCTCCCTCTCTCTCCCTCCCCTCCTCCTCCCCTCGCCTTCTCTTCCCCAACCAATTCCCTCTCCCTCGAACCCATCCAGCACCACCTCAACCACAGCACAATCATCAACCAACCCACCCTTACCAACCTGGATCCTCCCACCTCCCTTACCCCCTCCAACCCGAAAAGAATCCTCCAACAAACCACCACAACCTCCACCCTTCACCACCTCCGCCTCTTCCTCAGGAACCACAACTCCCACCACCACCGCAACAGCCAACAACACCACCTCCTCTCCAACTCCACCTCACCCACCCCACTCCTACCCCCTCAGTCGCGTGTCAACCCACGAATCGACCTTCACCTCGACGCCAATGTCCGCTTCCAGACCGCTCTCACGCGTCCCAAGTCGGTCGGCAGAGGCGAGGGCAGCTTACTGGCTTTCTCCTTCCTTCTTCAACGACGGTCAGGACGATACGACATCTACGTCTACGCCAACTGCAGGGACCACCACTCCCAAACGACCTCGCACACCTTCCGTCGTCCTTCATCCTCCTTCAGCAGAAGCCGTCGTTCGATTCCGCGACCTGGATCTCGGAAGATCCCAATCTGCGAGCTCGGACGGAGGAGGTGGAGCTTCTCCTTGGGGTGGAAGAAGCAGGAGAGGAAGCATCACCATCACCGACGATCCAGATGGAGAACTAGTCGCTTCATCTCCTCTCTCCTCTTCAACGTCGTTCTCCACCAACGCCAACGTCAACGCGACGAGGACTCGAATCCCTTCGGAGGTGGTCTTGCTTCGAGGGGACGACGAAGAAGATGAGGATGGGACAAGTCAGCCTGATCCGGATCGACGTCGCTATCCTTCAGGAGGGGACGAGGGTGTTGGGATGAGTGGGAGTGGGTTTGGGGATGAGGATAGGGAGATTCGAGCTGGGTCGGAGGGGGAGGGAGAGTTGGGAGAAGGTGGGAGTGCTGGAGATGGTGAAGTGGAGGAAGAGGAAGAGGAGGAGGAGGAGGAAGAAGAGGAAGAAGAAGAGGAGGAAGAGGATGACAGTGATGAGGATAGCGACGATGTGGGGATGAGGAGTCAGTTGTTGAGTGCGCTGGATTTGGATGGGTATGGCTAGGGTAGGATGTAGAGTAGAGTAGAGGAGGATCCAATAGAGATTGTCGTAACGAGGTCGTGATTGGGGCTCGAGAAGAGGAGGAGGGAGGAGAGGAAAGAAGAAAGGGGAGAGAGAGGTTGAGACGCGTCGAGGCGATTGACTTTCCTTTCGCCGGCTCTCGTTCTTCAACGTATCTTCTAGAATCCGCATCTCGAGTTATCTACAAGATTCGCCTCGTTATGTGCGAATCTCTCTCCCGAGATCCTAGTCTAATCTAGACTACGTAGAGAGAAAGGAAGAAAACAAAGTCGCAGCAAGGGAAGCGAAGCCACTTGTATCTGTAAATCGGATCCAGCAGCCTGACAAACGTCGTGGACAATGAAAAGATATAGTTTAACTCTATATGAGGAAGTTGGGGGCAGAGCTGGAGAAAAAGGAAAGGAGGTCAGCAAAAAAGAAGAGCCGACGCGACGCGGTGAGACGATTGACAGATCAGTACTTACCTTCTCGTAAAGGTAATCGTACTACAGGCAAACCAATACTCTGCAGGCGGCGGAGAGAGGAAGTGGACTTTCATTGAGCGGAGATCTCAAGCAAACGAAAACGAGAAGCGTCGAACGCGCGAGATCAGCCGAGCTTGAATGCGAAGAAAGAGTGGAGGAGAGAAGGAGCTTACCTAGATCGGCTGGGCCGAATTTGTGATGGAGTAGAAGGGCAAACGACGAGAGTCGAGATTGTGAAGGAGCTGATCAATCCTCCCGAATCGCTGCCAACGCGAGGGTTTCCAACCGAGCTCTTCCATCCGTCTTCTGAACCAGGTCGAGGAGGGTTCGAAATTGGGAGGGATCAATGAGGATGGTCTGAAGGGTTAAAAAGTTGAGTCAGGCGTGCCCGAGCGAAACAGAGAAGAAAAATAGAGAACGAAGAAAAGAGACGCGACGTTGAGGACTTACAACCGTCCAGACCTTCTCCCCTAGATCATCTTTTTCCACGGCTTCAGCAGTTGATGTAATCCTTCCTATCAATTTGGCTCCGTCCTCGGCGGGGAGAGTGATCCTGATTCGCATTCGAGCTCGTTGGAGAGGGAGGGAGGAGGACTTTTGAAGGAGACGAATGCAATCGAGGACCTGTGACAGCGAAAACATCGAGTAGAGCATCCATGAAGATTTATATATTGAGAGGGAAGATGGAGAGGAGAGAATACGAGTCAGCTTGGATCCAAGGCAAGAACAAAACGACGAAGGACACTCCGCGACGCGCTTGACTTACCTGAACCTTCACCGGCTTCTCAGACCTGATGCTGAAGCCAACCTCCGACATAGCCTTCTCAATCAATCCGATGGGATACGGACGGTCCGTTGCTGGGTCCACTGTCTTTTCGCTGATCTGGGAGGCAATCTGTTGATGGAGGAGCTGGAGGTCGCGAGCTCGTTCCTTGTCGCCGACTTGGATCTCGCCCTTTTTGAGGATCTGTTGATTCGAGCGAAGAAAAGGGATATTTCACTTTAAGTGCATTTTTTTCTGATGGGGACGAGTGGAAGCAGAGAGGAAGAGTAAGAGCGCGTCGGAACGCCGCGTCGAGTTCGCACAGCGAGCAGATCTTCCTCCTGTCTTTCCCTTCTTCCACAGCGAGCTAGAAATAGAACTATACGTACCTCTCTTACGATCAACTCTTGGTCTGTCGTTCCAAAGCTCTCCTTGAGCTCTTTTGAGCTCGCGACCTGAGCCTTTGAGACGTGGGTGTAGACGGAGAAGAGTCCGACGACCTCTCCTAGATCTTTTTCGACTCCAGATCGCCAGTCCCGGATTTTGTTGTCGTAGCAAGTGATCTGAGAGGAAAGGGAGGGTGGTGGGCAGATCGTGAGGTTAGCAAAGGCAGGAAGAGGGAGGGAGAGGGGAGGGAGGGAGGAACGGTGAGCTTGAGCTCACCTCGAATCGTTTGGTTCCCTTCTTGAGGCGAACGATGGCCATTTTTTTCAGATTGAGAGTGTTGGTTAGGAGAGACAGAGGATGGGCTCAGAAGATGTGTCGAAAATGGGAAGCTGTTGGGTTGAGATGACCAAGAACGTTCAGAGCAAAACTCGAAGCTCACCAATCCTCTTCTCCACCTCCCTTCCCTCTCACCTCCATCCCTGCTTTCACCCCCTTCTTCCCTTTTGGTCGCTTTTCATGCGTACCTGGAGTCTTTCGTTCTCGCTTAACTCTCAAGCACGGCTCATCAAACTCGTTCCTTGCCGATGTGCTTGCTAGCTCTGTTTTCTTGGGATCTCGACTCACCTCGCTCGACCTTTGGGTCTCTGGTGCTTCCCATCCACCCTGGGAGTGTCCTAGGAGGAACGGCTCTCTTCAACCCACCACCTTCATTCTCCTCAGTATACACGTCTGGATGTCTCCCTCTCCCTTTCCTTCTCCCAAATCCTCGCTCGCTCAACGAAGGAACCCTCCTCCTCCCCTTGACTTACCCTCTTCGCCTCTCCTCTTCTCTCCTCCCATCCCTCAAGATAGCACCCTTGCACCCTCCAACTCTTTCAAGCGGATAGATAGGAGCTGGTCGCTGGCTTCGATACCCATCTTCCTCGACCAGGGAGACGGGGAGGACGAGGGAGATGGAGAGAGAGAAGGAGGAGGGAGTGCTCGTCTCCTCACCTTTCAAGACTTCGGCTTCGACGACGCTGCCTCTCCCATCGGTCGCTCTTCAGATCACTTTCGACCCTCCAAAGTTCATCTCATCCCGGAGGACGTCGACCACGAGGACACAGCCTACTCAGCAGCTCCCATCCCTTCCCCTCGACGAACGTATCGATCTCTCGGTCGTCCCTCTTCACGCTCGTCGTCCAACAACAACAAGAGCCGACGAGCCCCTCTCACTCCCAACGACGAGGACTCTCGAGGTCTCATGCTCAGAAGGGACTAAGAGGCATCCTCATCAACGGATTCGAGTACATCTGGAGCTTCTACGGGGACAACAGTTGGCTTGGGAATGAGGAGGGACGAGTCGGACGGGGCGATCAGTCTCGCAGGAACATTTGGAGGTCGGAAGGGCAGTCTCCAAGACGATTTTCAGGGGGAGGAAGAGGATCAAGAGTTTGTGGAGAAGAGGGGGGCCGACAGGATGAGCATGTTCTCCTTGTCGGAGTATTACGGTCGAGAGGACGATGCTGCGTCGGTGGCAGGAGGAGGGAGAGTCGACGAGGAAGCAGCAGCAGAATGGGAGGAGCTTCTTGCCGACGACTGGAATATTGGTCGTCCTATCGTCCCTGCCTCTTTCGTCACCTCGAATCAAACGTCTTCCGCCCTCTACGTCCCTTTCCTCCCTGCCTCAAACTCATCCAAGACCATCGTCCCTCGTTCGGACTCGCCGTCGCCCTCCTCCTCTCCCTCTCCCAACTCCTCGCATCAAGCCACTTGACAAGATCCAAACCCCCTCCTCCACCTCTCAACACCCTTCGGGCTCGCTCTCCGCCTCCAAACCTTCCCGACTTCCTTCGGAGCGAGCCTTCGACGCCCGATACTCCCTCGCCGTCGCCTGCAGCTCGATCCAACCTCTCCCTTCCCTTTACCGCTCTTTCAGCTTCGACTCGGACTTCCATCTCCTCCCGCTCCTCCTCTTTGACTCCTGACGGAAAGGTCTCTGGTCGTCGGCCCTCCTCGAGCTACTCCGGACCTCGGAACTCGAGATCATCGATGCTTGTTCAGCAAGGAAGAGATATCTCCATCGACATCTGGATCGATCGTACGTCGCTTTTTTACTCACTTCCAAAGGTTGCAGACTCAATCTGACCACAGCTCATCCTTCTTGCTTTACAGAGGAAGGCTTCCGAGCGATCCGTCCTCGACTGAGCTTCACTCGCTACAGCCCTCCTTCGCCGTACTCCTCCCTCTCCTCCTCGACCGCAACTCCCCAGAAGCCACAAGGTCATCAGCGAGCTCGCTCTTCATCGTTCGGATCAGGGAACAGGAACTCGACAGAGATGACTTCTCCGACTGGCTTCTTCGAGTTTGGGATGAAGAAGAGGCAATCCTGGGCGTTCCATCACGCTGTTCGTTCTCGTTCTCTTCCTTCCCTCTTCGCTCTTGGATCCAAGCTCACATCTCATCTCTCTGCTTTCATGCATCACAGGTACTCGACAAGTCTCCCGTTCTTCGACGACTCACTCTCAGCGACGACGAATCGAAGGACTTCCTCTCGAGGCAAGGCGACCTTTCGGTTAGATCGAACGGAGTCTACACGCTCAAGGGATCGGAGGAGAAGGGGACGTTGGATTGGAAGTTTGAGTACGAGGTTGACGATCGGCTCTCACCAGCAGGGAAGATCATCGCCGGCGAGAAGGTTTGTGATTCGATTTCCCGTCTGGTCGCGTCGAACAAATCAGATCGCTCATACCGTCTTCTCCTGCGCCTTCCAACAGGTTCTCACTCCGATATCTTTCTCATGCGCACCGAATCTCCTCGATAGGAGTCGAGGGAAGAAGCCAGGGTTCATCAGCGTCGTCAAGAAGACTGTCGTCCTTCCCAACCTCGCCTCAGAGAAGTTGGAAGCTCCCTCCCTCCCTTCCCTCTCCTCTCCGACTTGCGCTCCAGGAAGCAGCCCTCTCTCCTCCGCCGCCTCTCTCAGCCCTCCCACTCCAACGAAGCACGCTCAGTCATCCTCCCTCTCTCGAACGATGGAAGCAATCGCGAAGGCCGTCTCCTCTCCCTCGACCTCTCGACCCTCCACCGCCAACGGCAGTTCCTCCCGTCCTACCACTCCCATTCCCGACGCAACCAAACTCGTCCAGGTTCGAAAACGGTCCGCTTCTCTCTCGGCTCGACTTCGACCCTTCACTCCACCCAGTACCTTTCCACTCCCACCTCCCACCATCCCAGCCGAGTTCGTCACCAACACCAGCCTCCAAACCCGAACCGCATCCTCCCACAACCAGCAAACCGCGCCTCACGCTTTCGGATCCGGACGCGTCGCCACTGTCGCTCCCCTCTCCTTCACCCCACCTGCTCACCCTCCTCCCGCTCAACCAGAGATCGGAGTTGGAAAACAAGTCCAGTTCAAGTCGAGTGCTATGGGACTTGGGTCGTCGATGGTGTCGGCAGGAAGCAGGAAACCAAAGGGCTCGGGCAAGGGAAGGCCTGCGACAGCTGATGCTCCTAAAACTCGCTTCTAAAAATCCTGCTTCTCTAGTAGCATCTCTACCTAACATTTAATCTAAATTCTAACTCCTCATACGTAGTCCTACCCGTTCATCTAGTTGGCCTATACCACGCTCACTTCGGCTTTTCTTCTCTCTATCTCCTTCTGTAATCTTCTTCTTGTTATCACCTTGACCTACTTGCTCTATCTTGCTGCTCACATTCGCTTGCTCTTGCCGCTCCTTTTTTAATTACCACGCTCGTGATCATATCACCTCTATCGATCCTGTTGTTGCTCGACCTCTTGTTCTTCTCGCTCTCACACTCGTTGCTTTACTCTCCTTTTTGCCCATCCTCTTGGACCTACACGCTCTTTCTTTCCTTTCTCACTACTATGTAGAGTCTAGAGAGCATCGTCTTAATTAATTTGCTGAATCTAACTCTCGTTTGACGAGTCGCTCGAAAGCGGAATCTGAGGCGGGAAGACGGAGAACAGAAAGGTCAGCTTCGAGAACGGAAAGAGGGAACGCTGAGAAAGAGACGTACCCTTCCACTCTCCCTGCTCCAGCTCCCTGAACAGCCTCGCCTCGTCAATCCCGTAGATCCCACCGTTTCCGCTGAGAGCTTCCTCCTCCGTCGCAACTTCGACGTTCGACGTGACCATTTCAGCTTGAAGTTGACGAGGTCCGTCAAGAGTCGATACCGGCGGAGGAGCGACGAGAGATCGACCTTGAAGGACGGCTCGAAGTTCTGACGCGTCGGGATCGTATCTGAAGAAGGAAGAAGGTCGATTAGCGAGAGCATCAGAGATTAAAGGGCAGGACGGAAGGGAAACGAACAGGCGATGCTCGAGGGTTCGAAGGATGGCGATACCTGCGGCAAAAAGGAGCAGACGAGGTGGGATCAGCTCCAAAAAGAGTTGAGTGCGTGGAAGGACTGCGCCAGCACTCACAGGTCCTGAAGATGAACGAATCTCCGTCCAGAAAGATCTGATCCCACACTCGACTCGCGACGTCGAAAGGAAGCTGCTCGATGAACATCGTCCGGAACCAGGTCTCGGGGATCTTGACTCCGTTACTCATCAGGTTGTAGTAAACTGCGAGAATGGGGGAAGGAGAGATGTCAAGTGATGCTCGAGGGAGAGGGGAGAGAAGGAGTCGAACCTTTGGGTAACGCGTCGGAGCCTGAAAGAAAAGGCAGAGGACGAGTCAGTGAGGACTTCGCGGAGTTCAAAGCTGGATATCTAACTCACAAAGAGTATTCAGAACTCGGTAGTAAGCCTGCTGCTCAGCGGTTGAGCCCGGGTCGTAGAAGGCTCGAAGACATCCTGAGGAAGAGAGGAGGTTGAGGAGCGTCTTCCAAGCTGAGAAGAAGATGAGATGAGGACGAGACGAAAGTCAGAGCACGCCTATGAGCGACAACGGAGTCGAACTAGACTTACCCGACTGAGGAGGCATGTTGAGGAGGAGAGTAGCGGCGAGGAGATGAACTCCGGACGCGTACGAGAGACCTTCGTCCGAACGAGCCTGAGGATCGACGGGAGAAGAAGGAGAGCTCATGAGTACAAGGGATCGCGAAGAAGCTGAGCGAGATAGATCCGTGTACTCACCACTACCCAAGCTCCCAAAAACTCCCTCAGGCCAGCGTACATGGCTCCGTCCTTCTTGAACAGCTTCAGCCCAGGATAAGCGGACGCGGCGTCGTGTTCCAGCTCTGCCAGCACCTTCTTTGGGAAAGCCTGCCTCTCCAGCGAGATCTCGAATCGCCGTACATGACTGGCATATGACGCTAAAGATGGGAGAGAAAGAAACGCGTCAACTTCGATTCACTTTTCGGCTCTCAGACACGAAGGCCAATTTCCTCGATCCGAGCGGGATCTTTTCTCTATCACCCCATCACCCACCACCTTCCTACAGTCCCTCGAAGGTCTCCGACCTAGTCTTGCGGTTGCCGTCGAAGAAAAGCTCGAGAAAAACTCACCAGTCGACAATCCCAGCTTGTTCCCTCCCACTCTCTCCCACAGATCTCCTCGATACCGGGGAGGAATCCCCTCCCACCAAACAGCTCTTAGACGAGAATCCGCTGCTACTGATGTCCGTGGACTTTTGAGGATCGACTGGGTCCAGGTGGGAAGGAGAGCAGCCTGATGAGCGGATCGAGCCTCGCGAGCTTGTTGGAGAGCGAGTTTCCGTTGTTTCTCTGCACGATCACCCGAAAAACGAGAGAGAAGAACAGATGAGCAAGAAATATAAGGAGCTATCATCCCGATCAATGTGCGTAGGAAGCGGTCGAGGAAGAGGCGAAGGAAGTGGAGCTGTCGAGAGGAGGAGGATGGAGAGGGATGGAAGGAGAGTCCTGAGCTGAAACAACGGAGGACGTACCGTGTTGAGCGCTCGTTTTCATCATCTTCTCCCAATCCTTCAAGTGTCGCATATCTTCCTCTCGATCCTTCGGAGGCAGATACACAGGCCTATTCCGAAAAAGTAGCGCGAATCGAAGTCAGACGAGATGGTCGAGAGGATCGAATCCGGAAAGGCTCAAGCTCACCTTGTCTTCGACATAACCTGCTCAAACTTCGAGGGTCCCGAGGTATGCTTGCCCAATCCATGTTGAGGCAACGGTTTCCTAGACGATGAAGCTGAGCTGGGTCCTGGGACTCCGTTGGAGGAGGAAGAGGAGGAGGCTGTGGGTTGTTCGGGAGGAGGGGAGGAGACCACGGGGATGGGTATGGTGCGGGAGAGAGGCGAAGGAGCAGCGACTGCTGGAACCCCTTGAACGTGAAGGGAGTTCCTTTTGCTTCCTGTGGGAGTGGTAGATACCGATCCGTTCCTTCCGTGGCCTGGAGGAGGGGACGATATAGAGGCTGGACGACCTCCCAAGCTCAGGCGAGGTGAATGAGCTCGAGCCTGCCACGAAGACCGCTTCTTCTTCTCCTCCTCCAGCGATCCTCCAGAGCCTCCAGAGGTTCCGTTCACGGGATGAGAGGGAGGGGAATCCGAGATGGCGATGTCCTCAAAAGCTAGGGAGGTGAAGTCATCGTCCGACTCTCGGGGAGCTCGACTCGTACGAGAGGCAGGCGTCGGTGTGCTTGGGTCGGAGGAAGGAGAGGAGGGCGACGTTGGACGACGGAAGGAGGTGTTGGAAGAGGTGGAAGCAGCTGAGGAAGCTCGGTTGAAGGATGGCAACGGCGGCGGTGAAGGAAGAGGATGCGCTTCTACGTCGGCGGAGGACATGCGAAGGAAGAGAGGGGAGGGAAGGAGTCGAAGATGGTCGTTGAGGTTGAGCCGACTGTCGAGAGCTGCTTCCTTCCCTCTCCTCCGCTTGTTTACGGGCTCCTCAAAGAAATATCTCTCCTTTGGTCGGACTTAGGATACGAGAATATTGAAGCATAAAACCCAACCTATATATCAATCAAAAATATACTGAAACGATTCCTTTCCTTCGCGTCTCGTCCCGTCTCCCGCACGCGACGACGACGCCCGTTATCTACTCTTCCCGCAACCCCAAAGAGACCAACCCTACTTGGGAACATACTTCAAAGTCAAAGGAAGAGCCTGAGAAGCTCCCTTGTAGACGGGGACCTGAGTGCTGCCTGAGGGAAGCGTCGAGGCGGAGAAAGCAGTAACTCCTCCGAGTGAGATGGTTCCATCAGCGGCCTGGGAAGTGAAGAGAGAAGAACGAGGTCAGCTGTAGATTCAGGAAAAAATATGAAGATTGAATCTACTGACGATCAAGAACTCGGATCCCTTGGTGTTGGCAGCAGAGCAGGAGAGGAGGTTGGTATCGGCCGCGACGGTGCAAAGGCCCTTGGACGAGGAGAGAGTGACGGCTCCTCCAATGATAGTCTTAGGAGTGAAGCCGGCACTGAAAAGAGGACGGGAAAGAAGGAAGAAGAGACGAAGAAAGGATCAGCTCTCTCGCGTTCGTCTCAACTCACGACGCGTCTCTTTCAAGACTCACCAAGTTCCCCCCTTGTACCAAGTTCCACCCGAGATGATGCAAGTTCCGCTGGGGGCGGTTCCAGTCGAGTCAAGAGCGTAGATGAATCCGGAAGTCGAGTTTGAGACAGGGATCGCAGGGATGGTCTGAGGAGAGATAGACGATCAGATTTCCTTTTTTTCTTCCCCTTTGAACGATCAAGGAAGACCACTCACCTGGTACTTGGGGTACCACTTGATACCAGTGCTGTATAGGAGGAAGATATAGTGGAAGAGAGGAGGAATGGGAGTGAGCGATGCGTTTCAGAAAGATGAGAGAAGACGCGGAAGGAGATGAACTCACGAAGGGCAGGTGGAGGGCGAACCAACAAGAGCAGCAGGGACGAAGTCTCCGTCGATAACGCTACCTCGTCCAGCGTAGTGGTACCTGAGAAAGGAGAGTGATCAATCAGCCTTCAGCTCGTTTGCTCGTCTCCTCCTCAATCGAAGAATAATGAAACCAACCAAAGCTCGTTCAGAACTCCTCCACTAGCACAGTTGACGTTAATCTCGTAACCGTGAGCAGCCTTGATAGCTCCCTGGATCTGAGCGAGAGTGTAGGTAGCGTTGAAGGAGGGAACAATTCCGGCGGCGGTGAGGACGTCGTAGGAGTTGAGGGTCTTATAGAGTTCGACGGCTCGTCGGAAGAAGTAGACGACTTCTTTTTGAGGAGAGTACTAGAAGAATAGTAGGTCAAAATGAATTGAATGAAAATTAGCAAGGATGTTGGGTCGTTGCCGAGAAAGAGAGAGAGAGAGAGACGGAGGAGGAGTGTCGAAAAGAAACTCACGTCGGCGAAACATCTGGGCTCCAAGCTCGAGATGCACTAGACGAAGGAAAATTACAGAAAAGAGTCAGACGAAATGAATTAGGAGAGAGAAAAAAATATGGAGAAACTCACAGTAGCGTGCTACAAAAAAAGAAAGGAAGCGAGCGACGTCTGGTCAGAACGCGTCGAACAACTCGAGTCTCGAGTCTTCACTCACCTTGTTCAACTCGTGGCTCCAGAACGACTCGTCATTCCCAGCGTAATCTCTGCAAAGAAGCGACCGATCAACAAGTCAGTTTCAAACTTTCCCCCCCTCTCCGTCTCGTCCCGCCGTTCGAAGACTTACTTCCAGTATTTCTGCATATAAGCAAGCAGCTCGGTCTGCTCGTAGGCGTTGAGGATGGCGGTGATGTTGGAGTACTCCCTGGAAGGTGCGCACGAAGCCTCGTAGGTTCCGTCGCAGTTCTAGGTGACCGAACGAAGGGAAAAAGAAGTCAGCTTGAATTTCGACGCGTCAGGATGAGAGGCTTGGAGAGAGTGAGAGTAAGAGAGAGAGAAAGAGAGATGGAGAGCACTCACATCGGGCCACAATCCGTGGACGGTCCAAGCGTCCTCAGGTCCGGTAGACTGGGCTCCAGTGTCCCAAAACCTGTTGAGGGAAGGAAGAGAAAGACGACGGTGAGCTTTCTCGTCTCGGAGCGTCCGGTCGTCTTGCAGGACTCGAAAGACGATAGGATAGGGCTCACACAGTAGAAAGAAGGTGTCCTCCAGGGTTTGTGTTGCAGCAGGTATCACTACGAAGGACAGGAATCAAGAGGAAGAGTGAGCGAACGTGACAGAAGAAGAAAAAACTGGTCCATCCCCCCTCTCTCTTTCTTCTCCAACGAAGAGAGCGACAGCACTCACGAAGAGGCGAGCGAAGCAGCAGTGCATGAAAGCTCGAACTGAGAAGCAGGTGAAGCGCAGACCGAGACTCCCTGGGAGGGAAGAGGATCTGATCCGACAGCGGCCGTCTGAAAGAAAACGAGAAGGTCAGCTCGGCTCTCGCGACCTTCACTCTTCCTTTTCATCGACCGAGAGACTCACGGAAGAAGCAGCAGACCGAGCGGAGGAAGAGACGTCGTCGGAGACGGAACTCGAAGTCGAGGTGGGAGCAGCAGAGGAGATTGAAGTCGAGGTCGAGGTCGAGATGGGCGAAGACTGGACCGAGGAGGTCGTCGAGATGGAAGTCGTCGAGGTGAACGCGATGGAGGTGGACCTGACAGCAGAAGAGAAGGCCTTGGAAACCTGAATAGCAACCCGAACAAAGAGGGAGATCCCGAAATCAGCAAGGAACGTTCACAATAGGCTGGGAAAACGAGAGAGAGGGAAAAACTCACAGACGCCGACTTCGAGCTCGAAGCCGAAGCAGAGGGAGTCGAAGGGTATCCGGGAGGGTTTCGACCGCCGTGAAGAAGCCTGAACAACGAACAACATATCAGTCGATCCGAATGCAAGTAACAGATAGAAAACTGTATTCACCTATAGAACCAAAGCTCCAAAGCAGACCACCAATGCTTCACTCCATCGAGCCATCCATCGAGGTTTTGGGTTGAGTTCGAAGCGTGAGTGGTAGCCTCGGCGGCGGGAGCAGCTGAAACAACGACGGCGAGAACAACGAAGACAAGAGCGAAGAGGGTGGGGAGAGAGGAGGTCCTCATTGTTTGTTGGCGAAGGGAGGAGGGGGAGGGAAAGGGAGAAGGTCGACGTCGGAGGGAAAGAAAAAGCACCACGCACGCCCGCCTGTTGTAGCCTTGCAGGGCAGAGCCGAGAGTATTTTAAGTCCTGATAGGGCCAAGGGGAAAGCGTCGATCAGCAATCTGAGGATCGTATGGGCTGAAGTGAACGGAGCTAGCGAAAGACAGTGCAGCGACGCGTTGCCCCGAACGCTGCACACGTTGGCTCCTGCTTTCTCGACGTTCTGGTAGTGGGTGAGATTTCTGTAGGCTCCTCCGAGATAAGAGAGCTGCTCGCTCTCACTCTGCTATCCAAGCTGCGAGGGGGCGAGGTCAGCTCTGTAGCAAGGAAGGAGGAAGAGGGAGGAGGAGGGAAAAAGAGGGAAACACCCACGCGTCTCGAATCGAACGTGTTCTCCCTTTGCTTTGTCTTCTCTCCCTCGGACTCCACGACAAAGCCAGAAATTTCCTCCGTCTTGGTTGTACACACCCACGAACGGTGGTGCTCTTTTTGATCCCGAAGATGAAGAGCTTCTCAGCGTCCACGCTGGGAAAACAAGGGTTTTCCTGCGGCTTTCGTTTCTCGAACGAACGAGGCACGAACGAGCGTTGAGATGGAGGAACAAAGACTCATCGTATCCAGACCGAACCAACACCGGTTTCTACAACTACTGCTTCGCCTTGGGACGAATCTTGAGGGAAAAGTCGATGTGCTGGACTGACTGTGAGGTGTTCAAACGGAAGCAGGGAGGAAGAGGGTCAAACGTGGACCTTTACAGAAGAGACGAAGCGACAGGGAGGAGAAGATAGGAAAGGAGGAGAGAACGAACCTGATGTACTGAGGAGGTGGAGATGATGTCGATGTCTGTGAAAGAAAACAGAAAGAAAGAGGGGCAGAAGAAGGCGAAGAAAAAGAGGTGAGCTTCAATCTCGACGCGTCCGACGGATCTCGAAGCCCTTGGTGTCTCGCCCCCTCTTCCGCTCATCCCACGTCCTCGTTCGAATAAAAACTTATAAAGGAGGAAGACGAAAATCTCACTGTTACTCAACCTCCCCTTCAAATTTCCCTCTTCCACATTCCCCGAACTCTCAATCAAGAACCCCTTCGTCACTCCACCTTGCAGCTGAGCAGCCCTCCACTCCTCCTTCAACACCCTAGCCGCGCTGAACAGCTCCTCCCCTTCGAGGTTATCGAGCATGACGACGTCCGCTCCGGCTGCGATGGCTTCGCGGGCTTCGTCGAGGGATTGACATTCAACTTCGATGCGGAGGGAGAAACCGGAGATGGAGCGGGCTGAGAGGACGGCGGAGGTTATGGAGCCTGCGAGTGTGTTTTGTGAGTAGGTGTGAAAGGAGAGGTGTGGGTGAGGGGAGTGTCGAGAGAGAGGGAAGAAGGAGGGAGGAGATGGGAGGTCAGCTTGATTGAGCTGATGGAGGGCGAGCTGGAGGGAGAGCAAACTGAGCAGCTTCGCGGGGAAGGGATAGTGAGTGGATAAAGGCTCACCCTTGGACCAAATGTGATTATCCTTGAGCATGACCATAGACGAGAGATCGTATCGATGAGCGTCGATTCCTCCGACGAGCATCCCGTATTTCTCGACGAGTCGGAAGCCTGTTGCCGAAGAACGAGCACACACATCACCATTACGAGGAGAGTCAGCCACCGTCTCCATACTTCTGTCGGAGTAAAAGAGCAAGAAAAGAGGAAGGAAGGAAGGAAGGAACGCGAAACGAGACGGGTCGAACGACCTCTCCCGGCCCAGACCACCCGAAGCTCAAAGGAAGGAAGCCAAACGGTCCATCTCGTCCAAGACTCACCAGGAGTAGTCTTCCTCGTCCCCGCCACGATCCCCTCGTATCCTTCCTTCCTCGCCAGCTCGAGCAGTCTCCTGGACTTTGTAGCGATTCCTGAGCATCGGGCGAGGGTGTTGAGAGCGACTCGTTCTCCGAGGAGGAGATGTCGAGCTGAACCTCGGACGGTTGCGATGTGGGTGATGGGAGTGAAGGTAGAGGCTTCCGTGAGGTGCCATTCGACGCTGGGAGGCGAAGAGAGAAAATATTATCAGTCTGAGCTGGAAGGAGTATAAAAGAGAGCGAGAAGAAGAGAACTGACGTGCAATCGAGTTGACGGAAGACCTCGTCGAAGAAGGGAACTCCTGCTAGGACGGCCTTGATGAGAAAAGTATATCAAAAAAAAGTCAGCATGCCATCTTCGAAGCCCCTGCTTGAAAACCATACAATAAAATCACCCACCTCCTTATCTCCCTTGCCCAGCAGATGAGCTTCCTGCTGGTCCTCTCCGACAACGAACCCTCCGTAATCGAACGAGGGAGTATCCTCTGCGAGCCATTCCGTGATCTTGGTCTTCCACGAAGGAGGGAGGAGGTGCGCATAGACGCCAAGAGGGGTAGGTGGGACGAAGGAGGAGGAGGTCATCGGAAGGTTGAGATGGTTGGGAAGGAAGGAAGGAAAGAGGGCTGAAGCAAACGAGCTCGTTCAGCTCCGAAATGTCTTCGACGAATTTCGTTTCATTCCGCTTTGAGTTCTCTACCGACCACCAGCATCTCAACTTGAGAACTTCAAAGATGCCCACCTCTACCAAACGCTCCCTCCCTCCCTCTACCTCCTCGAGTTCGGCTCAACTCTCAGCCAAGAAGCGACAGAAACTGCTCCAGAAACCTTCGAATCGACCAACCTCCTCCTCCTCAGCTTCGACCTCCTTCCCTCGACCAGCATCTGCTTCTCCATCGCCCTCGGACTCCGGATCCGAAGACGACGAGGAAGACGAAGAAGAAGATCCGGAAGAAGCTAAGCAAGCTATGCTTCGAGCTCTGGAAGCTCACGGGAGAGCGATGTTCGGAGAGATAGCTCCTTCGTCGTCGTCGATCTCGAAGGGGAAGGCGAGGGAGGAGCTGCTTGACGAGGAGGACGACGAGGGATGGGATGAAGATGATGAAGATGACGAGGAGGATGACTTTGGGGACGACGGAGAGGACGGTGAGGAGGGCAGTGGGAGTGAGGAGGAGGAGCAGGAGGGAGGGAAGAAGGACGATGTTGAGCTCGGAGGACCTCGTCTCCCTGAAGTCGTCTTCGCTCCGGCAAAGTATCAGTCTTCAGAGTCGAGTAGGGCGGATTACAAGGCTTTCATGGTGAGTTACGACAGTCTTTTTCTTCTCGGATCTGGGAGCGGAAAGTAGAGGAGCAAGGGACAAGTAGGAGCAGAGCTCGAGCTCAACATTTCTTCCCTTCCCTCCCTTCGCAAACAGAGCTCCAAAGCTTCCAAGATCCTCGCAGACCCTCTCGCTTCTTCGTCCACGGGATCAACCAAGGTGGAGTTGGATACTGAGAAGTGAGTGCATTTTTTTTCCGTTTCTTAGCTCCAGCTACACGAAGCTCAAAGCTGACCGACCTCTCCGCCCTCTCTCCCCTCCCCTTGCCTCGCCCGTCGCGTTCCTCAGAGCCAACCTAACCCTCGACAAAACCCTCCACTCCCTCTTACTCACCTCCCTCCTGGCCCCATCCACCCACTCCTCTTCCCCTCGAGCCCTCCAAGGTCGACTCAACGAACTCGCTGGAGCTACCAAACTCGGCGAGGGTGAACGCGAGGTTCGCAAAAGAGAGGTCGGGAAACTGGGAGGCAAGAACGTTGTCGGCAGGGGAATGCGAAAAGTTGGGTTGCAGAGGTGGGAGAAGGGAGAGGCGGATGTGAGTTTCTTTCTCTTCTTCTCTTTCCGTTTTCGACGAGACGCGTTTTTCTTGTCGCTCGCGCGTCCGTTTGTTTCTCAGCTTCCGTGGGAGCTGACTCTCTCTCCCTCTCTCTTTTTTTTCACTCCCTTTTCCCTCCCACCACCATCCAGGCCCGCGAGCGAGGCGACACCGGTCTCCAACTCACAGCCCCTTCCATCTACGCTCCTTCTTCCGTCCCGGCTTCTTCTTCCCGTCGCCAGAAAGACGCGGACAGAGGTCTCTCGATGGGAGTTGGACGCTTCACTAGTGGTGTGCTGAAGCTTTCCCAGTCGGATCTGGAGGGTGTGAAGAAGGAGAGTTTGCGTAGGGAGAGGAGGGAGAAGGATTATTCGAGAGGAGAGGAAGAGGAGGGAGGGTGGGAGGGAGGAGGAGGAAGGGTGGTAGAGGAGGTGGAGGAGGAGGGAGGGGAGATGCAGGAGGTGGGGTGGAAGGGTGGGAGAGGTGGAGGTGGGAGGGTGGGGTGGGAGAGGGAGAGGAAAGTAGTAAGGACGAACGCGTCGGTTTCCTCTCGTTTCGTTTTCGTTTCTTCGTTACGTGGATGCTTGTTTGGGTATTCCTTCTCGACTTTTCTTAGATTCGGCGTCTTCGTTAAGTCATATCACTATGAGCAAGCTTCGTTCTGACGATACTTCCTCGTCTCTCCCCCCGACTCACAGCCGCTGCAAAGTTTGAGTTTGAGCACATAATGATATGCGATAGAAATCGTAAGTATAAAGAAAAGAAAGATAATAGAAACGAACGAATCCTGATGGCATGCGAGAAAAGAGAGAGAGCGCGAGGGAAAGACGTGAACCGCGACGAAACGAAGAAACGGAAAGAAAAGCAAAGCAACAAAACCCAAAGACGGTCAACCCAGGCCTCCTACTCCCACTTCCCACTCCTCGACGAAACCCCACTCTTGCTCCCTCCCAAAACCGAATGAAGACTGGCCAAACTCTTCTTCGGCGCGAGTTTCACCGTCGATCCATTCGAAGTCGACCTCGTCGGTTTCATCGAGTTGACGGAAGCGGTACTTCCTCCTCTGGACGTTCCGATGGAGTTCTGAGATTCGTCCTTGGAGTATTCGGCTAGACGAATTCGTTTGGCGGAGGTGCGTTGGGAGTCTGAGTCCGAGTGGGAGAGGGTGTAGGAGGCGTTGACCTGCAAGGAAGGGAGAGAGACGAGAGTGAGAGAGAGAGAGGTCAGCGAAGATTCGACGGAAAGAAAGAGGACGAAAGGAGGAGGGATGGGAGGACTACTCACGTCGTACTCGTCTCGCTGAATAGGTTTCGGTTGAGGACGTTGATGAGCTCGTCGGATGTTGAGTTGAGACTCGGTTTCCTCCTCTTCCTCTTCCTCCTCCATCATCTCGACGTCGGCATCAGGGAACGCATCCATGGCCTCCTCAGGCTCATCGACGAAGATCTGGTCCTGTTGGGTTGACGGGGAGGGAGAGCGAGATTGAGATCCAGATCGAGAGTTGGAGTTCGAGACCAAAGTATCGACGCGAGAGCCTCGAGATTTCGTCTAAGAACAAACGACCGAGGAAGAAGGAAGCGCGTCAGGATAGAAGACTTTCAAAAGGCGAGATGGACGATGGTGAGATGAGAGAACTCACGGAAGTCCTCGAAGTCGTCTTGAACCCGAGCTTCGCCTTGTACTCATCGTCTGAAGCTCCTCCCTCCTGCTCTCCATCCGACAGAAGAGCAGCGTATCCAGACGTATCAGGCGCGAAGGTCTCCTCGTAGGTCTTGGTGAAGGGTTGAGTTTCAGGATCGGCAGCTGCATCAAGACCCAGATCAAAGAGAGAAAGTCAGTAACGCGTCGAAAAGGAAAGGAGAGCGAGAGGGACGGAGAAGAGACTCACCAAGCGCGTCCATGGGATCCATTTTACCCAACTTCCTCTTCCTCCTTGCCTCTTTAGCCCTCAACGACTTCCCCGCCCGATTCTCCTCGTTGTCCTCGTCCGAATCGTCGAAATCCATATCGGTTCCGTCCTTCTTCTTCTTTCGAAGCTTTCCGTCGACGACTTCCTGCATTTTGGCGAGTCGAGCAGCGTCGTCGGCTTCTTCTTGTTCTCTGCACGAGCCGACGAGCAAAAGTAGCGGACGCGAGAGAGGGAGTTTAAGTCAGCTTCTGCTCGCTTGAACGAGAGGGAGAACAAAGGGAAAGGAAGGGAAGAGTCGAGACTCACCGAATCAACTGCACTCTCCTCGCGTTATCCTCCACCTTCTTCTCGACACTAACCTCCTCATCATCCACCAGTCCCTCCACAGGTCTATCCTGATCCTCCTCTTCCTCATCCTCCTTCGTCCTCACCCCAGCCAATCCAAACCCTCCAAACCCAGCTTCCTCGCCGTCCGACTCCTCAGCCTCTCCATCCACGAACGCCGACTTTGCAGGTCGAGGTCCCTTCTTGATCTTTGGCCCAACGACGACGACGGCAGCCTTCTTGACGGGAGAGCTACTGGAAGCGACGTGTTCTTGTTGAGGAGGAGGAGGAGGAGGAGGGGAATCGCCGTTCGTTGTCGTTGAAAGGTGGTCGTCCTCCTCGTCGTTTGTGGAAGTCATCGACCGAGCTTGAGCGAGAGCTCCTCGATTGACGAGCCGACGATTGGTAGGAGCTGCTGGTGGACTGGAAGCTTGGAAGGGACGTTTGGCTGGTACTGGGGAATCCTCGTCGTGATCGTTGTCGGCGTCGAGAAGAGCTTGGGTGATTCCTCGAGGCGTTTCGCGGAACATGGAGGAGGTTTGGGCGAGTCGGTTGGTGGTTGGAGTGGGGTTGGAGTCGGAGGGAGAGTCGAACAACTTGTAGTTGGCTGGTTTGGTTTGGGTGAAGAATCTGAAGGATGGAAGAGAAACAGGCGAAGGGAAGAAGAAGAGAAGAAGAGGGGATTAGAGATCAAGTCGCGTTGAACGAAAAACAGAAGCGAAGAAGACGCGCGTTCGAAACTCACCCATTTTCGTTGATATACTGAGCTCGAACCTGAGTAGACGCGACCGGACTGTTCTCGGCCTCCAAAGCATCGTTCCTCGCCAAAGCTACCGCATCCCTCCTGAGTTGACTCTCGGACTCTCGAAGCTGAGGGATCTGAGAGAGTTGCTGAGGAACGAGGACTCCGACGGGAGCTCGAAGGGCACGGAAAGCATCTGCTGGTCTTCCTCCGAAGGGCTGTTCACAACCGAGAAAAACGAACAATAGGTCAGCTTCGAGAACATATCATGATGATGCAGAGAAGTAGAAAGAGAAAGAGTCCCTCTCACCTCCGAAGTCTCCGTCGTCGACCCAACCTGAGTCGCCTCGAACAACGATCCGAACCCTCCTCCATCCTCTTCCCCTCCTCCGAAATCGAACGACCCAGCTCCAAACGAGTCTCCTGCCCCTCCACCACCACCGCCAGTCACACTCCCCGACCCCAGAACCGTTCCGAGTTGAGTAGGAACGAACAACTGCGAGAACCCACCCTCTCCGAACCCTCCTCCTCCTCCCGACCCACTCTCATCCTCGTCTCCGAAAGCAGCTCCCAACCCGAACCCAAGTCCAGGCGACGTCGATCTCGCACCAAGCTGGTTGCTCCCTGTTCGGGCGGCGGTGGTGGGAGATCGGTTGGGAAGGTCTCCTCCGAGAGTAAGACGACCGAGGGAAGAGGAAGATCCAGTTCGAGAAAGGGTACGAAGAGGTCGAATCGCTCCGTCCACTTGCGGTTCATCGTCCTCCGAGTCGCGGACGAGGAGGATCGCTCGTCCCCGCTTGTGTCGAAGGGTGAGAGCTACTTCTTCGCCTTCCTCGTCGTCGTCGTCGTCTGCGTCCGAGTTTTGAGCGGAGGGAGAGAGAGGTCGATCGGCCAGAGGGATGGAGAGGTGAGAAGAGAGAGGAGTAGGTCGAGTGTTCTCTTTGTCGTCTTGAGCGTCGATCATGCCTATTGGACGAGAGTTCTCCTTGTCGCTTCCGAACGAGGAATCCTCCTCTTCCCCGCTCATGGCTCCTTCGTCGTCGTTGTCGCTTCCGGATCCAGTAGCAGCAGCGACGCGTCGAGATTCCTCCTCCGACATCCCGCCCCCACCCACAGCTCCCTCTCCCTCCTCTCCCTCTCCCTCACCCTCCAACCTGAAATCCCCATCCTCAGGATCATCCTCCTCCATCTCCTCATCCCCCTCCCAATCCCTCCCTCCCCTCCTCCCCTCCTCCTCCTCCCTCACAAGCAATCTCTCCACCAACCCAGCCACATCCCTCTCCTCTCTCTTCGCCAACTTCTTCCCACTTCCATACTTCCGTTCCTTCTCCAACCTAGCCTTCTTAGCAGCCGCCTCAGCCTTCTCCAAGATACTCGCGTTCAGCTTCGCCTGAGTGACAGGCTCAGCGTAGTGGGCTTTGGCAGCGATGTTGCGTCCGAGAGAGTGACCGTAGGTTTTTCCTGCGTTGAGAATTTGGGATTCCGAGGCTCGGTCGAGGGTGTGAGGACGGGAGAGATTGTGGGAAGGGGCGGCTTTGCCGGCGAGTTTGAGGTGTCGACGTGTGAGGTCGGAGGTTTGGTGAAGGGGGAAAGCGGTGGTGGAAGGGGAAGCTGGAGCGGGAGTGGGAGAAGGGAACTCGGGTTTGACGACTCCTGTGGGTTTGGGAGCGACCTCGAAGTCCGAGTCTTCCTCCTCCTCGTCGTCTTCCAGATCGATCTCGACGTCCTTTGCTCGTTTCGAGTTGGAGGAGGTGGGTTTCCGAGCGTTCGCGAGAGCTTGTTCCCTCAACCACTCAAGCTTGACCTTTCGTTTCCTAGCCTGCTCCTTCTCCCTAGCATCCTTGAAGAGCACTGCTACGTCGGGCATCTCCTCGTCCGAGTCGTCCGACAGGTTCGAAGGGACATCGGTGGTGTTGGAGGGTCGAGAGGAAGGTGGGACGAGGACGGTTGGAGCGGGAGCGGAAGTGGGGGCTGCAGGCGGAGGAGGAGCGAGGGAAGAGGGTTTGGGAGGGAAGGAGGAACGAGGGTTGGAGAGATTGAACTTGGGGGTCATGTTGAGGGGTTTGCTGAAACGTCGGAAACGAGAAAGTCAGCTTCGGTCGTGTTTGCTCCCTCCCGCTCTCTTCCGTTCGTTCAACGAAGACTCACAGCGACAGCGACTCGTTCTTCTTCTTCTGATCGATCCTGTTAGTAAGGAAAGAAGCCATCCCTCGCTTAGGTACCTCAGGTCGAGAGAGAGAAGCTCGGCCACCTATCCGAACCCAAACCAAACCAAACCCAAGTCAGCTCGACGCGTCCCTTTCCTTCCCCTCTCTTCCTCCCTTCTCCTCCTCCTTCCAGCCCGTTCAATTTCAAAAAGATAACTCACCTCGATTCATCTCAGCCTGCGTCTTCCTCATAATCTCCTTCTCCTTCTTCGTCAGAGCCTGCGCCAAAAAGCAACGAACAAAAGATCAAACGCGTTAGTCAAGGCGCGTCTCTCCCTCCCTCTCTCTCTCTTCTCTTTGTCTCTCTCATCTCTGTGTGTCTCTCTCCCCCGCTCCTGCTCCAACCCGACCCAGCGCAACACAGCCCAACATCCAAACAAAAACTCACCTTAATCTTCTCCTTCTTCGCCTTCTCCCCACTCCCACTCCCCTTCCCCTCACCACCCTCCGCCATCCTCTCCAGCGCTTCAATCTCCCTCGCCCTCTTCTTGGCACCAGGACTGCTCGCCGCCTCAAACTCTCCAATCTCCTCCGAGGAAGGTCGTTTCTTCTCGTTCTCTTTCTCCTTCTCTCTCTCCCTCCTGATCTCCCGACCCTCAAGCATCCTCGTCTCCTCCTCCTCCTCCTCCTCCTCCTCCTCCTCCTCCTCCATCTCCGTCTCCAACCCAGGCATCCGTTCGTCTTCCTGCTCCTGTTCTTGTTCTTGTTCGGTAGCAGGAACGACGCTGCTCGAGCTGCTTTTGACGTTATGTTGAGTCCCGCGTCGTCCTGCTCCGACGAGGACGAGTTTCCTCGGCTGAGCTTGAGCGCGAGCGTGAGCCTGTCGTCCTGATTCGGAGTCAGATGAGCGTTCGTTCTCGGATTCGGAGTTGACGACTCTGCGAGCTTTGTTGTTGTTGGTTCGTGCGGGGCGGTAGGAAGCTCGGTTGATTGGGAAGGTTTCTGGGTCGTCGTCTTCCTCGTCGTCGTCGTTGGTGATGGCGGTGGTGACGGTGTGGGGTGGATCGAATTTGGGAGAGGAGTGGTGGTTGGAGTGGGAAGACGAAGAAGAGGGAGCGAGTGGGTCTTCGGATGTAGGGAGGAGAGTCGAGAGGGACGAGGTTGGACGAAGAGGGTCGAGTCCTGAAGGGATGACGGAGGAAGTTATACGTTGGGTTGGGTTGGCTGTGGTGGAAGGCGGAGGTGGTGGTCGTACTGATAGAGGTGCTGGAGTAGGAGAGGTAGGAGAAGAGGAGTTGACGGAGGTTGAAGTGGTGGGAGCGACGACGGGGTTCGGAAGAAGAGGCAACCCTCTAGCTTCTCTTCGGAGGTTTTCCAACATTCTAGCAGTAGCTTCCTCATCCTCCTCTTCGTCGTCATCGCTGAGGATCCCTCCGCTGATCTTCTTCGCGGTGACGGGAGTGGGCTGATCGTCGTCCTCGTCGCTTTCCTCCTCGTCCTCCGACCTGGTCGCAGCCTTCCCCTTCCCCTTTCGTTTCCGCGAACTCTCCTTCTCCTCTTCACTCGCACTGCTCTCCTTCTCCTCCTCTTCTTCTACCCTGTCCCGTTCCCTGTTTGCGACGAACACGGGCGGGAGAGGCTCGCTCACGCGTTTGTTCGCCGCCGCCGTTCCAGCTCTCGAGTAGGTCCTGACCGGTTTCTGCTGAGGTTTCGGAGGTGGGACGAGGGAGGCTGCGGAGGAGTTGGCTTGGATAGACTGCGCTGCTGCTGCGGGAGGGTTGGTGGTGATGGTGGTGGCGGTGGTGATGGTGGGAGGGGAGGAGGAAGGAGGGAGATCTGAGAGAGGTCCTGCTTGGATCGTTGAAGGAGCGGAGGAGGAAGGGATCGATGGAGGAGCGACTTGAGCTGGTTGAGCGAAAGAGGACGTGGCGGCGAGGGAGGTGAGAGGAGAGGAGGTCGGGGGTTGAATGGGAGACATGGTCGTATAGATCTGCGTTTAGTGGGTGATGAGAGAGGCGGTAAGATCTGAGAGAGGGAGGGAGGGAAAGGGCGAAGAGGAAGGTCAGCTTCACGGTCCTCCTTCCGACTCGATTTTGAGTCCCTCTGTAGTGTCGGATTCCTAATACAGCCCAAAATCTATAGAGCTCTCCTTCCTCCTTCTATCTCATTTGAACGAACGAGGAAGGTCTCCCAAAACCCTTCACTTCCTTCCTCCTCCTCCCTTCCCTTCCCTCCTCGTCCTTCTTCTCCCCCTCGACCCCACTCCTCCTTCCCAGCAACCTTTCCACCTTCCAACTCCTATGATATCCCCGCCAGCAACTCACCTATACGAGGTTTTCCTATCGATCTGCTATGTATCCTGTTGCCCTCAAACGAGCGAGCAGAAGGGAGAAGAGAGACGAGAGAGCGAAGCTCAACGAACAAGTCGAATCGATCCTATCCAAAGAGCGAGGGCGGCCAGAGAAGGCGAGAGTCGGGAAAGTGGTGTCTCGAGGGGAGGGAGAGAAGAGAGAGGGTGTCCCGAAGAGAAGAAGGAGAAGGGGAGGGGGCGATGGGTGGGTGGAGGGGAAAGAAGGAGAGAGGGAGGGAAATGAGGTGAATCCAAAGTCGCGTCCCCGGTTTAAGGAGTGCGCAGCGGAAACGACGCGTCGTTTCCTGCTGTTGAATTTTGTTTTGTTGTCTTGTGGAAGGGAGTTGAGATTAAATGCTGGGTTCGAGGGGAGGGATGAATCGAAGTTGGCAAAGGCGAAGATCGAACTTTGGAGAGGAAGACGACGCGTCGAATCGACCTTTTTCCCTTTCGTGGCTATTTCAATGGTACATATACCGCGTTTCGGAGAGAGTCGACATAAGATGGTATAGATTAGACATGAACGGAAGCCTTAGGGGCATCGAGAGCAGCGAGATGATCCTGGAAAAAAAGAAAGGCCAATCGAGAACGCGACGAAGGTCAGATTGGAACGACGACCGAACGAGAAAGAAAGGACGAAAAAAAAAGGTTCAAAACTCACCCTGATCCACTCCTCCCTCTGCTCAGGGATATGATCAAAGATTCGGTACCTTTTATCTTGCTGTTAAAGTCCAAAACAACAGGGTGGCAGTCAGCGATCTCAATCTCGTCTACTTCCCTCCATCCCGCTTCTCCCTCCCTCCCTCCTCTCCTCGCTGAACAAAAGAAGAAACCACCTTCTCCTCCTCAAATCTTTAGAACCAGAACCCCAAGAAAAACTCACCTTCAAAACCGCCTCAATCTCCCTCAAATCAATCTTCTTCGCCATCCCCATCAAATCCCCTTTCCCTCCTCCCTCCTCCCCCTCCTCCTCCTCACTATCACTCTCCTCATTCCCACCCAACCCCCCTCCACCTTTCCTCAACCTCCTCTCCTCCTCCCCTTCCCCCTCAGCCTTCCTCATCCCTCCCCAAAACTGCACAAACGCATTCTCATTCATCATCTCCGCAAACTCCCTCTTCGCAAGATCGTCCCTGCTTCGCTGCCAGCGGACGTACTCGTCCTCGAGCTGGTCGGGAGTAAGGTTGAGACGGGTGACGGCGAAGTCTGGGGCTAGGAGGGAATGGATGGAGGAGAAGGGGGTTTGGAGGGTTGGGGAGTGGGAGGTGAAGAGGGTGTGGAGGGAGGAGAGACGTTTGGATTGGAGGTGGGTTAGGTGGGTGTGGAAGAGACGGTGTTTGTCCGAGAGGGAGAGGGCGGGGGATTGGAAACGGAGGTCTTTGGAGAGGAGGGGAAGGTAGGTTTCCCAGTTCACCTGATCACGCAAAACGAAGAAATAAAAAGTCAGCTTCCAGTCCCTTCCCTTCCTCGTTACGAGCGAGAGAAAAAGGAGAAGAAGAAGAGGGAGAAAAGCGTCTACTTACATTGAATTCCTTCACCTGATCCACCAACAGAGTTCCAAACTCCCTCTCTGCTTCCTCCCTCCCAACCATTCCCCTACTTCGTCCGATATCGTTCGCAACTCGACCCTGCTGAGCTCGAACCGTCTCCTGTCGCTCTCGAAGAGAAGCTTCGGCTCGTTCCTTCTTCTCGCGAGCTTTGCGAGTGGCTTCGTCCTCGGCGGGGGCTTTGGAGGAGGAGGCGAGACGGAGGAGGTAGGATTGGAAGAGTTCTTCTCGGAGGGAGGAGGAGCCGACAGCTTCGTAGCGAGGGTCACGGTCGATGGAACGCTTGGTCTGAGGGAAGATAAGAGCGAGGGAAGGTCAGGTTTGAGCGAAGGAGATAGGTTGAGCGGGAGCGAGATGCGAAGACGAACCTCCTTCCAGATCGATTCAGAAGTGATCCCGTCCGTCTCGCCTAGAAGCTCGTAGAAGTCCGACTCGGCACGCTTGGCATCTGCTCGTTTACCTGTGGATGAGAAACGGAGCGAGTCAGCTCGAGCTCGGAGGGAAGAGACCAGAACCAAAACGCGACACTCACGTTCTCCCAACTCCTTCTGATAAGTCTTGAACGTCTTCTCCCTCTCCCTATCGTCCCTCCCCCATCCAAAGTACCTCCTATCCTTCTTCCAAGACTTCTTGAAATCCTCGAACCTCATCCTCGTGCTCTTTACCTCCGCCTTGAGCAAATCCTTGAACTCCCTCTCCGGATCCTTCTTCTCAACAGCGGCGGATCCTCCTGCTGCAGCTCCAGCGAGTTTGGCAGCTCGAAGCTCGCGAGCTTTGTCTCGGCAGAACTCGTCGAAGACTTCTTTTCGGTCCTTGATGGAGGAGAGGAGGATGTAACGAGGGTCGTTGATGAAGAGAGGGAGGGACATGTCCCAGGGAGCGACGGGAGAGATGTTACGTTCGTAGAGGAGACTCTGTAGGAGGAGAGAACGCGACAGGAGGTCAGGAAAGTCTCTGGATCGACGAAGAGTATATCAACTCACCTTGAACAACGCTCGTCCTTCCTCTACCGACATTGTGACGTTTCCACCAGCTCTCGCGGCTCCTCCAAACATCGACTGCCTCGCCTCCTCCTCCCTCGCAGCCTGCTCCTCCTTCTCCTCTCTCTCCTCCCGCTCTATCTCCTCCCTCTCCAGCCTAGCCTTCTCCTTCGGATCCACGTACTCGATCGACATCTCAGCAGCCACAGCTCGTTGCCAGGCTTCCTCGTCGTCCTCTCCTGATGGACCGAGCTGAACGACATCCTCCTGCTCCTCGTCAGGCTCGTTGTTGTGAAGCGCAGAGAGAGCGTCGACGTCGATGTCCTCCTCCTCAGCGTCGGCAGCGGGTCCTGTTGGAGTTGGTTTAGGCTGCTTGGAGGAAGGTGGGAGGGAGGTGGCGAGGGTAGGAGAGGCCTTGCGTTTCTTGTTGGCGAGGGCGAGTTCTGCTCGGAGACGTTCGAGCTCAACCTTAGCCGAAGCTTCCTCCTCAGCTTTGCGAGCTTCGAGTTCAGCCTTCTCGGCGGCTTCCTTGGCTTCCTGTTCAGCCTTCTCGGTAGCTTCCAGCTCGGCGACTTCCGTCTGAGGAGATGCAGCGAAGGCGAAGAAAGGAAGGGAAGGAAAGGAAAGGAAAGGTCAGCTCGCGAGCTCCTTCTTTCCGTCCCATCACCTCGTCGCCTATCCTTCAGCCAGCATCCTGAAGGGCTGCAACTTACAGCAATCTCCTCCGGTACCGTCCATTCACTCTTCTTGGTCTCCTTGTTCATGTAGAAGACGTTTCCCTCGTTGGTCTTTACTCGAATCCAAGGCGTTCCAGGGATGGGAGTCTTGTCCTTCGGCTTCTCCTTCTTTTTCTTCTTGGGCTCAGCGACGGGAGCAGCAGCTGGAGCGGCGATGGTTGGAGGAGGTTGCTGCATGAAGTTTGGGGGTGGGAAAGGAGGGAAGAATCCTGGAGGAGGGACGGAGAAGTTGGGAAGAGGTCGAGTGTAGGTCGAGGATCCGGTTGAGGCGTTGTGCCAGTAGAGAGCACCTCCCGTAGCTGCAGGAAGAGGAAGCAAGGTGAGATGGGGAGTTGAGAAGTGAGATGTATGCGGTTCTGTTTACCTTTGTGCTCTGTCCAACCTGGAGGGAGAGGAGGGATGAAGTTGGGAGGAGGAGGAGGAGCGAAGCCAGAAGGAGGTGGTGGCATCCCGGCCGTTTGCCTGTGGGAAGAGCGAGAAAGGTCAGTTTCAGTGGTGGTACGCAATCTGAAGGGGGTAGATGCGGACTCACGGAAGAGTAGGTGGTGGGGGAGGAGGAGGAGGGATCGACATAGCGAGAGAAGGGAAGGGAAAGGAGGTGAACGTCAAGGTCAACTGGAACTCAACTACTTTCCTTTCTCCTTCTCCCTTGCTGACCCCAAGCGACGACAACCATCCAAACTCCACTTTCTCGAAATGTCCTCTTCTCCCTCTTCTCCTCTCCCGTCCTCCCCACCGAAGTCAAGAAGGAAATCCTCAAGGTCTGCGACCAATCCACGCTCGCAAAGACATCCGGTCTCTCCCTCGCCCTCCTTCAACTCTCCTCTCCTCTCCTCTATCGACACATCGTCTTCGAGGGTCCAGAGGGTTTGACCAAGTTCCTCACACTCGTCGTGAGTACCTTCTTTCTCTTCTTTCGCTACGAGGTTCAGTGAGGCTCGAGAGTAACGAAGGAGGAGAAGGAGAGGATTCAACACCTCTGAGCTGACCTTCCATCTCCCTTCCCTTCCATCTCTCTTTCCTCCAGGCCGAGAAGAGACACCCAGAACTTGAACCTTGGCTCGGTCTCTCCCTCGTTCACTCCGTCACCTACATCGACGACGAGCAGCAGCCGTTCAACGCGCTGGAAGACTACGACGAGGAGCCATCCTCCATCACACCCATCGAGCCGCGACGTCTTCACCTCCCCACGGCCTCCTCTCCTGGCCGCCTTGCCCTCCACTCTCTCAAGGTCATTATCCCCCAAGGAACTTCCTACGCCGGAATTCATCCCTTTTTCGACCCTGTAGAGTTCCATCTCGTCGGAGTTTCTGGAGGAGGGGGTTCGTACCTTCGCTTCAACGTTTCGGGCTGGACGCGTCTCTCAAGACTCTTTTTCGTCGAAGCCTTCTTCTTCAAATACCTTTTTGGATCAGAGTCTGGACTTTCGGTATCATTAATCGACAGGAATATTCGAATCTGCTACGATCTTTCCAATTTAGAGGATCCTCAGGTCTTCCGCTGGCTCGTCGAGGACTTGGACGTGGACGACGAGCTCTCTCACATATCAGAGGTAGTCGTCTGGGTCTTTAGTGAGAAATCAAGAGCCAGTCTTCTCGAACTACTGGCTCATTCGGTTCTTCTCCCTCGCATCACCATCCTCGTCAAGTCGTCGACCGAGACAGAAACGTGAGTCGTCGCGTCTCTTCCTTCTCTCTCTCTCTTCTCCTGATCCATTCAAGCTGAACTTCTTATCTCTCTCTCAGCAGCTCGTCTAACAACGGGGACTCGACTTGATCGTACGCTTGCTTCCATCCCATCCTTTCCATCTCCTCGTCCGCCGTCACGTCGCCGTGGTCTCACACTCTCTTTCTCCTTTCCTCGCTCAGGGAATAACCCTCGGTTTTACTGGATTATCGGCCGGGTTTGGGAGAGCGACGATTTGGGTCGGAGCTGGGTGGGATTGGTACGTCGAGGGTGGGGGATGGAGGGAGAAACGAGACGAAACGAGATTGATAATGAGCTTTGACGCGATGAGCGCTATATTCCTTTCCCCCTTCCTTCTTTCCGAGAGATTAGGAGTCAGCCTTCGACACCAAGATTTCTTTGCTTACGCGTCTTTCATCCGCTCGGCTGTCTTCACCACGAGACGCTGCAGTAGGTTTCTTCACTTCCAATTACGCGCTCTCGACCTCTCTCCTCGCATCACTTTGCGCTGTCAAACCTTTCCCATCTCGAGAACTAGTCCCTTACAGGATGATGGAGTGCCTGGTTTGTATCCTTCTGCCTATATCTACGCACGGCGACGATCTTCTTTCACAAAGCAGAAGAGACGGTCGCGCTGCAGGCCTCTCTTCCCCCCATCGCCTCTGCTTCGCGGACTTACAACATCTTGTCGCCCAGTTTCGTCTCTTACGACTAGAATGCATATATATATAAAAAGGCGACCGGGATATCAGGAACGGAAGAAAAAAGTTGAGAACGCAGTCCCCGTCCAAATCGAGTCCTTCGCCTTTGTTGCTCGTCTCCTCCCCTCAACCAGCCATCGCGACACCCTCGACCACCCCCTCTTTTCTCTTCCCTCGTTAGGATGAACACTCCGGATCGGTCCTCTGCTCGTAAGCAGAGAAGGGATCACAACTCGCCTTACTCTCGGAAAGCATCCAAGCCCAAAGCTTCCCTCGACCCTCTCGTGAGCTTTCTTTCTCCTTCCTTCCCTCCTGACGCTTCGAAGCTGACCTTCTATACCTCTTCGCTCTCACCCTCCCCCAGCCCACCCTCGCCTCCTCTTCCTCCTTTCGAAACCTGTACAACTTTGTGTCCTCCCCGTTCAGATCTCGAGCTGCTCCTCCTCCTCCTCAAGCCGAATCCGACGAGGAGGAAGACGACGAGGAGGAGGAGGGAGACGAGACTCAGCCCATTGAGCTGGGAGATTCAGACGAGGATATGGATCAGCACCAAGAGGCTACCTCTTCTTGGAAGGGAAAGGGTCGAGGAGTAGAAGGAAATTCTACAGGAGGAGTAAGTCGATCCTCCTTCCTTCCTCTCCTTCCCTTTCACCTTTCGTCTGGCTCTCGTCCTGTTCTCCTTCAAGCCCGCCTCTTCTTCTTCTCGAGCTGACACTCTCCTCTCTTGTACGCGCATACAGCTCACCCGCTCCTCGGCATCCACCAACCTATCCTCTCTCCCTCCTCTTCCCAACCCCAACTCGTCAAAATGGATCTCCGCCCTCGCTCCTTCCTCCACTCACGCCCACGCGCTCCTTCAGATGGCTCCCTCCTCCCAGGTCTCCCAACCTCGTTACGCCAAGCAACCCATGGCTCCTCCACCCCCACCACCTTCACGAGGAATCGCTGGCATGTCTCGCTCTCAGACTTTGAGCTCGCTCCAACCTGGAGCTTCTTCGACCTCGAACTCCTCGTCGACCTCGACTCGAGCTGAGTTGATTCTGGAGCGGTTCTTGGCTGAGAAGGGCTTGAGCGAGGAGGACGAGAGGGAGGTTAGGGACTTGATGGTCAAGAAGGGCAGAGACTCTGAAGGTGAGCTCGATCGTCCTTCTGGCAGAAGAGATCTCGAAGCTGACTCTTTCATCCCTTCGTTTCCCTCCAAAGCTATCCCTCCGCCTCCCTCGATTCACTCGACAACCTACACCCCTCCTCTCTTCCACCCCGGAACCTCAGCGACCCGTCTCGCTGCCTCCACCTCTACGAACACTCTCGCCAACTCCAGACTCGCTCGATCGACCTCGACGATGTCCTTCCTCTCCCCTTCCCGCTCCTCCTCGTCCCAACTCTCCTCCTCCTCCTCCTCGCGTCAACTCAACGCTCGAGCTTCCTCTCCAGGAGCGTTCGCTTCTCCAGGCAAGCGTCGACCCATCTACCTCGGTCCAGGAGTCAGCCATTCTCCGAGCAGGGCCAAGAGGAACGTCACGTTCGGAGGATTGGACCTCAAGCCCTCAGTGGTCGTTCAGAGTCCAGGGAAGAAGAGGAGAGTCGACGACGATCGTGATGACGAGGATATGGACGTCGAAAGGGAGCTCAGTGGACTCGGAGGATCCTCATCTTCGTCAGGGCGTGGCCTTACCTCAAGTCAAAGCGTTCCCTCCTTCCTCACCTCAGCTCCCGAATCTCCCTCCTCTCCCTTCACCTTTTCCGTTCCCTCCTCGCCCTCCACCTCAACCTCCCAACCCACCGCTCTTTCCCCATCGCCAGCTCGCGCACTCGCTCCTCCTCCAGCACCAGCTCCTAAGGTCATCAAACCCTCCCAGTCCCTCTCTTCAGGACTTTCTCGCTACTCGCGAAACCCTTCTCTCGTCGCTCCTTCTCCGCTTAGGCAGAGTACAAGCTTCGCCGAATCGCCGGAGTCGGTCAAGTCGAACGGAGGAAGCCCTGCTGGAAGCCCTTTGGGTGCGAAGGGAGCTGGAAACGGAAACGGAGCGTCGAGGTCGAAGGCTAGTTCGATGATGTTGGATTTCATTCAGGAGGAGGAGGTCGCAAAGGTCCGTTTCAGCTTTTCAATCCAATCTCTCGGCTTCTCGCTGTAAACGAAAGAGCTGACCATACTCTTTTTCTTTCCTTCTCTTCAGCGAGTCGCCTCGCCAACCCCGATTCAAAACCCTTACCAGTCGGCTGGACTCGCGAGTCCTAGTCCGAGGAGGAACCCCAGAAGGAGTGTCGCCGCCGAGAGCAGAAGTAGTCGGGCTGGAACGCCTAGGAAGGGTGCGAACGGAGATGGGTTGAAGGTCCCGACGGCGTTGGAGTTGATTGAGAGGGAAGGTCAGAAGGAGTCGATGAACGTGAGTCAAAACGTTCTCTGTCTCTCTACGACCTGTCTTTCCCTCGACGTTCGCTGACGTTTAATCTTGGTGTATTTCGACCTCGCAGAGCCCCACACCTACCTCGAAGAAGCAAAAGTCCTTGTCGTCGAACTCAAACTCGAACGAATTCTCCCTCGACGGTCCCTCTACACCCTCCCGAGCATCCGCCTCTTCCGCTCCTCTCAACGAAACCTCCACTACTCCCACTTCTGCTCCTCCCTCTAAACGGAAAGCGCCGGTCGAGGACGCTCCTCCTTCGTGGATGACGGACGTCCAACCTCCCACGGTCATCTTCGCTCACGACGCGTTCGGAGGTCCCATCTTCGGCTCCAAGAAGTCTATCACTTCCTTTGGAGGCACGGAGACGTTCAACCAGGACTCGGATATGGACGAATCGACCTCGCCAGCCAAGCTGTTCACTTCGAGCGTCGATTCGAGGGAGAAGATCGAGGAGAAGGACTTTGGGAAGAAACCTTCGTTCGCGTTCGACACCACCATCACCTCCATCTCCTCGTCATCATCGTCGAAGAAGTCGACCTCTCTCCCCTTCGAATCTCCCTCGTTCAAATCGACCAACCCTACCTCATCAAAGTCGAAGTCGTCGGATCCCAAAACCATCGCTCTCGAAACGGATCGACTCCTCCTCCCCAACTTCACCTTCATCTTCTCCTCCATCACCACCCCTCTCCCAACCTCTGCCCTCGAATCTCAAGCCATCTCCGAGGTCACCAAACTTCCTTCCTCCTCCCTTCCCAAGTTCGACCTCCTCGCTTCTCCTCCTCCTCCTCCTCCTCCCGCTTCCACCTCGACGGGAGGCTTCAACTGGGCATCAGCAGGTCTCGCCCCTCCTCCCAAACCCTCAGCAGACATCTGGACCTGTGGAACATGCGGAACCAAGAGTCCTCTCGAGAAAGAGAAGTGCATCGCTTGCGAGGAACCGAGACCTGCTCAGAAGAAGACCTCAAGCGCGAGCTCGTCGTCGAAGGCTCCCACTCCCGTCGCTGGATCATTCAACTGGGCTTCCGCTGGAATGGCTCCTCCTCCCAAACCCTCCTCGGATATCTGGACCTGTGACGTCTGCGGAACCAAATCTCCTCTCGACAAAGCCAAATGCATCGCCTGCGAGGAACCTCGACCGCCGGTCTCCAAACCCACTCCCTCTTCCTCCTCCTCCTCCTCCGCTCCTCCTCCTCCTCCCGTCGTCTCCTCAGGAGGATTCAACTGGGCCGCCTCAGGTTTTGCTCCTCCTCCAGCTCCCTCGTCGGACGTCTGGATCTGTGGAGACTGTGGAACCAAGAGTCCGAAGGAGAAGGAGAAGTGTATCGCTTGTGAAGCTCCCAACCCAACGAAGAAGGCTGCGACAGCCTCGGCGGCGGCGGTGGGAGGCTTCAACTGGGGAGCCGCTGGGATGAAGGTGCCGGAGAAGAAGGCTGGGTGGGAGTGTGGAGTTTGCATGATTCGGAATGGGGAGGAGAGGACGAAGTGTGCGAGTTGTGAGACGGAGAGGAGTTGATCGGTCTAGAGAACGGACGGACGTTTGAGTTGGTGCTGTAGCAGTTTGGTTCGTGTTTAGTTCGCGTCTTGGTTTGGATATCGTGTATGTGTTAGTTGCGCTGGACCGGAGGAAAGACCAGAAGCGATGGGAGAGGAGAAGCAGATCAGAGGGAGAGGAACGAGAAAGGGAGGATCAGAAAACGGAGCAAGTTCAGGTCGACGCGTCCATCGATACTTGAGATGTAGAGAACGACACTCTGCTCTGCGCTGCTGGTAGATCGCGTCTATCCGCCTTAGCTGGACTTCCTGGCGTCGCTGCTCACTTCCTTAGAACCTTGAGCTTCGTCGATCTCTTCGTTCAAGTCGATGACCGACGCGTCCCTCTTTCTTTCTGCTCTTCCTCTCCTCTCCTTCTCTCTTCCACTCCTCCCTCGAAGTGTGCTACCTCGCAAACAGTCCTACAGTGAACGACGTCTACAATACCGAGCTCGCAGAAGGAAAGCTGAACGCTCCAAAAAGAAAAGCGGGGAGGGAGGAAAGAAGGGAACTCCAACTCTCGATTGGTCCTCTCTCCCTCCTTCGAACCTTCTCGAGAGGGAAAGAGCGGCAAAAAGTATAACCTTTAGAGCATGGCCGGGATCGAACCGACGATTGCTTGATATCAATCAGAATCGAAGTCAAGAGTCAAAACCACTAGACCGCACGCCCAGTGTGTTTTAGATGGACATCGTTCACCAGATTGGGTATAGATCTTTGGAGCGTGAACTCTGGCGAGTTCTCTCTTGACCTCTCTTCTTCCATCTCGCTGGAAAGACTACCTTGCCGCTTGGAACTCGATCATCACTCTTACCCCCTTCGCCAAGAAGAACTGGAACGATATAGCTCTTCGCCCTCCTCGGTCCGCCATCTCTCCCATCACCACCAAACACTTCCTCGGACCCGACCAAGAACGCGTCTCTGCCGATATCGGAAAGGACTCGGTAAGGATTCTTCTCAAGAAGTTTCGTCTTATCATTCCTCCCGGTTGGGCGGATAGGTTTCCTGGTATCACTTCTAACCATTGGGAGGAATGGTGGAGGAAGTTGAAGGGCCTTTCGAGTCACTCTCCGGAGGACGTCGATCTTTCACATCGTCTTTCTCTGTACGCTCTTCACCCAGGTTCGCAGGTCGGCAACAATCCTACCCATCGCTTCATCAACAACAGATCCACCTCCTGCATCCTCTGCCTCGATCCCTCATCAACGGAAGACTTTCAGCACCTACTCGTCGACTGCGAAATCGCTCGGAGAATTTGGATCCTCGCTTCCCCTCGACATCTCCCTCCTCCCCCTCATCCCAGCCTTCAAACCCTCGTCTGTCCGTCGCCAATCCCCCGCCTCCCTCATCTCATCCAACACATCGTCTTCCTCGGTCGTATCTGAAAACTCTCGCGATCTCGTCGTTGGGGGAAGAAGGACGCGGTGGTCGAGAGGGTGACGGACGAGGCGATTGTTGGGGTGGTGAGGGCGATCAGGAAGGGAATGGCGCGTGTGGACTCCGGGAATGGAAGGATGGGAAGGGAAGGACAGGGATAGCTGGTTGGGATGGTTAGGGTGTGAGAAGGATGGAAGGTCAGCGCTGATCTCGGTTGTTTTCTTTTGTCGCGTCGTTTTGCTCTCTCTCTCTCTCTCTCCCTCCCTCTCTCTTCTCTTCCCACCACTTCTATACTCTATACTCTTCATCTCTCACTCTATCTCTCTCCACTATCTTTTCCCCCCAACATCGTCTTCGGTTAGTTCTAGTCTAGGTGATACGATGGATCAAATACCAAAAAAAAAATCTGGACATGTCTTCACACTTTCAGGGATGAAAGGTTTCTTTCCCTCGACGAGCTGGTGGGCCTACGACGAAAGAACTACGATTCGAGGCCACTTCTGCTCGCAGTTTGCGTCGCGTCCCTTCGAGTCCTGTTCGTCGCGTCTGGTCTTCGCTCTCGCGAGGCCGTTTCTACCCCTCACCCCTTCTCCTAGATAAATCCTGTCCCTTCCCAGAACGTCTTGAGGCTGCTAAACCAGGTAGTGCTGGCCAGAAAAAAGTTGGAGAGGGGAACTTCTGAACTTGAAGAGCGCCGCGACGTCGCACTTCTCGTTCTCCTCAGGTCAGCCTCAGCCCGTTCTGTTTCGCTTCTGGTGTTCAATCGCCTGAGTTAGTCAGAATTGATCTCGCGCGTGGTATGGGAGTGAAGAACACTAGAGACTGTCTCCTCGATGCGACGAAACTGAGGGAGTACGGCTCGGTTCCAGGCCTGCTCGGTTCTCATCACTCGCGATCGTCTTTCCATCTCAACCTAATAGTGCCTGCTCTTTCAAGAAAGTCGACTGAGCGGACGAGAGAGGTGAAATTCCGCTTTATAAAGAGACTTATATGAACCACGAGAGCCAGAGGCTGGGGAAGGAAGGGTAGTAAGCCATGCAATCGTGGTTGAAGTTAAGAAGGTCGGGTCGTCTGTTCGCCTTTCTCGTTTTTCTTCGACCATCTAATCTCCTCCGTCCTGTTTCCAGCACTGGCCCTCTCCATCATCCGATCCTGTTCTGTTCTCTCTTTCTCTTCTGTCCGTCTCTCTCACACCTCTCTTCAATTTTGCAGTTCAAGGGAAAGGAAAAGTCGAACGAACGAACGAACAAAACGGACCATCCCATCTCCCCTAAAGCCAAAACACCTAGACTAAAACCCCAATCTACTGCTTCAAAAACCCATCCACCAAAGCCTTCTTACTATCCTGATCAACTCCCTTCCTCCCCGAGTAAATCTTGACGAGCCACTTGGTCGCCAACACCGAGAATTCTTCGATTTCCTTCTGCGGTGGGCGAGGGACTCCGGAGTCTGAGGTTTGTGGGTCGGAGGAGGTAGAGGAGAGGAGGGATCGAGTGGTCTGCGAGAGAGATGCGAAGGAAAGGAAAGGGGAAGGAAGGAAGGAAGGAAGGAGAAGAAGAAGGGCAAAAGGAGAGAGCCAGTCAGCCAACGAAACGCGTCTCTCCTCGTTCCCACTCGTTCGTTTCATCCGTTCTGGTTTTCTTTCACTCACAAGTTTAACCCCCCACCAAGCCCTGACCGCCAGCCCTTTACCCTGTCCTTCACTCCCATCTTTGACCCTCTCGGTCAAGCTCAAACACAGCAGGTAGCTCTTGAACGCGAGGGGGAGGTCTCCGAGCGTGTAGGCTGTTTCTGCGTGACGGAGGTAGTGGAGGGGGTTTTGAGGGGCTAGGATGAGGGTGTGGGAGAGGGAGGCGAGAGCGGGGGTGTAGCTGTGGAGATGAAGAGTGGAAGCCGTGGGTGGTGGAGGAGGAAAGAAGCGGAATGGGAGAGGAAGGAAGAAGACGAAAGAGAAGAGGTGAGCTCGAGAGGAAGGAAAGGGAGATGGATCGAAAGTCAGGAGGAGAGAGAGGCGCAACGAACAGTTCAATGGAAGCGTAGAGTTCGGAAAGCAAGACCCAAGCGTCTATGTCTGTGTAAAAGGTGTCGAGGTACTTGAGGAGGAGAGGGATGCGTTGTTCTGTGGTGAGGGAGGGGAGGGAGAGAAGTCGGCGGTGGGCGAGCTTTGGGAGAAACCAAACGAGGATGGGGAAGGAAGAGTCAGCTCTGATCTCCTCTTCGGTACGAACGTGGAAGATTGCAAGCTCTTGGAGGAGAAGGAGGAGGTGTTCGGTGGCTGACTTACTATGCTGGTTTCATCTAGGACGAGCATCTTCTCGTAGAAAGCTTTGGCCTCTGCTTCGAGCCCTCTCGCTTCGAGAAGCATGCCTTCGAGAACGAACGTCCGAGGAGAGTTGGGGAAACGTTTGATGAGTTGTTCGATGGATTCCTATAGGTCGAGAGGATAAGAAGAAGGGCTCAGCTTTGGAGTGAGGCGAGACGAGAAGGCCCGAGGAGATGGAACAAGGAAGGAAGAGGGAGGGAGGGACGAACGTGAGCTTGGTAGAGTCTTCCGAGATCCAGCGAGGCTACAGCGAGTTGTTCCACGACGTTCCATTCTAGAGGGAGATGTATATATGCGGATCGAGAGAGAGTCAGCCTCGAAGGGTCTCGCAGAAGAGAGCGACTTGAGTTGAACGTACGGTCATCTCCTTTGAAGGAAGCCTTCCCTTTCCCCTTGAGGACTCCCTGAGCTGTCTCAAAGGTTGCGAGCGAGTTCCTCGTCTGTTGAACTCGTGCGTTGGATAGATATTCCAGAGGTGAAGCTGAAGGAGGGAACATGGCGAGAGAGAAGGGAATGGAGGTTGGAAGCGTCACTGGCCTGGCTCGCCTGTCCCTCCGCTCCTCCTCGAAATCGAAGACGAGTCGTCCAGGGTTGACTCTCTTTCTCCTCCCAACGCCCACACCCTCCCCAAACCCAACTTAATCCCCCTTCCCATTCTTCCCCTTCCCCCTCCCAACACTCTTTCACAATGGGTGAGTACCTCATTCACCATATCTTGGGAGCACACGGAAGGATCGAGGGAGCAGAAGACGAGAGGAGGAAGGAGACGGCTGGGTCCGAGGGAGTCAAACGAGATGGACCGTCCCGCCTCTTCTACAACTCCCAGAACCCCGAGCTTGCTGGGAGACGGTAGAGAGACGGCCCATCTCTAGTAGGATTTGGGTTTCAGATCTGTATCTCTGAAGAAAGAAGTCGAAAGCTGACCTTCCATCCCCTCCTCTCCTTCCTCGCTCGCTCCGCCTCCTCCTTCGATTCACTCTCTCTTCCCTCCTTTCCCTCCTCTAGCCTTCGAGGAACTCGAGATCTCTCAACTCTGCCCAGCCTACGCTCCCTTCTTCGTGAGTTTCACTCCAGTCTCGTCCCCTCACCTCCCTCGCTGACCTGCTTTCGGTCGTCTGGAATTCAGGGAGTGATGGGTTGCACGGCTGCTATCGTCTTCACCTGTTCGTTCCTCTCGCCTCTGCTATCGCTCTTCCCCTCTCCCACCTCCTTGAACTTGATCCTGACTATTATGCTTATCATCTTCCACCAGGTATCGGAGCTTCGTGAGCTTCACCTCCTCAAACCTGCCCTCTTCACCGTCGAAACCTCAACTGAACCCTCCCTCGTTTTCCCTTCCTCCTCCTTCCCTCCTTCCTCTCTCTTCAGCTACGGTACCGCCAAGTCTGGGGTACGTCCTTCTTTCTTTTGCCTATCTTCATCCTGAGCATCTCCTCTACTGTTCCTGACCTTTTCTTCGCTCCCTGCTCCTCCTTACCCTCCTCGATCCACCTCTCCTCCCCATCTCGTCCCTTCCTCTTCCTCGCTCTTCTCCGTTCAACCTTCCAGGTTGGAATCACCGCCATGGCTATCCTCCGACCCGATCTCATGATGCGTAGTGTTATCCCCGTCATTATGGCTGGTATCATGTACGTCCACCTCTTCTTTGTTCTTTGGGTTCAAGCAGAGGGCGAAGAAACGAGCTCCAACAGGACGAATTAGCTGACACTCTTCGCTCCTCCTTCCGTTCCCTTCTTTTCCCTCGCCCGCTCCCTCGTCATCCCCACTCCCTCTCTGTGCTCGATACCTCGCTCTTTATGTGAACAGTGCTATTTACGGTCTCGTCGTTTCCGTCCTCATCTCCTCGTCCAGTGCGTTCTCTTCTACCAGCTCGATTTCCGCTTCAGCTCCTTCGGTTCCCTTCCCAGCCTCACCTCTTCGAGCTCACTGACGCTTCCTTCCTTCCTTTGAACTCCACAGTCAAGTCCCCCATGTCCCTCTACCTCGGATTCATTCAACTCGGAGCCGGTCTTTCCGTCGGACTTGCTGGACTCGCCGCTGGGTTCGCCATCGGAATCGTTGGAGACGCTGGAGTTCGAGGAACCGCTCAGCAGCCTAGGTTGTTCGTCGGTATGATTCTTATCCTCATTGTGAGTATTCTCTCTACACCTTTCCTTATCATTTCTGCTCGCGAAGACGAGACCGGAACGCGGCCGGTTGAACAAGAGCTGACCACCAACGTTCTCTCCTCTCCCTCCTCGTCTTGTTTCCCTTTCGTGCTCTTCTCCTCTCCAGTTCGCCGAGGTTCTTGGTCTCTACGGTTTGATCGTTGCCCTTATCCTTAACACCCGAGGAAACGAGGCTCCTGAGGTTCGTCTAGATATCCCCTCGCTCGATCGCGTTCGAAGGCTGACCTGCTCCTCTTCTCCCCTCCATCTTCGATTCGGTACCCACAGTGCATGTAGATACCTCAGCCTTCCTTTCGGATCGTTGAACTTCGGATTACATTCAGAGGAGGAGAGAGAGAGTTGGAGGAGGAGAAAAAAACAAACCCCCCTCGTAGAAGGAAGGAAGGAAGGAGAGGTGGAGGAGGGAGGAGAGAGATGAAGGAGGAGCGAGCGTGTTGATTAGTCTAGCAGGAGGAGTATGATGTTCTTTTTTTTCGTGTCCTTCTAACTGCACACGAGCCACTTCGCCAGACGCAAAAGAAGACGTACAAGGCGAGATATATACATGGGTGACGCTCTCAGGAAGCGATCATTGAGAGCGAAGAAGGAAAGGTCGAAGCTCGCAGCTTCTCGCCCTTCCTTCCCTCCCACCCTGATCATCGCCTCCTTCTCTCCCACCCCCCGTCTCGCTTCGTTTCGCCAAGGTCACCTTCGGCAGATGGTGTAGAAATCCCTGCGCGTCCGTCTTCACTCCCAACCACCACCTCGCCTTCATCCTTCTCTACTAAGCTCAAGCAAAGCAAAGCAAAGCAAAAGGATGAGCTCGTCGGATCCCCTCCTCCTCTCCTCCACCTCCTCCCTTCCTCCTCCCCCTTCAAACCACACACCTCCTCCAGCTCCCTCCCCACCTCCGTTCTCAACCTCCATCCCCTCCTCCTCCATCCCTCCAAGCACAAGCTCACCCACCAAGTCTGCGCCGAAGAGGAAAGGAACGGAGATGGACGTCGACTCTGGTACTTGGGTCGTTCTTCCTCCTCCTCCACCTCCCTCCTTCAACAGTCCTCCCTCCTCCTCCTCCAAAGCCACCTCTTCTTCTTCGAACAACGGAGGAAAAGTAGATCAAGCTATCAACAAGATCGTAGGATCCATCGCTAGAGCCGGTGGTAAACTTAAGCCGTCGAGCTCATCAAACACGACAACGACGACCAGAAGCTCGAACGCTCCTCCTCCTCCTCCGCCTCTCGTCTCTTCGCCAGCAGCAGCAGGAAAAGGAGATCTTACGATTTTACCACCTCATCGAAAACCTTCAGGAGACAAAGGAGGAGGAGGACGAGAATCCAACCCAGAGACTTTAGTTCTAACCCTCCAAACTCCCTCCTTCCCCTCTTCCTCCTCCTCCTCTCAACCCTCTCAACCTCCGATTCTCACCACCACCACCACCAACACTCCTACTTCTTCCCCTTCCAACGTCGCTTCTCTACCACCCCCTCACGGAGGTTCGAGTTCGGGAGTGGGAGGGGGGTTGAACCTAGGAGAAGTGATGGTTCCTAAAGAGATGCAGGAAGGAATGACGATGTTGAAGGTTTCTGCTAAGAAGATCCAGCAGAGGGTTTTCAAGTTGGATGGGGAGAAGGGGACGATTGAGTGGGGGAGTAAGAAGGGGGGATTTGGTGAGTTTGATGAGACGAGAACGAAGGGAAGGAAGGGGGGGGCAAGTGAGACGCGTCGCGGTTTTAAACTGACTGACTCGTTCGCTCGTTTCGTTTCCTTCCTTTTTTCGTTTCTCTACCTCACCTTCAAACCCTCACTGTTTCTTCATCCTCCTACCCAGTCAACATCGAATCCATCCGCGAACTCCGTCTAACCACCTCCGCCCGTTCCTTCATCGATCAACTCTCCCTCTCCTCCACCACCTCCCCTTCCTCCCTCTCCCCTTCCTACCTCTCCCGCTGGATAACAATCATCTACACCTCCCCCAACCCCTCCTCCTCCTCCTCCTCCTCCACCTTCAACATCTCCTCCTCTCTTTCTTCATCCAACGTCTGCTCAGGAGATCTCAAATGGAAAACCCTCCACATGGTAGCTCCCTCCCCGAAAGCGTTCGAAGAGTGGAGTACGACGCTGAGGGCTTTGTGGGAGGCGAGAAGGGAACTTATGGGGGGGATTGGAGCGCTCAAGGGGGATGGACTTGGTGGGGACGGGGGGGAGGGGGAGGGAGAGGGAGGGAGGGGGTTGGAAGAGAGGAAGAAGAATGTTTGGATGAGGAAACAGTGGAGGGAGGCTGAGGTGGCGGGGGAGGTGAAGAAACCGAAGATTGTTGCGGGAGGGGGTCAAGGGTTTGCTGGAGGAGGAGGGGGAGGAGTGGGTGGGATGGGTGGAGGAGGAGAAGGAGGAGGAGGGGGAGGAGGGGTAGGAGAGAAGGAAGGTTGGTTGGATTTTGAAGGGGTTGTGAGGGTTTGTAGGAGGTTGAATATCGCGAGTAGTAGGGCGGATTTGTTGGGGAGGTTTAAGGTACGTTTCCAGAACACTTTTGGGATCTGTGACCGCGAAGGAGAGGAGAGGAAGTGGAGGAAGAGGAGGGGGAGGAAGACGCGTCGTGAAACTGACGACCTCTCTCTCTTCCGTCTTTTTTGGGGTTTGCCCTTTTGCAGGAAGCCGACGTGGATGGACGTGGAAATCTGGATTTCGTGGCTTTCCAGAGATTCGTACAGAAGCTCAAGAGGAGGGATGATATTGAGAGGTTGTTTGATCAGATCACGGGGAGGAGGAATGGGTTGACGGAGATGGAGTTTGGGGAGTGGTTGAGGAGGGTACAGAAGGTGAGTTTAGCTTTTCTTCCTTCTATACTTCTTGGCCTCGAAGAACTGACGAGTACTTTCCCACTTGCCAACTCTTTCTTTCTACCAGTCTACCCTCTCCGACGCAGAGATCTCAAAACTTCACGCTCGATACGCGACCCTGTCTCCGTCTCCTCCTCCTCCTCCCCCTTCGCCTTCCACATTCACGACGACCACCCACTCGGATCCACTACCACCACCAGCACCAAAAACAGACGAAACAGACGCCCTCGATCCCTCCCCTCTCATCCTTCTCGATGGATTCACCTCCTTCCTTACCTCCTCCGACAACAGCGTCTTCGCCGAACAAACTTCCAAAGTTACCCACGACATGACTCGACCCCTCTCGGAGTACTTCATCTCGAGCTCGCACAACACTTACCTTATCGGCCATCAACTCGTCGGAGAGAGTACTGTGGAGGGTTACATTCGAGCTTTGTTGCAGGGGTGTAGGAGTGTGGAACGTGAGTTTCGACCTCTGTTCAATCTTCTCCCTCCCTTTCCTTTCCTTTCCTTTCCTTTCCTTTCCTTCGCCGACAGCTCATGCTCACTCCCTCTTCTCTTCTTCTTCCTTCTCTTTCCTTCAACAGTCGACTGCTGGAATGGCGACGCCGGCGAACCAGTCATCTACCACGGTCGAACCTTCACTGGCAAAGTCACCGTTCGAGATGTCGTTCACGCGATAGGAAAGTACGCGTTCGTCGCTTCACCCTACCCAGTCATCATCTCAGCAGAGATTCATTGTTGCGTGGAGCAGCAGGAGGTGTTGGTGAAGATTTTGAAGGAGATTCTTGGGCAGAGGTTCTTGGATGAACCTTTGGAGGAGAGGGAGGGAAAGGAAGGGTTGCCGAGTCCCGAGGAGTTGAAGTATAAGATTTTGTTGAAGGTGAGCTGCAGGGAACCTCTTACTATCTTCCTCCTGCGAGAGAATGGGAGCTGATTTTTTTTTTTTTTTTCGATTTGTGCTTCGCCGCGCCGTAGGCGAAGGTTCAGATGCCCAAGGAGCCTGGAACGACGGAGGTCTCGCTCTCGCCCGAGCAGGTCTTTTTGACAGAGACGGACTCAGCTAGCAACGACGACATTCGAGAGAAGCCTTGTGAGTCTAGCTTTATCCTGCCGCTCTCTTCGACTCGTAACTGACTCTTTCCCCGCTTTCATCCTCGTCCCTCTCAAGCTCGTCGTTCCAGCAACACCGGTCTCGTCTCTCGCGTCCGACGACGTCTCTCCCTCCAAAGCTCCTCCTCTTCCGAATCCTCCCACGACTCCTTCACTCTCGTCCACGCCTCAACCTCTCCTTCCCTCCCACCCATCTCCGCCTCCTCCTCCCGCTCTTCAACCAAATCCAAAGTCTCCTCCTCCTCTTCGACTTCCCCTCCTCCCAAACCAACGTGCTCCCCAGCTCTCGCCAAAACCCTCATCTACACCCTCGGAGTCAAGTATCGAGGCTTCAACAAGAAGGAAACCTACCTCCCTTCCCATATGGTCTCGCTTTCGGAGAGGACAGCCAATAAGGTTCTCAAGCAGAGCTTTGCAGACGTCGTGAAGCATAATCGGACGCATTTGATGAGGTTGTATCCGAGCGTGACGAGGTTGACGAGTAGTAACTTGGATCCGATTAAGTACTGGGCTGCTGGAGCTCAGTTGGTGGCTATCAATTGGCAGAGTACGGGTGAGTCGCGATCTCTTTCGGGCTGAGAATAAGAGGAGGAAAGACAGCGCGCTGACTTTCGCGTTTCGTGTTCTTTTTTCTCTCGCGCTCAGACCTCGGATACACCTTCAACGGAGCCATGTTCGCTCGGAACGGTCGTGCAGGATACGTTCTCAAACCTCCTCCTCTCAGAATCAAGGTCAAGGAGGAACAGTTCGGTCGAGTGAAGCATTCGCTCAAGGTCAAGGTTCGTTCGCGTCTCCCCGATTTCCTTTCTCTCTTTCCCGAAGCTCACTCTCGTCCTTCTTCCCTTTTCTCCACTCACAGGTCATCTCAGCCCAACAACTCCCTACCCCAGGAGACTTCGTCAAACGCGACATCATGATCGATCCCTTCGTCGAAATCACCGTTTACCTCCCTTCCATCATCCCTCCTCCCTCCTCCGTCCCTGCAGCAACCCCCAGCTCTCCCAACTCTCTCGCTCCTCCAGCTCAACCATCGCCGCTCCCTCTACCGGTCTCGAAACCAAGCATCAAGTTCAGGACCAAGACGATCGAGGATAACGGGTTCAATCCGATCTGGAACGAACCTCTCACTTTCGACTTTGAGTGCGCGGAGGGGATGGAGGATCTCGTGTTTGTGAGGTTCGATGTGAGGTATGAAGGAGAGGTGGTGGAGATGCTGGATAAGAGTGTGGGGTCGTATTGTGTTTCGTTGGGTAGCTTGAATAAGGGTGAGTTCGGTCGTTGTTCGTTCGTCGAGAGAAGAGGAGGGAAAGGGACGCGTCGGCTCACTCATCCTTCTTCGTTTCGTTTCGCTCGTCTCTCCCAGGCTACCGACATCTCCCTCTTCAAGATCAACACCTCAATCAGTTCCTCTTCTCCTCGCTCTTCGTTCATCTCGATTTAGTTTCTTCCACTCCATCTTCGTCGTCTATTAGTTCTCTTTCTCTCTCTCCCTCGCCTCAATCTCCTGCTCGTTCGTTCGCTCATCCCATCCCAATTTCGCTCTGATTTCTCAAAGACGCTACCCTACTTTCATGCTATACCGCTCCTTTACGCCTTCTACTTACCCTCTCCCTCGATACCAAGACCTCTTAACGCTTCTCCTTCCCTTCCCAACACGCTTCCCAACACTTTTCTTCAGGAAACGATCTCAGCCGGAAACGACGTCACGCTCGCCCCCATCTCCCTGCTCTTCCCTTTCCTCTTCTCCTTCCCCTTCTTCCCTTCCAACCTCCATGTCTCTTTGCCGAACCCTTCTCACCAAATCTACCCCTGCTTCCATCAGGTCAGCTCTACAAACAGCAGCGAAAGCTCAACTCATCGCTAATCTAGCTCCCGCCGCGTCTTCTTTCCCTGCCTCCCTCTTCAGACTTCTCTCCACCACTCCTCGACTCGCCATGCCATCCTCCGATCCCAACGCTCTCAACGCCTCAGGCTTGACTCCCACGCAGTCCAAGGCTCTTCCTACCAGGCAGCCGACTGGAGAGGAGTCCAAGGTTCTTGAGCACATCAAGGAGGTGAGCTTCGATTCTCTCCTTACTGCCTCCTCCCCTCCACTTTATCCCTTCCTTCTCTTTCCTCGAGCTCACTCCCACGTTTCTTTCTGGTGTTGGTTTGCGTTTAAGCTCTACCGATGTGCTCCCACGAACGACTCGTTCTCAATCTATGCTAAGACTGCTACTTTCCACGACCCGATTGGACTGGCGGAGGGGTTGGGACCTGTTCGAGCTCAGTTTGAAGGGTGAGTTTCTGGAGATCTGGGCGAGAAGCGGTGGTTTAGAGAAGTTAGCTGAAGGAGGGAGCAGATTGGGAGAGGATCGAGGAAGAGCTGCAGAGGGACGAAACGAAGCTGACCTCGTCTTCTCGTTCATCCTGCGTCGGCAGGCTTCCCAAACTGTTCAAGGGAGGAGCCACCATCGACAAGTTCGAGGTTCTGGAGAATGGAAACGGAGGAAACCTCAAGACCATCCTCGTTAACCAGGACGTGACCTGTGAGTGATCTAGAAGCGTTGGGAAGTGCCGCCGGAGACGAGCGAGCTCACTTTGTCTTCTCCCAACCTCTCTCCACCAAAGACTACCTCAAAGAACGACCTTCCGACCCAACCAAGACCGTCAACTCCCTTCTTACTCTTGAGAGAGACGGCTCTGGACTCATCACCAAGCACTCCGAAGAGGTTCGTCTCGTTTCTTTTCCCCTCGATCGTGAAGTCTCGACGCGTCGAGCTGATCCCTTTTCTCGCTTCGTTCGTTCGTCCGGCTGCAGTGGGATCACAAGAGGGAGACTACTTCCGAGGACGGGTTCTTGGGAACCCTCAACGAGTGGAGGAAGAAGGCTACTGCTGCTGCGACGGGCGTTTTCGTTGGGAAGGAGGAGAAGGATCACTCCAAGTGAGACGCGTCGAGTGTGTCGAGTTGAGGCTTGATGAATGCTTTCTTTTATGTCCAACTCAACTCCTTCTCGTCTCTAGTCTCTTTAGAAGGGAAGGACCAAGGAGGAAAGGCTTACAGCAGCTGTCGGAGAATAATTTTCGTCAAACGCGCTCTGTTTGTTTTCCTTTCTTCACCCTGCTTTCGACGCGTCTTATCTCGCTCAATAGAGAAGATGAAGCACCGATCGCACCAGTACCAGCTTCTCAAAGGATTCATATATCTCCCATAAGAAAAACAAGGAGCGAAGATTTTTATCAGGGGCTTGTCGGCCTTCCCTTTGTGTCAGGGTGGGCCGAATCTCGCGATCGTCCTTCTCTCCGTTCCTCACTTTCTTTCAACTTCACCTTCAAACGGCTTCCTTCCTGCTCTCCTTTCTTCTTCTCCTTCTCCTTCTCCCCGGCACTCTCTTCTTCTCTCCTCCGTCCTCATAATCCCCTCCCTACATTCCCTGAAGCAAACCTTCCCACGCCCACACGGCACTCTCGCTCGCTCCCGTTTCGCCTCCCTTCGCCCACTCCTCCAACAACCCTCCTCCCCTTCCTTTTCTCGATGCACGGACAAGTCAACAACAGAGCGCTTCACAAGATGATCAAGGCGAAGAGGGGATTCGTACTCACGCAATCTGGAGATCCCAATCTGGGTGAGTCGCTTCTTCTCTATATTTTCAGGGGAGGGAGAGGAAGAGGGAAGGGGGGAAAGGTCAAAGGGGTGGAAGCTCAACGAGAGAGAGGGGAAGAGTAGGCCGCATTCCCCTCCCATATACGTTGCTCCCCGAAGATAGATTGCTCTCTTCCACCAACGACCACCCTCCTTGCCATCTTCGCATTCGTTCACCTACAAAAATCGAGTCGTTTGATACGCTCGACACCTCTTGATCTTCCCATCGACAACCCCGCCCGTTCCTCCCTTCTCCCCTCCCCCTCAAGTCTCCCCTGCTTCCCTCCTTCCCTCCTTCCCTTTCCTCCTTCCTTGCACCCTCGCGTCATGGCTTTCGACCCTCTCGCATCCCTTGTTGACGCCTTGATTCCTTCTACTGCGACCAAAGTTGTTCCGACTCCAACGAGCAAGGCAGCAGCCGTCGTTCCAACCACCACCTCGACTCCCGCCAAAGTCGTTGCTACCGTGAGGATACCGTCCTTCTTCTGTTCTCCCTCTTGGTTTTGGAGTAGATTCTTACCAGCCCTTTCCGTGCCCTTTGCAGACTACCTCTGCCCCTGCTTCCGTCGTCGCCAAACCCACCCCTTCTACCTCTGCCGCCGCCGTCGTCGTCCCGACCACTTCCGCCGTCCAATCAGTCTTTGCTACTACCCCTCCCGTCTCGAAAGAGACGACTAGTGAGTACTCGTCTTTGCTCTACCTACCTAGATACCGTTGGAGCTGACTCGTGGCTTTCTCGCCTGCAGCCTCCAAGGAGAAAGTAACGGCCGTCTTCACGCCGACCACAACTGCTCTCGTCGCCACCAACACAAGCGCTTCCGGAACCTCCTCCAAAGCAGCTACGTCTCTTCCTAAGATCTCAGCATCTGCAGCAGCCAGCTCAGCTTCAGCCGTGCCCGCCACTGCTTCGTCCACTACAACGTGAGTCTCGCGTCGTCCTCGTCTCTTCAGCTCGTCCCTCCTCTCGAATCGAGCCTAACTTAGACTGCATCTCCATCTCTTCCTCCTCCTTCTTTTCGACCCAGATCGATGAGCACTGGAAAGATCGCCGCGATCGGGGCTGCTGGTGGATGCTTCCTCATCGCGATCCTCGCCATCTTCTTCTTTGTTCGAAAGAAGAACAGACGAAACCGACGAGCTCACGCGGAGGAGAAGTTCGGACGACCTGGATCGATGTTCACTGGCTACGGAGCTGCGATGGAGAACGACGGTGGACTTGCTGCTGGTGGGATGGTTGAGAGGAAGGAGAGTTACAACTCTGGAAGATCGAGAGAGATGGGAGGACCTCGACCGCCAACAGTTCGTTCCTTTTTTCTCTTTCTTCGTTCGACTCGACTGAGAACGAAGCAAGAGACTCACTTCTTCTTCTTTCACTTTCATTTCTTCTCTTACAGATGATCGAAAGCGGACGAGCGGGAATGGGTGCCGGACGCTCCATTTCGTGAGTCTTCTCTTTCTCTCAACGGAGACGCGTCGACTCGAAGAACACGACGCTGATGTTTTCTTCGTTCAATCCTTTTCGTCAGTCCTGTCCCCTCGATGCCCAACCCTGCCTCTTACTACACCTCTCCTACCGGATCAGCCCACATCCCTCTCCCTCCTCCTCCCGCCTCCGCATACTCCGTCGCTCCCGCCCAAGCCTTCGCCATTGGATCCGTCGTCGCTCCTCAGCAGCCTCCCATGGCTCGAGGGCAACCAGAGTTCTTCCCTCCGATGGGTCGAGTCATGAGTCCTCCTCCTGCGCAGGGAGGAGGAGAGTGGGGATACGGTCAACAGCAGCAGCAGCAACAACGTCAACTTCCTCCTCAGCAGTTCGGTTACCCCGTCGACCCCCAGCAGCAGCAGCAGCACAACTACGGAGGATCTCCCTCTCCCCTCGATCCCTACTCCCAGTATCCTCAGCAGCAGTCACCAGGAGCTCACCCCATGAGCTCTCCCATCGACAGAATGCCTCCTCCCCAAGCCTACCTTCCTCAGCAACACCACCAGCAGCAGCTCCAGCAGCATAGAAAGGCTCCTCCTCCCGTCGACGACCTTGACGATGCCTACGGCGGAATGTAAATAGTCGACTCGTCTTGTTTCTCTTTCTGTTCGTTTTTCTCTCGTTATACGTCGTTCCTGCATGCAGTGCGCTTTGCCTTTGCTCTCCTCGGAACCATTTTTGTGTCTACCTTCTTGGTCTCTTCCGTCTCATTTCCTTACTCTTCGTCTTTCTCCCTCCACTCCACTCGTTTTCGCAAACCACCACGTTCTCCTCCCTCTCTTGCATTTTTCTCCTTCTTTCTTTACGAACCCCCGTCTTCTGTTTCCTTGCCTTTCACGCTTTCTCTAGCATTGCCCTCGTCGAGCCTCCAACTCTTCTTTGCACTTCACTTCATTTCTCTTCTCCCAACCTCGAACGATTTTCCCTTTTGCTCGCGACGCGTCCGTTTGTTTCCCTAGGCAGGCTCCTAATTCTTTTACTCGATCCATCCATCCCTTTTTTCTACGGCATGGGTCCGGACTTGATTGAGAGAGAGGTGGGTAGGTCATTGAAATTCGTATAGAGTAGGAAGAGACGAGGGAGAAAGAGAACAAGGGAGGGAAAAGCAAAGTCGACGGGAACGAAACCGAGACGGGAAGAGAAAGGAGCACTAGATGAAGAGAAAGCAGAGAGAACGAAAGCGACACCACGAGAGGCAACGAAACGTAAGAGATATAAGGGGAGCGTGGTAGAGAGAAAGCTAAGGTAAAACAGAAGCGGGGGTAGGGAGCGGATCGAAGGGACGAGAGCGAGGGAGGAGGGAGAAGGGAAAAAGGAAGACGAGAGCGACGAGCCAGCGACGACGTGATACATTCTACGAGTTACATTCCTCGAGGAGGAGAGGGAAGGCGAAATTCGTACTCCTCTTTGACGGCGGCAGAGTAGATCTGGAGAATGAGACGAGAGGGGAAGAGAGGGAGAAGAGCCGCGTCCGTCGTGTCAACTCACGCGACTCAGGAGAATGAGAGATCGAGGTGAGGAAAAGGACTCACCATTTTTCCGAGCGTCAGAATATCGTACACAGCTACATTCAGCTCTCGTGCGACAGCTGCTGAGAAGGGAGGCCTGGAAGAAAAAGGGAGGATCGAAACGGAGGTCAGCGAGGGCGGGAAGGCTCGAACGAGCAGAAGATTCGACTCACATGTTGGTACATTCGAGCAGAACAGCTCTGAGCTCTCCTCCTTTAGATCTGCAGAGCTCCTGAAGCTCTCGACCGGCCTCCAAGACTTCCTGGAGCATGCCGTCGTGGTCGTACGGAAGCTCACAGTTGAGAACGCGACTGAAGATTCCGTTCTCTCGAAGTCCAGTGAAGGGAGTTTGGGGAGAGGCTCCAACCTGTTTGAAGCGGAAGAGTGGTCATCAGCAAGAGTATTGTTTCGAGCGGCCGAGGTAGGAAAGGGAGACGACTGACGCATGCAAAGTGCTTCAGCGAGAGACATTTCGCCCTGAAGCAGATGACACCGATCGAGTTGGGGACCGGGTAGAGAGCCTTCATGATAGGGAGTTGGAGAAGGGCGCTGGAGCCAATGGATGGGAGATGGGAGGCGAGGAGGGGATGCATCGTTGCGAGCTTGAAGGAAAGACGGGCCAGACCGAGAGAGAGAAAGTGGTGTCAGCGGTCATGATTCACGAGAGGCTTCCGCGAGTTTTACCGTAGAGAAAAAGAATGCTCACAAACTAGAGGTGGATGGAGCCGTGGATGAAGTGGATAGTGATGGAAGAAGAAGAGATCAGTAAAGAGGCCGTCGAGCACGCGATGGAAGAAAACGAGGCGCGACGGGAGTGTCCGTTCGTTTCGTCCTCCTCCCGACTTCATCATCCCATCCGATTCGAGTACTTACACCACAGGAGGTCACTAGAGCAACACAACCTTCCTCCTCGATCAATCTTCTTCCCTCCTTGACGAACGCGAGAACCGTGTCTTCCGACCATCCGCCTTCCAAGATCGCCTGAGGAGTAGCTTGAGCGACGACTCCTACTCGGATGGGGAAAGGCCAGGAAGCAGGGTTGGAGATGTCGCCTGCTGGTCGAGCAAAGCGAGTGTTGAGTTGGCTGCAGGAGCGAAGAGAGATAAGGCAGGAAGTCTTAGCGCGACAGATTGCGCACGATTCAAGGTCTTCTCCGAGAGAGAGCGAGAGGGAGTACGAACATGATCCCAAGAGGAGGTAGCTGGTTCATCTCCGGGTCTGGGATGATGGACTGGATGTTGGCGACTTGGATGGTTTGAAAACGGTTGAACGTTCAAAAGCGGGAAGGTCTGAAAAGAGAGAAAGACGCATGTCAGTCAAAGAGAAACGTCGAAGGGAAGGGAGTCGACCTCGACCCGCATCCCGTCCTTCTTTCCTCTCCTCTGGCCTTCAAGGACATCTTTTGGAGCCCAACTTTGAGCCCAAGCCAAAAGTATACCCTGAGCTACCCTCCCATCCCACTTTTCGGTCAAACGAGCTCATACTGAGCTCGACAGAGGATGAAGGAGACGCCCGCCAGCAGATTTTGAACAGCTTCTTCCGTCCCGTCCCCTCTCCTTCTTTTTTACTGCTCATCCGCCACAATTTTTCAGGCAGGGACTGGAGCTGTAGACGAGGGGAGTGGATAGAGAGACTAGCCTTTGTTGAGAAGAAACGAGTTGGGACTGGATGGCGGTTGGTGTCTGCCTTGTAAGGGGAGCAGGGTTTCAAGAAGGAAGGAGGGAGAGAAGAGAAGGGCCAAGCTCTGGCCCTTCGGATGAGGCCGATGGGCTAGATCGTTCCAAGGCAGCTTTTCTACAGACAAATTAGTGGTGTGGACATCATAGAGACGTGTTTCACACGTCTGGAAAGAAGATCTTCTGCTGTTAACCTGTCGAAAGACTACTGGCGAGAAAAAAAAAAGGGAACAGGAGCCGAAGAATGAAGAAGATCACCTTTCTTTCCTTTCTTTCTGCCCTCGTGGTATGCTCAGGAGGACTTAAAAAAGCGAGCTCGGAAGGATACCCACCTAGGAGAGGTAAGATCTCAGCTCTCCTGACTCAGAATCTCGTCTGAGGTCGAGATCAGAAGAACTGCCTCCGTCGACGGTTACGGCCTTGAACTCAATCGTCCTTTCTTTGCTCCCTCAAGTTCGAGGAGCATTAATTCTACCCTCACAGATATCTTGGGACTGAGCCGCCGATCTAGACTTTTTGCTTCATGCAAAATCGAGAGCCGAGTTCATTATCTGGTGGCTTGAGAAAAGCTGGAGGAGGAGAGCGTGGACGGGGGTCTCCTCCAAGCTCAAACTTCAACCCGACCTTCCCACCCGCTCCCACCAACGTTTCATGGGGGGGGGAGACCTTTCCCCTTTTTCATTTGGTTTTCTGACCCTCAACCACCACCCTCGCGACTCCCCACTCGGACGACCTCTTGCTTCCTTCTCGTGCCTCGTCCTCTCATCCTGAACGAACTCGGTTCCTCCCTCTCTTTTCCTCCCTCCCATCGAAGCTAGTCCAAGGTGAGCTCGCTCCTCCCTGCCACGTTTCCTTCTCGCCCTCACCACGATACCAGCTCACCCAGCTTTCCCATCCAACCTTTCTAGATGTCCTCCCCTGCTGAAACACTGGACGAAAAGAAGGTGTCTCTCACTCAAGACGAGAGCTCGTCCGACGTGGGTATCTTTTTCTCGTCAAGCCCTCCCTGTTTTTCCTCCTCCACTCTGACCTCCTTCTTCTCCTCCTCTTCTTCTTCTTACAGCTCGACTCTCTCAACAAGCTTGCTGCTTCTCACGGTATCGAGACTGCTTTCGAAGCAAAAGGTGAGCTCGACCCTTCACCTCTGTTTTCCGGCCTCTCAGCCGAACGTGCTCGAGTCGCCCAGCTTGTTTTGGACTGACCGCTCTTCCCCGTTACCCTCTCAGTCACTCTCATCAACAGTGCCCTCGCAGAGATCGGTTTCGGTCGCTTCCAGGTCTACCTCTTCTTCATCGCTGGTTCGTTGCAAAGCCAGGCAAAGCTCCGATTCCGTCCCCTTCGCTTCAGTTCCTGACTTTCTCTTCTCTCTCAGGAATGGGTTGGTTCGCCGATAACCTCTGTCAGTCGCTCCCTCGAAGCTCAGATGGATATATAGCGGAGCTAACATACTCCTCTTCTCTTCTCACAGGGCTTCAAGGAGTCGCTCTCGTTCTCCCAGGTCTTCAAAACGAGTTCAACCCGTCAAAAGTCGCGACGTCCACCTTATTTCTATATGTGGGATTGATTCTCGGCGCCACCTTCTGGGGAATGAGTGCCGACCTCGTCGGACGCAAGTTCGCTTGGAACGCGACTCTCCTCATCAGTGGAGTTTTGTGAGTCTTGGAGCGCGGGAGATCGAGATGAGCTCAAGTTCGAGCTCGACGCGTCTTTCGATGAAGCTGACCTTTTCCCCCTTCCTTTCCTTTCTATCTAGTGGGATGATCGCTGCCGCCTCGACGAACTTCCCTATGTGGTGCGCTATGATCTGCATCGTTGGGTTTGGCTGTGGAGGAAATCGTGAGTCTGTTTCAAGCGAGAGTTTTACTTTCGCGTCAAGCTGAGCCGAGCGTCTTCTTCTTTTTCTGCTGTAGTCCCTGTCGACGGAGCTATGTTCCTCGAATTTCTTCCTCAAAAGAAGCAGTGGCTCCTTACGCTGCTGTCAGCCTGGTGGGCGATCGGTCAAGTCGTCGGAAGTTTGATCGTTCGTCCTCTCTTCCTCTCGTTTCTCGATAGTCGAACGCTCGCAGCTGAGTTCCTCTTCGATCTTCAATTCAGGTCTGGCCTTTCACTGTTAAGTACAGTTGCCCTACCCAGAAGGATCCTTTTTCTCCAGACAGCGGGAGGACGATGTGCCAGCCTGGAACGCTGAATCAGAACAGAGGTTGGAGGTTCGTCCCGTTCTTTCATGTTTGTTACCTTGCATCAACCGAAGCTGCTACCATACTGATCATCGTTTCTTCTTCTTTAAAACAGGTGGTCCATGCTGACGATGGGAGCCATCGTTGTCTTCTTCTGCGTCGTGCGATCTGTCATCATGCCTCTCGCTGAATCTCCCGTGAGTTCTCGCCTTTCTGACTCTTCCATCGATCGCGAAGTCTTACCCAGCGCCGAATACTATCTCTTAGAAATGGCTCGCCTCCCAAGGTCGAGACGCAGAGGCGATCGAGGTTCTCGAGTCTATCGCGAAATGCAACGGTCGACCCTGTCCCATCACTCTCGCCGACCTCCAAACCATCGCTGAGAAGCACGGAGTCGAGTCTCACGCGAAGATGAATTACAAGACCATCATCCGAAGAAGTTTCGACGACCTAGGAATGAAGCACATCCGACCTCTCTTCGCGACAAGGGTTCGTTCTTTCGTTTCTCCTTCAAACGGCTTTCACCCTCCAAAATACTGATAGCGTCCCCTTCTCTCCCTCACACAGAGAATCGCTATCAACACTTCTCTTGTGATTCTCATCTACGGGATCTTGGGCTTGGCTGTGAGTGAGCCGAAGCCCGCAACGAGACAAGACGCGTCGTCTCTCTCCTCGATCCTGACACCTCCGTTTTCACTCATCTACTTCAGTATCCCCTCTTTAACGGGTTCCTCGGTCTCTATCTTACTCAAATCCCTGGAAACACTACCAACGAAGCCTACTCTGGATACGCTCTGTTCGTTTTCTTCTTTCCTGCTCTTCGATTAGCTCGGGCGCGACTGATCTTCCGTTCCCTTTCTTTATTCATCACAGCCAAGCCTTCTGTGGACTTCCAGGATCATTCTTGGCTGCCGCTCTCGTTGAGTGGAAGGTTACTGGTCGATGGAGCTTCATTTCTGGCAGAAGAGGAGCGATGGCTTTCTGCAGTGAGTCGTTTCTCACTTTGTTCTCTCCTCAACTCGACTCGGGACTGACTCGTCTTCCTCTAGCCATTGCTGCTGGGGTATTCCTCTTTGCGTTTACTGCCGTGAAGACTCGAGCTCAAGTCACGGCGATGAACTGTCTGGCGTCGTTCTTCCAGAATGCGATGTGTTCGTCCAGCTTTCTCTCCCTCTATTCCGTCATCTTCTGCTTGCGCTGACCTCTCTCCTTTTATGTCCTACACAGACGGAATTCTGTACGGATGTGAGTCGCCTCAGCTCCACTGCTCTGTTTTTCTCATCCCTTCCAACCGAACCTGATCTTTCTCCCTTGCCCTTGCGAACAGACGCGCCTGAGGTCTTCGCTACTCCATCTCGAGGAACCGGAGACGCTTTCGCTGCTACCGCATCCCGACTCGCTGGTATTCTAGCTCCTATTATCAAGAACTGTGAGCTCGCTTCCTCCCTTTCTTCGCACTTCTCTCGCGTCAAAACTGACTCTCCGTCGTTTTCGTTCTGTTTCTGCCCGTTCAGGGGGACCCTCAGGAAACAGATCCCCTGTTCTCATCTCGGCTGCCCTCTTCTGCTTCTCCGGGCTTCTGATGATGGCTCTGCCTATCGAGACTGCAGGAGAAGCAGCTCTGTAGCCGGTCTGCTTTGGCGGGTTCCTTTGTTCGTCGCATCTCTCTTTTCCCCATTTTTTATGGCCTGGTTCTCATCAACCAATAGATTTCGGATCTTTAGCTTATATGTTGCGTAGACGGTCATAGTGATGACGCTTGCTTGTATCTCAATCTGGCTTTCATTTGATCACCTTCCGTCGTCCGTCAAGAAAAGAAAGTTGAATCCTCTTCTTCTCCGGGCTTGAACTGCTGCCTTTCCCCTCTGCCTGAAGGAAAACATTAGCATTGTAGGAGTCCGGGGAGTTGAAGGAATGCCCTCTTGGGCGGAGAAGGTGGTGGCTGGTCGGGATTGAATCCGCGACGACGCGTCGCGAGCTTCGTTTCCCCTTCTCTCTCTCGCTCTCTCGCCACGATCAGAAAAGAGGGTGAACTAGTAATCATCATCATCACTCCCCTTATCTTCTTCATCCCCACTCTCTTCACCCTCCTCTGAATCCCTCTCCCACCTTTCCTCCCAAGCCTTCCCACTCCAATCCACAACCTCCCACCCCACCTCCCTAGCCAACCCAAACAACTCCTTCACCTCCTCCCCGTCCCTATCCGTCTCCCTAAAGCTTCCCCTCTCCAACCTCATCCTCCCCAACTTCGGAGGCTTCACCGACTCCCCTCCCTCCAAAACTGTTTCCAAAACCGCCATCGCGAGATCCTCATCGTTCTCAGGCAAGAACCGTTCCTCGTCTTCCCATTCCGCTCGTCCGATGACGATCTCCTTGAGAGAAAGGAAAGGGTTGGTTCTGTTGAAGAGCTGGGAGACGTCGAGTTTTCCTGAGAGGTGAAGAGTGGTGAGGTTGGGGCAGGAGAGAGCGATCCAGGGATGGAGGGTTTGACAATATTCCGAGCCTCCTTCGTGAATGGTTAGGGAGAGGAGTTGAGGGCCGATGCGTTGAAGGAGGGGTCTCAGGTGTTGAAAACCATCGCGTTGCTCATCGGGGCAGATGTAGTTTGAGCTTTGGGTGGTAGTGAGGGAGGTGAGGGAGGGGAGAGGAACGGACGCGAGGACGGAGAGGGTTGTGCGAGAGGTACCGTCTTCGGCGTGGACAACATGTAGAGTTAGGCTCCTGGGAGGACGAGGGATATGAACGATATATCAGTAGGCTTATTTGTCGTCGGAAAAAAGTCTCTGCAAGGGAGAAGAGATCTAGAAACCCACCTCAACTCGCTCGCGTCCAGCCAACTTTCCAAGCTACCGGGAGCTTTCCCCTCGCCTCCGTCCTTCACCACCAACCCCCAAAGCCTCGGCTTGAACTCCGGGGTCCCAGGCTGGACCGATGGCATCTCGCTCGAGATCTTGAAGTATCGAAGGTTGGGAAAGAGGGAAAAGTCGGAAATACTCTGCTTCCTCAAGCCGAAGGGAAACGACATGCTTTCCGAAGTCAGGGAACTGTCTCACGGTGTAGAGGAGTTGGCTGAGTCCGTTTGGGTTGCCAAAGTTGATGTGCGAGTAGAGGAGAGGGTAGACAATATCCTGCAGAGTGAAAGAAGACGAGGTGGGAACCTCGAGCAAGGAAACGGGAAACGGAGAAGCTCACCTTCCAGTTTTGACAGACTAGGGAGAGCTTGACAAGGTTTTGCTTTGAGTATCTCCACTGCGGAAGTCCTCAAGGCCATATCGAAGACTAGCTCCGAGCTCGTGGAGGATGAGCCGCTGGACGTCCAGGGGGAGTCGAAGTCTGAGGATCGAAGGGAGGAGGAGAAGGGAGGAAGAAGGAGAGAAGTCAGCTCTTCTTCCACCAAGAGGCCCTCTTATGGGCATGCTTCAGATAGGCCAGACGATAGGAGAGGTTTAGAGACGATCTTGGGAAGGGGCTCACTGTTTGGTCATAAAGAGGGGAGAGGTCGAGTTGGGGTTGAAGGAGAAGGAGCGTCAAAGGTTGAGCTCGCGAAATCAAGGATCGAGACGCGACTGCTTTCGCTTCCTCCACCTCCCCGAAGGCAGATTTTTGAGTCAGACAAAAACCATCATCATTCTTGCCTTCTCTGCTCCAGTTCAAGAGCATGTAAAAATGTAAACCAAGAACGAGCAGCTGCCCTTGTTCGCTGCGCCATCGACTCGCCATCTTTCGAAGGACGAATCTCATCCAACTCTCGACGTCCATCCTCTCCTTCTCCCGCCGTCCCCCTCTTCCTTCCCTTCCCTTCTCCCCTCCCCATCTCTTCTACACCCATCTCCCATCTCCTCCCCCCCCCCCATCTACCAGAATCATGTCGTCTCTGCCCCTTTCTCCTCCTGCGTCCAGTCCAGCTTCTGTGAAGCGACCCATCGACTCCACCTCCGCGACCTCCTCCTCCCCTTCCCTTCCCTCGCCATCCTCAACCCCTCGAAAGAAGCAGAGAACCGGACAGAGGTGGGCCCATCCTTCATATCTCGCTTCTATACACGACTGCAGGCTGACCCGTTTTTCGTTCCCTTCCAGCCCTCACAACTCTGCGCTTCCTACTCCTTCCCCTCAGAAGAACTCGCCCTTCCCTCCCTCCTCGCTCTCGTCGTCCATCTTCCCTTCCGCCTCCGCCCACAAACGAGTCACCTTCGATTCTTCACTCCCTCCTCTCTCTCCTCAATCTCCTACCACTCCCAAAAAGCAGACCTCCAACTTCCTCTACCCTCCATCAGCTTCAACTTCGCCTTCCTCCTCCCTCCCGCCAGCTCTCCATTCCCTCTTCCTCCTTCACACTTCCCTCTCGGTGACCCTGTCCCTTCATCTCGCAACACACCCACCAGTCCTCCCGCCCCGGACCTCTTTCCAGAAGCTCCAGGATCCCTTTGGCTACGAGGAGGAGGAGATCATTCTCGAGAAGGTCGCAAACTTCGAAGGAGCTAGCGGAATCAGGGACGTCGTCGAGAACGGAGCGGGAAGGAAGTTTGCCATCGAAGACCTCAGGAGGCTCGTTTGGTTGTACGAGTGGGACGGTCAAGACCTCCCTTCGTCCTCCTCGAGATCCCTTTCTACCCTCACCCCTGGACCCTCACCATCTCCCTTCAAGTCCGCCTCGTCCAAGTCCTCCTCACCGCTGCCCTCCCTCCTCTCCCTCTCCCTCGCACCAACCCGAACCCTCTCCAAACAAACCCGCCAACCCACCACCACCTACGCCTTCAACCTCGCCGTCAAGTACTCCGCTCACATGGGAGGAGTCATCGGAGCCATCGGTCGATGGTCCTCCAAGCAGGACGAACGAACAAAGGAGCTTCGAAGGAGGTTGGATCGATGGGTTGAGCTTTGTCGCGAGGAGGAGCTCGAGTTCGGAGACGAAGGAGATTTGCCTTCTGCGAAGGTGGTCAAGAACATCCCGATGAAGGTATTGGAGCCGTTGCCTGGAGCAGCGGCTGGTCTTGGAATGGGAGGGAGGAGTGCAGCTGTGTCGTTGGGGAACCCTCCTCCTTCGACGATGAGGAAGAGCCTTCTTCCTGGAACCAACCTCAACTCCCCTTCCTCCTCTTCCTTGTCTCCGGGTCGAATCCTCTTCCCTGGGCCCCCCTCTGGCTCGACTGGGACTCCTTCCTCCTCCTCAACTCCAACCAAAGCCGCCTCGGCGTCGTCCTCCCTCTCGGTCACTGCTCGTCGACAAGCTCTCCACGCTCGGATCGCAGCGAAGGCCTCCTCTTCGTCGAGCGGAGGATTCCTCTCTACGCCTGCTGGACTAGGAGACGCGTTCATCGATGCGTCGGTTCAGAAGGGGAGGATGGGAAGGAAGTTGATGGATCGGGATGAGCTCAAGAGAAGGAGTATCCTTAGTCGCTTGGGAAGTGTTGCGGAGGCGGTATTCATGTGAGTATCTCTGTCTTCCGATTAGCCTTCGACGCCTGCTTACTTCCTTTCTCCTTTCGCTTCGCTTCCTCTAGGCTCTTCACCGCTCCTCCTTCAACTCTCATCACTCCCGCCTCGCCCAGCTCCTCCTCCTCAGCGAAACGACGCGCCATCCCTCTCGAAGAAGTCGCTTCCGTCGTCGTCAAGTCTTCCAAGGTTGAGATCTCTTTCGGTTCGTCGCCCTTCCAATCCTCCTCCTTCTCTCTCCCTCGCTCGCGAACGCTAACGACGCGTCTCTTCCTTCTTTCCCTCTCTCCCTCATCCCACTCTCCCCTCCAACAGCCGAAGCCATCCAATCTCTCCACCTCCTCATCTCCCTTTGTCCCTTCTTCCTCCGCTCCCTCAACCTCAACGGAGAAGAATACATCGAGATGCCTTCGTCCTCCTCAGCAACCCTCACTCCTCCTTCGCCCGGCCGTCAGATCGCAGCGATGGGTGGGCCGGCGAGTCCGGGGAAGGTGTTGGGGAGGGGAATGGGTGGGCTGAGGGAGGTGAGGGAGAGGATTAAGAGGGAGTTGGGGGAGTAAAAGGGAGGAAGGGAGGTGGAAGGAGGGACGAAGAGGACCGGTTTCCTCTTCTCGTTTCTCGGTTTGTGCTCGTCTGGCCCCCGTATCTTTGACCTGGAGTAGATATTTGTACATCCTACTTGTACTACAAGCCCTTAATAACGCTCTAGAGAGTTTTTGTACCTTAGTTTATTGATTTGTGCTCGATGCTCGTTTGTTCTCGGTTTGTTTTTGATCTCGACGATTGCTTCTTGCCTTGAATCCGAGTTCACTTCCGAAGTTGGGACCTCTTTTCCTCATACGAGATGAGATTATAATTCACTCCTGCCACGTTGGAGTCTAGTCTAAGGCTAAGTTGAGGAAAGAGGAGTACGAGAAAGAAGAAACGCGCCCAGCAAAGCCACGCCTGCTCTCCGGACCTTTCTCAACGACCTATAAGGACGAGGGTAAAAAAGCATGTGATGGCAATGAGAGGATGCGTGCTCGATGATCTAAATGAACAAAAAGAGGAACGGTCTGTTCGCGCGAAAAGAAAGAGCTGAAGCGAGAACGAAAGGGAGGGCAGACGACTTCAGACTCACAAGGTTGTAGCTGCATGAGACTCAGACCATAGCTCTCGATGGTTCCTAGATTTCCTCCTTGTCGAACGGGGTCGTACTGGCGAGACGAAAAAAAGAGAGGTCGAGTCAGAAGAAGAAGGTCTCAACGCGACGCGACGCGACGAAAACGAGAAGCGGCAGGAAGGACAAACGCGGCATCATTCTCAGGGGTGGAAGCAGCACTGGGAGAGAATCATAGAAGACCGAAAAGGTCAGATTCTGGTGGGCCTTCGTGGGATCAGGAAGGAGGAAGGAGGAAAAAAAGAGAAGTGGACGTGACTTACGTTTCCTTCGACCTGAGCGAAACGGTGATCCGAGGGAGCAGGGCCGATCCAACCATCTTCTCGAGCAAGAACTTCTTCTGAGCCTCGGACGTAACGGAAACGCAGGAGGCTGAGAGGAAGGCCGCTTGGGAGCGTGAAAGTTCGGCGGAGGTGGGCTTCCCCAACGGTATGTTCGATACTGCGGACGACGACGACCAGTAGGGAAGCTCGAGGGACTTCTACATATCACCTTTCGTTGCTAGGAGTCACTTACCGAGAAGATGACGATGGGATTCGTTGAGCTTGGTCGTTGGCCGGGAAGGGAGGGAAAACGATGGGTGTTTTTTTCGCTTCTCTTTGAGACGCTTTGCAGAGACCAACGCTCCAAAGACACGAGCTTGACAACCGTGACGGAACTCAATAATGGGAAAACTATCCAGAAAGCCCCGACTGAACCTGACTCGAGCAAGCGAAAGAACGAACGAACGAACGTCTCGTTTTTCATCTTCTCTTTGCTGCTTCTGCTCCGCAGAGTAAGTATAAGTATATAATTGTGTCAGCAGAACTCAACAACGCAACAGGGCGAGGTTTTCGAAGCCAATAAAGATCACACGAACGAGCGAGCAAAAGAAGAGGTTCGCTCGCGAGAGCGTCAAAAGAATGAGTGAAGCGTGACTCGAACACGCGTCTCAAGAAATTCTCACAAATGGAAATCTTGAATAATAACCCCTATACGATCCACCCTTTGATGAAAGGGAATCAGAGTTAATGACTGGCTCCTAAAGATGGGAAGGCGGGCCGGCTTTTGTCACAAACCTACCACTCCTCCCGACCACGAACGACCGCTCTCCTTCATCGACAACTCCCTTTCTTCCTCCGCTCAGCAACGACTCGAGGAACCTTTCGATATGGACGAGCTTGCAACCGCCGCCTTCAAATCTAGTCGAGGAAAGACCCCAGGAGTCGACGGCCTCCCCTCGGAGTTCTACAAACTAACTTGGTCGGAAACAGGTCCCATCCTCCTCGAAATCCTCAATCAAACCGCCATCACAGGTCGACTCTCCTCCTCCCAATCGATCGCTCAGTTTCACCTTATCTACAAGAAGGGTGACAAGGACGACATTCGGAACTATCGGCCCATCGCTCTCATCAACACCGACGCTCGGATCATTTCTGGAGCCATCAACTCACGTCTCCTCGAACAGATCCACTTAGTAGTACATCCCGACCAAACCGCCTTCATCCCCAACCGATGGATCGGATCGAATATCGCCCAGCTCCAGAGTCTCGTCGATGAGGAGAAGACTCACCCGGGAATCATCGCTCAGGTCGACTTTGAGAAGGCGTACGACAACGTCTCCCACGACTTCATCGAGCCATGCCTACGTAAGATGGGATTTGGCACTCGATTCATCAACACCATCAAATCAACCTACTCTCACCAGTTCGGAAGAATCTGCTTGAACGGCTGGGTCGGTGAGTCTTTCCCCCTCCTCTCTGGCGTTCGTCAAGGAAACCCTCTCGCACCCTCCATCTTCTCCCTCATTTTCGAACCTCTTGCTGCGATGCTTCGAGCGAGACTTCGTGGTATCCCTCGACTTTTCTCTCCCTTTAAGGTCTCAGCTTTCGCCGACGACCTAGGAGCGGGTTGTCGAGACTACGACGACGTCGACGTCCTCGACCTTTCGCTGGAGGAGTACGAGAAGGGAACAGCGATGATCGTCAGCAGGCCCAAGTCTTTCCTTCACCCCATCGGAACCTTCGCTACCAACCCTCCTCCCTCCTACAAGACATGGGCTATAACCACCGAAGCTTTCACCTCTCTCGGAGTCCCAATCGGAAGGAACGTCGACGCGAACGAGGTTTGGAACGAGAAGGTGAAGAAGGTCGGTAAGCGTCTATCCTCCATCCCTTTCCATGACCTCCCTCTGGCTTCCAGATGCAGCATCATCAACATCTACTGCTACTCCATGATCGTATACCTCGATCGATTTCTCCCATGTCCCGGTCCCATCCTCGATCAACTACATCGCGCGTCCCTCGACGCAATCTGGAGAAACTCATCATCGGTTTCGGTCAACGATCATCGCCTATGCACTCCTCAGGTCCATGGAGGATTCGGCCTCATCTCCCTCAAGAATCGACTCGCTGGTCCTCGAGCGGGATGGATCTATCGCCTCCTCACCATCCCAGAATCCTCCAAACCCTTCGTCGTCGCAATTCGTGGTCGCCTTCAAAAGTACCTTCTCCTCCACCCCGCTCACCAATGGAACTACGACCCTTTCTCGTTCCAACGAGAGATTTCTCCCTCTTTTCAGTGGACTGGTATCTTCTTCCAACCAGGTGCGTTCTCGGGAGGTTGGCCAGGGACGATGGGAACTATGACCTCTCTTCTTCCATCTCGCTGGAAAGACTACCTTGCCGCTTGGAACTCGATCATCACTCTTACCCCCTTCGCCAAGAAGAACTGGAACGATATAGCTCTTCGCCCTCCTCGGTCCGCCATCTCTCCCATCACCACCAAACACTTCCTCGGACCCGACCAAGAACGCGTCTCTGCCGATATCGGAAAGGACTCGGTAAGGATTCTTCTCAAGAAGTTTCGTCTTATCATTCCTCCCGGTTGGGCGGATAGGTTTCCTGGTATCACTTCTAACCATTGGGAGGAATGGTGGAGGAAGTTGAAGGGCCTTTCGAGTCACTCTCCGGAGGACGTCGATCTTTCACATCGTCTTTCTCTGTACGCTCTTCACCCAGGTTCGCAGGTCGGCAACAATCCTACCCATCGCTTCATCAACAACAGATCCACCTCCTGCATCCTCTGCCTCGATCCCTCATCCACGGAAGACTTTCAGCACCTACTCGTCGACTGCGAAATCGCTCGGAGAATTTGGATCCTCGCTTCCCCTCGACATCTCCCTCCTCCCCCTCATCCCAGCCTTCAAACCCTCGTCTGTCCGTCGCCAATCCCCCGCCTCCCTCATCTCATCCAACACATCGTCTTCCTCGGTCGTATCTGAAAACTCTCGCGATCTCGTCGTTGGGGGAAGAAGGACGCGGTGTCGAGAGGGTGACGGACGAGGCGATTGTTGGGGTGGTGAGGGCGATCAGGAAGGGAATGGCGCGTGTGGACTCCGGGAATGGAAGGATGGGAAGGGAAGGACAGGGATAGCTGGTTGGGATGGTTAGGGTGTGAGAAGGATGGAAGGTCAGCGCTGATCTCGGTTGTTTTCTTTTGTCGCGTCGTTTTGCTCTCTCTCTCTCTCTCCCTCCCTCTCTCTTCTCTTCCCACCACTTCTATACTCTATACTCTTCATCTCTCACTCTATCTCTCTCCACTATCTTTCCCCCCAACATCGTCTTCGGTTAGTTCTAGTCTAGGTGATACGATGGATCAAATACAAAAAAAAAAACTCCACTATCTTTTCCCCCAGCATCGTCTTCGGTTAGTTCCAGTCTAGGTGATACGATGGATCAAATACAAAAAAAAAAAAAAAAAAAAAAAAGGCGGAGCGGAGAGGGAACGAAAGCAAGGTGGAATAAAGAGAATGGAGGAAGGGCATGAATGGAAACACAGACTGTGCGGTTCTGGCATAGGACGAGAACTAAAAATGAAGGGTATACGGGTGGTAAGCGGGCGATTCGAAGGAAAAAACAGGGACTCGACGTCTCGACGTCGCCTTTTCGTTGAGTTCCGCGCTGTCCTTCTTCGATGCTAAAGTTCGATGGAACAAGGACTCTGACAGCAAGTAAACAACTAGTGGAGTGATGAGAAAGAGCTGAACTTGAAGTGCGAAAGGGTGTGAACGAAGGATGATAGCACAAGAAAGAGTTGAATCTCGGCTCTCAGTCTCGACCCGTCTACGGAAACGAGGAGCTTCGCCCAGGATCAGTCTCTGAGACGAATCTGGATTTTACTCGGCAGAGCAGCTTTTCTCGTTGTCTAAGCTCCGTGCAGACGATCGTGCGGTCTGGACTCCTCGACGCGCTTCACTTGACTTGAACTCTCCGCTCGTTCTCTCACCCACCCTCAGCTTCCCCACTCGCAACGACGATGTAGAAGGGATATCATACTGCCGCTCACTACTACCCAGTGTTGACGCCCGCATGTCCGTCTCCCACACCTCTAGGTGTTCTCCACCGCCAGCTCACTCGTCCCCAACCCACCTTTCCGCAAAGTCTCCTATCACCGGCAGGTAGAACCTCTCGAGCCCTCGGTTTGCATCGGTGTACGCTCGGAAACTGAATCACCCAACGATCAAGCCCAAGGTGAAGACGTCGAGGTCAGCACGCGAGGAAGATCGAAGGAGAGGGAGGGAGAAGAGGGAGTTGAAACTCACGCCATGTAGCCCACCGCTCCGATCTCAAAGATGATATAGATCCACTTGAGGAACCTCCAGAAGAGGAGGGAGATGAAGAAGTGGAGGATGAGGAGGGGAGTGGTGAGAAGGGCAGATTGGTAGGCTGAGAAGATAAAGGGCCAGCGGGAGAGGTGAGCTCTCAGAAGAAGGACGACGAGTAGGAGGGAAGATAGACTCACCATGGAACCGAACGTAGTCGTTGGTGGTCTCGAGGATGAGGAGGACGAGAGCTGAACGAGAGAAGGAAAACGAAGGAAAGGAAGAGAAAAGGAAGCGAGGGTGAGATGACCGCGGTTTCTCCCTCCAACTCCTCCCTCCTGAGAAGAGAAGATCGCAGAGCCGAATGACAGATGATCCACTCACCACTCAAAGGCCCCAATACATAGGCTCCAGCAGCCTCGACATCGACCCTCCAACCGAACCTCGTCTCCCAGCTGTTGGCAGTCCCTCCTTGTTCAGCTGCGTTCGCTCCTCCTCCTCCTCCGGAGAACGATCCCTGTGAAGGTTCAGCTGGATCAGAAGAAGAGTAGGAGTTTTGGACAGCTGCTCAATAACCAACGATGCAGTGACAAAAGAAAAGACGAAGGATGGCGAGGGAGGAAGGGTCAGCAAACCCAAGTGAGCTCTCCATCCTCCTTCTTTCGGAAGCTCATCTACCAAACTCACCTCCGTTGGAGCCTCCAGACTGATAGCCGGCACTTGGAAGAAAGCTAGACGCATCACGGTTGAACCATGGTCTTTTCGGTTGTTTGGATGAAGATTTGGTGGGTGAATCGTCTGGAGGAAGATCGGGAGGGGGTTGGTCTGGAAGGGAGGAGGAGCGAGGAAGGACGAGGGTCGTACGGAGAGATCCGATGCGTCAGTTCAAGGTATGCTTTGAGATGGAGCTTGGTGGGTAGAAGGAAGGGTCTCACAAGGTGCGAAGGACATGGCTAGAAGGGGAGATGGAAGAGAAAGACGAGTTTGGCGAGATGGTGAGCGTTTGGAGGAGAGAGGAGGAAGGTCGGAGAACGGAGGCAAGGATACGCTTTCGGACGCAGAACGAGAATGACGAGGCCAGACTTTTTTCCCGAAGAAGTGAGATCGTGAAGCAGGCATGCAGTATAGAAGAGAAGCGAGATAATACTAGGGTGAAAAGAAGGTGCGAAAAGGAAGCAAGACTGAAAGGGAGAGAGATCAAAAGCAAGAGTGCGTGCGGGAGGTGTCGTTGAGAAAAGCAAGTCGTGAGAGAGAGCAAAGAAGAGAGTGTTCGAGAAAGAAAAGGTAAGAAGTCCTTGGTTCTATAAAGGAGTCCAGTAGCGAGATAGGCAGAGAAGAAGGTCGAAGGTAGCTACGACAGTCCAAAGAGAGAAAGAGAGGGAAGGAGGACGAAGCTCACATCAGGACCGACAGCCCTGCGACCACCAAAGCAACGGTCATGGTAGCTCCTCCTACCAGCACGCCCCTCGAAGCTCCTGCCGTGTAAGCGTCGTTTGGTCCAGAGTTGAAACCTGACTGTCCAGGCGAAGCAGCGGTCTGCGTCGCGGCCGATCCAGCGTTGACGGTTGAAGGAGCGAAGGGGAGAGTTGTGGGAGTGGTAGAAGTCGAGCTGGATGCGGCAGGAGCGGTCTGGGAGATGTCGAGAAGGGTGAACGTCAGATCACGAAACGAGAGATCGAAGAGGAGATGCAGAGCTGCTTCGAGCTCGATTCGAAGGCGGGTCAAGCTGAACGAGAAGGAGTAGAGAAGGAGGGAGAAGAGCTCACCGTTTGGGTGTTCGCAACGACGGTATAGTTGACGAGGACGGACGAGGTGACCTGAGATCTAACGGTTCCGTTCACGACGAGAGTCTCGAAGAGCTGCGAGGGCAGGGGAGGGAAGGAAGGAGGAAGGTCAGCTTCAGCTCGTTTCAGGCCTCCTTCTTCTGCTCCCTCCCTTCTCGTCCTCCTGAAGCACACCTCTATCGCCATTGCGAGTTTCACTAGGACCCGCCAACGTGGCCTAGATGGAAAGGATCACTCACCGAGTAGCTCTGGGAGATGACAGGAGCGACTGAGGTGCTGTTTCCTTGGGTGGTGCCGTTTCCTGCTGCTCCTGACGAGGGCGTCACGCTGCTGCTGTTGTTCTGAGCGAGGACCGAGAGTGGAAGGGCGAACAAGAAGGACGCTAGAAGGGAGGAGGAGAGCATCTTCGTGAGCGTCCGAATTGAAGAAGAGAGGAGGAAGGGATGGGAGACTGCTGTGGTTGGGGAGGAAGAAGGAGGCGAGGTCGATTTCAGCCTCGAAGTAGGCTGGGCGAAAAGTGAGAGAAACTTCTCGTCTCGAGTTTTCTGTTCGGAATTCTAGCGTAGAAGGAGTAACTGCAGTCGAGAAATCAAGACTGAAGAGTTCATCTGCTTTTTTTGATGTGAGGGAGACTTGCGACGGAGAGACCGCGTCGAGGAAACGACTTTTGAGACGAGCTTTCCTAGGCTTCTTCTTGGGAGGCTCGATATCTTGGTCTTCAGGTCCGTCGTGGGTTATCAACCAGGGGGTTTCTGTCCGGGGAGGCATGGCTGCAGGCAGGAGGGAGGGAGGAAGAGAAGGAGAGGGTGGAGGCGACCTTCGAAAGCTCACGCGTTTCGCCCTTCCCTCTTTGGGACTGCTTGGAGACGCGTCGGATGCTTTTTTTTTCGCAGTGGTTTCGAGATCTGGATAGTACGCAGTCCCTTTTTCTAGGTCATGGACTTGAAAAGAAAATCTTCCACCAAGCCGAAGAGTGACCTTCCTCAATCGAAGCACCGACTTCCAGGAACTCGGTGATTCTTTCGACTCACCTCCCTCAACTTTTGATCTCCTCCTCTCGTGACTTCCTCCCAACCCCCATGCCCTTCCTTCCTCCTCTTTCAGCACCATGATCAGATCCCTCCTCGTCCGTCCTACGACCTGCCTTTTCGCCACCTCTCGACGCTCGCTCGTCGTCCTCCAATCTCGACGGTCTCTTGCGCTCTCCTCCTCCTCCTTCAGCTCGCTCAAACCGTCGCTCAAACCATCGCTCATCCCCGTTGCTTCGGAATACCCTGTCAGCGAGCAGGCAAAAAAGGCTCTGGAGGAAGAGGAGAAAGGAGAAGGGATCCCTAGGTCCGAGCATGCCGTGATCTCTACGTTTGGTGAGTTGAGGGCGAGGAAGGGAGGGAGGTGAAGGGTGAGCTTATCGCTGGGAGGGACGAGCTGAACCATCTGCTTCTTGCTTGCTTTTGCGTCTTCAGATCTGTTCTCGATTGGAGTAGGACCTTCCAGCTCTCATACAGTCGGACCTATGCGAGCTGGGAAGATCTTCGTGACCGTGAGTGCCGCTGGTTTCAAGTGTACGAGAAGAGGGAGGGAGGGAGGGAGCGACGACGAGCTATCTCTGCCGAGCAGAATCGCCTTTAAAGTCCTGTCGCCGTTGGAGGGGAGTGATTCCAGGAGGCCGGTAGTCTTTCCCCCCTGAACATAGATCAGTCCTTGCCTCAGGGGAGGCTCGCGTTTTAAAAAGCTCAGCCGGAAGCCGTCGAGCTCACGCTTTCCCTCCTCCCTCCCTCCTCTCTCTCTCAGGACCTCGCCAACCTCGGCCTCCTCGACAAGGTCAAGACTCTCAAGATCACTCTCTACGGATCCCTCGCAGCTACTGGGAAAGGTCACGCCACTCCCGAAGCCATTCTCATGGGTCTTGAGAACGATGATCCGGAGACCATTGAAACTTCGACGATCAACTCGAGGTATCTGTCCATCATCAAGGAGAAGAGGTTGACGCTGGGAGGGACGAGGAACATCCACTACGATATGGATAAGGATATGGTGAGTCCGAGTTTGGGTCAAAGCAGAAGTCGGAGCAGCGGAGAGGTCGCTGATTCTGTTTGATTCTCGACGCGTCTGATGAACGAACAGCTGTGGAAGATGGAGGCTCTTCCCACTCACCCCAATGGGATGAGATTCGCTGTGTTTGATGAGAATGGTCAGTGGATCTCGATATACTGTGGCTGTGGGTCCCTTCGAAGTTGAGCTCATTCTCTTCCAACCTCTCCCTTTATTTTGCATCGCAGGCGATCTTCTCGCCGTCAACGTGTACTACTCGGTCGGAGGAGGCTTGTGAGTCTAGATCAGACTCATGTTTTCTATGAATTCCATCCTCCCCCTTCGCTGACCGCGGTTTTCAACCTCTTTTGTAGCGTGGTCAATGAGCGAACTCAAGGTTCGTCGACCTCCCCTCTTTCTTTCTTCCTCCCTTTCGCTCTTTCTCTCTACTGATCCTTTGTTTCTTCTATCCCGTAATCTCGCCACACCCTCCCACTTCGATTTCCTCTTCATCCATCTCCCACTCTAAACCTCACTTCTCACGACTTCGGCGCCTTCCCTCTTTCCCTTCCTCCCTTCAGTCGACGAGAACCTGTACTTCCGGTCCATCGACAAGTCGGCCGCTTCTCCAGCTCGTCGGGACAAGACCCACGGAATGGTTTCTCCGGAGGCTGGCGTCCTTGAGAAGATCGGTGGAGAGCATGAGCTGCCGTCGTCGAAGCGAGCGAGCGGGGAGGAGCAGACGTCGGAGAACAAGAAGGAGATGCCCAAGCAGCCTCCCTTCTTGTTCCACAACGCTCAGAGTCTCGAAGCTTTGACGAGGAAGCACAACGTGAGTCTCTCGCTCTCGGTAAGATTGGAGTTGATAGAGATCGAAACTGAACTCCACCTCTTCGTTCTCTTCATGTTGTCTTTCAGCTCACGATCGCCCAGCTGTGAGTCTTGTCGGTTTTCGACTCAGTCCGAAGCTTTACAAGATCGTTTTCTGATATCCTACCAATCCTCCGCAGGGTGTGGAACAACGAGCTCTCGTACTTGACGAACGAAGAAGTCTCTGACAACCTTCTTCGAGTTCGTCCTCTTCCCCTCTTTTTCGATCGATCTTTCCTTCGCTGACTCTTCTCTATCTTCTTTGTCGATAGATCTGGAGCGTTATGGACGAGTGCATCCGCACTGGGGTCATGTCGAGTTCGTCTCCTCCCCTCAAGATCGTCGCGTTCCCTTTCGTTGTCTCTCTCCTTCGTCGAGCTGACTCCTCCTTTCCGCCTCTACATCGTCCTCTCTTTCTCTGTAGCTGAGGAAGTCCTACCAGGCCGTCTAAGAGTCCGTCGTCGAGCTGCAACTCTCTACCGTCGGCTCTTCAAAGGATTCTACCCCTCCGTCCCCGCCCCTTCTCGATCTCCCTCCATCTCCCCACCTCCCTCCGACTCCCCAACCGCTCTGTCCATCCAATCAGGCTTCAACGCACCTCCTCCTCCCAACGCTTTCCTCTCTCCATCGTCCAAACCAACAGCGCTGGTCGCCGGTCTAGGAGCTGGAGGTCCTCGAGCCCTCCTCGTCGGCTCGTTCGAACATGCTCTTCCTCTGACGCCTTGGAGATCGTCAGTCTTCCCTGGAATCGATTGGCTGAGTTGTTACGCTATCGCTGTCAACGAGGTCAACGCGGCCGGAGGGAGAGTCGTGACCGCTCCCAGTGAGTTTTTCAGAAACCTTGAGTCTTCATTTTCCAGTCACGTCGACCCTCGCTGACTCCCCCCGGTCTTATTCCTCGCAGCCAACGGAGCAGCTGGAGTGATACCCTCGGTCTTGAAGTACATTGTCGAGTTCATCTCGGACGATCCTGAACGAGACGTCAAGACGGTTCGGCCTCTTCTCTTCCCTCCCTCCCTCTCTCTCGCTCGTTCCGTTCCGTCTCCTTTCGCTGACTTCTCCCTCCTCTCCCCTCTATTTCTCGATCATTCAGTTCCTTCTCACAGCCGCAGGTTCGTTTCTTCTCTCTCTCTTCTTTCTCGTCTCACAAAAGAACGAAACTGACTACTTCCTCTCCCTCCGTTCCCCACTTGACAGCTATCGGCATGCTCTACAAACGAGGAGCGACGATCTCTGCCGCCGAAGGAGGATGCATGGCTGAAGTTGGAGTAGCTAGCTCCATGGCTGCAGCTGGATTCGTCGCTTGTATGGGTGGTAAGTCCTCCTCTTCTTCTTTTTCTTCTCAGTTCGCCTCTTTTCCCTTCTCCCTCGCTGATCTTTGCCCTCCTTCGTCGCGAAGGATCACCAAAGATGATCCTCCAAGCCGCCGAAGTCGGGATCGAGCACTCCCTTGGACTTACTTGTGATCCAGTCGATGGATTGGTTCAAGTGCCCTGCATCGAGAGGAAGTGAGTGTCCGTTCCTTTCGTCGCGAATCGCGACCTCGAGCTCACCCTCCTCTCCCCTTCTTCTTCGTCTTCATCTTCGTCTTCTTTCTTTTTTAACTCCCTCCTCCTCCTCCTTCTTCCAGCTCTCTCGGCGCCGTAAAAGCCGTGACCGCTGCTCAACTTGCTCTCGCAGGAGACGGAGTCCATTCGGTCAGCTTGGACGAAGCTATCGAGGCCATGAGGAGTGAGTCTTCTCTTTCTCTCTCGCGTTCTTTGAAACTCGACGCGTCTCGCTGATTTCGCTCTCATCATCATCTTCGTCAGTGACCGCTCGAGATATGAGCACGCATTACAAGGTACATTATAATGCAGTCCTATCCCCCTCTTCTCTTTCAAACGAGCCTCGTCGCGTCGGAACGAACGAACGAACGAGAGCTGATCCTCGTTCTCCCTTTCTTTCTTTTATCCTCTTCCATCAGGAAACCTCCCTCGCTGGACTCGCTGTACGTCTCCCTTCCCTTCCTCTTCCCCTGCCTTCCCTCTTCACCCTTTATCCAACTCTCAACTTGATCCCAACAACCAACCCTCTCCTCCCTCTCCTTTTCTTTCTTCGTTCCCTCAGACAACCGTCCGAATTCCTCTCTCCTCGCCAGGATGCTAGACAACCCCATCTACCCTCCACTCTTCCTCAACCAACCCATCCAACCCCCAGACCTTGGACTCACTCTACCGTAGACGCTTTCGAATCCAATCCCGCCTCCATCCCTTTACTCGCGTCTCTCGCTCGTTCCCACTAGATCATCTCTGCCGCGTAAAGAACCTTCGTACCACATCTATAACATCTTACTCCTTTCTTTCTTCCTACTTTCGCACACCCTCTTAAAGATAAGATCGTTGTTCGTAAAAAGCAATTCGTTCGTTTCGTTTCGTTACTGCACCTCCAAACTCCTCTCTCCCTCTCCCTCTCCCTCTCCCTCTCCCTCTCCCTCCCTCCCTCCTTCTCCCACCCCAGCCCCGAATCAAAGCATCAAACTATCATCCCCCTCCTCCTCCTCCTCCTCCTCCTGGCCCTCCGCTGGGTTCTCTTCTTGGGTTGTCGGTGGCTCTGAAGCTGAAGCTGAAGCCGAAGCAGCGAGAGCTTCATCTGCTGCGGCTTCCTTCTCGAGTTCTTTGCCTACTATGTGGGAGACGGCCATGAATCTGGTACGAAAAAGGAAGTGGGAGGAGTGGTTAGTTGGGGAGGGAAAGGAAAGGGAGGAAGAGGGGAAGGGATGGGATGGGGAAGGGATGAGATAGGGAAGAGGTCGTGAAGAGAAGGAGAAGAAGGAGCGAATCCTTCGTGCTGAGGATCCTAGCCGGAGAGGAAGAAGGTACAGCAGAGGCCCTAGACAACGTGGCTGTATAGAGAAGACGCGAAAGCGACCCTGCAAACGAAAGAACGCAAACCCGAGGGCTAGAACGCGAAGGAGAGAGAGCTCACTCTCTCTCCTTCTCCTCCTTCCTTCCTTCCTTCCTTCCTTCTCCCCCTCCCCTCCCCTCCCAGGCCTTCAGAAACCGAAGAGAAGAGCACTCACTGAGCAGCCTGTCCCGCACTAAAAGCCTGCATCGCCAAGAGCAACTTCTGCATATCTCTCATTCGAACTTCGGTGTCGCTCATGGCGGAGGCGAGACGAGAAAGGTGGTGAGTGAGAGCGGTGAAGTGGCGAGTGGAAGGGGTGGAGGAGAGGGACATTGGTGGGAGGTGAGATGAGAGAGAGGGAAGAGGAGGAGAGAGAAGTTGGATGGATGGATGGGAAGGGACGGGGGAGGATGATGATGGGCGTTTGGGGAAGAAGGAGGGAAAGGAGGGCGCGTTGTTTTTGTTGAGCTTTGAAAGATCGAGAAGCGGGAGCAAATTTGATGATGTATATAGAAACGATCACATCAAGGAAGAAAGCTCATTCCTCTGGCTGTTTCATCCCGAGAAAAGATGAAAAAAGAAAGAAAAGAAAAAAAAACCCTCCAAACGCACGGCTCCTTCGGGTCTCGACGCCTTCCTCCCACCCACCACCTTCTCCCCTCCAAAGGATGTCGTCCCACCCCCATCAACACCCGCACCCCCATTCGAACCAACACTCGCACCGCCCTTCTGAATCCTCTTCCTCTTCCGCGAACGCTGCTGCTCTGGCTGCCGCTGCTGCTGCTGCCGCTGGAGGGGAGACCAAGAGGGATAGGAAACGAAGGGAGTGGGTTGAGAAGGTTGAGAGTAAGCATAAGGAGAGGATGGAGGATAGGGATAGGTAAGTTTTTTTTATTTTTTATTTTTACACATCTGGGTGGAGCGACTGTCTGCGCTTGGGGAGAGGGGAGCGAGGGAAGGGGGAGCTGGATGGGACGAGGGGAGAGAGAGCACGGAGGAGGAGGGAAGGGAAGGGAAGAACGAGCTCAGCTGGGGAGGGGGCTTCATTCGTAGGAGTTGACGGTTGCTCGTTCATCCATGCGAGAGGTGAGAGGGATGGGTGTATGCTCCTAGAGATGCAGGCCGTGCTCCTTCCAACGCTCTGGTATCTCGAAGGATTCGTCGAGATGAGAAGAAGATCCGACCTCGGTCTTCCTCGCCTCCTCCCCTCCTCCCTCCGTTTCTTCCTTTCCTGTGCCCCCCATCTGGCAGCCATCCTGGAACGACTCTCTTCCTCGTCACCTCTCCGAGCTCTAAGAACTCCTCTCGCTGACCTCTCGGCTCTCTTTCTCTCTCTCTCTCTCTCAGGATGTACATCGAAACGCACACGCACCTCTCTCACCTCGCCTCCTCTCTCCTCCCTCTGCCACCCACGTCGCAATCGTACCTCCTCTCGCTCTATTCTCTCACTCTCGAACGAGACGCTCTTCTCTCCCAGATCTCATTTCACCACGAGTACAGACTCGACTCGAGTAGGAAGCTGTTTGAGCTAGAGAGGGTAAAGCTCGAGGACGATTACAGGAAGGCGAGAGAGGGAGTGAAGCAGATGCTGTTGGATAAGGTTGAGGAGAGGAGGAAGAGGTTGAGAGAGGAGAAGGATGGTGGGGATATACTTGGTGAGTTCATCGTTCTTCTGGTTCTTGTGTTTGGGAGGAGGATGGGGGAGGAAGGGAGGAGAGAGAGAGTTCAGCCCTTCTTCGGACAAAGACGAGAGCCGGCTCGACGAGCTCACCCTCTCTTCCTTCCCCGTCATCTCATCTCCTTCCACTAACCCTTCCTCCCCTTTTCTTCCCTTCTTCTCCCCGACCAGACTCATACTCCATCCCTCCCCTCCCCTCTTCCTCTACCCCCCTCGGATCCCTCCTCTCCTCCACCTCCAACCGAAAACTTCGTCCCTCCCGACACTCCCGTCTCCTCTCGCCCTCCAACCTAGCCTCCCTCCTCGACTCCTCAGACCCCAACAACCCTCTCCTCCCTCCAGCCCTCCTAGCCTCCGAATCCCTCCCACCCTCCTTCCTCTCCCTCTCCGTTCTCTCCCACCCCTCCCTCTCAAAAACATCAACCTCAGCCCTCAACTCTCCCTTCGCCTTCCACGGTTCCTCCTCCCATCACCACCACGGATCAGGTTCAACCTCCAACAACCCAAACGGAACCAACGGATCTACCAGCCACAACAACAACAACTCCGAATCCTCCTCCTCCACCACCACCACCGGTCGACCCAACGCCAAAAAGGCAAGAAACGCAGGAGGGTCAGGTCCTTCTACCAACACTGCCAGCTCCAACAACGCGAAGAGTGCCAACGCGGCGAACGCGAACGGAGGAGCCGGGGGAGAGGAGAGGATCTTTTTGTTTATTGCTGGGAAGAGTTTGACGGATTTGGGGAAGTTGGTGAAGGGGAGTGAGGCGGAGGTGGAAGGGGATTTGGGGGAGATTAGGAGGAATTGGAGGGGAGGAGGAGTGACAGGGAGGGGGAGGAGAGGAGCAGCTATTAAGGCGGATGCGGCTAGTAGGGGTTGAGGAGTCTCTCTTTCTCTCTTCGATACTTACGAGCTCTGCGACCCTTTCATCTACATACGTTCTTTTGACTACAGCTTCGCTCGTCGCGGCTCTCTCTCTTCGATTCGATTCGCTTTTTGTTTTCCTCCCTCTCTCATTCATACCCTTTCGTTCACTTTTCAACCCAACCCAACCCCCCATGTCTATCTCATCCCATCACGTCTTTCTTCTTCTCACTCTTGAAGCCTGGCAGCGCGAAAGGCAAGAAAACATGGGCCTGAGAGAGAGAGAAAGAAGGAGCTCAACGCGTCGAGTCCGTGAATGCTCTCTCTCCACTACTCCCCCTCTTACATACATCATCCTCTGCCTTCTTCCTCAACCCGACGCAGGGTCGGCTTCCTTCCTTCCTACCATCCTCTACACCACTCCCTCCTTTCCTCTCCTGCCCAATCTCTCTCCTTCCTCCTTCCCTCCTTTTCTTTTTTTGTATTTGATCCATCGTATCACCTAGACTAGAACTAACCGAAGACGATGTTGGGGGGAAAGATAGTGGAGAGAGATAGAGTGAGAGATGAAGAGTATAGAGTATAGAAGTGGTGGGAAGAGAAGAGAGAGGGAGGGAGAGAGAGAGAGAGAGCAAAACGACGCGACAAAAGAAAACAACCGAGATCAGCGCTGACCTTCCATCCTTCTCACACCCTAACCATCCCAACCAGCTATCCCTGTCCTTCCCTTCCCATCCTTCCATTCCCGGAGTCCACACGCGCCATTCCCTTCCTGATCGCCCTCACCACCCCAACAATCGCCTCGTCCGTCACCCTCTCGACCGCCGCGTCCTTCTTCCCCCAACGACGAGATCGCGAGAGTTTTCAGATACGACCGAGGAAGACGATGTGTTGGATGAGATGAGGGAGGCGGGGGATTGGCGACGGACAGACGAGGGTTTGAAGGCTGGGATGAGGGGGAGGAGGGAGATGTCGAGGGGAAGCGAGGATCCAAATTCTCCGAGCGATTTCGCAGTCGACGAGTAGGTGCTGAAAGTCTTCCGTTGATGAGGGATCGAGGCAGAGGATGCAGGAGGTGGATCTGTTGTTGATGAAGCGATGGGTAGGATTGTTGCCGACCTGCGAACCTGGGTGAAGAGCGTACAGAGAAAGACGATGTGAAAGATCGACGTCCTCCGGAGAGTGACTCGAAAGGCCCTTCAACTTCCTCCACCATTCCTCCCAATGGTTAGAAGTGATACCAGGAAACCTATCCGCCCAACCGGGAGGAATGATAAGACGAAACTTCTTGAGAAGAATCCTTACCGAGTCCTTTCCGATATCGGCAGAGACGCGTTCTTGGTCGGGTCCGAGGAAGTGTTTGGTGGTGATGGGAGAGATGGCGGACCGAGGAGGGCGAAGAGCTATATCGTTCCAGTTCTTCTTGGCGAAGGGGGTAAGAGTGATGATCGAGTTCCAAGCGGCAAGGTAGTCTTTCCAGCGAGATGGAAGAAGAGAGGTCATAGTTCCCATCGTCCCTGGCCAACCTCCCGAGAACGCACCTGGTTGGAAGAAGATACCAGTCCACTGAAAAGAGGGAGAAATCTCTCGTTGGAACGAGAAAGGGTCGTAGTTCCATTGGTGAGCGGGGTGGAGGAGAAGGTACTTTTGAAGGCGACCACGAATTGCGACGACGAAGGGTTTGGAGGATTCTGGGATGGTGAGGAGGCGATAGATCCATCCCGCTCGAGGACCAGCGAGTCGATTCTTGAGGGAGATGAGGCCGAATCCTCCATGGACCTGAGGAGTGCATAGGCGATGATCGTTGACCGAAACCGATGATGAGTTTCTCCAGATTGCGTCGAGGGACGCGCGATGTAGTTGATCGAGGATGGGACCGGGACATGGGAGAAATCGATCGAGGTATACGATCATGGAGTAGCAGTAGATGTTGATGATGCTGCATCTGGAAGCCAGAGGGAGGTCATGGAAAGGGATGGAGGATAGACGCTTACCGACCTTCTTCACCTTCTCGTTCCAAACCTCGTTCGCGTCGACGTTCCTTCCGATTGGGACTCCGAGAGAGGTGAAAGCTTCGGTGGTTATAGCCCATGTCTTGTAGGAGGGAGGAGGGTTGGTAGCGAAGGTTCCGATGGGGTGAAGGAAAGACTTGGGCCTGCTGACGATCATCGCTGTTCCCTTCTCGTACTCCTCCAGCGAAAGGTCGAGGACGTCGACGTCGTCGTAGTCTCGACAACCCGCTCCTAGGTCGTCGGCGAAAGCTGAGACCTTAAAGGGAGAGAAAAGTCGAGGGATACCACGAAGTCTCGCTCGAAGCATCGCAGCAAGAGGTTCGAAAATGAGGGAGAAGATGGAGGGTGCGAGAGGGTTTCCTTGACGAACGCCAGAGAGGAGGGGGAAAGACTCACCGACCCAGCCGTTCAAGCAGATTCTTCCGAACTGGTGAGAGTAGGTTGATTTGATGGTGTTGATGAATCGAGTGCCAAATCCCATCTTACGTAGGCATGGCTCGATGAAGTCGTGGGAGACGTTGTCGTACGCCTTCTCAAAGTCGACCTGAGCGATGATTCCCGGGTGAGTCTTCTCCTCATCGACGAGACTCTGGAGCTGGGCGATATTCGATCCGATCCATCGGTTGGGGATGAAGGCGGTTTGGTCGGGATGTACTACTAAGTGGATCTGTTCGAGGAGACGTGAGTTGATGGCTCCAGAAATGATCCGAGCGTCGGTGTTGATGAGAGCGATGGGCCGATAGTTCCGAATGTCGTCCTTGTCACCCTTCTTGTAGATAAGGTGAAACTGAGCGATCGATTGGGAGGAGGAGAGTCGACCTGTGATGGCGGTTTGATTGAGGATTTCGAGGAGGATGGGACCTGTTTCCGACCAAGTTAGTTTGTAGAACTCCGAGGGGAGGCCGTCGACTCCTGGGGTCTTTCCTCGACTAGATTTGAAGGCGGCGGTTGCAAGCTCGTCCATATCGAAAGGTTCCTCGAGTCGTTGCTGAGCGGAGGAAGAAAGGGAGTTGTCGATGAAGGAGAGCGGTCGTTCGTGGTCGGGAGGAGTGGTAGGTTTGTGACAAAAGCCGGCCCGCCTTCCCATCTTTAGGAGCCAGTCATTAACTCTGATTCCCTTTCATCAAAGGGTGGATCGTATAGGGGTTATTATTCAAGATTTCCATTTGTGAGAATTTCTTGAGACGCGTGTTCGAGTCACGCTTCACTCATTCTTTTGACGCTCTCGCGAGCGAACCTCTTCTTTTGCTTTGTGTTCTTTGGCTTCGAAAGTTCACTCACTTTTTGTTGAGTTCTGCTGGAGCTCTCGTTCAGAGTGACATGGAGCAGAAGCAGAAGAGGGAAAGAAAGAGGAAAAAAGAATCAGAGAGGAACGAGACGATCCGAGGGATCGACAGAATCAGAGAGCCAGGACGACGCACGAGAGGATCAGCAGTTGATGGTACCCTGGCCTTCGAATGCCGCCGGAACTCAATGAGAGAAAGAACCCTGATACGTACGAAGCGTTCGAGGGCGAATGAAAACCGAGCGAGTTTAACTTGACGCGCGCGTTTTGTTCGCGAGAGATCCTCTCTGCAGCGGTGATTTCAAGGAGTTCATCTCGACTGAAGGTATCATACGTTGGTAGAAATGGTAAGGAAGAGACAGAACCTTGCTTGTTACAAACGTACGAATCTGGCAAAGGAGGTCAGAGGCTAATTTTCAGAGCTCGACGCGCTCTCTTTTGAGCTTCCCGCTCAGTTCGCCTCGTAGATCCGAAGGGGTAGCGCCCGGCTCAGAAAGCTTCGTATAGGATCCCAATCAATCGTGTAACTATCACTTGGATCTCAAAATCAGCTCCTTTGCTCGACTGAGCCTGAGGCCCTGCAGCCTCGCCTTACAATCTTTCCAGCTTTGAGGAACAAGATATTACTCTCCGGATCCAGCACTCGAGCCTCGCTTTATCTACGAAGACTCCGATTTATAAAGCTTTTTTTTCCCCTCGAAATCTCAAAGTCAGCTTCCGATCCCTCTTCCGACTTCATGCGAAACCCAATTCAAGCTTCGAGCTCACCTTTCTCCTTCCCTTCTTCCATCCTCCCTTCCTCCTCTCAAACCGTCGCTCCCCCCTCCCTTCCGCTCCCGTCGGCCAGATGAAGCGCCTCGTCTCCCTCCCCCTCCTCCCCCTCCGATCCGCTCTGGCTTACTCCCGACTTCCCACTTCCTCCTCCTCTCCCACGACCAGCTCTCCCACGACCTCTCGCTCCTCCTCCTCCTCCCGCCATCGTCCTTCCTCCCCCTTCGCCCGCTGGCTAGACACCAACCTTCCGCTCCACCGCAGGCGTCAACTGCTCTACACCTTCACCCTCCTCTTCTTTGCGCTCGTCTTTGGGTTCGTGCTGAAGGGCTTTCACACTCGGGTGACAGAAGATCTCTTGGCTCAAGAGGATCGATTGGGGAAGTGCGAGTTTGTTTCTCCTCTTGAGGCGTACTGGGAGACTATAGCACGGGTTCGGAAGCAGAAGGGATACGAAGGGACCGCGGATGCTGCTGAGAACGGAGGGAGTGGGAAAGCTGGAGCTCGGTTCGAGAAGAGTGGGGAGGTTGAGTTTGAGGTCAAAGGAGGACAGGAGCATCCGGTTGTGTTGCTGCTGAAGCAGGCCGAGAGGAAGTGGCAGGCTTTGGTTGGGAGGGAGGCGAGGAGCTTAGAGTGAGTGCAGAGATCCTTATATATCTTCGGTTGCGAGTCGAGCTGACCTGGCCGGGTCTTTGTAGGGAGGCGGTGAGCGAGTACGAGGCCAGGTGGGGTCGTCGACCTCCGAGTGAGTTTGAGCTCGAGATCTCCTTCTTTTTCCCTGGAAAGATTGCTCGCTCGGTAGCTGACTCGACATTTCTTTCTCTCTTGGGTGTCGCGTAGAGGGATTCGATGACTGGTACGTCTTCACCTCCTCCTTCTGTCACTCAAAGGCCTCCCTTGCTCGCGAGTTTCGTCCGAGCTCACCTCCCTCCCTACCTCCTCCCTTCGTCTCCTCCAGGTTTGCCTTCACCAAGAAGCACAAGGTTCTGTGCGTCCACTTCTTCTTTCCATCATTCTCCTCTTAAATGCTTTTCTAATTATCTCAATTTTCTCTTTTCGCAGCCTTCCATCAACCTACCAACCCCTCCTCCAATCCACCCTCACTCCTTACCACGCCCTCCCTCCCCCCGAACTCGTTCGAAGAGCCAAGATGGTCGAAGGATACCAGGAGACGTTCGTGCTGGATATTAAGGGGAAGGCGCAGGGTGGAGGTGTGGGTGGGAGCAGCAGGAAGAAGGGGAATGTTACTCTGGAGGTGAGTCGCGACGTTCACTTTTTCGTTCGGTTTTCAGGCTCGAAGCGTCGAATTCTCGATAGGTCTTATACTGTTTCACCGAACCTTGCTGATGTCTTTCCTACTTCTCGACTCGACGCTGATTATCTTAGTTGAAAACAGGCTGGGAACAGAAATGGGGTGGAACGAAATCGAGAGCGGTGGATCAGGTTCGTCGGGACCTCATTCTCCCCTCCGACACTCCTCTCTTCCCAACTGACCTCCGTCTCCCCTCTCCCCCATCCTTTCTAGCTCAACCTCATCAAACCATTCCTTTCACATCTCCCTGATTTACGGTTCGTACCAAGAACCCTCCTTCCTTTCGTCTCGTCGCGAACTGAAAAACCGAACGCTGACCTCCGTCTCGTTTCGTGGGGGTTTACAGAGTAACCTTCTCCTTGCACGACGGACCTTCGATCTTCCCTCTCAAGGAAAGAATGGTGGAACTGAGGGGATTGGCTGAGAAAGGGCTCGGTGAGTCGAGTCGAGTCGCGTCCAAGGAACCGGTGGAAGCGACGCGAAGCAGAAAGACGCGTCGAAAACTGACTGGTGTTTCTTCTTCTTCTGTCCCAGTTGATGAAAATGCGAGCGAGGAGGAGGACTTGAACGGTGTGGATTGGGAGGAGGTTTGCGGGAAGGGAGGGGAGAGAGGTGAGTTGGTGAAATCAAGTTCAGAAAGAAGGTAGGAGGAAAGAGAGAGAGGGAGAGAGCTGATTGTAGTTCGCGTTTTGGTTTGGAACAGTGACTCGTCGAACCTCTAAATCCTTCATCTTTGATCGTGTGCGAGCGGAGGACGTTTGTCTGTGAGTTCGACGAACGAATCCTTTCCTCCTCTTTCGTCTCACTCGCGTCCTTTCTCTCTCGAGTCTGGGAGAGAAGGAGTGTCCTGTTACTGATCGCTTTTGGGGTGATTTGACGTGACATCGATAAACAGGAACCCTGCGATCCTCTCCCTTCAAGGAATCTATCTCGAACCTCATACGCGAGAATCTCATCCGAGACCTCACTCGCTGCTGCTGCCGATGCTGTCGTTTGCCAAGACTACTGCTAAGTGAGTGAAGATATTTCTTCGCCGCAAGCTGTGTCTCATCTTGCTGCGAGACGAAGAACGGGAGAAGAAGCTTGAAACTGACGCGAAGCGGCGCCTTTCCTCCTCCCTCCCTCTTCGACTCTTCTTCCTCGTTCGTAGTGGCGACATTCTAGCCGCTCCTCTCGATCAGTTCGGTGATCGAAGAGGAAAGGATCCTGTTTGGTCCAAGAAGTCCGATGAGAGGATGGTTTGGGTGAGTTCTTTCCTCTCTTCTTTCTCTTTCTCCCATCCCTCCTCTTCCCTCTCTTCCCTCTCTTCCTCCTTCCTTCCTCTTCCTCTTCTAACCGTTCGCATTCTTTTCCTTCTCAGCGAGGATCAACCACAGGAATCTATCACGCCCCAACCTACCCCTGGCGTTCCTCCCATCGATCTCGTCTCACCCTCCTCGCCAACTACAACTCCTCCTCCCACGAAGTGGTCGTCATCTCACCCAACATCGATCCCATCTCCGGTCGAACAACCATGCGCCAAACTATCCTCACTTCCTCTCCCGAGAGAACCAAGGGAGAGGACAAGAAGAAGAAGAAGAAGGGAGATCTGGAAAGTTGGAACAAGTGGTTCTTCGACGTCAAGTTTACGGGACGGGCGATCCAGTGCGAGGGTGGAGAGGGAGATTCGAAGGGGAAGGGAGCATCAGGGACGTGTAAGGAGATGATGTGAGTGTGGAGAGAATTCGGGAGCGAGGGAGGAGGAGATGGGAAGGGAGCAGAAGAGAGAGCTGACCTTCCTTTTTCATTCATCTGCGCTTGGCTACTCACAGGGAGGAGCTACCCTTCGCTAAACATCAAGGAGCTGACGAAATGAACAAGTACAAGTACTTGATCGACGTGGACGGGAATTCGTGAGTTCTGCACTCCTTTCGTCCTTCCTCCTCCCTTCCTTCGACCCGACACGTTTCTTTCAGGCCTCCTCTCTTTTTCGCGACGCTGACTCTTTTCCCTTTTCTCACCATCTGACGAACTTCAGCTGGAGTGGACGCTTCAGAAGGTTCGTTTCGGCTTCCCTCATCCGCTTCGTTCTCTCCTCTTCGTACGCTGACTTTGTCCCTCCGCGCGTCGCTTCTTTTTTCTTTCATTTCGCTTGACGAACGAGCAGATTGCTTTCCACCAACTCCCTCAACCTCAAAGCTACAACCTACCCCGAGTGGTACTCTGATGCACTGATACCCTGGTCAGCTCAACTTTCTCTTTCCTCTTCCTTCCTGCCTTTCGTCTGATCTTTCAACTCAACTCAACTCTCCCTCCTTTACCTTCGCTCTTCCCCCCCCCCTTCGGAACGCCCAGGTTCCACTACGTCCCTCTCAAGGTCGACTATTCGGACATGTTCGACACGCTCGCCTTCTTCCGAGGAACGCCTGAGCAGCCTGGAGGGTTCGACGAAGTTGCGAAGGCGTTGGCAAGGAACGGACAGTGTTTCGTTAGGAGGCTTTGGTGAGTCGTGGGAGGTAGTATGAAGGTGGGAGGATAGAGCGAGCTGACTCGAGTGGTTATTTTTCTTCGGGATGGGCTTAAACAGGAGGAAGGAAGACCTTCAGGTTAGAATCCTCTCTTCTTCCCTCTGTCGTCTCGTTCCTTCCTTGATCCCGCTGACGCCTTTCTCCCTCCCCTCTTCGTTCCACCGCCAGGCCTACATGTTCCTCGTCTACCTCGAACTCGCTCGACTTTTATCGCTCGATCGAGCATCCATGGCGAGCTTCCTTCCTTCTTCCCTCCCTTTCTCTCTCTGCTCGACGCATTCCAACTTCTTTCTCTTCTTTCTTCCCTCATTCAGGATCTCGCTCCCTTATAACCCATCTCTCCTCATCTACGATACCCCTCAACATGAGTCAACGAACGAACCCTCGACACCCACCCACCAGCTACTGCATCTAGAACTGCTTCACCCAACGTCCCTGCTGCTTTGCTTTGCTTGCCCTTTCCTCGCCGCTCTTGCTCTGCTTTTTGTTTGGTTTGCTTCTCTCTCACCACCCCGTAACCTAAAATACCCTCCTTTCATGCCTCATGAGCGCGTATCTCACTCTATCATCGTACTTCCCATACCACTATATAGCAGTCGTTCGCGACACAACACGCCCATCCATCGACTTTTCTCTGCTCGGTATTGCTCGCGATTCCCTTTCAGCTCGTAATGTAAACTTCCATGCTTTCCCTCCTTCAAGTTTCAAGCGTAGACGAATCTCCTATGCGAGGGTCCTGAAGAAGAAGGGACGATCAGGCGCGTCGCGACGTCGTTGGAAACCCAACCCTTCTTCGAAAGAGAGGGAGCTTGAGACGAAGATCGAAGATATAAGAGCATTTGCAAGCATGTGGATATGTAAAGTCGATTCCAACGAGCTGAAGATAGTCGCGTCGGTCGAGAAGGTAACGCTTCTCCAAAGGTCGAGCTCATCATCGGATTTCGACGAACAGCTCGCGAGACCTGCCTTCCTTCCTTCCTCCAACTACTTCAACCCCAGCTTGTTCTTCTCTTTTCTCTCGTATCCCCATCTCGATATCTGTCCATGCTCGCTCCCACGACGACGCCTGCTCGAGATCTCGGTTCTGGAGGAGGAGGAGGAGGGAGTGGGCCGCTGAGCTCGTCGAGAGGGAGAGGAGGATCAGGGAAGGGAGGAGGAGGGGTGAGGTTGCTTTGGAGAGGCGCGTTTGAGTTTGGGGAGGGGGTTGTTCTGGATGGTGAGTGGCTGTGTATATATAGAAGGGAGATAGATATATACGAGGAGAAGGGATTTAGTAGGAGGAAAGAAGAAGGAAACCTCCTCGTCGATGTTGACCTTCGCCTCTCCTTCCCTCCCTTCCAGGCATCGCCTTCATCTCTCACCTCTCCTTCCCTTCAGCAGCTCCTTCCTCCTCGACAGCCAAGCTAGGAGGAAAATCCGCAGCTTCACCGACTTGCATCACTCCCAGCACGACCTCCTTCCTCCCTTCCTCCCAAACTCAAGCTCAAGCTCAACAGGCTCCTCCTCCCCTCTCCTCTTCAGCTCTCGATCCCGCTCCGTCACCTCCTTCGACGATCACCAAACCCAAACCCAAACGAGCAGTTCTCTTCTCGTCAGGGATCGAACAAGCGCAGTCTCCGATTTCTCACTCTACCACAACAGGTTCGTCCCTTTCTTCCCTTCTCCCCTGCCCGTTCCATCGTCCCTTCCTCCCCCTCACCCACTCTCCTTTTCTTTTCACCAGCCTCCTCTTCGACAACATCTCAATTTTTCACCTCTTCCTCCCAAACCCAAAGCACAACCATCCCTTCACCCTCTCCCTTCCCCATCACCTCTCAAACAGACCTCCTCCTCTCCCTCGCGCTCGAATCGCTCAAGGGAAGACCGTCCATTCGCTACAGAGCGCTCGTTAGGATTGGAGTTTCGGAGGACGAGGATCGGGGTGGGGAGGGGCCAAGAAAGGTTGAAGGGTCGGTGGAGGGGGAAGGGGGTGTGAGGTTGTGAGTCTCCTTTCGTTCTCTCTCTCTCTCTCTTCGACGCGTTTGGTCGCGTGGCGTCGTTCGAAACCCTCCCTCTCTCCGTCCGTCCTTTACCATCTCATCTTAATAAAACTGAAAAACTGACCTCCACTCTCCCTCGTTCTACGGTCGTCGCATCGCAGGTACACCGATCCTCGCTGTCCTCTCGTGCTCAACTTCCTCCGTCGTCAACTTCTTCACTCCTCCTCCTCCTCCAACACTTCCTCCTCCCCGCACTCACCTCTCGACTCCAACGGAAGAACCACCCATGGGATTTTGATCGGACTGGGGGATGAGTCTGTCGGTGAGTTTTTCTTCGAAGCCTGCCTTTTTCTTCTTCTTTTGTTCTCGTCTCTTTCCTTCCAACTCAATCTCAATCTCAATCTCAATCTCACGCGATATCGCATCCTTGCTCTCTTCCTCCTCCCAGAATCATCCAACCTCCTCATCTACGCTCTTCAACAATCCCACACCACCCAACCCTCCACCACCACCAACTCATCCACTCAAACCCAACCCTTAACCCTCCATCTAGGACGCTACCACCCCACTCCTCCCACCCCGCTCACCAAACTCCCTCGTCCAGATGATCCGGCGCCGAGGAGACCGTTCAATGCTGCGAGGAGTATGAGCTTCGGGAGAGATAAGGAACGGGAGAAGAGGAAGAGTACTCCTGGTGCTGGTGCTGGTGCTGGGGCTGGGGCGAGTGTGGGAGGGGGTGGGGAGGGAGGAGGAGGGGAGGGAGGAAAGGAGGGGGGAGGAATGGGAAGAGGAGTAAACTGAACCCGAATGAGAAGGTTGCGGAGAAGAAGGATGGAGGAGGAGGAGGAGGAGGAGGAGGAGGAGGAGGAGGAGGAGGGGCGGGTGGGAGTTCGAGGAGGAGTGGGACGACGAGAGGATCTGTTGAGGAGGACGAGCACGTTGAGAGGGTGGTGGAGGAGGAAGGGGAAGAGGAAGAAGAGAGAGATGTGTTTGGATCTCGTTCTCGTTCTCAATCCTCCAAATCCGCTTCTCATCCTCCTGTCGAGGTGGGAGGAGGGAGGAAGAGGGTCAACACTTCCTCCTCCTCGGTTGGATTGGGAGGAGGAGGAGGAGGGAGTGCAGTTGTGAGCGTGAAGGAGGAGGTGGATGCTGATGTTGAGATGGAGGAGGGGTTGGGTGGTGGTGGTGGGGAGAAGAGTGGGAGTGGGAGTGGGAGTGGGAGTTTGAAGGGGAAGGAGAGGGAGAAGGAGAAGGAACGGGATGGGAAGGAAGTGGTGACGGCTAGTGGAGGAGGAGGAAGGAAGAAACCTACTTCTCAAGAGACTCATAATAAAGCTGTGAGTAGAGGATCTCCTTCTTTCGATTTGAAGGAGGAGGAGGAAGAGAAGAGAAGAGAATAATTGGGGAAACGATCGACGTGTCGAATAACTGAACTTGGGCGTTGGGTTTGGGTTTGGTTTGCAGCACATCAAAACGGCCGCCATCCAAGCTTTGCTGGAGAGGGATATCACGAAGGAGGATCCTGAGTTCAAGGAGTTGTGGAATTGGGTGGTGAGAGGGTCGGGGTTCGCTTTGGTGAGTTTCTGTTTCTTCTCACTCTCTTCTCTCTTCCCCATCTCTCTCTTCCGTCCCCTCTCTATCGGAGGGAAGAGATGAGATGAGAAGGCGTACCGAATCGAATCGAACCTCCTCGCCGACCCTTGTTTTCCTTTCGTTTCGTTTTGCGTTTGGACCGAGAACAGAGAAACACCATCAGTACCAAGATCATCACTGCTCTCGAGGTTCAGAGGGTCGTGGGAGCTCATTTGGAGTTGTATTTGCCTGCTGAGGGAGCGTAGGGGTGATCTCGTGAGTTTTTGTCTTTTCTTCTTCCGTTCTCTTTCTTGGAGAGGAGAAGAAGAAGAAGGAGAGAAGGAGGAGGATCGAAAGCTCGACGCTGACTCTCTTCTCGCTTCTTTTTTTCTCAGTCAGTCTCTGAGCTCTGACAGCGCTGCTTTAGCTTTCACTCTCTCTTGAAACTTTGTAGCTCCAACTGTATTCTAAAGATATGTTTTCTATGATCTTGCTTTCTAAACACGAACGCGCACACGACCGTCAAATCCTACGAGATACTGAACAAGCCCGCGACCCTCCTATGAGATAAACTACAACCCCAACACCAGTTTGTTCCTCCTACTTGCCGAGATCAACTCCTCGCAAATTAACCCCCTCTCAAGCCTCTTCGTCCGTCGTCGCCGCAACGGGTTTCGCATCGACCGTCTCGGGAAGGTGATGCTCCTGAATTGGGAGCATCGAGAGGAACATGAAGAAGGCTCCGACCTATGTACATTCGACGCAATAAAAAAACGGAGGAGAAAAGAGTCAATCGAAGAAGAGGGAAAGGCAGGAAAGAGAAGAGAGGAGATGTTCACGAACGATCTGAATGAAGAAGACCGTTCGAAGAGCCAACGCCCAGGAATCGGTTGCTTTCTCCTGAAGATCGGGAGGGAGAGTGTGAATGTAGGCTGTGGAGTCGAGGATGTTTTTGATGATCTGAAGGAAGGAGGAAGGGAAGAAAGTCAGCGACGCGTTGAGAGAAGCTAGAGAGAAAACTGAACGCTACCTTATCAGCCTTGTGACCGATGATTCGAGCTCGAAGGTTCTTCTCGAGGATGGATTGGGTGAGAGTGCTGGAGAGGGAAACTCCGAGGACTTGGCCGGCGGTTCGGAAGAGGTAGGAAACTGGAGAGGAAGGGAAGGAAAGTCAGTCGGAGAGATTGGAAGAGGAGGAAGAGGAGAAGAGAGAGAGAGAGAGAGAGAGAGAGAGAGAGAGAGCTTACCTCCCGTAGCGACGGCGATGTGCTCTCGATCAACGGCTGAGATGAGAGCGATGAGACTCGTGGTGAGAGTGACGGCGAAACCGAAACCCTGGAAAAGACGCGTAGGAGAGTCAGCGAAGGGCAGAAAGGGAGGAATCGAGGGAGAGGATGAGCATACCGAAGGGGCCATGGAAAGGTAGAGGACCCATTCGGGCGAGGTTTTAGACCTGCGAAGAGACGAGGTCGTCAGCCATGTCAATCGATCGAAGCTCGAAACGACGATGTGGACTTACCAGGTCGTGAGGCAGACGTTGGCGAAAATTACCAGCAAGGCTCCGATCGTTTGAAGCTTCCAGTATCGACCAGTGTGTCGCATGTACCATCCAGCAAAGAGGGATCCCGAGGCGATGCAGATGGAGTTGGGGATGAGATGAGCTCCAGCCGATCCAGAGGTCGAGAGCCGAACGGTGGTGAAAAAGAGAGGGACGTTGTAGAGCATTGAGAAGGAGATGAACGAAAGGATAAAGTTTGACTGGAGAGAGATAGAGCTAATCAGCGCTCATTCTCTTGCTCGTGCGACGAAACCCAGGATTGCTCACGATAGCGACGAAAGCAGGAGTTCGCTGTGGGCGGAGAGAGCAAGATCAAAGCAGAGGTCAGATTCGTTCGCGCAGGGAGAGCGAGCAAGAACACACCTGCTTCAACATCGAGAAGGGAAGAACAGGCTCGACGGCTACAAAGACTTCGACTAGAACGAAGAGAATCGTGAAGGCACCGCTGCAAAACAAAAACAGGATGGGAAGATGCGTCAGGTCTCGTTCGGTTCGAGTTCACAACCTTTACGACTCACCTTGCCGCCAACAATCCCCAGACCTTAGGTTCGCCCCAAGCAGCATTCTGGGTAGTCTTCAGACTCATTCCCAAGAGGAGACACCCGATGGATCCGACGAGAGTGAGCGATCCGAGGTAATCTATTCGCGCGAGCTTTTGTCTGTGAGATGAGACGTCGGAGGTGAAGGAGGGAGGTTCTCGAATCTTAAGCCAGAGGATGAACAGGGAACCGAGGAGGAGAGGTGACTGCATGAGGAAAGCGACTCGCCTGAACGAGGTAACGGGAGGAGAATCAGCTCCTCGAGCGAGCAAGCGCTGGGAGCGATTCGAACGCGAACTTACCATCCCACCGTATCAGCCAACCAACCACCGAGAGGACCTCCGACTCCGGCTCCAAGTCCAAAGAGAAGGTTGGTAACTGCAGCAACAGGACCCGAGGAACGAGAGAGATCAGATCGGCGAAGAACGAGAGGGAAGCAAAGAGATCGAGCTCACATCCTTGATACAGTCCTCGCTGCTTCAACGGGATGATGTCAGAAACGATCACGCTTCCAACAACGGCCATTCCTCCTCCTCCCATTCCTGCGAAAGCTCGAGCAGCGATGAGTTGGTTCCTATGAGATTTGACCGAGAGCAGAAAGATGATCAGTCGGCCCACTCTCACACTCTCTATCCTCCTCTCCTCCTCCCTCATCATTCTCGACAGACTCACATCGACTGAGCAAGTCCACAACAGATGGTTCCTGCTCCAAAGAGGCCTCCAGCAAGCAGAGAAGCTCCTCGTCGACCGATGATGCCGCAGAGTCGACCGCTGAGGGAAAGGAAGAAGGAGGTCAGCAGCCGAAGAGCGAGACGATCTTATGGGCGGCCTTCCTTCCACTCGGGCCTTTCTCCTGGACTTACTAGAGAGGAGTGAAGCAGCATACGCTGAGAAGATAGGATGTCCCGATCCAGGATGAAAGCTGCATGGCTTCGAAAGAAGAACCTATCGAGGAGACGAGGGTGGCCTGGGAGGAGGAGAAACAAAAAGGTGAGCTCCAATCGTTTCCTTCCTTCCTCCCATGTCTTCGTTTGAGAAGTGTAGAAAGACACTCACGACGATAGTGGAGTCCAGAGAGGCGACGAAAGTGAGAGTCCATAGTCCGGCTGCATGATCAGAGCGATAAAGCAGCGCGGGAAGGTCAGTACGACGTCGAAGAGCTCAAGAGATAGCAAAGTCAAGGGAGGGGAGAGAAGGGAAGGACTCGCTCATGAGCCAACAGAAGTCTGCGTTGCTCATTCCATTCTTCTCTCCGAGCTCAGTCTTGGGGAGCACGACTCCGGGAGGAGAAGGAGCTTCGTCTGTTACAGGGCCGAGAAGGGGAGAGCGTTCAGTCGACATCTTGGTTGGGAGGGAAGGAGACGAGCGATTGGGTCGCCGGGATGTGGAAATGGAGGGACGGCCAACTCCGACTGAGCAAGCTCGATTTTCTCGTCTTCTTATCGTGAGTCTGCTCGAGACTTGCTCTCCATGAACGTTCGAGGATCGAATGGGAGCTTCGAGGAGTCTCTGAGAACGAGGGAGGACGATGGATCCCTTGTCGCCTTTCGAGACGCGTCGAGGCGAGAGCTGGCGAGAGAGGGTATGAAAGAATGCGAGATCTGGAAAGCCAAGGAACTACATACTTGTAGAGCGAACCATGTAGGCTACCGAGCGAGAACAGGGCGTCTTTACAGACCTCAGACGATGGAGAGATCCCAAAAAGAAAGCGGGGAGAACGTCCATTGGACTTCCCTCCCCTCCTGCCTGGAGAACCTTCTTTCTGGAGGGCTGAGAGCCAAAAAGTTAATCCGTTAGAGCATGGCCGGGATCGAACCGACGATTGCTTGATATCAACTGAATCGAAGTCAAGAGTCAAAACCACTAGACCGCACGCCCAGTGTGTTTTGATGAACATCGTTCACCAGATTGGGTATAGATCATTGGAGCGTGAACTCTGGCGAGTTCGGTTAGTTCTAGTCTAGGTGATACGATGGATCAAATACAAAAAAAAAAGTGAGCCTGTCTTCTCGGATGGAATTGAAGTGCAGACCTGTCTTTCTACGAAGCAGGGACTGGATCCGAGAGTGCTGAAGATCGAAAGCATCAATACATGCGTTGACGTCTCACCGCGTCGAGCCTCTCCTCTCATTACCTTCCTGCTCACACGACCTGATCGAACGCGTTTCACTTCCTACTCTAACCCTCCCACATCGAAGACGACCTTGATTTTTTTCCCTCCTCAGGATCCAGCAACGGCCAAACGCCCTCTGGCTGCTCCTGCTCTCGCCCTTGAAGAGAGGTCGTCGAGTCTTCCGCGTAGCTAAATCGTCTCCCAGACTCTCGGAACCTTTTCGCTCCATGTTCCTTCGCTGCAGACCTCGCTTCAACAGTTTTCTTCCATTCAAGAGTTTTTTTTTCTTCAGCAACGGGTAGTAACTCCGGCGGAGGAAAGAGCGGAGGAGCGAACGACTCGAATTGCGAACGACTCGAATTTCGACCTTCCGCTTCTTTGCGTCCAACCTCATTGGACCCTCCCTCCCTCCTTCTTCCAACAAACCTCAACTTTCTCCACCTCTCACTATGGGACAGACCGCCTCTTCGATACCCTCTACCCTCCCACCTTCCTCCTTCCTCCCGATCTCCGCTCCTCCCTCCTTCCCAGGTCATCCTTCCACCTCCTCCTCCTCCTCCGCTCTTCCTCCTCCAGAATGCCCGATGCACCAACCTTCTCCTCCCGCCCTTCAACCTCCCGCGGAGTGCCCTATGCACAACGGAGGTGCTCCTCCTCCTCAGGAGCGAGATACCGGACTCGCCGCCTGTCCTATAGACCACTCTGGCGGCATCAACCCACTCAACCAAATGCCCAACCTGTCCCAAACTCCCCTCTCCCCTCACCAACTCTCCCTCCTCCAAACCGAACGAGAAACCTCCACCATTCCCCGTACGCTCTCCTCCACCGACGATACCACCATCCCTTCCACCTCCACCAAATGGGTCTATCCCTCCGCTCAGCAGTTTTACAACGCTTTGGTGAGGAAGGGTTGGGAGACTCCCGAGGAGGACGTGGATTCGATGGTGTTCATTCACAACCATCTGAACGAGGTGGCCTGGAGGGAGGTGCTGGCTTGGGAGGCGAAGAGAGGACCGGGGAAGGAGGAGGAGTGTGAGTTGGCGAGGTTCAAGGGGAAGCCGGGGGTGTTGAGTCCAAAGGCGAGGTTCCATTTGGCTTTGGGGTACCTTTTCCCGAATACCTACAAGTGAGTGCATCTTTCACTGCTTTCCTCTGTACCATCCGATGCGGAAGAGCAATATCTATCAGATCCAGTTGGTTTGGGAACGATCAAGCTGACCCTATCATCGTTCCTTCCCTCTTCTCTCTCTCTCTCTCCCTCTCACCTTTCTCCCTACCTCCCTTACTCAGCTCGGAACCTCCCTTCGATCGACACGACTGGGTCGTTCGTCGTCCCTCTACCAAGTCGGAGCATCGTTACGTGATCGACTACTACTCAGCTCCTCCCGATGAGGATGGATCTCCAAACTTCAACCTCGACGTTCGACCGGCGTTGGACGACTTCGAGAGCGTGCAGCAGAGGTTGTCGGCGTTCTTGGAGGATTGGTCGACGTCCAAGGAGAAGCAGTAGATGAAGGAGATGGAGGAGGGTTGGGTTGGATTGGGGATGTGCGAGGGTGGGCTGTGGAAGAGCTGCTGGGGGAATTGGGTCGGACAGGGAGGGAGGGAAGGAGGTTGAGCTTCGACGTTTTGGAGGAGTTTGAAAATGCTGCTGGAGGAGATCGGATAGATCTAATGCCACAACTCTTACATCAGAAGGAATCTGTTCGACTTAGCGCTATCTTTTCTGCGTTTCTCCCTTTAAAAGAAGATCTTCGAGCTTGCTCTCAACAGCGCCGCGACGCGTCCAAAAGCAAGCCCTCTTCTTCGACCCTCTATCTCTCGCGCTCAGACGTCCCGGCGCAACTCAAAAGCTGCTCAGCCTCATCCTACATTGTACGTTGATAGCTTCCCAGTGTCGAATCATGAGTCGGTGACAATTTTCCGGCGTCCGATGACGCTCGGGCCCGTTTCTCGATTTCAGGCATCGAACCAGCTCGTCCCACTTCTCTTCCTTTCTTCCTTCCCTCCCACTCCTTCGCCATCTCCGAAAGGAACCCTTCCCCCCTCTCTCTCCACCACACTTTCGTCGCCTCTTCACGATGTCAGCCGTTACGAAGGCTCCTTTGAACCCTGTCACACCTTCGCATGCTCTCGAGGTGAGCTCCCGTTTCTGCTTCCTTCAGCCCCGTCCTTCCGTCGTGGTTTCCTTGAGCTCTCGTCGTCGAACGAGACTGGGTGTCCCTCCCTTCTCAAAACTGCCTTGAGGACCTTAGATCCTATCGAGGGTTCATCCCTCTCGAAGAGCCCTCTATAGAGCTCATCGTTCCCACTCAATCCCATCTTCCCTCCTTCTCTCCGAATCCCTTCGTTCCTCACTCCTTGAGCTCACTGCTTCTCCTTCCCTCTCTTTTCCTGTCCCAGTTCGGAGGCCACCTTTGCACTCCCATCCTCACCCTCCTCACTCCTCTCACCATCTATGGACTCTACTTCTCGTGCTCCTCTCCCTCCGGCTGCCCAGCTCCCTTCGCTCAATGGATCCCAAACTTCACCGAGCTCGACTGGCTCAAAGGATTCATCGACCCTACCGCCTTCCTCATCTACTTCGGATGGTACGCATTCACGGTAGCAGCTTGGAAGTTCTTGCCTGGGGATTACGTGGATGGGAGCGAGCTGAGAGATGGGGGAAGGTTGTCTTACAAGATCAACGGTGAGTCTTGTCTTGCTCTTCTCCTCCCTCTCTCTCCCTTCCTTCCCTCCGATCTCCTCTCCCCTTCCTCCCGAGTCTTCGACATAAAGCTCATACTTCCTCGTTTGTTTATCTACAGCCTTCTCTACCCTCCTCCTCGCTCTCGGACTCACCACTGGTCGAATTATCCACGCCGGAGCCGAATCCTTCACCTTCCTCTACGACCACTACCTCGGACTCATCACCGCCTCCCTCGCCATGTCCATCCTCCAAGCCGTCTGGGTTCAGGCCAACAGCTACAAGGGAGATCAGGAGAAGAAGCTGCTTGCTGTGGGTGGGAACTCGGGGTTCTTCTGGTACGATGTGAGTCGTCTCTCCTCTATCTAGCGAAGGGGAGGTCGAGAATCGAAGCTCAACGCAACAATCTTCCTTTTTCCTCGTCTCGCTTCTCAATCTTGTTTGGGATGCAGTTCTGGATGGGTCGAGAACTCAACCCTTCCATCGGATCCTTCGACATCAAGACTTTCAACGAGCTTCGACCTGGATTGATCCTCTGGATGCTCATCGACATCTCGTGCGCTTGCGAGCAGTGGTGTCGACTCGGAGGACGAATGACTCCCTCCATGGCTCTCGTCGTCTTCTTCCACTCCTTCTACGTCGTTGATGCTGTTTTCAACGAGGTGAGCTCCCCTTCCCCTCTCTCTCTCCCTCTGCGATCTCTGCTCGTTCCTCGACCTCACGCGTCCGAAACTGACCACCCTCTCCCTTTCCTTGCTCGTTTCTTTTGCGTCTTCGCAGTCAGCCATCTTCACCCAGATGGACATCACCACTGACGGCTTCGGTTTCATGCTCTCCCTCGGAGATCTCGCCTGGGTTCCCTTCACCTACTCCCTTCAAGCTCGATACCTCGCTTTCCACCCTACCGAGCTTTCTCCCGCTGCCATCGCTGGGATCGTTGGACTTCAGTCCGTAGGGTACTACATCTTCCGAACTTCCAATGGAGAGAAGAACGATTTCAGGTTGGGCAAGAACCCGAAGAGTGAGTCGTCCCCGATCCCTCTTTGAGCTCGAGTTTTGAGAGACGAGCTCGATCTGACGCGTCTGATTTCCTTCGTTTTGAACCAGACCTCACGTCGATGCAAACCCAACGAGGAACCAAGCTTTTGACCTCTGGATGGTGGGGACGATCTCGGCATCCCAACTACCTTGGGGATTGGCTCATGGCGTGAGTCTCGTCTTCTCCTTCCTTTCTTCGCGAATCGAAATGAAACGCACGCTGAACCTCTTCCCTCTCCCACTCGCTTCTTCTCTTCTCTTCCCTTCCCCAGCTGGGCCTGGTGCCTCCCCGCCGGCTTCGACACTCCCATCCCTTACTTCTACGTCGTCTACTTCGGGATCCTTCTCGTGCACAGGCAGACCAGGGACGACGAGCAGTGCAAGCTCAAGTACGGAAAGGATTGGGATACGGTGAGTTTTCGTCGTCTCTTGGCTTCGCTTCTCGTTCCGACCTCCTTCTGAACCTGACCGACGAGACATTTTATATTTCACTACCGCAGTACTGCAAGCTCGTTCCCTACAAGATCATCCCTTACATCGTTCGTCTCCAACCTCCTCTTTTCTCCTCCGTCTCGCTTTCGAATCGCGATCCTTAAGCTGACGGTACCTTCTTCCCTTCTCTTTCTTTCTACCAGTACTAAACATGTCTTTTCGACGTACTGGATTCTTCTCGGTATCTTGTTCTCGACGATGAAGAAATATAGCTGTTCGGATGGGAGGCCACGACGTGACTCGACCTCCTCTCTCTTGTTTCTCTCTTGTTTTCTCTCTTTCTTCAACAGTTCTTCGGGTTTGTCAGTACAGTCTACTTATGCACTGCTGTGTATCGGATCAGAGCGGCTTTGCAGCGAAAGAGAAGAGAGAGGCTGGACGAGCGAGAGCTGCATCAAAATGGTCGAGAACAAAGGGAAAGAGAGGGCGAGGAAAACATATGTAGTAGAGAAGCGACGAGGTGCGACGAAATGGCGATATCGGAGTGAGCTTCGTTAAGCAGCGACACACTCGATGTCCTGGGGAAGAAAGAACGGAAGAAAGAACTGTCAGCTTCGATTCGCTCTCGCGGAGTTGACGAAGGAGGGAAAGAGAAGTTGAAAGCAAAGGGAGAAGAGGACTCACTCGATCCCAAACCCTGTGGTTGGCAATGAGACCGATGAAAGCCGAGATGGACTTGGGTCCGACGAGGGTGGGGGAGAAACTTGAGAAAGGGAAAGGGAGGAAAAAGTCAGGAGGCGAAAGGAAAGCAGAGGATAGGAGAGACCTGACTCACACGACTCCGTTCTCGGTGTTGGACTCAGCAGCTGTGAATGATATGTAATGATAAGGAGATGTAAGCGAAGCGGCCTTGTGAGAAAGGTAGGAGAACGGAGAAGGTGCGAACCTGAAGTAGCAGCCTCGGAGGAGAAGAGTCCGGGAAGGCAGGTCTCGACCAGCCACTTGCAGGCTTGTCCTTGGACTGAGATAGCCTTCTGATGAGAGTAGGCCTAAAAAAGAAGAACAGACATGAAGGAAAGGTGAGCTGGGGAAACGAGATCTCGACGGAAGAAGAAGGGGAGGCGGAGAGAAGACGAACCTCTCGAACGACGTGGATGATTCGGCCGAGCTTGAGCTGCTTCTCGTACTCTCCAGAGCCACCGACTATTCAAAGATGAAAAGAGGAAGAGGTCGTCAGCGTTGGTTAAGCGCGAGAGGAGTCAGAGAAGAGGGGGAAAAGATGAAGAAAAAGCGACGCACAGATCATCACTGCGTCGAAGTGAGTGGATCGGCAGGTTTCGAGGGTGAAGTCTCCCTTGTGAAGCATTCCGTCAGATCCTTTGGTCTTCTGTCGAGTTCCAACGACGGCGGGGATGACTCCAGCAGCCTTGAGAGCAGCGTAGACGGGAAGGAAAGCCTTGATGTCAAACCCTTCGCAGACGTAAAGTCCGACCTTTCGTCCCTCGGCAGTGAAGGTCTGTCTCTTTCCGTTGACTTGAGAGAGGAAGGCAGATGAGAGACCGGCGTTGGGAATGGTAGCGGGGGCAGGAGTGAGGGAGAGGGCCTCTCCGACCTTGATCGCGAGCTCCTCGTCGACCTGCCAGTGAGAGAAAGAAGAAGGAAGAAAAATTCAGCAAGGAATCGAAGTGATGGAAAGATGAGGAATACGAGGAATATATTACTCACGTTCGAGAGGTTGTCAAGGGTCCTCTGCTGAACGGCCTCGTCGTCGCACTTTCCGAGCTCGAACTGGAGAGCGGCCTGAGAAGCGAGAAGGAGCGACGAAGAGAGATCAGCAAGATGTCGCGAGTGTTTGGTCTGATGAGAACGAGAACTAGTACGAACGATTTGGTGGATTTTCTCGATGGGAGACATCGAGTTGTAGAACATCTGAGCCTGACTGAAGTGATCAGAGAACTTGGGACCGAGAGCTTTGACCTTGAGTCCGTTGACAGGCGCCTTGGAGTGAGCGTATCCTCCCTGATCCTCGGGAATGGGGTGAGGACTGGTAGAAGATAGATAGAGAGTCGAAGGTCATGTTGAGAACGAGAAGAGAGAGGATACAGAGAGGGAGAGAAAGGGATAGGGAGTGAACTGACGCGTCGAATCGGTTGGGATGGTAGTTGACCTTTCCTTTGTGAATCTTCCTTCGAAGAGCTCCATCTCGGTTGTTCGACATGACAGGGCAGACAGGCTGGTTGATGGGAACCTCGGAGAAGTTGACTCCGAGTCGAGAGATCTGAGTATCGAAGTAGGAGAAGTTTCGACCTTGGAGCAAAGGATCGTTGGAGAAGTCGATTCCAGGGACGATGTGCTGAGTGCAGAAAGCGACTTGCTCGGTCTCGGTGAAGTACTGCAAGGAAAAGAAAACGAGGAAACATCAGATCAGAAATGTGACGAAACGCGTCTCCCATCGCCACCTGCGAAAGGAGCTCACCTCGTCGACGTTTCGGTTCAACTCCATAGTTCCAATGTACTGGACGGGGACCAGCTCCTCGGGCCAGAGCTTGGTAGCGTCGAGAACATCGAACGAGAACTTGTCTTCGTCCTCTTCCGAGATGACTTGGATTCCGAGCTCCCAGGTAGGGTAAGATCCAGCGTCGATGGCGTCGTAGAGATCCCTTCGGTGAAAGTCGGGATCTTGTCCGTTGAGCTAAGGGTATCAAAGTAGAAGGTGGTGAGTCGAGAGCCGTAGGGGAAGAGGAGATGTGAGAAGACGACGCGACTCACTTTGAGAGCCTCGTCCCAAACGAGAGAGTGAGTACCGAGCTTGGGCTCCCAGTGAAACTTGACAAAGGATCGAACTCCTTCAGCGTTGACGAGGACGAAGGTGTTGACCTGCAGGAGAAGCAAGCGTCAGTGGGCGAAAGTCGGGTCGAAATTCGAAAACGAGGAGAAAGTGTACGAACTCCGAAACCTTGCATCATTCGAAGAGATCTGGGGATTCCTCGATCAGAAGTAGTCCAAAGAAGCATATGAGTTGACTCGCTGAAGAAGAGGAGGAAAGGATAAAGGAAGAGAAGGAAGGAAGAGGAGAGGAGTTAGCGAACGAAGAGACCTTTCAAAGTTTTTGGATATGACTTTCGCCAGAGATCTCACGTTCGAAGTCCCAGAAAGTCGTATGCGTTTGAATGAGCTGTCTGAGCCTGAGGCATCTCAGTGTCGGGCTCAGGCTTGACGGCGTGGATGAGGTCGACGAACTTGATCGCGTCTTGAATGAAGAAGACTGATGGAGAGAGGCAGGAGAGGAGAAGGGTCTCGGCTCAGCGTTGTCTTTAAGGAACCGAATATCAGTGGTCTCGGATAACCTACCAGGGATGTTGTTTCTGTACAAAATAAACAGGAGGGCGGTCAGCTCGAGAAGAGAAGAGGACGCGTCGAGTCGCGAGGGAGGTGATCGAAGCTCACCCGACGATGTCCCAGTTCCCCTCCTCAGTGTAGAATCGAACGGCAAACCCTCGAACGTCTCGAACGGTATCAGCCGATCCTCGAGATCCAGCGACGGTGGAGAATCGAGTGAAGATGGGGCTGAAGGGCGAAACAGACCAGAGTGAGCGGCGAAGGAAGAAAAAAGGGGAGGTACGTCGCGGCACACTCACGTCGATCGAGAAATGTCGTTCAAGATCCCAGCTTTGGAGTATTGAGGGATGGGAGTGTGAAGCTGTGGGAAGGAAAGAAAGATATCAGCAACGCGACGCGACGTGAGTCTCGTCTATTCCGGAAGCTCACCTTGAAGGTTCCGTGGGCTCCAACCCCTCGGGCATGGACGACTCTCTCGGGGATCCTTTGGATACAGATGGGAGGAAGACGTCAGCATTGCGTTCGAGGGAATCAGAAGAGATGCTCGTTGGCACTTTGTGATTTCGTCCACAGTCGCGTTCTCTTTCTCCCTGCAGTTGGGGATGGTACTTACCTCTCGTGATCGAAAGCAGAGATCTTCTCTCGGTTGTGGAAGTCCTCAAGAAGAGTAGGTCCTCGCTCGCCCTTCATGGAAAGAAAGGAAGGGAAACATCGCGAGAAGGGGACGGTCAGCTCAAGTCGACATCGTCGCTGCTTCCTTAGTCTAGCTCGCCTGACGGGTTTGCTTCAGATTCAACTCACAGCCTTGAGCGAGATATCGGTCTCTTGGATCTTGGTACCGAAGTACGTGGTGAGGGCATCCTTAGAAGTAGCCCTGGAGATTTGGACGACAGGGAGAGGACGAGCGACGTCAGCTTCGTTCGACCGACAGATCGAGTGAGAAAGAAGCCGTTGAACTAAAGGTGAGAGATCGCAGCTCCAATATATAGCTATAGAAGGTGGGAGAGGGAAGATAACGACTCACTCTGAAGTGAAAGCCTCGAGCTGCCTCTTCTTCTCGTTGGGTCGAACGACCTCCTTCGCAGCTTCGTAGACGGTGCCAGCAGCGGAGGAGATTCCTTCCATAGCAGATTGAGCAGACATGATGGTCTGAAGATAAAGAGGAAGCAGATAAAGTCAGCAAGACTGTGATGGAAGAAGAAGGAGGAGAGGTGGGCTCGGACCGACAATGGCCAGCTCGACGTCGACCTCGCTGGACCTTGCGCTGGAGGACTCGACTGCTGGAGATCTGAAGGATAGCTCGAGAGGTCCCCCCTGGATGCAAACCTTCCATCCTCCTTCCTTCTCTCGGGACTTGTCCTCGTCGAGCCTCGATCTTTGGAGCTCGACGCGTCTCGAGCTCTCTCTGTTTCCTCTTCCTCACCTTCTTCCCCTTCTGACAGACGAAGATGACTTGAACTCACGATTGAAGCCGATTCTGGTGTTGGTGGTTTAGGTGGTGGTGCTGGGCGAACCTGAAAGAAAAGGAAGGTCGCGATTGGAGCGAAGGAGGGCGGGGGGGCTGTCGAAGCCAGGAAGCCCCTTCCAGGATTTCAGAGACATCTTTCCTAGATGACGCTCCACGAAATTCGCCGTAGGGGTGGAGGCGGGCGGAAGAGAGGGATCTGCGAGAGGGGTATCAATACAACCGAGTCTTGTATCAGAGAGACCGACCACGTGGTGGGTCCGACTCAACGGAGGAAGGGAGAGCTGCGATGGAGGAGGGATGAGGGGAGAGTTCTTTGGGCGACGTTTCGCACACAATAACTGTTCGTGAAATCCATAAAGATGCACATACGAGTCTTTGAGGGCCTGAAGGGATCCTGGGTAGCTTTAGTGACCCCGAGCTTGCAGACTGAAAGGCACAAGGGAGGAGCAGAAGAACGAGCTTCGATGTTTGATCTTTTTTTTTCGGCCGATCTGGGAAAAAAGCTACAGAGCGAAGAGATCTCTTCGGCAAATCTGCTCGTGGCCCTCCGGAGAGGCGGACCGAAGCCGGAAGAGAGCAATTCTGCTTTGAAGAAGGGAAGATTGAGGAGGGCGACGAGCTTGTGCCCCTCCTTCTCTCTTCGCCCCACCATCTCCTCCCTCCCTCCTCTCAGCAGGTCCTGGTGCTCCTTCTTTTGGTATTCAAGCTCCGAGCGCAATCAGAAAATTTAGAACCGAGATCCTCAGCTTCCTTCACCCCTCTGAGCGGGAGACGAGCCCTTTCTGCCCTGATCTCTCCCCTTCTCACGGAGATCAAACCTCCAGAATCGGAGGGGGGCTTCTTGAGACCGAGGTCGACCTATGTGGAGATTTTCAGCTCTCCAGTTGTCTCCAGCTCAACTTCTCACCTCAACGCGTCCGATCTCTTCTCTTCCATCTCCCTTCGGATCGGTCTCTTCGCGTTCTCCCTCGCCGCAGAAGGTAGAATGGGAATACAATCCGTTCCTTGCTGTAGCTGCTCCTTTGAGTGAAGGAGAGGAGGAGGAGCATGGAGAGGAAGATGAGGTTGGCGGCCAAACTCGTCAGGCGAGGACCCCTCCCTCACGCGTCGCTTTTCCTTCTTCCTCCCACGATTCCCGTTGATACCGACCTCTCCGCCCGAGAAGATTCTCACAGAAGGCCATGGAATCTTCCTCTTGACCTTTGTAGCTGAAAAAATAAAAAATGACGAACGAAAAGTTCAAAACGAGAAAGCTCCCGGGCAAAAACGATTTCAGATCCATCCTCGACCATTCTCACAACGGTACTCTACTCTCTTTTTCTTGTCTTTCCTAACAACGGACGAGGAGAAGAAGAGATGCGACTTTCCCTCCCTCTCTCTCTCGCCGTCTCTCCCCCCAGCATCAATGATAATAAGCTCGAGATTGATAGAAAGGGGGGTGTATTTGATTCTTATATAGACAATAAAGTCAAGCAGAGCGAGAGTACCGTTTCTTAATCCTTAATCTCGGCGAGACAAGGTCCGTCTGGGTTCACGACGCGACACGAGATCGATGCCCGCTAAATCTACGGGATCATATTTAATAAGGATTCACCGCAGAGAGAAAAGTCGCAGATATAGTCCAGACTAGGTCTACACTATCAAACAGACCAGCTGTCTGCGAAAATTCCTTATTTGAGAGGGAAGGAGTTTCGTCCCCGCGACGCGTCAGATTGAACTCCAAGTCCTCAGTTCTCTCCGAAACCGCTTCCAATAAGCTTTTGAGGCCATGAGGGGTCTATAATATGATGTAGATACTCTTTCCATGGTGTAAGTTCAGCCTATACCTTGCAGATTCCTTATTCTACCATCTTGAACTTTGGCACGAGCTTGAAGGGAAAGGCCCTCATTCTCTACAAGTTCAATCCAGATAAGCTTTTCATTGCTCAGGAGGAAGGTTCCATGCTCCCCTAGTGAATATATACCAAAAGGAAAGGAGGTCGTCTGCGTAGATTCCTTATTATCGTCCACGGAACATCCCGTCGCGTCGTTGCTGTTTCTGCCCGTCGTTGAAAGATCTCCTGGACGCAACGTCCAGAGAAGCTGAGCCTCCGAAGTTCGCCCAGAGGTAGCCTCTGAGCCTTCAACATATACAGGGATGGAAAAATGGGTAGAAAAGGTAGATGCTGCTAGGGAAAGAGGGTCCGCCGAGCATCTGAGCCAGAAGCGAGGCTCGTTTCCGAAGACCAACTTCCGAGAGTCGAGATATTTAAGGTTTTGGCACATCTCAGACTAAAGGGACGTATCTGGATCTTCGATCTGGAGGGATAGCGAGCTGAATTGAATCAGTAGATTCCTTATTATCGAGAGAGGAACCTGACCTCTCGCGAGGCGGAGGACGATCTCACCGACTCTGCAAGCCAATTCAACAGGTATCGAGACCCCAGCACCTCTGAATCGACTGGGAAGGCGGCCCTCCTATCACAGTTTCGTACTTCGAATGAACCGCGATGGGCTACAAGAGAAAGAGCCGGAGAGGAGGGACGCGTCGCGAAGCGACGTCCGCCTTGTTGGACGCGACCGTCTCGAATAAGGAACTGCGACCGAAATAAGGAGCGAGACTGCTCTGGGGTAGAGAAGGGATGTATTCGAGTCGACTGAGGTGGGTGTCGAGCTTATTCCATGAGAAAAAAAGAAGGGAGAAGAACGATGTCGAGAGGGACATCTCGCGAAACGAGCTCGAGCTTCCTTCTTCTCTCTAACGATCACGACCTGCCTCACTCACTTTCTTTTTTCGAAGGTCCTTGCACTTCTGCCGACCCCAGAGCATGCTACGATCTCGATAAGGACGAAGAAGGACTGACTTTCTTCTCTTTTCGTCTTAAAAGTCTGCAGTTTCTCCCTTCCCTCTCCATCTCGCTTCCCTTCCTCTTTCGCTCTCTTCCTCAGCTCGTTTCGAATGCTCCCCGCAGGATCCACCACTCTTTCGCATGATGTCGTTTTCGCTGAGTTTTGTATCCTGGGTCAGGTACAAACTCGTGTGGCAAAATGGTGAGCTCGACACTTCCTCCTCTCCTTCTCCCTTCCTCCCTCTCCTCCTTCGTTGGCTCCCCTCTTCTTTCTCCGACCCATCCACGAGGTCTTGATACCATCCCGGGCCCTTCACACCTGAATCTGATCCTCCCTTTCGCTTTCCCGTCTCCAGCTTTCAAAAATCTCTCCGATCTCAACGCTCGATCTCTCAGATAAATCTCAGAACAGAGACGATCAACCCCAGAACTCGGCAAGAGATGAAATTCTTCGCTTTCACATGAGACCTTTGAGAGATCTGAGATTTTCGCGGGAGAAGAAATTCAGATTCAGATCGTAGACGGCACGGTACTTGACCAATGGAAAGCTCGCATCCAGCGGTGTTCCCACGAACTCCCCGACGAGAACCTCGGTTGGAAGTCGTGCGGAAGAAGGATCTGATAATTTCCAGCTCTTCCTGTTCTCGTCAAACCATCACCCTCTCTCTCTTTCTCTCTTTCTCTTCTCTTTCTCTTCTCCACGGATGTCTTCCCCTCAGGCTATCCTGCCTCAGCCTTCTGTAGAGCCCACCCACGCCTCGGACACCTCCTCGGATATCGACGAGAAGCTCAGCGCGCACGACGACCTGGAAGGAAGGAAGAACGTCGGCCTCGCCGCTCCTCGCAAAGAAGCTGCCGATCCTTCTATAGCTTACAACGAAGACGGGGAAGTCATTGGCTTCGAGGAGGGTGTCGGTGCGGTTGGACTGTCGTGGTATAAGAAGGGGCCTGCTCTGCTGTTCATCCTTCTTTTCGTCCGTGAGCTACGAATCCTTCCCTCCTCCCTCCGACCTCGTTTTCTCTCCTTCGTCCGCCGCCGCTGACTCCTGGCTTCGCTTTTCCTTTATTCTCGTCCCTTTGTTCATCCCCAACTCTCGCAGTGGGCTCTAACTTTGCCGGTAGGTACAACTCCGACGCTCGAGAATCAGATCTGAAGGTTCGAAGGAGTCTTCGCGAGCTGACCTCCGTCTCAACCTCCGTCCGCTTTGATGGCCTTCCAGGATCGGCATTGGGACCTCTCAAGTCTACCATCAAGAAGGAGATGAAAATGAACAACGCTCGATACGGAACAGTGAGTCTTTGCGTCATGAAAGGGAATGGGAGGAAGGGAAGGGAAGGGAAGCAAACGCGAGAGACTCCTCATGCTGACCTCGCATCGGTCGTCCCTTGTTCTCGCCTTTTTTCAGCTCGCTACGGCCGACTCTCTCATCAATACCATCCTCCCTGTGATAACTGGTCGTGAGTCAACCTCTCAAGGTCCTGCTCAGAAAGACATTCGCTGACAGTCTCCGTTCTCTCTTCAATCTTCAGTCGCCATTGAGTGAGTTCGCCACTTCCTCTTCACCTCCCAAGGCTCTATGGCTGATGCTCTTTTCCTTTCTAGCTACTACGGCCCTACATCTGGTGCTATCGTTGCTTCGATATTCATTCTCATCGGACAAACTCTTTCAAGCGTAGGGGCGACAGTCCGCTCCTACCCTTTGTTCGTCTTTCATCGCTCTGCCTTCTCTTGTACCTTTCCAGGCTGACCTTCAACGATTTCCTCAGGCTTCTCGTCGGACAGATCATCCTTGGGTTTGGTTCTACTGCCGTTGAGAGTGAGTTCCGACGGCCGAATCTCTCCAAGCCTGTCTCGCGATCGTTCTGACGCGTCTCTCGTTTTTCTTCCTCTGATCAGCCGCCCAATCCAAGCTTTATACGCACTGGTTCAAGGGGAACTCTCAAGGAGGAATCGGAATCCTCGGTTTTGTCTATGGAGTGAGTCTTTCTCCCATCCCCGTGGTCGAATCGAGCTGACCTTGTTCCCTCTGTTTCAGCTCGACGTTGGAATCGGACGAGTCTACAACCGTGCGTTCCACCCTCAGTCCTCTACCTCACTTCCTTGCTCATACCTTTTTCTCCTCTTCTTACGATCTAGTCGCTGGGAAGCTCTCCGCCGTCCCGGTCGTCGAGGCGAGTGGAAACTGGACTTGGGGATTCTGGGTGAGTTTGCTCGTCTCTTCTCCTCTTTGCGTCGCACCCTCTCCTGCTAAGATATCGATATCTTCCACCTTCTCTCCGCAGCTCCCAACTATCATGTGTGCGCTCTCCTTCGCCATCACCATCGGATACGCGTTCTTCGAGAGGTCGATTCCAAAAGCCAACCGGGTCCTCACAGGCCAACGAATCGCTGCCCTCGCCGTGGAGCGAGGAGTTATCGAAACTAGGACCACGTTCGCTGCTCGATGGCAATACGTCGTTCTCAGCATCTTCGCCATCCCCGCTGCTTTCTGGCTTATCACCCTTTCTCAGCTTCTCCAAGGTTCGTCGTCCTTGACGACCTTCCCCCGCCTTTGATCGATAAAACTGACTTCTCCCTTCTTTGGCGTTCGCGTCATGCAGCCGGAGCTGTTCTTACCTACACCTCAAACCTCGCTGATATGTTTGTAGATATCTCTTTCTTACTCAATCATCTCAAGCTGACCGCGACTCGTTTTTCTTTTTCCAGGATCGCCGTTACTCGAGGATCAAACAGGGAGGTAGCAGGCTACACCAGTGCGATCGGACAAATCATGCCTATAGTCCTCACTCCTTGCCTTGGTTACGCATTCGATCGATTTGGGCGACGAATGCATCTCGGTAGGTCGTGTCGCGTCGCGTCCGCCCTCCTTCCGAATCATCGCTGATCCCTTCACGCCTTTCTCCCATGCAGTCACTTTTACCGCCGCCCTTTGGGTTTTGGTCTTTGCTCTTATGGGATTCACCAGCGTGCATGCTATGGTTCCGTGAGCCTTCTTCTTCCTGTTTTTTTCGACTTCCGAAATCCAACTGGTCGCTGAAACTTCTCATGTCCTCCTCCTCAGCACGATCTTGGGGTCCCTCGCTCTCTCTACCAACACTGTTCGTATCTCGTCTCACTGTGATACCTTCAACCAAGCTCTCGCTGATCGATACCTTCTCTCCCTCTTCATAGCTTCCCTTCCTTGCATCCATTCCTCTTCTCGTCCCGTCCCAAGCCAACATCGGAACCGCCTTCGGACTTTGGAAGGCTTTCAACTCTTCCGGTACTACCATTCTCACTGTCGCTGCTGGAGCCATCCAGGTGAGTCCCTGCGAAGCTCGTAAACGAATTGAAGAAGGACGATGGCTGACGCGACTGCTCACCTTCTCTCCTCCCAGGACATCACCCCTACCGGAACTCGACAGTACAACAACGTCTTCTACCTTCTCATCGCTCTCAAGAGTGTCGATGTCTTCTACGGTTAGCCCAATTCTCACTGAAGCTCCCAGATTGCTCGACTCTTGCTGACTCGTCGCGTCTTTCCTCTCCTCCCTTCAGGTCTCGGATACCACTGGTTCGTTGGACTTTTTCTCTCCCCCTCAGATCATCGACTGACCTAGCTGCCTTTTTCGCTCACTAGGTTCGACCTCAAGTACCTCAAGGGAATCCTTCGAGCTTCGGAAAAGCAGCGAGTCCACTTCGAGCGAACCGAACCGGACGAGGAGCAGCACAAACTTGGTCTTCGTGGAGCCATCAGGAAGATCACCTGGGCTGGTATCGCCGTCGGAGTCGCTCTTATCACGACTGCTTACGTGATCTACATCGTTTACGCCCTTGGAACGTAGGATTCTGTGTTCGTTCGTTTGGCCTTTCTTCCTTCCCTCTTCCTTTTCGCTTTTCGCTTCATCGTTTCCTTTGCTTTGTTAGAGTCTCTTTAGACTTAACTATAGTATACCCTCCGCACATCCAGGTATATCTACGCGTTCCGCGAGCTCGTTTCTACCCAAGAATCCAAGAGACAGCGAGGAAAGCAGACTCACAGCTCACTCCTCTTGTTGCCTCTCCAGAAGATACGGTCAGCCCATTAACTCTGATGCAACTCTGTAAGTGGTACCCTCGATGATGCAGTCAGATGGAGGCTTGAAACGAACCCGGAAGAATCTTCGAACTGAACGACGCGACTAATTTATAAGCTCATCCCCCACCAGCTTCCTCTCGTCATTCCACCGCTCTATCTCTCTTCATTACAACCTCCCAGACCTCTAATGCATAATCCATCCTTCGTTCGACGACTCTGGAAGAAAGGAAGAGCTGATTAGTCGCGGTTTCTGCCTTTTCGCATCCGTTGAGGAGTTGGTTCTTGTCCTTTTCTTACTTCTCCAGCATGAAGATGGACCCACTTGAAGCCAGCCTTCTCGTAGAACTTTCTCGCCTTCCAGTTCTCCTCCAGACAGACCAGATTCGCTTTCCCCGTCCCAACGACCCCCGCCATCAAGGAGGATCCGATCCGCAACCTTTGGAAACCTTCCCTCACGTACAGCGCAGATACCGTCCTCTCTCCGTTCTCATCCTCCTCTATGGTACCCACAGCAAAGCCTACGACGTCCTCTGGTTCTGAAGAGCGAGATCGAGTCCTCCAGAGCGAAACAGGAGCGAGCCTGACGAACGACGGCGAAATGGATCTGACTCGTTCGAGCAGAGGGGAGTGGGACCTTCCTCGTTCTGGTTGAGGTGATGAAGGTGAGGGAGGAGGCTGATGAGGGACGTGAGGAGAAGTGGCGACCCAGACGACGTTCCTTGGATCTGAAAGACGAGCGAGGAAGGAGGAGAGGGAAAAGAACAGGCGAGAGGGGAGGGTTCGGAGGATTGCGGCTGGGATGATTCCCTCGTAGGTTTGAGCCATGGATCCGAGGAGGAGGGAGTGGCACTGCGAGACGTCTGATGCGAGGAAAGAGATGGGTCGGTAGGTGATGGAGGGCTGCTCGCAAGGGGAGCTCATCGCGGTTCGTGGGAAACTGAGCTCAGAAGGTTCGAGCTCTTGTTAGGTTTTGAGCTTGGGGACAGCTTTTCGGAGTCTGAAACCTACGTCGTCGTGCATTCGAGGGCTAAAAAAAAATCTAAAGGGAAACTCTGCGAACTTTTATCAGGTCAGGGAGAGGCAAGGTGTGGTGGTGAAGGGATCATAGGCATAGATTTCCGAAACTACGAAAAAGGCCTGTTTGAAGAGTGACGATGAAACGATGTAACGAAGCGAAAAAACAAAGACGAGAGCAAATAGGGAAAGCGAAGAGTAGATCGAAAGTGTCCTTGTTGATGCGAGAGAGAGATTTTTGGTGGTTTAGATGGGAAGGACGATGTTCAGCGAGAGCGGACGACCGAATGCGAAAGCACGAGTTGACTGACGACTCGCCCAACCCCTCCTCTTCCCTCTCTATCAACCTCGATCACCAAAAGACCATCATGTAAATTACCAGTTGTAGTTATGGCTCGTTGAAGAAAAGAATGAAGCCGGCGAGGATTGAAGGACTTCTGCTCGCATGCTCTTGCACGGGCTGAACGACGACTCGCTTTGCCCCTCTCCCTTTCTTTATCAGGCCTCCCCATCCCTTCCCTTATCATTCTTATCATCAACGAGCTATTAGATTAGCTCGGATCCATTTCCTTTCCATCCGTTCCAACTTCCATTCCTGAGCGACCGTTGCTAAGGAAATTGGTCACGTCCTCGACGCGTCTCGAAATGGCGCCTCGTCGACTTTCCGTTTGGTGGCTTTTGGGCAACCGACTGAGCGTCCAAAGCAAGCGTGCACCGCCTTGAGTCACGTGAGGCTCGAAATGCATAAAGCAGCTCGCGCGATTTCCCTTCTGTTGACCTCTATCAATGACCTTCCCTTGATCACTTCTCCTTTCCGAAAGACCGAAGACTGCCAGAATCCAGACCAAGAATTCAGAACACTGATCGAGAAGTAAAGAAATACTTCGCCCAAGACCGAGCCCAAGACCAGGATCCAGAAGAGAATCAAGAAGCAACAGCAACAACCCTTTCCTCCTTTACCTTTTCCCCCCCTTTCCTCCTTCCCCAAGTTTCCCTAAACCTTCGAGAATAAGACCAAGTGATAGCCTAAACCCCTAAGTTTCTAGACTAGTACCATCAAAGAAGAAGGAAGTCTCAGCCGATAAAGCGAGAGTCCGAGGCATCCAGATCGTGCAAGCAAACGAACGAAGAGTCGACGCGAAACCAGTCCCTTTCTTTTCCCTTTCTCCCTCTCTCACCTTAAAGTCGATAAAGCCTCGAGCACCGTCTCTAAAGCTCTCATCGCAATACCAGTTTCCCCATTCGAGCAGGAGCACCAAGAATCCCCACGAACCCAACCTCCCACGTCTTTGCTCGAACGAGCAAGAAAAGAAAAGTCTTCAAAACAGAACGCGACGCGACGACCCTTGCTCGATGACGACCCTCCCACTTCTGCCCCTCTTCCTTCTTCCCTCCTCCTCCCTCTCTCTGGGAGAAAGGTGTTTTTTAATTTGTCCTCCAACCACATCAACCATGGAGCAGCCTTCCTTCCTCCTTTCCTCCTCCCTTCTCGCTGCATCAATGTCCTCTGATCCGACCCTCCAACCGAAGCCCGCCGGCCCAAATCGAGACCGAATTGCTCCTCTCGACCTTCACCACCTTCGCCCGCATCATTCCATCAACCGAGACGGAGGAAGAAGGGATAGCTTTTGGTCTCGACGACCGTCAACAGCAGAACGAGTAAGGAAGTTCAAGGTGAGTCTGCGAAAACTCGACGACGACTCGTTGCTCTCTCGTCGTCCTACTGACTTGCCTTCCCCTTTTTTCATCTCATCGTGTGGGATCTGAGAGCAGGAAACAATCAACAACCCCCGAGCGAGCTCAGAACAGAGGAGTGAAGCTGTAGAAGAGCTGAGAGCGATGTGAGCTTCGACTACCTCCCTCCCTCCTGCCACTTCCCAACAAGCCCCAGCTCGACCTCATCAAAGTTCAGAGTGAAGGAAGAGAAGAATACATATATGGAGTGCTGAAATCCTTTCCCTCTCTCGTCTCGCGGGAGGAACAGCGGTTTGAAACCGCCCGGCGAGCGCCTGCAGACGAAGTTTAGACGATGGTTTCATATAGAAGGAGCGAAGGAGAAGAAGGAGAAGCTAAGGAGATCAAGTTTTTAACAGATCAGCAAGGATAGTTTCGATCATATCTCTCTCTGGAGGAGAGAGCGGCTCGACAGAGAGAAGAGGCTCGACGCGTCTCGTCTACTCTCGTTTGTTATTCGTGAGTGGTCATAAATCATCAACACCTCCGTCTCTCCCCTCCCCACCCTTCCCAGAGCTTGTAAGGTACTACAAACTACCTCTTTCCCCACTTCCTCTTCTGCATTCCCCTCGAAATCAACTCCTCGTTACTCCTCTCCTTCTTCTCGGACCACTCCTTCTTCTTCTCCTTCATACCGATCAACCCTCTCTCCTCCTCCAGCGTCCATGGTCGATCATCGGTGATTCGGAAGTCTTCTCCTTGAAGGACTGCTTCGTCTCGAAGGGAGAGTGGGGAGTAGAACTTTCCGTGAGAGGGAGGAGGAGCGATGATGGAGTTGGGAGGGTAGAGGGATCGGTCGTACACGGAGGGGACGGAGGGTGGTGGCTGGAAGGGAGAGAGAAGGGAGGAGGGAGAGGGAGAGGAAGAGAGAAGTTAGCTGGGAGCTGGGAAAACAAAAAAAATAAAGACGAAGACCGAGGCAAAGGAGAGAGAGACGAGAAGAGAAGGGAACGTACGGGTGGGATCCACTTGTCGCGAAGCATGATGCTGACTCGTTGACCTGCTTCTATCCGATGACCGTTGTAGAACCGAGTTGCTGGTATAGAGTGCTTGTACTTGTAACGAACTTCTCCGCTGCGAAAGTGAAGGAAAGAGCGAAGCGAAGAAGAGAAACGAGAAGAGCGAAGACGAGAACTTGGTGAGCTCGACATCTCCTTCCCTCCCTCCCTCCCTCCCTCGAAGAAAACGAGCTCGACTCACGTCTGAACATAAACACTCCCACTTTGCAACAACACGTCTATCGGCCCATGCTCAACCTCCCCTTCCTCCATTGCCTCCTTATCCTTCTCCAACCTCAACACCCTCGCTCCTCCCAAGCTCACACCCACAATCGAGCTCCCCATGCTCTCCTTCGCATCCACATGCCCGTCAATCTTCCCAAAACTACTCAGATGCAAGGCATGCATCATGATCTCCGACTCCTCCCCGTTCTCCTGATCTGGGATGAGATAATGGATCCTCTTGAGCAGCTCCATCGGAGAGGGATGGAAGCTCTTGGTCCCTGCTCCAGGAAGCTCAGGGAACCCTCTCCCGCTGACGGTGGTTTCTCGAAATCCCTTGATGACTCCGTCAAAGTGGTTGTTCTCGAAGACGTAGGATTTGTCGTCCATGAACCAGCCTTGTAAGCCGGGTTTGGTAGCTTTGTCCCTGGCAATTTCGTCCTTGGTTCGACGAACTTTCTTGCCTGAGCCTCCTTCGGTGCGACGGATGCCTCCCTTCTTGTCCAGAGCGATTAGAGCGGATTCGAGGAGGATTTCTTGCTCTTTGGGAGTGAAGAAGGTTGGGTAGAGGGTAAAGCCGGTGGGGAGGAGTTGAGGGGGAGGGGTGGGGAGGGTGATCAAGGGCGAACGGGCGGAGAGGGAGAGGGCATCCGAGGAGACGAGAGGAACGAGGTGTCGAGCTCGAAGAGCAGGAGGGAGTTTAAGGACAGCTCGGGAGAGTCCTAACGACATGGGAGATAGTGGTGGTGGTGAAGTTTTTCCTTCCCTGGTCGACGTTGCAGGAGGAAGGGAGGAAGGAAAGAAGGAAAGAAACGAAGCTCAACCGAAAACTCCCTTCCTTCTCGACGAAGCTCACCTTCCCTCCCGACGACGACTCCCAGTTCTTTCGACCTTCTCCTTCTTCTCTCTACTCTCCTCGCTCATCTCTCCAGCACATCCCCTTCTCACTTCTGATCGAAACTATGGCCTCCTCTCCCGTCCCCTTTGACGTTCTGGCCCTCATCAAAGCTCAGATCGATCCAACTCTCCTTGGTCCTCATCTTCTTCTCTCCAACCTCTCCCATCCGGTTCGAGATTTCGTGAGTAGACTCTCTCATCTTCCAATCCTTTCCGCGGGACGGGTTACTTTCGCTCAAGCTCTTTGATGCGAAGGAGAACCTTCCCGAGAAGAGAAGGAAGGAGTTGAACATCGACGAAGTAGCTCGAGCTGACCTTTCCTTTCCTTCTTTCCTTCCCTCCCCAGCTCTACCCCAGCGACCGAACCTGGAGGAAGCTCCTCAATGCTGCTGGCATTGGAAGAAGCCAGTACGACCTCGAAGGTAACAGAGTCACGAGATGGTGGAGAGATATCGCCGTCGAAGTCTCCAAGCACGAACGAGAAGGAAGTTGCGATCTTTGCTGTGAACCATTCTCGTCTCACGAATTCCTAGATGGGGAAGAGACTCTTATCTGCACTCATGTACGAGAGCTCAATCGTGCGTGATCTATATACCTCGCCTCCAGGATTGTGATGACTGACCCGCTGTTCGTGAAATTAACAATCAGTGAAGTCGACCCGACTTCCCGTCGTGGTTCATTCCCCCGAGCATGTCAGAGAGAAGTCTCTCTTGATTGAAGCACACGAAGAGCTCGGTGATATCGATCGCGTGGGCTTCGATGGGGACTTCCTCGCTTGTATGCCGGAATGCCGAACCGTCGCGTCGGAGAAGGGTTTGCTCTGCAAATCTCACCCTGTTCTCGCTCACTCGGTGAGTTCGCCTTCCTCTCAAGACCTCCTTACGCTGTCACTGAAATCTGACGCTCCTCTGCTGTCTCGTATCTCCAACAGTTCGCGACCGTTCCTCCCGTTTCGGTGAGCAGAGCAGCCCACTCCCTCTGCTTTCGACTCCCGTCTCCCTTTTTCTTCGGCTCACCAAACACGCCAGCTTATCCCCTGCCAGGAAATGTCTCTCCAAGGTGCTGTCGCTCGAAATCCCGAAGGAGTAACTCAGTGGGACGTCCGAATCGCACTCAACGAAGCGGTTCGTACCTTGTCGACGCGCGTTGTTCCTCTTCCAACCTCAGCTCATCCTCTCCACTTTCCCCTCCTGCCAGTACCCCTACATGACTCAGAAGCAGTTCAAAACCCTTACGGGATGGTCCTACGTTCGAGATATGCTTGATCTCGCCTTCGATAATCCAGTCGAGCTCCGAGCGAGAAAGCTCGTGAGAGAATCGGATCTTTGGTTCAATGTTGACCGGTGAGCAGCTCCTGTCCTCTCCTGTTCCATGCCTCAAGCAGGCCACGTAGCTCATTTCCATACATCTGCTTTATCGGTTCGTCGGTTCTAGAATTTGGGTCGGATCAATCTACACTTAAGGCAAGGGATCCGTCGAGTTCGTGATGGGATCCGACTCTTAGCCTTCTCTTCGCCTCTCCCTCGCGTTGGCTCGTCGTCGACTTTCATATGCATGCCATCTGATCATTGATCGTCTTTCTACCTGGGTCCAAAGAGAGCAAGCTGAAGGGCATCCAAGGCGAAGACGCGCGCGACTCCGTGTCCCTCTTGTTCTTTCTTCCCCCCCTTCTCGTCGACCACGAGCAAGTACAGAGCACGAGATTGGTATCTTTCATATGCAACCCTAATCTAATCGTCCTCGTAAGCCCCACGCAGGATCTCGGCATCGTCGTCAACCTGCACCGTTCGGTACCCTCCTCTCCTCCCGCTCCCGCTCAACCCTTCCCACTTCTCCTGAGCCCACGCGATTCCTGCACCAGCTGCTCCGATGAGGAAGTAGGGCTGGAGATAGTAGAAGAGAGAAGGAGAGATGAGCGAATGTTTGGAGACAGAGGAAGGGAGGGAGGAAAGAAGAGAGAAGGAGTCGAAACTCACGATGGAAGCGAGGACATCGAGAGCTCCTGAATCCGGCCCACCGAAAGCTCTCTGCTCTCCCAAGCGGATAGATCTGAGGTATCCGAGAAAATGCAGAGGGCGTCAGCTTCGATTATCGGAAGAACAAAAACAGGGAAGAGAGAGAGAAGCTCGACTCACCCTCCACCCAACGAGCCCTTCTTCACCCACCACAACCCACCCAGTCCAGCGAAAGCGAACGGCGCGAGAACGACCGTCCACCAGAACAACGAGCTCTTCTTGTCTCCCTGGTAGGTTCCCGGACAGGTGTGCTGCTTTCCTCGATCAGGTCTGCTTCCTCCGACGCACGACGAGAAGGGAATTCGTCGAACGTTGGTTCGCTCGTACCAGAATCCATCGGTCGAGGTCGGGCATTGCTCCTCTTCGGTTGATAAAGGAGAGAGAGCGGTGGCGGTAGGGAAGAGAACGCAGTTTCCAGCGGCGTCTCGGTGGTAGTTGAACTCGCTGGAGAGAAGGAAGGAAAGAAGGCCGTCAGTCTGGAAGAAAGAAACGCGACGACTCGAGGAGAGGAAGAGAGAACGAACCACTCAAAGTCCGAGGGCCCGCACTGGCAGTTCCTAACGAGTTGATCCTCTCGCTTGATGCTCTCTCCGACGTAGCAGTCTCGGTCTCGGATCCGACGATGATACTTGACCTGAGCGAGGAGGTAAACGAAAGACGGTCAGGCTCAGCTCGACGCGGCGAGAGAAAGGGAAATGAAGGGTGTAATCTACCTGTCGACCGAAGAGACACGTCTCATCTCGAGACTGGCTCGGCGACCAAAGCTCGAAGTCGTCGTGGTTGGGATCCGAGAGCTTCTGTTCGCCTGGTGATGTTGACGAGGGAGGAAGAGGCGAGCGAAGTCAGCTCTTGACTTCGTTCGTTCGTGAACATGAACGGAAGCTGAGAAGGAGATGAAGGTCTGGACATACACTTCTTGGAGGTAAGGGCCGAGAAATCGAGATGGATGCTGACGGTCGCCTCGGGTTTCTGAGGTCGCGTTCCGAAGAGGAGGAACTTCCGACTGGTATCGCTCGGGACGGTCTGAATCGATCGAACGAAGATCCTCTCTCCGAAGTTGTACTCCTTCCAGTTGAGTCCCTCGTCGGTAGTGTAAAGAACGTGATCCGTCGCGTCTTCGTCGCTGTAAAGGAGGAAAAGGAAGGGAGGAACGAAGGTGAGCTCACGTCGGACTCGAAGGCCAAAAAAACGCACTCGACCGCGACGAGATTCTCCTACTCACTTGGCGATGACGAGAATGGATCCGTAATCTCCGAACTCCCAAAGATGAGCGTCCTTGTGGACCTCCTCCCAGGTGAATCCAGCGTCTCGAGTCAGGAAGGTGTCCGAGTCGCTGTTTCGTTCGAAGGAAGTGGAAGGCTCGTCAGCGAAGAAATCGAAGCCACGACGTAGGATAGAGATAAATTCGACGTACGTGTAAGCAGCAAGCTCCTCTCCGACGTTTCCGACGGCCATCATGAGTCCGACGGCGGAGGGAGAGGAGAAGGTCGCCTTGGGATCTCGTCGCTCGGTGTAGCCGTGGATGTGAAGAGCACAAGACTAGAAGAGGAGATGGACGGAGAAGTGTCAGCTTCGAAATCGAATGAGGATGGATAAAAAGCAGAACATATAGAACTCACAGTTGAAGAGCAAGAGTAAGGCTGTCCGAGCGAGTCCTTCGCGGGAGGAGTCATGGGCTTCCAAGATCCACCTGTAGACCAGACGAAGAAGCGAGAGGTCAGTGAACGCTCTCACTCGACCATTGAGAATGCAAGAAAGGAAAGAGAGCTCACCGTCGTTGTGAGTGATCATCGTCTGGAGCTTCTTCCTTCCGTTCACAGCAGCCTCCTCCGGATTGGAGACGACGTTCAAGACGGCGATTCCGTCGAGTCCGATCATCTTCTCGAAGTCGACGTAGCCTCGCTTGTTTCGGTTCGCGTTCTCGATCGAGAGGGAGTAGTACTGGAGAGGAAAAGGGAGAGAAGGGAAGGTTGAGCGAAAGGCTCGACGCGACGGGAGATAGAGGAGAGAAAAAAGAGCTCACGGTCCCGTTGGAGTTCGACTGGATAGCAGGGAAGACGAAGATACAGTTCAGCGTTGGGAGGTGATCGACCGAGTCAAGGAAGAGGGGAAGGAACGACGAAGAAGGTAGAAATTGAACGAACCTTGAAAAGCGATCCGTACTCGTCCCCGTCCTTCGCGCTCGTCGTGACATGGAGGAAGACCGAATCGGTGCTACTCTCGAGAATGGTGTAGGCCTAAAACCATGACAGGATAGTAGAGTGAAAAGAGGAAGAAGATGGTCAATTGCGTCTCTCGGCTCGTTCGTTCGAGCTCTCTCCCTCTGGCCGACTCACCTTGTTCTCGATGCTCATCCCAGGCGGGAACTGTCCCTCAGCGAAGTGAAGTCCATCGAGCGAGACTTGGAGGTTGAGAGTTCCCTTCTGCTCGTTCAGCTGCGAAGTAAGCAACGAAAGAAAAGATGAGCTCGACGCGTCCTTCGAAATCGCGAGACCAAGACGAGAGAACTCACCTCGGCAACGATCAAATACTCCGAGAACGTCGCAAACCCAACCACACTCTCAAACAGCTTCTCCTTCTTGGTATAGTAGCCTCCACCTGCAACCAACTCCATCGGCTTGTTCCCCTTCTCCCTCTGACTCCCGTCCTTCTCCTTGAACGTCTCACACAGAATCATCCTCTCGTCTGCCTTCAACCTCTTATCCCTCGCCCACGAGCACGTCTTCACATACGTCTCGAACTGCTTCCATTTTCTTCCGTTGTCGGTCGTGTACGAGCTGACGGCGTGGCATTTCGGGTTCGTTCCAGGCGTGCAGTCGACTTGACCGGTCCAGATGAGCCAGTCGGGTTTGGTGGGATGGAAGTCGATGATGGGGATGCCGAGACCGTTTGGATCGTCGGGAGGAGTGAAGGTGTACCATTGCTTGCCGGTGTCGGTGGTGTAGTAGACTTTCTTGGAGGCGGTGATGAGGTAGGCTCGATCTTTGGAGAAGGTGTGGATGGCGAGAGCGAGGAACGTCTCGGAGGGGTAGAGTTGCTTCCAGGTGAATCCTTCGTTGGAAGACTGCCAGATGGTGTTGTCGCTGAGTTGGACGAGAAGAGTCTGGAGTAGAAAAGGACGAAGTCAGCATTCAGGCAGAGAACGAGTCGAAGAGAAGGACGCGTCGAGCTCACCTGAGAGTCGCCGAAATAGACGTGTTGGACGACGGTGGTGGCGAAGTCGTGCTGCAGAAGAGAGAGAGATAGAAGTCAGCAAAACGATCGGTATACTTCTGGCGCCGAAAGACTTACAGTCTGGTGAACGACAGCTCCCTCAGCCGGCTTGGCTGAAGAGACGAAAGAAACGAAACGCGACGAAGGTCAGCTCAGCTCTCGAGGAACAAAACCCACGAATCGAAGCTTAAAACTCACCCTTCGAACAGTCCTTCATTACTCCAGCATCCTTTGCCTTCCCTCTCGACTTATCGCAGGTGTTTCCAGGGATGAGTCGATAGCCAGACGAGCCCAAGTACTTGTCGCTGTTCTTGTCGCAGGTTCCGGCTGGAACAGGTTCGGGACCGCTGGGAACGCACTCGCCGTCTTGGAGGACGTAGTTGAAGTCGCTAGAGAGTGAGCGGGGATCGGTGGAGGGCGGAAGGGAGAGAGGTCAGCTTGAGGTCGAGAAAGCGAGGAAGGAAGGGAAAGAGGGAAAGGAAGCTCACCACTCGAAATCGATATCATCACAAGGACAATTCTCCTCCTGACCGACAGGATCCGTGAACTTATTTCCGACGTAGCACTCCGCATCGGCCTTCTTCCGTTGGTACCATTGCTGCAAAACGCGCGAAGATCTCCCTTCAGATCAGCTGCTCTCCTTCTCCTTCCCTCGAGTCACCCTCTCTGATCCCTTCGAAGCGGGGACTTTTGCTCACCTTATGACCCATCAGACATTCCCTCCCCTCCGGCCTAGCGTACCACTTCTCGAAGTCGTTCGGCCCACACTGCTTGGTGAGCATCGTCGCGAAATCGAGGAAGACGACGACGTGACGATCTTGAGAGCCAGCGTCCTTCCTCGAAGTCGAACCGAGGAGGAGGAACTTCTGGGAGGTGGAGTCGGGGATGGTGGTGAGAAGGAGGGCTCGAATCTTGGTCCCGAAGTTGTACTTCTCCCTGCGTAACAGCGAAGACGAGAGGAAGGAAAGGAAGAGGACGAGTCAGCGGGGACGAAAGATTCACTTAGCTGCTCGCTCGGAAAGAAGGCAGAGTTCTCGAGAGACGAAAGAAGGAAGAAGCTAGACTCACCAGGTCTTCCCAGCATTCCTAGAGTAGCTGACAAAATCCGTCTGCTCCTCGTCGTTGACAGCGACCAAGATGGATCCCTGGTCTCCAAACTCGTACTTGCTCGCGTCCTCGAAGGCCATGGTCCAGGTGACTCCAGCGTCGGTCGACACGAAGGTATCACAGTCTTCGTAGGGGAGGAGGCTGGGAGCGAAGTTAAAATAATGGAAAGGAAGGAAGTCAGCTCTGAGTCGAGCGAGGTTGAACTTCGAGTAGGCAGAGCTCCTTCGACTCACAAGGAGCCAACGGAACCAACGCCCATGACGAAACCAGGAGCAGTCGAGGAAAATACTTTTCCGTAGTTATGAGGGGTCGAGACGGAGTGAAGGTGGAGAGAACAGCCCTGTTGGAAAGAAGGAAAAGGTCAGGACGCGACAGAGAGAAGGAGCTCGAAGAGAGGAACGAACCTCCGCGTTGACATCGCAGGAGAAGCTATCACCGTTGCTCTTCTTCGCAGGCGCCTTGATACGGTTCCAGGATCGTCCTAGAAAGATGAGCGATGAAGAAAGTCAGCTCGAGCTCCTTCCCTCCCTCCTTCCCAACCTCCCGTCCTCCCTCGCTCACCGACTCACCGTCATCATAAGTGATTAAACTCCTGATCTGCTTCTCCTTTCCCCATCCAACGACCTCCTCCCTGTTCGCCACCTGATTAGCCACTCCAATCCCATCCAGTCCAACCAAGTTCTCGAAATCGACGATGCCTCGCGAGTTTCGGTTCGTGTCCTGGAGGGAGATGGTAAATTCTGTTCCTTTGGAGTTGGAGACGAAAAGATCTCCGATGGAGGAGGTTGGGTGGATGAGGACGTCGATGGCCATGGAGTGGGTGGTGGATTCGACGATGGTCTGAGAGAGAAAGAACGAGAAGGAGGAGAGGGGGTGTGAGTTTTTTGGGCGAGCAGAAGAGGAAGAGGAGGGGATGGAAGGTTGAACCTACGTAGGCGTTCTCCTTGAGGGAAGGACTAGACGAGTGAGGGAACTTGGCTAGGTTCCATTCCTTTCCGTCGACAGTGACTGAGGGAGAGGAACGAAGCGCGTCGCGCGAACGGTCAGCTTCCATCTCCTCCTCCATCCTTCTCCCTGCCCCCCTCCCCCGTCCTCCATCGAAAGGTCACTCACCGAACAGATGCATCGGATCTCCACCCGCTCCACCACCGCTTCCTCCTCCACCTTCCACCAAATCCGCCTTCAACGCAGCGACCACGAACTTGCTCACCACTCCCAACCCAACCAATCCTCTCGCCCTCTTCCCGATCCCCAAATCCACCACAGCGTTGTCATTCTCGAACCAGTCCTTCGAAGAGTATAGTCTCGATTCGAGGAGCGAGTGGGCGTCTCCAGCTTTGGTTGATTGGTCGAAGGCGATGCAGAAGATGAGGGAGGAGGTTTCGGAGGGAGAAGGGGAGACGAAGTCTGTAGAACCGTGGGCGAAGAGGCATTGGGAGGTTTGGGAGAGGAGGAGGAAGGAGGGGGTTCGGAAGGCGTCTTTCGTAGCGTAGGTCTGTGAAGAAGCGACGGGGGAGAGTTGGGTCGGTGAGTTGGAGGCAGGGCAGAAGAAGAGGAGGGAGGGAAGAGAACGGAAAGCGACTCACCTCATCCCAACAACTCTTTCCAGATCCCCATCGACCGGTCCCGGTATCCTCGCAGATCGTTCCTTGGTATAGGATCCAGCCTGATAATCCCCCAGACGCAATCCGAACGACATAAAGCAGAGGACTCTCAGCTACGAGCTCGTGTTTGAAGAGAACGGAGGGAGGAGATGGAGCTCGTGTTGGACTTACCCTTCTCTGTCGCATGGAAAGCCATCGGAGGCCCTCCTAGACTGGCTTCAGCTGGCACGTCGAACTTCTGCCACGTCGCTCCTTGGTTGTAGGTAGCGTAATGAGTTTTGGAGCGAGTGAGAACGAAAGCCTGGGGAAGAGAGAGGCGAAGGAAGGGAGGAGGGACGAGATTAGATTGACGTCGAGCAGATCAAGAGGACCGGAAGGTTTTCTGCAGTGGCAGAGCTCGGAAGCTGTCGAAGCCTTATCAAGCCTTATCTATGTGGACTGAGAGCGCTGATAGAGCTCTGGACGGGTCGGGCGAAGGTGCCACGACGTCGGAGGAGGTCAAGCGAGCTCCTCCTCCTCCTCCTCCTCCTCCCTTCCTTCTCCCGGTCGGACCCTCCCTTCGACCTCCTTCCAGTCTCCTCCACCCAAAAGCTTAACCACATCTTCATCTCGATGCCGCTAATAAAAGCTCGAACTCACGACCTGATTATCCGTTGGATGTTCTACGAGCTGAGCCGCTTCTCCTTCCGGAATCCCATCCACGAGCTTCCACTCCTTCCCTTCGTTCCCACTCCGATGCACATTCTGAAGCAGAGGATCGTGGTAGAGAACAGACTGCGCACATAACAACAACATCAAACCCAAGGTCAGCTTTTCAAAGCCCTCTTCAAGACGGCGAGAGCGAACGAGCGAGCGAAAGGGAAGCGATCTGGGACTGACCGACGTGTCGTCAAAGTAGTAGATCTTGCTCGGTAGATGAGCGAATCTCGTCACACTTGATTGAGGCTTTTGAGCAGTAACGGAACCTCCCCCTGCTGTGAGGAGGAGTAACGAGAAAAGGGAGGAGGGGAAGAGCCTCATGAGGGAGGAGGAGATGCTGGTCGTTGAGGAGGGAAAGGCAGAGCTCGCAGCTCGATGAAACGGAGCGAGAGAAGGGGGGATTCGTCATGGCATGCGGAATCTGAAGTTTTTTTCAGTACCAAATTGAGCTTGAGATGTGTAGTGAGGGAAAACACTCGGCCCTTGAAGCTTTTCTCGCCGTCGTTTTGGACCCGGAGAAGGCGCGTCGACGCGAGAGGAAATCGATCTTCATTCGGTTTCTTTCTTGTGCGCGTTCCTTCTCCCTCCCTCAGAGTACAGCAGGTATCATCCATAAAAACCAACTATTAGCACTGTTAGCTCCACTCTCAACATAACAAGAAATCCCGGCTCGGCTGTCTCACGTTCCAAGCTCGCCATTCTCGCGACGCGTCGCTCGTTCTTTTCCTCCTCCCGTTCTCTCTTCCTCTTGCTCTCTACTCGGACCTTTTTAAGAAATAAAATAATAACCCATCAAGCTTCTACGGTACCTACTTCCCTTCCTACTTCCTCCCTGCCCGAACCATCTTCTTTACCGTCACCTCAAAAGCCTCACTCTTCCTCCCCAACAAACTCTCCAACGTCCCCGTCACGGCTCCCGCCTCGCCCTGTCTGATCCCCTCGAATGCCGTCGCCCAAAGCGCAGGCCAGACGGATCCTCCTCCGTAGTCCAAGCTGTTCTGCACGATGGGTTGGGAGGCGTACTCCTCGATGGAGACTTCCTCGATCCTGACGGGTGCGTGGGAGGAAGAAGGAGGCAGAGAGGCGGAAGAGAGGACTTCGATGGTTTCGTTGAGAGTGTAAGAGCGAGGTCCCGAGAGGAGGAGGGTGGTGTTGAAGAAGAAGGGCTCGTCCTTCGCCGCGTCGGGTTTGTACTCCAACGCCTCCCTCAAAACCTTCGCCGTCCCCTCCCCCAACTCATCCCTCTTCACCCACGCCAATCCTCCCGGCCCACTCCCGTCATGCGGTATCCTCACCACCCCATCCCCTCGCTCTCCCAGTGGGTTCTGAAGGTCGAAGAACGCCGTGTAGATGGGGAAACTCTCGGCGTAAATCCCCTGCCTGAGGATCGAGTACGTGAAAGTCGTTGGGGTTTGGGCGTGGAGGGAGCGGAGGTAGGCTTCTGTTTGGAGGTGAGCTAGCATGACTTGGGCTACGGTTGTGGTGGAGGAAGGGGGACCGGCAAACGCGAGGGAGGAGTAGATGATGTTCGAGACTCCCGATTCGAGGGCGGAGTCGATGGCAAGTTTGTGGACCTGGGAAAGGGAGAGGAGGTCAGATAAGAGTTGCTGCGAGACTGATGTTTGGGGCAAGTAGTAGGAGGAGGAGAGAGGAGCGAGGAAGAGAAAGAAGGAGAGTCGAGCTCACCTTGAATCGATGTTCGTGCTGAATGGAAGCGTACGAAATGAGGTTGAGGATCTTGACGCCGTCGAAAGCATGAACCAGGGTCTTCTCCTCGTCGTAGTCTGCCTGTCGGACATCTACTCCGAGCTTCTTGTAGCTAGCGAGCCTCTCTGGAGTTCGAGCGACGAGGACGACGTTTTCCGGACGAGCATCGTTCGTTTTGAGGAGATGTTGGAGAGTCGCGGTTCCGAGACCTCCAGAGGCTGGGAAGATGGCGAGTTTCGTGTTTTGAGGCGACATGGGAGGGGTGGAGAGCTTCTCAAGGAGAGTGCAAGGAGGGTAGTGTGGTTGGCAGGCTGGAGAGAGGGAAGCTCGATCTTCTAGTACGGCGTTCTGAGTTTCGAGCCTGATCAATCATGATCAAAGGATTCATCAATCATCAACTTTCCGCTGACTGAGTCGCCGAATGCTCGTGCTTGGTTTCGAGTCCAATCTGAGGGAGAAGAAGATGTGATGGACGAAATAGAGTCTTGAAGAGAAGGGACAAGAAGGAAAGAAACGGTGAGCTCGACTCGTCCTCCATGCCCCTCTTCCCTCTATTTGACCGAGGGGATCTGAGAGATCTTACTTTTTGGACGGTTAGACCACCTTTGAGTATCCTGCGAGGCTAGGCTCCTTGCGAGGAAGATATATCAATTTTTGGCAGCTGAAGGGGTCGCGAGGGAGAGAGGGAAGACGACTGCTCCCGAATCTCGTTTGGTGAGCTCGACGCTTCCTCCTCCTCTTTCTTTCCTGCACCCGCCACCTCTCCATCTCCATATTTTCCTTGAACGAAATGGTCGCTTCTGAGCCACTCTCCCCTTCCTCATCTACTTCGACTCCCTTGGCCCCTGGACTCGGAACTAGCAACCTTGCGGAAGGACAGAAGCCATCGGTGAGCTCGCTCTCCTCCGAGCTTTTCCTTTCATTCCCGTCCTCTACTTTCGTTGTTCCCTTTTCTGCGACATCCAAGACCGATATGAGCATTAACATATCACAGAGTCTGGCTGCATCAAGTCCTGCTCCCGTCTTCCGATTCGGTGCACCTTTCAGAGGGATCAAGGAATCCGCCGTGAGCTCGACCTTCCTTCTTCCCTCTCCTTTCTTCTTTTTATTTCTTTTTTCTCTTCTCTTCCGTCTCGATTTCAGGTTCTCGGCTTAACCACTACGACGATTCATTTCCTGTTCGACTTCGTTCGTTGAAAAGCGAGGCGCCTCGAGAGCAGATCGCCAACGACGCGTCTGCGTTCTCGTCCTCTGAGACCCAGAAAGGGCCCACCTGCTCTCAGTCATGAACATAGATCTAAACCGAGTGTTCCTTCAGGGAAAAGAGGGGAAAACATCGAGCCTAGAGCTTTTCAAGAGGGGATAAGAGGAATGAATCTTGAGTCTTTTCAACCAAGGTCCAGCTGACCTAGCGGTTAAGAGATCATAGCTCGTTAACCATCCCAACTACTTAAACCCAACTCTAGCTTCTTCTATCCAATGTCGAAGATCGCAGAACCGGGGCAGTAAGAGAGGAACGCGCGCAGACGGGTTGACAGTCGCTCTTCGAGCTCGCTCGAGTGGCTGTTGTTCTCTTTTTGATCCGTTTTCGGGGAGAAGACAGAGATACGTAGGAGGTCGAAGGAGGGACTCGAACTCAGGGCTTTTTGACGGCGAAGATGGCGGGAGGGAGGGAGATGGCGGGTCAAATCAAAATCGCGCGCGACGCGTTCAAAAGTCTTCACTGCATCCCTGGAGTACTGTCTTCTGGAGAGGAAACCGAAATACCAGTAGAATGATTCCTTACATGGGCAAGGCTTGCCCGAAGATGAGTGGGGTCGACAATCTTTCCTTTTTCGGACCCGTTTCTCGATCTCGATTCTCTTTCTTTCCTGCTGCTCGGCTCCTCTTCTCTCCCACCTCCTTCCTCAACCAGGGCCCAGAAGCGCATGATTGACTGAACATCATGCATCTCGAAATGCGACGACTAGACGTGGTATAGAGCAGGTGCAGATCGAGAAAGCTAGGTGAAACGTCTCAACCTGGAAAAGAGAACGACGGGACCGACGTCAGAGTCTACCTTGACGAAGGAGAGCTAACTCATCTCGGTCTAAGAGGAAAGGAAAAAGAAGCGTCGAATGGAACCAGAGAGAAGTCAGCTCGAAGGCTCGACGTCGGCGACGTCCCTTCAACGCGATCTGAGCGGAAGAACTCACCTCGATTCCTGTTCCTCCCTCCCCTTCCTCGTGAAAGACGACGATCCCGATCTTCCTTCTCGCTCTCTCGATCCAGAGCTTCGATCCGACGTTGAGACGGGAGAAGCGCGTCGAGCTTCCTCGTCGCGTCGTCGCTTCGAACCAGGGGGTCGAGGAGGACCATATCGATCCGGGGAAAGCGATCGATCGTCCGACGAGTCTCGAGTAGACTCAGGAAGAGTGGAGGGTCTCGATTCGATGCGTGCAAGCGGAAGGGGGGGAGAAAGAACGACAACGGACGAAGAGGACTCTACACTTTCACTCCTCACCTCTCCCCACCCTCTCGACCCTTCGAAGATGCTCTCCCTCGTAGACGGAACAAGCGATGTGATTTCACTCTGTCTTTTTCGCGAAGCATCGTCTCCCTCATCGATGGGACGATAGCGATCCTGACGAAACACCCGATCCTCGTCTGGGTCGACGCGAGTAGACAGCCGCGAGGGAGGAGGAGAGAGCGGCATTCCAGGAACCCAAGTATCGATCTCTCTGGGAGCGTAGATGTGAGAAGTATCGGGAGTGGTGGGGCAGATTGGTTGGGGAAGAGGGAGTTGACGAGGAGGTCGTTGGATCGTTGGAGCCATGCCGTATGGGTTGTGGAGTTCGAGAGAGGGGAGAGGACCGCTTGGGCGAGGCGGGAGCGATGAGTTTGGGGAGATAGAGAGGGAGGTTGTGGAGGTAGAAGGAACGGGAGTGGATGAAGATCTGTGGGAAGGGAAAGGAGAGGAGGAGCCGAGGATCGTGAGCTCCGGAACAAGACGACGCTCCTCGTAAGATAGGGTCGGAGGGAGACTCACACGATATCTGATCCCTGGAATATAGCGCAGGGATGTGTACCAACACTCGAGGACGACCTTTGGTCTACGTCCATCGTCGTCGTCGTCGAGAGAACCGTGACCTGCTCGACATCCTCCAAATCCATCTCCTCCTCTTCCTTTCCCCCTTCGGCCTCTCCATCTCCCAGCTCCCCCAAAGCCCCCATCACCCTCTCCCCCTCCCCCAGATTCTCCGCTTCTCCCTCTTCAGATGTTTCAACCTCGAGGATTTTCTTCCCGATCTCAGAATCCCCGTACAAGAGCTTGAAGTCTCGGACGGAACGGAGAGACGAGCTCGAGCTCGCTGAAGAAGGGCGATCTGGAGGCAGAAAGAAGGAACGAAAAACGTGAAAAGTGAGTTGGAGAAAGAGAGACACGAGGGAAGGTCTGATGGATGCTCTATGGGAGAGCCAAGGTGTCGTAGGAACGATGGTAGACGAGCTGAGAGGGAAGAGGAAAAGAAGGAAGGAGACATCGAGCTCACCTTCGCTTCCTTCATCAACCTCTCTTCGTCTTGAAGTGCTTCCTGTAGGAACATGGCTGATGTCAAAGCTTTGCAGCTACAGCAGTTGAAAGAGCTTGGATGTCTCCTTCGCAGGCCTGGGGAGCGGAGGCGAGGAACACGGACGAAGGGGAAGGAGGAGGGCAGGAGGATGATGACCGTCAGGAGCGAACTCGCAAACGAAGTCGGCTTTCGAGTTTCGACCTTCCAGAATAAGAAGAGAGAAGAGAGAAACATATATGGTCGGAAGAGGGGTAAAAAAAAGTTAAGATGTGTAAACGTTCAGAAGGCTGTTGAGGACTCTGTGGGGGTATGTTGTAAGCGAGAGGAAGAAAAGAGAAGGGAGGCCTGTTGCAGAGGCCAAATGCGACGAGAGGAAGAACGAGCGAAACGAAAGTGCGAAGAGAAAGGAGGTGCGAAGAAAGATGGAGAAGGAAGAAGATAAGAGAGGAAGGAAGAGAACAAAGAGAAGGAAAGAGGTGTGAGGCGTGATGGAAGATTAAATGGAACGAGAACAAAAACGAGACGCGACGCGTCTTCCCCATCTATCTCGGTGACTCCCTCCCTTCCCCTTCACCCACGTTGACATCGTTCACCGTCGTCTCCTCTCCTTCTCCTTCCTCCCCTCCATTGACTACATTCCCAACCCTCAGCGAATCCTGGCTCGGCGTGTTGGGAAAAGGAATCAACCCTCTGTCCTTCCCCTTCACCACCTCTCCGACTCCAGTCCTCCCGATCGTACTCTCCCCAACACTAGCTCCATCCTCCCCGGCCGAACTCGTCGAGCTAGCCTCCCTCGTCCTCCCACCGCTGCCATTCAGCGTCTCTCCAATCACACTCAACACCTTCCTCAGCCCTCCTCCCGCTCCTCCTCCATTCGGCGTGATGCTCTCCAAGCTCTCCGACCGAGGGACATTGACGTCGGTGGGGAACGTAGTTCTCCTAGGAGTGATGAGATCGTCGTCTTCCGTGGCGGTGAAGGAGTTTCGTCGTCGAGGGGAGAGGAAGCCGTCGTCTGCTGAGGCAGGAGAGTCGGGTGGGTTTTGAGGGAGTAAAGGTGAAGAGGAGGCTTTGGGAGTGGTGGGCTGAGAGGAAGAAGAAAGAGCGCGAGGGGAGGAGTGGGTGGTTGAGGAGGAGCGAAGGTTTTGGTTGGAGGTGGTCGGTTGGAGGATGCCGATGCTGTGGACGGGACGTGAAGCAAAACGAAAGAAGGATTGGGAAGCAGGTTAGGTGCGGCGAGAGAACAGAAGAAGAGAGCAGAGAGAGAGAGCTGGTGTTAGAGAAGATGATGGTGGAAGAGGAGAAGGAGACAAAGAATTCACGGAGGTAGAATCGAAAACATCATCGCGTCTCCGTCAGGTTGAGCGTACGAATCAAAGGGATCTGTTCAAGAAACGATTCAACATCAGCGTCTCTCCATCTTCCAACATACTGCTTATCCTGTAGCCTGTAGAGAGCAGAACCGGACAGTGTGAACTCACCAGGATTAGCAGCCAACAAAGGTTCCAAAACCGAATCGTTCGCCTTCATCGAGATCTTATCCATCATCTCCAACTGCGTCTTGACCACCATCCCAACCTTTCCCAAGATCGTCTCCCAAATTTCATCCTCCGCGTCCAGAACCTACATACCAACCAACCCCCCAAAATCCAAAGAAACCAAAGTCAGCTTCTTCTCTTCTCTTCCTCTCTCCCCAAAAACACGTTCGTTCGTCCCCGACCTCCTCCTCCTCCCTCTCCTTCTTTCTTCGAGCTGTAAACTCACCTCGCCATGATACTCCATCTTGATCGCATCCAACTCATGCACATGAGCCTGTAGCAACTCCAACGTCTTCCTAAACGAGTTCAAATCCCTCCCTCCTCCTCTTCCTTTGGCCTTCTTTCCCATCGCGGCGAGGTTGGCCGCTTCAATTTCTCGGATGAGCTTTGTTTTGGCGACGAGAGCTTGTTCGTAGGAGGCTTGACGGTCGATGGTTTCTTGGCGGTAGGTATCGAGCGTGTGGAGGAGGGGGATTTCGAAGCTCTACATAGGAAGGGAAGGAGGAAAAAGGGGAGTCAGGGGGGGTCGCGTCGAGGAAACGAGGAAGAAGGAAGGAAGGTCGAAGGAAGGTCGAGCTCGTTTTCTTCTTTACATGCTAACTGACCTTGTAAAACGAGTCCCCAAGCACCTGCTCCGTATTACTGACGACGTAATGAAACCCTGCCGTAGCCATGAAGCCCGGTCCACTATGATCCGCTCCCTTCAACCTACTACACACCTCCAACGCTCCAGCCAAGGTCGCACTCGCCTGACTCTTCTCGAGAAGCGCTCTTCGATACTGCTTCCCGGCGTCCATCAGGTCCTCGTACGCTTGGAGGGAATCCCGGAGATCAGAGCGGTTGATGATGAGATGCGGGGCGTTGGTGTTGTTGGCTAAGGATCCCGATGTGGTTTGGGAGAAGGAAGGGGAGGGAGGCCGAGGAGGTCCTGAGGAAGGAGCAGAAGGGATGGAGGAGGAGGTGGTGGAACGGAGGGAATCTAGGCGAGGGCGAGAGGAACGACGGTCATAGGCTGTTGCCATCGTGGGAAGGCGGGGAGAAAGAGAAAGAGAAAAGAAAGGACGAGGATGGCGGTTTGCAGGAAGAGGGAGAGAAGGAGGGAGGAGGAGGAGGAAGGCGAAAGCGAGCTGGCTGCGGCAGATGGAGTAGACCGACGTTCCCTTCTCTTCCCCGCTGAGGTTGTTTTTGATTTTCAGGATCAAGACGAAGCCTGAGTCTATAAAGCTGCATATTAGGTAGGCTGATTAAATATTAGGATGATGATACACGAATCGGCTGAGCGTTTCCTCCTTTCTTCCCTCTCCATCTCCTCCTCCGACGTCTCCCTCGACCTCGAGCTCTACTCCACGCTTAGAAAGGCAAAACACTCCCAGCTCCTCTCAGAGCCATCTGACCACCGAATCGAAGTGTCGTGCTACCTCCGGGGACTAGTGCGAAACGAAGAGAGCGAGGTCAGCTTGATGTTGAGCTCGGACGCGAGGAGGAACGAAAGAGAGCGAGTCTCGAAACGAACAGTAAGCAGCGAGATACGACAGCAGAGCGACGACCTGGATGATAGCTGAGATGAGCGTTCCGAAGAAAGATTTGGCCTGGCAACGAAGCGAAGCCGAAAGCGATCAAGGTCAGCGTCGAAGGTGGGAAGACATCGCGAGCTCGAAGATGAATCCGAACTCGAACTCACCCCGACAGCCATATACATCGTCATCCCCAGCGATCCAACGTAGGCTATCGAGAAAGGTAGTCGTTCCGGGGAGATGAGATGCTTGAAGTGAGCTACGGGTCCCATCAGCACCGAGAATCTTGACGAACAAAACGAAGGAGGGGAAGGGTCAGCTTGAGCTTTCAAGCTCAACGATTCGCCTTGGACTCGATCCGGCGGCGAGATTGAAGTCGGCGTTTTTTTTCTGCTCACCCCATCATGAAGAGGAAGGAACCGAGGCTGCATACCAAGAGAGTTGCGAGATGCAAAAGGTCAGCGAAACGAAAGCAGAAACAAGTCGAGACGAGCGAAGGAAGGAAGGTCGAGTTTGGGACGAACGTAAACGCAACCGCAAACTTCCTAGGCTTGATAGCCAGAATCGGTAGCGTCAAAAACGCAACAAAGAAGCATACAGCTCCACCCGCCAAGCATCCCAAGAAAGCCATGAACCTACAAACGTCCAAAAAGGTCAGCTCTCCCTCCTTCTCTCACCCCATCCATCGCTCCGTTCGTTTCGCTTCATCAGACTCACCTCTCCCACCTCGACAGCGCGAAATAAGCCTCCTCCTCGTTCGTCCTGTCTGCACTCCTGAGAGGGACGTAGCCGGAGACCGAGTTTTGGAAGGAGTTCCAGTAGGAGGTTGGCGCGGGAGGGAGAGTCGCGGAGGAGAGAGGAGTGGAGTCGTTGGAAGAGCCTTGGGCCCAGCGGAAGGAGGAGAGTTGGGAGGCGAAGGATTGCGTTGGTTGGGACATCGAAAGAAAGCGTTGGGGTAGGAAAGTGGGAGCAGGCAGGGGGTGGAGAAGGAGGTGGGGGGTGGTGGGTGAGCGTTAGAGGGTGAGCTTGAAGGGAGGAAGCGAGTCGAGCTGGAGGTCGGAATCGGCTGCGATTTCGAGTGACGTTCGAGAAAAGGAAGGATTTTTCTCTCTTTTTCTCGTAGAGATGGGAAAAGGGTTGGGAAGGGAAACAGGATCATGCATATTCGTGGCAAACAAAAAACGAAACAAAGACAAAGCAGAGCAAGCTCGAATCACTCCTCCTCTTCCTCGCCGCGTCGTCGTCGATGCGAGTCGTCCTCTTCCTCCTCGATTCCGGTGCTGGTACTCCTCGAAGGACGTTCTGTCATCAACGCGTCGACCAGATCTCCAATCCTATCCTCAGTTCCCTCCTCCTCCTCTCCACCATCGCTCTCCACACTCGAAGCATCCTCATCGTCGTCCGAGTCTTCCTCGCCCTCGCTCGAAGCGGATCCCTCGTCGCTGCTTCCTCCGAAGGTCGAGAACTGAATGAAGTCGTCCTGCTGCACGAGACTCTCCATCCCTGATCGTTTCGACGACGACGAAGAGTGCTTGGATCCCGTTGGTGCCGTCGAACTCGATCCCGATCCGATCTTGTCGACGATGAACGAACCGTTCCCCTCCCCGTCCATCTGTTCGTCCTCCTCATCCCCTTCCCGCGTCCCACCCTCCTCCTCCTCTCCATCTTCAGGCACAACCCTCCCCTTCTCAGCCTTCAACACATGCCTCAATCCACACTTCCCCTTCCTCCTACACGTCCCCTTCTCCGTCCACTCCTTACACTCCCAAACGTGTCTCTCCCCACACTTCTCCTGACCCTTCTCACACCACCCGTACTTCACGAAATCACCACAGATGGGAGCATTGTCTGCGACGCGAACGTGCGAGTAGAGGCAGTCGGAGCCGGCTCGACAGGATCCGGTGGTTTGGAAGTGGACGCAGGAGGGAGCGTTGTGGGAGGAGGAGGAGTGGGATAGAGGGCAGGAGGTGGAAGTGTGGGGGCAGGTGGATCGGAGGTATTTGGGACAGATGGAGAGCTTGGTGGGGTCGTGGATGTAGCGACAGGAGAAAGCGTTGTTGCAGCGACCTTGGAAGGAAAGAAGAGAGGACGAGACGCGTCGAGAGGGAAGGAAGGGAGAGGGTTTCAGATGTGTTCGTTCGCGGGCGAAGAAAGGGAGAACAAGCAGACGTGATGGGAGGAGAGGAAGAGGATAGGACTCACCTGTCTTGGTATAGAACTGGCAAAGAGCCTGAGGTTTCTTGGGTTTCTTGACCGACGACGACGATGATTTCCCACTCTGGTCGTTCCTGTTCGATTCCAACAGAAACGACCCTGATGATCAGCTTCCATTCTCTAACCACCATGCCCTCTCATCCTACTGCTCTCTTCAATTTCGAGACTTCAGCGACGCGAATCGAAATCGAAAAACTCACCTAGCCTTCTGCATCCCATTCAAGACGAGCGTCATGTTCCCCAACCTCTCCTTCTTCCCAGCCATCTCCTCCGCCGAAGGCCCACCTCTCCCACCCTTTCTTGATCGAACGATAGCGGCTGAGAGGAGGTTCCCAGATTTGGTTCGGACGTAGTCTTGTCCAAAGAGAGAGTGGCGACGACGGGCGGGGTTTGGGGAGTCGGATTGGCCTTGGGAGAAGGAAGCGGACGAGGAAGAGAGGAAGCAGGTACGAGTGAGCATAGAGGGAGGGTAGATTGCGAGGTGTGAGAAGCAAAAACGAAGGGATGGGGCAGGATGGGAGAGAGGAGGAAGGAGGAAGAGCTCACCTTCGACCTTGTTGAGCTTCGTTCCTGAAGCGTCGAACTCGAAGACGACTCCGTCGATAACGACCTGACGAGGAGGAGTGGAACCAGTAGAGGAGCTTGCTGGAGGTGCTGGTTTACGGATGGGTGGCGGTGGTCGAGCGAGACGAGCTTTCTCGCTGATTGAAACCAAGGAGAGAAGAGGGAGGAGCAGGGAGGGAGGAATGTCAGCTCGCCACCCTTCCGCAAAGAGAGCTTCAAAGAGGTCGCTCGAACTCACGCTTTCTCAAACGTCTCAGCGTTCATGAGAGACATATGCCTCCCTGTCTTCTGAACCCATTGCGACGAAGAGCCTGGTGCTGTAGCGGAAGTCGAAGGAGCTGTAGGAACGGGGAAGGAGAGAGGTTTGGACGTCCTTGAAGGGCCGGGAGCTGCTGCTGTCGATGTAGAAGGTTTCGAGGAGGATGGGTTGATGATGAGCTTCTTGTTTCTCGATCCGGCTGGGATGGAGGTGGATGTTGAAGGAGGGTAGTAAGGATGAGGTTTGTATTGAGTTCGAGAGGAGGCAGGAGGAGGAGCTGGTCGACGAGCTTGAGAGATAGCCTCTGAGAAAGAGGAAGTTCCAGGACGAGTCAGCATGTATACAGAGCAAAAACAATTCGGAGAATAAACGTACGATCTAGCTTGGCAATCTCTGCTAGAAGGGCAGCATCTGAGGACATGTTGAGGTGAAGAGAAAGATGGTGTTGGGAGCGACCTCGAGGTCAGCTCGAAACCTCCGAGCTCAACAGGTTCGATTTCGTGGAAGCCGCTCGAAGATCTGCCAAACCACCAGCATCTCTTTCTCCCCGCTTTCGCGATGGATGGCTCTCTCTCCTCCTCTCCTCGTGAGTGAGATCGACGGAAGATACAGAGAGAAGAGAGGGAGAGAGACACTCTCGCTGACCTCCCTGACTCCGCTCGTCAGATCGACCTCCTCGTTCTCTCAATCTCGACGTCCTCACCTGCATCCTTCCCTTCCTCGCCTCATCCCCATCAACACTCGCTTCTGCCGCTCTCATCTCCTCTTCCCTCAACGGACCAGCGACGCGTCAACTATACCACTCTGTCGAGCTCAAAGGATCCCCTCGAACGTATCAACTCTTCTTCGAGTCCCACGCTTCTGCTCCTCCTCCTCCCTCCTCCCCTAGACCCTCTCCTCTCACCTACACCAACCACCTCTACCTAGGACGTCACTTCCTCCCTCCCTCTTCTGCCTCAACCGAAACTCCACCGGGATCCCGTCTCTCCACCTCCCTCTACACCCTCGGCACTCCCTATACCTTCTTTATCTCTCCGCGGCCTTCCCTCTCCAACCTCCTCCTCCCCTCCCTCCCTCCCGATCTCTTCCCTCACCTCCAAACCCTCCACCTAGACGTTCACCTAACCCACCTAGCCTCCATCCTCCCCATCCTCATAGCCGTAAACCCTGCCCACCTCGTCCTCTCCCCCCACCCGCCCTCCCTCACGGAGAAGAACGACGCGTACTCTTCCTACTCCTACTTCTTTCCATCCCCCATCTCCAAGGTCCGACAACAAGCAGCTATAGCCTACCTCCCTCAACTGGTCTTCTCCTCCTACACCTACCTCACCCAGGTCACCATCATCTCGACGGATCTCCATCCTCCAGACTTGTCGGATTATCCTCCTTTCTCGAAATTCCCGTTCCCGCCCTCGCTCGCCTCCCTCGAACGCGTCAAGTGGGTGTATACGGTCAAGGAGATGAGGCCGTTGGCGGGGATGTTTTTCCAGAACTTGGAAGGGCTGTTCGACTGGGAGAGGGAACTTGAAGTCGTTGTTGAGATTGTGGACGTGCGAAAGCAGCAGCAGGAGGAGGAGGATATAGTGGTGCAGATATGGTTGGGAAAGCAGAGAAGGGATGTTGGTGGGATGTTGAGGAGGAGTTTGGAGTTGGTGGGGAAGGATATGGGTCCAATGGTAGTGGTGGGAGAGGAGGGAGAGGAGAGGGAAGAGCATCAAGGGTTTGTGGAGGTGAAGGAGAGGGGAGAGGACGGGTTTGAAGAGGAGAAGGGAAGTTCTAAGGGTGGTGGGAGGTGGGAGGTGTGGAGGGAGGAGGTGTGGAGGTTTAGGAAGGTGAGGGTGAGAGTTAGGGAGGTGGTGGTTCATTTGGAGAGGGAGAGGGTCGCGTGAGGAGATCGATCCGTTTCATCGTCCGCAGAGACCTTTGATGTAGTAGCAGAGTTGCCAAACGTAGAGCCCCAGGCCAAAGAGCGTAGTATATGATTTTATGACCAGTAATGAAGCAGCGAGGGGGAAGAGAAAGAAAGTCGAACGAGCGAGGACGCGTCGCTTTCACCCATTCCAAAGCGGCCCAACCTTCCGCAAGCTCGGAATTTCCCTCTTTCTCATAAGTGATCCTCTCTCTAAGCTTTTCGGATCAGAGCCATCCAAAAATTAGCCCGGGGGGACCCGTGAAGTTGGTTCAACAACAACAAAAAGCCTGACGTCCTTCTCAATTGTCCTCCGTCCTCGCCGAGGCTTGAGAGAGAACTGTCCTCCTTTGAGTCGTTGCCCTTGCGTCCTCCCAACCACGACAAACCCCCTTCAAAATCGCCATCCTCGTTTCGACATCCACTTCTCCGTTCGCCTCGCAGTCCTTCTCGATCATGCCCCGTGAGTCTCGTAGACGACGGGGAGGGGAGAAAGAGGAAGAAAGAGAAGGAAGGAAGCTGAGCTCGATTCGGTTGCTCTTTGCAGACACGTCTTCTCCTCTCTCGGTGGAACCTCCTCTCGCGCTGGATCCTAGGGAACCTCCGTGAGTGCATCTCTCTTCTATACGCTCTTAGGGATCTGAAGTGGATCTGGGAGAAGGAGGAGGAGTGGGAGGAGAGGGAAGGAAGGAGCAACACAGCGAGCGGGTGACGAGGTTCGGAAGCTCGCCTCGCTCCCCTTCCCACGTCCCTCCTCTTTCTACCCAGAAGAGCAGATTTTCTCGACCTCGAGACTGCGAGGGATGAGCTCCCAGCTACGAGGACGATGTTGCTGTCACCCAGAAGAGGAGGGTGAGAGCAGTGTTGGGATGCTGCGAGAACCAAACCACGGTCGACGACCTCGTCCTTCCCTCCTTTTCTTCTTTCCCATCGTCGCCTCCTCATATTTCTGCCCTCACGTCTCACGCATGCTGACCTCCTCTTTCTCCTCTTTGCCATCTCTTATGCGCTTCTGTAGAACTTCTCCTCGAATCGGCTCTCGTACTCCCACTCGAGGTCACACTCCCATCTCCTCCCGAGCCGGTTCACCTCATCCCCTCGGACATCTTCACCTCCCTCCCTCCCTCCTACACCAATCTGGAGGTCCATCAGCATCCATTCCTTCCTCGCCCGTCTCCACCTTCCACGCCCACTCCAGAGAAGAAGATTACAGTCCCGCCATCTTCGAGAGAAATGTAGAAATCCCTCTCGATCTCGGTTCCACCCTCCTTCCTTCATCTCCTCTTCCCAACCCATCCTCCCAAGGAGGATCAGCTTCACCTCTCCTAGCTGCTGCTATCACCCACTCCTCTTCCCTTCACCACTTCGGTAGCCCAACCAAGATCCCTTCCTCAACCTCCTCGCCAACTTCACACATCCTCCATCATCCTCACGCCCGAGCTTCCGCGACCGACCAGATCTTCCCCACCGTTTTGGACGATGCTATCGAGGCGCTTTCCAACCCGAGAGGAGAGGACGTGTTCGTTGTCAGTCCTTCGAGGAGTGGGTCTCCCTCAGGAAGGTCCATTCGCAGGTCTTTCGGAGGAGGAGAGGGTATGTTTGGTGCAGGGGAAGGAGGGACGAGCTCAGGGCAGAGGAGTCCAGTGATGAGTTTTTCGGGGAGTGTGGAAGGTCGAGAGAGGAGATCGAGTACTGTCAGCTTGACTGGACAGGCTGGGAGAATGATGGACGCTGGGGATGCCGCTCAAGGGTTTAGGTTGACTTTGCCTGGCGAAGATGTGAGTCGGTCGAGCTCGCTTTCCTTTTCTCTTCCCTCCCTCAAAAGCTGAACCTCGCTTCGTTTCCAACCCAGCACCCAACTCTCATCCCTACCTCCGACCCAAACTCGACTCAGTCCTCCCCACCTCTCGCCGCCTCCCCTTCCTCTCCCTTCCCAAACAACCTCAACTCCTCCAACCCAGCCATCAACCCAAACGCCCACCGACTCTCCTTCATCTCCCCTCAAGATCTCATCGTCTCCCCGCCACTTTCACAAATCTCCCTCTCCTCCATCACCTCCGGAGCATCCATCCCTACCTCTCTCTCCTCCCCAGGTTCAGCAGCCCAGAGCCCGTCGGCAGTTCCTGCGACCGAGATCGCTGGCAGCCCTCCGGGTAGTGTGGTCGGGGAAGAACGAGGGAAGTCTGGTACTGCTGTTGGTGGGGATGAGTGGGAGAGGGAGGGATTGGGGAAAGGGCTGGAGGAGAGGTTGGAGGATTTGTTGAGGGAGGGGAAGGCTGAGCAGGAGAAGTAAGCGGAGGGAGCCGACGCGTCTTGGGTTTGGGTTTCTCTTTCTTCTGTTCTGGGTTTTTCTTCGCTTTGGTCTTTACTCTATGCTTGCCTTTTAGGTCTATCTCCCCATTTCGCTCTATCTACCCCTCCGGAACTCGGTTCATTCCTTACTCAACTCCCCTTCGCCTTTCCTCTCTCTCTCTCTCTCTCCTCTCTCCTTTTTTGGGCACTTATTTCTCTCTCTCTCGTTGCTTTCTTCCGTGCCTGTCCTCCTCTTCTTTGCTTCGCTTTCCATCTCTCCTCTCTCTACTCTTGCAACGAAAAAACCTTATCATGCCCTGTTCTCGTGCTCTCTGCCCTCCGTTTCTCTCAACGGAAAACAAAACGATCATACGGTACAACGAAACGAAACCGAGTCCCTGTCTCTCTCTCTCCCTCTCTCTCATCCTCAAAGCAAATAAACCCTCCCCTCCCACCCCTTCAACACAACCTCCCGTCCTGCGAGCTTCTCCCCTCCCCTTCCTTCAACGTTCCCAACGAGGAGCGTCGCCTTCGTCAGATCTCCAGCCTCCTCAGGGATCTCGTAGGTGATCTCCTCAGCAGTGAAGTTCATAACGACCAGAGCGACTTGAGATTGGAGTTGGCGGGTGTAGGCGAAGATGCGTTCGTCTTGAGGGGTGAGGGGTTGGAAGTTGCCGTAGATCTGATGGGAAAGAGGGGATGTAAATCATGAGCTAAGGAAAACGACGGGACAGAAAAAGGAACAAGATTGTGGGACGAGGAGAGAGAGAGGGAGGAATTGAAAGAGAAGATGAACTCACAAGGACATGGTTTTGTCCTCTCAACTTGATCATCTTCCTCCAGAAGTTGATAGCAGAATCCGGATCAGCAGATTGAGTTTCGACGTTCCAGGTCTTGAAGTCGTCGTGGTTGGCCTCGTCGTCGTGAACGCGCATCCAAGGGCTTGCGGAAGTGGTGAATCCTGCGTTGGAGGTGGCGTTCCACTGAATAGAGGTGAGAGCGAAGAAGGGGAGAGGGATAAGGTTCAGGGAAGGAGGAGTGAGAGGATTAGATCGCGTCGTCGCGAGCGCGGGCGGCGAAGAAGAGATGGGAGGTGTAGAGAGTCGGGAGGGTGGTGGAGGTTGAAGGATAATAAAAAAAACGCACCTGCATGGGAGTTCGAGCGTTGTCTCGAGCCTTTTGACGGCATTGAGCTGAGGGGGGAGGAAAGAAGGAAAGGGAGGGAAGGTGAGAAAAGACGCGATGAGAGCGATGAAGCAAGATGAGACGAACCGAGGATGTCAGACATGTCAGGGTTCTCCTCTCCCGTCTTGGATTTCCTATCCTCCAGAACCCTGTTGTGGTGAACCAGAAATCGACGTCAATTCGAAGGAAAAGAGGAGAACAGGGAAGAAAAAGAGAGAGAGGAGAAGACGTACGAGTTCCAGTAATTCCTTGTCGCGATATCCTTGTACTCTTCCTCTCCCCAAGAACGAGGAACGTTGATCTGAGCGAGCTCCTGACCTTGGAAGATGTACTGAGTTCCGCTGAGGGTTGAGTGAAGAATGGCGAGGAGTTTGCCGGAGATGGTTCGATGCTCGGGAGCGTCGGAGCAGAGACGGGTGATGGATCGAGCCTGAAAAGGTAGCGTAGAAACAGGAATGAGATTCGGGGTTTGAGGTTCACTGGAAGGGAGAAGGGGAGAAGAGAAAACAGAAGGAGACGAACTTGGTCGTGATTCTCGAGGCTGCAGCGAAGAGAAGAAAGTTCGGTCAGCTCTTCGACAGTCGAAGATATACACGCGCTGGAAATCAAGTATACAGTACGAGAGAGACTTACTAAAGAGAGTTCCATCCTCCAGCTGCGATCATATCCATCTGCCAGCGTCCGATGATCTCCTTCAAAGTCGAGAGAGTCCATTTCCTCGCCTTCATCGGAGACTCGGGCTCGCCATCCATATCAGCGATCTCGAACTGGAAGATCATCTGAAGCTCGTTGTTTTGGGGAAGAGTATAGGGGATGTTGATCTGGGTGTCGTGCGAGAAAGGCATCTCCCCAACGGCTGAGTGAGAAAAACAGGAGACGCGACGAGAGTCAGTTCAGGGAGCCTTCCCGAATCTCTTCAGGCCGGAGTGAGATGCGAGACGTACTCAAGCAGTCGTATTCTAAGGTGGGTCGAAAAGGGATGGAAGCCTCAGCTCTGGAGAAAAGATGAGCGAAAAAGAGACGCGTCGAAGAAACTCACTCGAAAGAACCTCACGGTTCATTTCATGCAAGAACTCATGCACTCGAGGACTGAGAGGAAGCGAGTAAAAACCAATGTCAGCGCGTAAACACGAGCCGCTTGTGACGGAAACTTACCCATTCGCACAAAAGTCGAACGGTGGTTGAGTCCATTGGGAGTGGTCTACGACCTTGGCTGAAGAAAGGCAGAAGATTAGCCGACTTAGAGCAGTAGAGACAATTTGAGCTTACCATCAGGGAGTCCATCTGTCTTCGAGATCAGATTGATCACGTCCATCTGAGAAGAAAGGCGTAAGAAGTCAGGACGCGTCGACGATCGATGTCCGCGGGGACTTACTCTGAAACCGTCCACTCCTTTATCGAGCCACCATCTCATAGTCTCATAGACAGCGTTCCTGACCTCCTTGTTCTCTAAAAATGTCGAGAAACGACGAAAGAGCGGTCAGCTCTCGAAGGCTACACGCGTCTTCTCTGCTCTTGGAAGTTGAAGCTCACCCCAGTTCAAATCAGGCTGCTCGGGACAGAAGAGACGAAGGAAGTATTCCTCTGTCTTCTCGTCGTACGTCCAAGCCGATCCACTGCAAGCGAAAGGTCGAGAGGAATCAGCGGGTGCTCGCGACGAAAGAGAGACGAGATGGTCGAGAAACTATCGACGGACCCAAAAACACTCCGCCAATTATTGGGCTCCCTGAGCTTCCCAGTATCAGGATCGATAACACCCTTCTTCCAGTAGAACCAGTCTCTCTTGGGATCGGTCTTGGAAGATCGAGCGGCTTTGAACCAGGCGTGCTGAGAATGAGAAACTCGGTCAGCGATGAGCTCGCATCTTCTCGCTCCTGGGACTCACCTGATCCGAGCAGTGGTTGACGACGAGATCCATGCTGTGAGAAGATGGGATAGAGTCAGGACGCGATCGCAAAGGAAACGGGAGGGTTGAACTCACATCAGCTTCATCCCTCGAGCGTGAGTCTCCTTGAGCAAGGTCTCGAAGTTCTCGAGCGTCCCGTAAGGAGCGTGGATCGACTTGTAGTCAGAGATATCGTATCCTAGATCGACCTGCGGTGACTCGTAGATGGGACAGAGCTGGAGGGGGAGAGAAGGTCAAGGGATTGGGAGGAGGGAGGAGGGAGGGAAAGGTGCGCTCCGGCGAAACGTTGACGAGAGTAGACCGAACTCACCCAGATGCAAGCACATCCAAGCTCTTTAATGTAATCCAACTTAGAGGTGATACCAGCTATATCTCCAGTTCCAGTGCCGTTCGAGTCACAGAAGGAGGCCTGAGGGAAGGGAAGGAAGTAGCGAGGGAAGGAGGTGAGGAGTGACGAAGGTCAGCGGATTCTGGTGAAAAAATGAGCTTGACTCGCCCAAAAGTTCACGTACAGGGTAGATCTGGTAAACAGAAGCTTCCTTCCACCAGGCTTTGGTAGGAGAGGGAAAGAGGGCGGGCATGGTAGAGGATGGAGAGATGGAGGGAGGGAGGAGGAAGAGATGGAGAAGAGGTCGGGCTCGGAATGCTGCCAGGGGGAGAGGGGAAGATGCTGGAGACTGCTAAGACTTAAAGGCGAGATATTATCGGAGAGCTCGACGATAGAAGAGTATGGCCGGGGAAGGGGTGGTCGTTGAAGGCAAGCAGGAGGAGAAGGACCAGAGCTCACCAGGACGGCCTCGGACCGAACTCCTTTTCGACTCAGGTTTTCCTTTTTTTTGACTCGACGAGAGGGATGAAAGGCTCTTCAGCTGAAGGGGATCAGCATCTCATCTTGACGAGAAAAAACATCCAGAAGCGTTCCAAACCAAACAAACGCACGCCCTCTGGGGTTCATTCAACCTCGGTTCCTGCTTTCATCTCCTTCCCTCCCAATCACCTCTTTCCCCGAAACAATCGTCTTCTCGTTACTCTCCTCCCTCTCAGCATCTTCCTCGTCTTTCCTCTGCGACTCCTCTGGATCCATCGCTTCTCCTCAGCGTCCGTAGATGCTCGTCCCTTCGGCGGTCGACTTTGAAGCAAGGGGGCTTTTTTCTGTCTCTTTCACGTCTCCCCCGACGCTTGGAAAGGACGATAGAGAAGCCCGACTCACGGGATCGGCCTTGTACGAACCCACGGATCTTTTCCCTGCCGAGAAGTCCCAGGAAGGGAAGATCAGGCCGGTGCTAGTCAGGTTTAGGTGAGTTGGCTTCCGCTCCTCGCTCCTTCCTTCCTTCTTCACTTCCCTTTCTGCTCTGCGCCGCCTCTTTTGCATGTTTGCCACTCTAGAGCATTGATATCTGATCATTTGTCTCCCCCCTCTTCTGTAGAATCGCGCTCGCATCGAATCCAGCAGGTGGGTGGAACGGGACGCTGTCTCACGTCGTCAAACTCGAGCTGATCAGACCACCGACCTCCTTCCCTTCCCTCTGCCCCTTCAGCCATCGCTCACTTCCGAAGGAACTACCAACTCAGCCTCGCCTTCCACAGAAACAGAGATATCCCCCCTCCCTCTTCATCCTCTCAAACCATCTCGTCCTCCACAAGCAATCCTCTCCCTCTCTCCTCTCCTCCCGCGACCACCAACGCCGACGACCCCTTCTCCTCCTCCTCGCCTTCCCTCTCCGTCCCCTACATGGACCGGGTTCTCGCCTGCTGGGAAGATGGATTCGGCGCCTGGGTCGTCTCTACTCCGCCTCCAGAGCATCCCAACGCAGAGTCTCTCGAAACTCACTGGAGGAAGAAAGTCGCGACGAGGAGGTCGGACTCCGTCAAAGAACCTCGCGTCGCTGCCTCCGGAGCTGAAGATTACGATTTTCAGGGTGATGCGAGGATGTCGGACGCTGTAGTGAAGGAGGAGGAGAGGCTAGGAGTGTTGCGGAGGTACGGAGAGGCAACCTCGATTTTAATTGGGGTCGCGGAAATCGTTGAAGTGAGTTTGATCGGTTCTTCTTCTTCTTCTTCTTCTGAGCTCACCTCTTCTTCTTCCGGCTTGATGACTGCAGGCTCTTCACGAACGTCGCATCGCTCTCGCCGTCGCACGACCCGAATACTTTCACGTTTCGCTCGAACCAACCGTCCCAACCTCTCTCGGAATCGTCTCCCTCGACACGACTCCCTCCTTTCCACCTCGAGTGCAGCTCATCCGAGTAGCCGATTGCGTCCAACTCCCTGGATTTAACTGGAATAACCTCTCTCGACCTCACAAGGAGGCCACCCGCCCGTCCCCTACTCCTACTCCGACGGGTCCCTTTCTCTCCTCTCGCCAATCGTCCGAACCTTCCCACCCTCCCTCCCTCGATCACGGCCGTCGCCTCCAAGAATCTGATTCCGAGGACCTGGGAGGTATCTATGATGAAGGAGTGATACGGAAACATCTAAGGTCAGTAGGCGGTGTCTTTCCGCTCGATTCCTCCTCGCTGATCGTCCGACGCGTCTGGTTCCCTTTCCCTCCTCCCAGATTCCTTGCTGGAGAGACGATCAGCTCTCGACAAGTCACCGAGGCTGGAGACATCTTTTCTCTCGGAGTCGCATTCTACGAGGTCGTTACTGGTCAAAAAACGGAGTCGGAGCCGTCGGAAATGGATGTGCTGTCGAGCGTAGCCGATCACGTCAATCGAAGCATCATCCCTCCTCACTCCATCCTCGCCTCGAGCTCGCCGTACCTCCCTCCCCTCCCCATCGAACTCTCATCCATCATCGTCAAATGCCTCTCCCGGGACCTCGACGAACGCTACTCCTCCATCCATTCCCTCCTCTTCGACCTTCGCAGATTTCAAACCCTCGCTCTCGAAGGTGGCGACCTCTCCCAACTCGTCGTCGGTCAAGCGGACAAGGCTTCTAGATTCAGTCTACCACGGAAGCTTGTGGGGAGAGATCAACAGTTCGCAGCTCTGGAGAAGGCTTTCGAGGTCGTGTCCCGAAGCGGAGACGAGGAAATCGACGACGCGGTCGAGTACGGAATGCAGGAGGATGAGGAACACGAACCGAGATGGAGGCCGGAGCTCAGCAGTTCTACCTCGTCGTCGTCGCTACCCAAGACAGGATCGAAGGTCGGAGTCGTGACGTTGTGGGGCTTGAGTGGTGTCGGGAAGTCACGTCTGGTCGAGATTTGGGCGAAGGAGCTGGAGAGGAGGGAGGGAGGGCGTGCTGCTTTGATCGGATGGGGGAAGATGGATCGTGAGTAAAAGTATCTCCTTCGATTCACCGAAACGTTCTCTGACCATTCCTTCGTTCTCCTCCAACAGAACACCTCCAACGTCCTCTCGCTTTGTTCGTTCAGCTCTTCCAATCGCTTCTGGATCGCGTCTTCTCAGGCGAGCTTTTTTTCTTCATCTTCAGTATGTCCCTCTCTTCGCTGACCTCCTGTCGAAATATCCGCCTTCAGATCCCAAGGAAGATGCCCAAGTCTGGCGAGACAAGATCCTTCACGCTCTCCCTCTTCATTTTCTCTCCCTTATCTCGTCCGAATGGAGGGCAGTACTCGCTCCGGACACTCCTACAGTTGATACAGGAGAGGGTGTCGACTGGGAAAATATGCTTTCAGGGTCAGTTCGTGGGAGAAGGAAGACGCGAGTTTGCTTGACGCGAGCTGATCATCCTCGTTCCTTCCCTTCCTCAGCTTCCGGATATGGAGCAAGAGAGTTATCCAGCTCTTCGCTACGCCAGATCGACCGCTTGTTCTTGTGCTGGATGACGCTCAGTGGCTCGGTCCGGAGGAGCTGAAACTGTGAGAAAGAACGCGTGCCCTCTTCGACGCGACCTGAACTGATCTTTCCTTCTCTTTCCTTCTCTCAGCTGGAAGGACATCGTGAGTTGGAGACTCTTCATCCTCTGCCAAGAGTATAGAACTGACCTAATCCCCTCCTTCCAGCTCGAATCACCTTCGCGACCTCTCCAGTCCGTTCTCGTCATCTCCCTCTTTCGAGTCGACGAAGGCGCCGTCCCTCCTCCAGTCTCATCCCGGCTCTCGTCTCGGACGACAGAGATCAGCCTCGAGAGGTTTGATTCAGATGGGGTGGCGTCATTTCTCCGAGAATGCTTCGCTTGGAAAGCCTCAGACGATGCGTCGCTGTCGACTTTGGTGGAGTTTTTGTATTCCGAAACCGAGGGTTCGTTTTCTTCCCTCTCCTTTTTGAACGCACCCTGTGCTAATTTCGTCCTTTTTTTTCTCCTTCAGGAAGCCCGTTTTTCTTGAGATCACTTGTCAGCTCGTTCGTGAGTCTTCTCCCAGTCTCGACTCTCGAACTCAAGTTCGCTCACTTTCTCTCCTCTCCTCTAGGTTCGAGACGGCGTGATCAGTTTCTCGTTCGAGGATCTTCGCTGGAGGTTCGACAGCTACAACCTGCTCAGTCTCAAGACTCACTCCTTCGCTGGTGGAGTCGACGAGTACCTACGAAAACGGCTCCTAGCACTCCCTGAGGAAGTGCTTTCTACCTTGCAGGTTCGTTCGTTTCCCTTTCCTTTTCCGGAGTGCCGTTTCCTCCTGACGCCCATCGAATTCCTTGCTCCGACTACCTATCCCTCCAGACGCTTTCGCTCTTGCCCTCCTCAGGATTCGAAGTCGATGATCTCAGCGAGCTCCTTGGAAAGACGCGACGCTCGACGGAGTCGCTCCTTCACCTCGGCAACCTCTTCGTCGTGGTCAACGGATCCAGAGTCCGGTTCACTCATGATCGAAACCTCGTGAGTAATTTTACTTCCAGACTCGCCACTCTGCCTCTCATCCCGTTCTTACCTCGTCACTCTCTCTCTTCTCCTCGCAGGCTGCCGCTGCTTCCCTTCTCTCCCCCGTCGCTCGAGCCGAAACCCACCTGAAGATCTCTCGTTTCCTACGCCGACCGGACCTTCTTGAGAATTACCTCTATGATGGTTCGTCTTTCTTGCATCTCCTGCTCTTGGCCGCTTCGTTTGTCTGACCGTCTTCGTCTTCAACCTCAGCCGTCGACAACGCCGTTGCAGCACGCTCTCTCGGACTCCCTGACGACGACGATGAGCTCGCACGATTAGGTTGGCGTCGCTTCTGTTGATGATTCCTCCTTGAGCCCTTCACTGACGTCTTCTTCTCACAGCTTTCCGAGCCGCTCAACGATCGGCCATCTCCGCTTCGTTCACCACGTCCATGGCCTACCTTCGCGTCTTCGACACCATCGTGGATCTCTCAGACCACAAGTCGTGGAAAAGGCTCAGAGCTTTGTGCTTTTCGTTCGCTGGTCTTTTCAGCGAGTGTTCTGGAGTCTTAAAACAGTTTGAGGCTGCTTCTCGCGTGAGCTCGCCTTTTCTTTCACTTTCCTCGAGTTTAAGACTTCTCTTCGAGTCCAGACTCGCTCAACTCATCTATCCCATCATTCTCCGTAGATTCGAGACATGCTTGTGTTCTGCGAGACTTCGCTGGAGGAAGTTCAGATGAGGACCTCGCTCGTCAGAATACTCCTCGCCGGTTCGTTTCTTCCTCTGCGCGTCTCTCGTCGATGATCTCCTTACCTGATCCTCTTTCCTTCATCCCCCCTTTTCTTAGGAAACTCCTATCCGGAGGCTTGCACGGAAGCGTTCCTGGCAATCAACAAGGCTGGGTTCGACCACCTAAACGTTCCTTTCGACCTCCTCGCTCTCGTCCCTCGGTCACCTTCGGAGGTTGAGAAGCTCTCAGCTCTCTTCGACGCTCCATCAACTCCTCCATCAGATGCGTTATCTCTGAAGTTCGCGATCTTGGCGCTGCTTGGTACGTCCTCCTTGCTACCTCGGTCGTCTCGAACGAGAACCGGAACAAAACGCTCAACTCGCCTTTCCTTCTGTTGTATTTCTCCTTTCAGCTTACGTCGGCCCCTCGATCTACGTCTCACAGCCATCCGAGACTCGAGCTTCCGCCTTCAGGTTCGCGATCGCGCTACTGGCTTCAAATGTCGAAACACTTCGCTCGGATCCCGCTTCTTATCTAATCGCAGTCTACAGCCTCACTTCGGTCGACGACATACCGCTCAAGTTTGCGTTCTCTCGGCTGGCTCTACGTATCGTGAACCTTCGGATAGGCTCCTACTTTGAGTCACTTGGTGAGCTCATTCTCGACATCTCGTTCTCCCTTCGCAGTCGCGTCCTTACTGATCCTCAACCCTACCAACAGGTCTCGTCGCGATCCTTCTCGACTCTCATGGTTTGTCTTCTTATCTACGGATGGAAAGGAGTGTTGTTCGGATCCCTTCGCTCCAGAAATGACGAGCACTCAGCCTTCTTCCCCAACGTTTGCTGACTTTCTTCTCTCTCCATATTCTTCGCAGCGTGGACTCCTCTCGCTCAAATCATCATGACTCGACCGTTTTCGAGTGCGGTGGAAAGTGGTAACTGGGACGGTGGTGCGTACGCTGAAGGAAGAAAGATAAGAAGGAAAGTGGGAAACTGAAACTCACCTCCTCCCTTTCTGTTTCTAGGCGCGTACGTTCTGGGAGCCGGTATCGCCGTCAAAGCCTGTAGCTCTCTTCCTTTCTCGGTGCATCTTCCCAAGATTCGAAGCTGGTACCGGGCCGCTCTCCCTCATCTCACCCTAACAGGTTTGTTATCCATTCTTTCTCGAAGTGTTCCCTTTGCGCGCGCGGTCCTGATCCTCTCCTCCTCTTTGAAACAGCTCGAGTCCTGATCTCGATTCCTCTCCAGTACATCGAGATCATCGGAAATCCGGATCTACTCGTAGGTGAAGATCCATGGCGCCTCGATGGAGCATTCATCCACCATCGGCACGACTTCCAAGCCATCAAGGAGCTCCCCCTTCATCTCCTCGCCTGGTTCACATTCTCTCTGCGTCTCGCCATCTGCCTGAACGCCGGAAAGGAAGTTACCGCCAAGATTGTCGTGGACGGAGAGAGGTTTCGAGAAGGAGCTGGAGGCTTGATCTACACACAAGAATGGTTGTTTCTCTCGTCGCTCTTCTGTGAGTCCAAACTCCTTTACCATTTCTTTACCATCTCGATGTATCGATGCTAGACTAACTCCCGACTCTTTGATCAACCTAGATGCCCGCCATGGACCTCCGGAGTCGTACTCACTCGTCGAGGAGAACATCGCCAGGCTCTCTCGCTTCGAAAGTGAGCACTGAGGTCCTTCTTCTCCACTCGCCTCAATTATTCGGCGTCATAATTGACGCGGCTGTTCTTCCTTTCCATCACTGCAGCTATCGATTTCAAGATGCGGATCGCCGTTCTTCGTGCTACTCAGCTCATGCGTCGGTCCTTCGATAACGGAGGAGCAGACTGGGTCGACGCGCTGGAGGAGGTCGACGCGTGTCTGGAGACGCTCTCTCAACGGAAGTTTTGGCTCTTGGAAGGTGAGAGAAATCGCCATCTTTCGGCCCGTCGATTCGGATCAATGCTGATATACTTCCCTTCTTGTTGTAGGGATCCTGAGTTCCTCCGCTGCAAGATTCGTCGTTCTAGTCGCCCAAAACAGGCTTCGGCTGTCGGTCGGTGAGATCGCTCTTCTCCACGTCCTCGTTTACCTCGCCTCCCACATCCCATTAAATCCTTCTCTCTTTCACTTGTAGGATATGCTCGAGCTTCCAACGATGCTTTCATCCTCATCGAAGCTTTTGCAGTCGCTCAGAGGATTCGCACGCAGTATCCAGCTGCTTTCTCGACTGGGACCGCCCGTCCACTCCCCCTCCTTCCCTCGCAACTTCTCCCCACTCTCACTACCTCGGACGCGTCAACGACCATCTCTTCGACCGTTCTTCTGACCGAGGTTCGAAGCTCGTCGGGAGGAAGCTCTGTCCACTCCTCTTCGGTCGAGCCGGAGGAGGCCAAGGTCGCGGAATCGAAAACACTGGACGACTTGACTTTCATGAGAGGGTCGCTCATTTTAGCTGCTGAACGAGATCCCAACGTCCTCATGGTCACTCTTCTGAAGATTCTGTGCCAGGTGAGAGCTCGATCGAATCGTTTCCACTTTTATTCTCGACTTCCTTTCCTAACCTCTCCATTTCATCCTTCCCTTCCAGTTTGTTCGAGCAGGTCAGATCCTCTTCTCGGACGTGATACTAAGTAGTTTCCTGGTGCTGAATCTCTTCTCTTCACCACGTCAGACTTTGGAGCTGCCGCTCTCTACGACGAAACGACCAAGTCTCTTAGGCTTCGGGGGGCAGGACCGTACTCGTCGTTGCAGGCCTACGATCTGGACTTCGCCCATCCGGAAGCAGCCTCACTGGCACCGATTTCAGTGCTTCTACACGTTTCTCGAACCAGACGAGCCCTCACCACGATATCGAGTCTACAGAAGCTCCGACAAGATTCGTTTTTCGAGTCGAAGTTCCCTCGGTCGATCCTCGTCCTTCCTCTCACTCAACAAGGAAGATACGTCGGAGTGAGTGTTCTTATTTTGAAACCATCAACTCAAGGTACATCCCTGACTTTCTGCTCTTCTCTATCCTCAGGTGCTTCTCCTCTCGAGCCGGACGGTCGTCACTCCTCCCTCTCTTCTCCCCCAGGTGACCGAGGTCGTCTCCTGCCTCGCTACCTTCGCCGCCATCGCCTTTGAGTCCTCTCAGTCTACCGCCAAGCTAGAGAGCATCGTCAGCGAACGGACAGCGAGGCTTCAGGATGCTCTCAGCGCAAAGACGACGTTCCTTTCGCACAGTGAGTCCGATCAGCGATTTCGACACGTCAATCTTCGCTGATCATCAGTTCTCTTCCGCTTCGAAGTGTCCCATGAACTCCGGACTCCTCTCTTCGCTGTTCTGGGACTGGCCGCCGTTCTGGAGGACTCGCCTGGACTGAACTCTGTTCAAGTGAGCTCACGACGCGTCTTCCTCGAACGCATCCCTTTCTGACTCTCGATTTCTTTTGGCAGCGCGAGCACCTTGCCACCATCCGAAGCTCGGGAGAAGACCTGCAGAACGTCGTGTCGAACATCCTTGACTTCAGTCGTCTCGAACAAGGCGATCTCCAACCTGAGTCCATTCCTTTCTCTCTTCGTGATGGTGAGCTCATTCGTTTCCTTCTTTTCCTCGAAGTCGCCAGTTTGTCTGGTCTAACGATCTCTCGCTTTTATCTCCTTCGCAGTCATCGAATCCACTCTCGACTCCGTAGCCACCCTCGCGAACAAGAAGGATCTCGACCTCGTTCTCGCCAACATAAGCTCGACCGACCCTCCAACTCTCATAGGAGATCCCTTTAGGATCAAGCAGATCCTTACGAATCTCACTGGGAATGCGATCAAGTTTACCCCTGAAGGAGGCAACATCGTCGTTCGTTGGAAGATCGAGCCTCGGGATTCGACCTACTCACTTGTTCGAGTCAGCGTCGCCGACACTGGTGTTGGCATTCCTCCTCACAGTGAGTCCTTCGTCTCTGGACGCAACGAATCAGACTGACGCTTTCTTCGCCGTGGAAATCTTGTAGAGATGGATCGTCTCTTCAAATCCTTCTCCCAAATCGACTCGTCCATCACAAGACAACACGGCGGAAGTGGTGAGCTCCGTGTTTGCTTTTGACGATTCTAGCGACACCATCGGCTTCGACTCGAGCTGACGCTTCGCCTTTATCTCTCAGGTCTCGGTCTCGCGATATCTCAAAGTCTCGCTCGCCTCATGGGAGGTTCGTGCTCGGTCAAGTCTTTCATCAACGTCGGGTCGACCTTCTCTTTCTCCTTCTTGGTTTCGATTCAAAAAGAGGCCAGCACTGGGAATCCTTTCCCTCCATTCCCTCCTGGTCGGAATGCTTTCGTTCTCGCTAGGTCTGGTGGAGTCTTCAGGAAGACTGTCGAAGACGAGTGAGTCGTGAAACTTCACTTCAGAGCCGTCTCAGTTTCGCTGACCGTCCACCTCCTCTGTTGACCAGGCTGCTGGCGTTTGGAATCTCCCCAGACGGCGGCGATGATATCTCGGAAGCATTTTCCAAGCTCTCCTTAGCTCGATGCTCTGTCATCCTGGTCGACGCTCGATTGGTCGAGAGAAACGACGTCGAAAAACTTTGGAAGCTTCAGCCCGACAGCAAGGTGAGCTCTCTTCCTTCCCACCTTAATACCGAGGACGTTTGTTTACTCTCCTACCTCTCCAGATTCTCTTTTTCTCACCGATCGCTCAGTTGTCCGCGACCATCGACCGCCTCAAGATCTCCCACCCTTCCACCCTCCTTCGCCCGTTACGAACCAGCGCCCTCTACGACGCTGTAGCTCCAGTTCCAAGTGGGACGTCAAATATACCATCTCTCAAGCCTAAACCTCGGTCGGAAATAGATCCTGAGCTAGCTCTGGTGAGCACTGTACACTTTTCTCGTCGAGGAGGAACGCGAAGCTGACCTTGAACGTGCGACGCGTTTCTTCTTCTTCCACAGAAATACCCTCTTTCCATCCTTCTGGTCGACGACAACCGAATCAACTGGTAAGCATAGTCAACACGCATCTTCCTCTCCAGAACGAATTCGCTGACCTCGACGTTTCTTCCTTCAAGTCTCGTCGGTGCTCGCATTCTCGAACGTGAGTTGCTTCTCTTCGCATCCGTACAGCGTTCCGCTAATCTCCCATACCTCCACGTCTGATCAGGTTTCGGATACACCAACATCATAACGGCCTTTGATGGGCTCGAAGCCGTCGAGAAGGCGGAAGCCAACGGGACCTTCGACCTCGTTCTTCTTGACCTCCAGTACGTGACGCCTCGCCCTTTCTTCTCCTCAGATTCAGTTCCTCCGTCCACCTACTGACTCAATCTTTTTTCTACCTTCTAGAATGCCTGTTCGTCAAAATTTCCTCGGTCTCGACGATTCAGCTCGTTCTTCGTATCTCCATCCGCTGAACTCGCGATTTCTCTTCGTTCTCTTTCCAGGTCCTCGACGGATACCAGGCGAACGCCCGCATCGCATCTTCAAATCTCGCTGGGAATCCCTGCGTTGTCGCTCTGTACGTCCATCCTCTGCATATTTCTCACCGTCGCGAGTGTGAGCAGCGACGCGGCGAGCTCACTCCGTCTCTCCTTCTCCCTCTTTCCTCAGATCCGCAAACACAGATGATCTCACCATGGAGCAAGTTCATCGCGAGAGCTTCACCGCGTACCTTTCCAAGCCGCTTTCCATCCCTGCGCTGGCGGATGTTCTCGTCCTCGTTCACACGATTCGGCAGGAGAGGAAGGGCGGGCTTCCTTGCTGATAGGCTTGTTTTCTCTTACACTTTTTTGGGGGGTTTTACCTTGCATGTTGTTATATCGTACCATCTCTTCTCTCTATCTTGATGTTCTGAAACGAAAACGAAATTCACGATTCAAGTCGTTGAAGAAAAAGAACCGCGTCGCGGTCGAGATTGATCTCTTCCTTCCCACTCTCCCCGCTCCTCTTTCCGCAACTCCTTACACCGCGCTCAACAGGCATATCATAACCATTTTTTTCTTCTTTCTTTTTCTTTTTCATTCTCACTCCCAAGAAGAACTGCTCTCATTCCTTTCTCACTCTCTCCGGCCTTCCCCGCGTCTCACCTCTCTCGTTCGAAACTCGTTCGATTCTGTGCTCTCCCCAACGTCCAGCATCTCCCCAAAGAACTCGATCCAACAATGTCGAGCACTTCCTCCATTCTCGCCCATCTTCTCTCCCTCAATCCTGACCATTCGGACCCGTTCTCGCTCTACGGTCCTCTCCTCTCTTCGGTGCTTTCGCGGTTGAATGAGCCCGAGCTCATCGCCCTGCTCTTCGATGATCTTTGCGAGAGACTGCAGCCTGTTGGGGATGGGAAGGTGCCTGATTGGGTTGGCCTACTTGGGAAGGAGACTAAAGAAGGACTGAGTGAGAAGGGATTGGCGAAGCTGGTCGTAGCTGTGAGGATACGAGAGGGGTTGTTGAAAGTGAGCTCGAGAGTCCCTTCCCCCTCCCTCCTCTCCCTTCTTCCCCATCTTTTCCCTTCGGCGGCTCCCCTTCGAGCTCTCGTTTCCATCAAGCTTACCCCTTTCACTCTCTTGCACACCACTCAAGTCTTTCCCTCTCATCGGATTCCCTCTCACCATCAGCTCTCTCACCTCCTTCTCAACTCATCTCTCAACCTCCCACGTCGACATCTGGCCTTCCATCCTCCAGATCGAGTCACTCCACCCTTTCCCCACGGCCTTCGAGCCTCTCGACCCTAGGATCCCTTTGCACAACCCCGTGGAAGATAAGAACGCTGGGTTGGAGGACGTCTCGCGCGGAAGGAGGTTCTTCAACTCCATCTACGGAAAGGTCGCTGGTAGAGTCATAGAAAGTCTTGGTTGGGGACATCCCAATTTGGTCGATTGTGCTCTCAAGTTGATCGTTCGTCATGCTTTCACTGAATCACTCGGAACGCGTCGGCTCGAAGCTGATCGTCTCATTTTTCTCCTTTCACAGTACACTCCTGTCCTCTCGGATCTTCGAATCCTCCAAGACCCTCTCGACTCATCCCTCCTTTGCCTCGTGCTTTGCTTCTCTTCAGATCTTCCTCCTCAAACCAAGGTTCGTCCCGACTTCGATCCATCCTTCTTTCTCGTCGTTCTTTTGCTGATCAGGTATTCCACTCTCACAGGGTCACTTCCGAGGTGCTCAGAACCATGGAGCTACGGATGACCAGCTTTACGGGCTTCTGAGCTCGGTGCGAGGGTTGATGGAGTGGAAGGGAGAAAGGCTGAGGCTCGAGAGGATGGAGTTCGTTGGGAAGACGGAGGGATTTTCTGGAAGGAGGTAGTCGATAGAGAGATGGCAAGTAGACACGAACCCACTTAATATATCTAGATTGTGCTCGGAAGCTGATGATGGACGAGAGAAGGAAGGAAGCAAGCAAAGCGACGCGTCGCGATTTCAATCTCACATTTCCATCTTCTCTCTTCGCTCTCCGATCCGTTCCGACGCTGCTCTAGGGAATACAAGTCATAAAATCAAGAGTTCGCAAGCGAGACAGCAATAAGTAAATTATGTAAATCGAGCTGAGCGAGCAAAGACTAGAGCCATACCAAATCGAACAAACGAAGAACGAGACCGGCTCATTCCTCGTCACCGAATCTACTCTTCTTCTTCTTCCTCCTCTTATCGTCGAGCAGCAGTAGGTTCAGGTCCGAAAACCTCATCCGACCTGCTCATCGCGACTGAGCTTGCTGTAGGGGTAGGCTCTCCTGCTCCTCCTTCGAATCCTGCCGCTCCGAAGTAATCTCGCTCGTCTCCTCCATCGGCGTCCTTCTTCTCCGCCTGGCGATCCCAATCCGATCCAGTAGGCTCGGGAGCCGCTGAGCCACCGCTTCCTTGGGACGAAGAGGGAGCGGAGATCTTGATGATGATGTTGGGTTTAGAACTAGGAGTGGCTGAGGCGGAGGAAGCAGACGCGTCAAAGCTCGCGGACGCGGAACTCGAGGTCAAGGTCGAGGAAGTGGGAGATGGGAGGAGACCCGAAAGGAGTCCGCTGGGAGGGATCTTGACGTCTCCTCGGTGAGGGATGGTTCCGTCCCCGAGGGAGGATAGGTCGACGTCCTTGATGTTGACGAGACTGTTCGATCCGACTCCGATGTTCGCGTGGATGATTCCTCCTCCTCCTCCTCCTCCTCCTCCCTCCTTCTTGGCCGCCGTAGGAGTCGTCGGCGATGCAGGCTCGGTGGCCTCGGGAGCAGCGTCCTCTGGCGCTGGTTCCTCCTCCTCGGCAGGCTCAACGCTCTCCTCTTCAGCGTTTGCGTCGGCATCCTCGTCATGGGTCGCAGCGAGGGAGAAGGGGAGGTTGCCGAAGGGAAGCATTCCTCCCGTCGTGGGAAGGCCTCCAGGGATCGAAGGCATTCCTCCTGCTGGGATGATGGAAGGAAGACCGTTTCCTGTGAGCGAAGGGAGGGATGAAAGGCCTTGAGGGACGACTTGAGGACCGCCGAGAGGAAGAGGGAGAGGAGGAGTTCCCATTGGAGTTTCGTATCCGGTTTGGGGGGAGACAGGGAGGGAGTTGAGGTGAGGAATGTTTCCGCTGGCTCCTCCTCCGAGAGTGCTGAGGATGGTACCGATTGGGAGGTTTCCGAGGGTCCCGAGAAGTCCTTTGAGCGTGTCCTCGACAGCTGGAGGGAGGAGCGAGGTGAGCCCTCCCGTGAGTCCTCCGACGGTCCCAGTTTCGACGGCGGGAAGCTTGGGAAGAAGCCCTCCAGTCAATCCTCCAGCGAGATCTCCAGCTCCTCCAACGAGAGAAGGAATTCCATTGGGCGAGGGGAGAGCTTCAGGGATCGCGCCTCCGAATCCACCGAACGAAGGAACGGAGATGGGAAGACCGTTGGGTAGGTAGCCGTAAGGAGAAGGAAGGCTGTTGGTCGAAGGGAGATCGAAACCTCCTGGGAGAGAGTTGGTGGAAGGAAGACCTCCAGGAAGAAGTCCGTTCGTCGAAGGGAGACTGGCGGGAAGTCCTCCAAGTCCTGCTGGAAGGGATCCTGGGATTCCTGCTGGAAGAGCTCCTGGAAGAGGAACTGCGAGTCCTCCTGGGAGCGAAGGGATTCCGAGACCCGTCGCAGATTCGGTCAACGTTCCGTAGGAGGACGTATCGTCTGCGTCTGAAGCTGCTCCAGTCGAGACGGATCGAGACTCGTATCGAGCGAGGCCACGGGAGACTACATTAGGGAAGCAAAAGGGAAGAGAGGTGAGCTCGTCGAATATATAACGGGGACGGGCTCTTTGAACGACGGTAAAAACTCACCTCGCTCCCCGAACCTCTTGCTATCGCTCGAGCTTCGCCCCCAATTGCTTCCCCCTCCGCCGAGAAGAGGCGATCGTGGAACGGATCGACCAAGCTGACCGTAGAAATGGGTTGAAGGGGAGTTGGGAGCTGATCCAGGATCGGGAGATCGAGGAGCCTCGTGGTTGTAGTGGCCGGAGGGAGAACCAGTGGGAGCCGCGAGGGAGGAGGAAGCTCCGATGGCAAGGGAGGCGAGGACGGTGAGGGAGGAGGATGCGGTGATCTTCATGATTGGAAGGAATTAGCGTGGAAGTGGCGAGGGGGGGGGGGGGGGGGGGATAGAAGAACGACGAGCTCCAGGCTTTTGTTCGAGGGCGAGTTGGAAGAGAGGAAGGGAAGGAGTGATGGTGGTTGAGTAGGGAGAGAGGATTGTTCTGCAGGAGAGAAACTAGGAGAAAGGTAGGGCAAAAGTGGCGAGAATCAGTTTGAGCACCAATCCTGGGTTGTCGAGTCAGAAGGTCTTACTCACAAAAAGGCTCGTCGACGCGTCGCGTTCGAAATCCGTCCGAACGCCTCTCGGTGTCTAGCCTTTGGAAGACTCGGCGTGGTAATACAGTCATGCTATACAAGGCAAATATCCTGGTGAAAAGAAAGGAGACGAATCAGTTCGAACTTCGAAACTGAGCGAGAGAGTCGTTCTCACCTTCTAAATCGATCTAAAGTGACTCTTCTCCTCTCTCCTCCGCTCTATCAACCTCCTTCTCCCACTTCATTGGGAAGAAGTACACGACAAGCTCCGCTCCAGATACAAACATAAGAGCCGCGACCTGAGCAGTCCAAAGACCAACAAGTCCCCACTCGAGGTAGAAGGCAAGGAAGTAGGCGAGAGGAAGGCTGAGCGAAGAAGGAACCAGATCAGCTTCCGATCTCGGTGAAAGGAGGGTGATGCAGCGAGAACTCACCCGATTCCGTAGTAAGAGAGCATATCTGAATTGAGGGGAGAAAGATGGAAGAGGAGGTGAGTGCTAAGATTCCCGTTCTTCAGACGAACGACAAGGCAGACTCACGGATGAGAGAACCAAGGTCTTGACGACCCGTTGATCTGAGAATTCCAGCTCCTACCCCTTGAAGTCCATCGAAGAGTTGGTAAGCGGCCATAGGGACGAGGACTTGACTGATGAGTTCCCGAGTTTCCTGAAGGGAGGGAAAGCACGAGACGAAAGAGGGGAAGTTCAGTCGCGAGTTCATCCTCGATTTCCGAGCCTTCAATCACGTCTTGCGTCGAGATAGCTGGATCCTACTTAGCAAGAGGTAGTAACTGACCTTGTCGTTGGTGAAAAGAAGACCGAGCTTTCCTCTCGACGCGAGAAGGATGGTCGCGACGCAGAGAGTGACAGCGACCTCGAGGAGGATCGTTGCTCGGACGACAGACTTGAGCCGAGGTATCGACGAAGGACCATATCCCATCTGAAGAACACGCGCGAATTTGAGCGTCAGATGTGGGAACATGCGTGTGAAAGAGGATCAAAAAGAGAACGAACGAGATTTCCGAGACGAGCAGAACAACAAAGAGAGATCGCGTACGCGATGGTAGAGAGCGCTCCATCCTGATCACCGAAAGGAACAGCGTCAGTCGAGGATCTCGAAGAGAAAGAAAGCTCGTTCAGACTCACGAGCGACGATAGACCAGCTTGAGCTGCGACCGGCACCTCGCCTAGCCTCCCAGCGAAAAGAGCGACGATTTCGAACGCCCACCACTCCGTCGCCCACATTCTGTACGGAATACGGTAGCTATCAGTACAGCGAAGGCCTTGCTTTAGACGACGAATCTACTCACACTATCGCAGGCATCCAAATCTTCACGAACTGGGCCCATCCGTCGAGACTCTGCCGACTCCAACCGCCCCAGCACACGTTCGCTCTTGAGTGGCGGATCCAGACACAGAGGAGAATTCCAAACGCCCAGAAGGTGATAGCGATGGAGAGAGCGGATCCGACGATGCCGAGAGGAGTGTAAAGGGTGAGGTAGGCGCACAAGAGGACGTGGAAAGGGAGGAGGGCGGCGACGAGGATGGTCGGAGGAGCCACTGCGAAAAGGGAGGGAGAGTGGTTAGAGATGAGGGAGTCGATCGAAGGAAAGCTGAGAGTACGTTACTCACTCATGCCTACAGAGAAAAAGCGAAGATCAAACGAGACAAAGTCAGCGACGAAGAGAAGAAGAAGAACGAGAAGACGCGGCGACTCTCACCTTGGACTTGAAGATAGCTCTTACACGCCTCCATAAGGACGAAGCCTGAGGGAGAGAGAGAGAGCGGAGGTACATCAGCTTCTCTGCCTTCTCATTGCCTTGTCATACGAGATGGAAGAGCCTCCTCAGCGACTCACCAGGTTGACCGAGAATCATGACTTTCAGAAACGGAGCCAGTCCTTCCGCTAGACTAGCAGGTTGGCCAAGGAACTTCATCACGGGGGTGATGAACCACCAGAGAACGTAGATGGGGATGGCTCCGAGGTTGGCGAGGATCAGAGATCGTTGCAGGAGGATCCCAACCTCCTCTTTCTCGTGATCAGGAGAGGTAAAGAGAGGACTCGAAAGAGTCACTTGAGTGCTGGTCGCAGCGAGAGTGATGATGGATCCTGGAGGTGGGGAAATATGAAGTCAGAACGAGTAAGAGAGTCGTTGAAATTGTTGGGAAGTCAATAGGAGGAGGGGAAGTAGTCGAGGGGCGACGAGCTGGCGAGGTGGAGGGCTGAGAGAAGGAGGAGAAGTTGACGAAGGAACGAAGGAATTGAAGATACGACGTACCAGTAACCACCTGGATCATGTATCCTTGTCCGACCACACCTAGTTGAACGGCTCCGAGTCTGGTGAAAGGGAAGAGAGAGGGAAGGGGAAGGAAGGAAGAGGTGAGCTTCGTCCTTTCGATTCAGCCCTGAGCTCAAGCTTCCTACGATCCTGTGCGAGACACTTGACCGTTCGTGGCCAGTTATAGCATGCCGCAAAAGCATTAGACGTACCTTCCAGCTATAGCGACTGATGAAAGTCCGATTCCAGACTCTAGGAGGAAGCCAACGACGAGAGGTACGCTCTTCCGGACGAGGTGTTGAAGTTCGTAGAGAACCGACGGTGGGTGTTTTAGATCGAGGGGAGATTCCGATGGTGCCGGGGAGGGAAGCAATCGCTGCCTTTCCGAGTCTGACATGAGAGCAAAAATGAAGGTTGAGGTGGTTGAAGGAGAGGAGAGGAAAGCGAGCCGAGGCCTTCCAGAGTTCGAATTGGTGAAGCTCACCAGTCCTTCTTCCTTCTCTCCTCAAGCCGTCATCATCGCCCACAACTCTTTCTCGCCTCTCTCTCTCCTTCCGCTCTATCGCTCTCGATACGGAACTCTCTCTAAAGCACAGGCCAGCTCGACACCTTCTGCAGAGCAGCAAACGGGAGAGACCGAGCTCAATCGGTTTCAGCCCTCCTCTGTCTCCTCCTTCCTCGCCGTATGCTGCTCCACTCTGGACTGATTTCGCTTCACTGAGAAGGGTCGACGAGACCCGCAGGTCCTTTCTTGCTTCTTTTCTAGCCACCAACCCTGGTTTCGCCGACACAAGAGGAGCAGACGAAGACGCCGCCCGAGAGCGTCCTCCTCTTTTCTCCCTCGCCATGCTTTCTGCTCCTTCGTGAGGTTCAGGTCAGGGCCAGCTGTTCTTTCTTTCCGTATCAACGAATAAGCCCGCTCGCCCCTTTTCTTCCGCCTACTCCCTCGTCGGAACTCTAGTCGACAGCGCGCCTTCAGCCCAAGAGGATTAAGACTCTTCGCTTCTTCACCTTGAGCTCCCCTCAAGTCTGGTAGGAGAATGAAGGAGATCAACGAAGATCAGTGGTACGTCTGCACCTGGATTTTGGCGAGGGAAAAGTCCGACACGGCTCAGCAGGCAGATCTTCCCGGAACACGACGACGAGCTGTTTCTCCAAAGTTGTTTGGCGATGAAGAGCTCTTCGCAGGAGCAGATACGATTCAGCGTTACCCTCAGATGCGATTTGGAGATTGACCGCTCCAGAAGAAGATTGCTGAATCTTTCTAGAGCGGTTTTTCCGAGCATCATCACCTCAAGCAGTGCGACGCGTCCTTCCTGTTCACCTCGACTTCGCGCTCGAGGCCGCTTTCCCTCCGACCCCAGCAACTCGAATCACTCCGGAAACCAAGCTCTCACTCGCCTGCACTCTTCGCCTCGAACACAATCTAGTGACGTGAGCCGAAAAAACTTCCTGCTGTGCTTTCTTCTATCCCCCTGAGGGCGGAGCTGAACCGCGCATCCCTTCGTTTGACCGCTCCGTCTCCGTTGTTCGTCAAACCACCACCCCCTTCTCCCTTCCCTCTCCTTCAAAAGCATGCACAACGGTCTGTATGCGCTTCTGGGCCTCACTCCAGAGGCAACCAAGTCTCAGAGTAGGTCCATTCCCTTCTGCTGGGCTCTTGGAGGCAAGACGCATTCGCTGACCTGTTCTCGTTCTTCCTTCCTCTCGGCCTCTCTAGTTCGCAAAGCCTACCTTCTCAAAGCGCTGAAGGTGAGGAAGGTATATAGACTGGGTGTTGGAAGGTAGCTTGAAACTTACGAGCCATATCTGTATCCAGACTCATCCTGATCGTAAAACGAACGCGTCCGAAAAAGAGGTCGAGGTCTTCAAATCCGTCAGTCATTCCTCTCTCCCCCCTCTCCCCTCAGCTCTACAGCTCTGACTGGTACTTGTTCTTTCTCTTCAGATCAAGGAAGCCTACGAGACTTTATACGACGACGAGAAGCGGCGAGAGGTGAGCTCGATTCCCTTCTGTGGTCGTCTGCTCTTCCTCTTCTTGAGGATTGAGCAGGAGGGCGGAGCTGTCGTGCGACCTTCTTCGGCCTTCCACGACTCTCGCGGGAAAACTTTCTCGTGAGTTTTAGTAGACTGCTGATATAGTTTCCCGCTGTCCTCGTCCGAAGCAGTACGATACACGACCTCCTACTCCTCCTCCCGAATCGACCTTCCCTCGCTCTCGACCTCAACCCCATCGCTCGAGCGCCAGCTCACGAGATCCTTCCTTGTCCTCTCGTCCCCCCCTCTCTCGATCTGAGCGAACAACCTTCGGCCCCTCCCCTCGACACAGTAGCTACCTCTACCCCGCTAGCCCTCACGGATCTGACTCCTCCGACGATGGATCAGGCGACGACGACGACGCGAGCGATTCGGAGTCAACTCTTCTCTCGGATTCGGAAGAAGAGTTTTCTGGTCACTCCCGCTCGGGTCACCAGCATTCCCAACACCCTCACCGTTGGACTGACGACGGCGACTTCCATGCCTACGTCGACGGGGAGGAGGATCTGGACGGGTTGGCGATGAAGGAGGCAGAATGGGCGGAGCAGGATCGAAGGGAGAACGCGAAGCGGGAGTCGATTCGAGAAGGGTTGAGGAACGGAGGAGCTCACAGAAGATCTACGACTCCTAGGCCATCGGAACCGTCACCGCCCAATGGAGAAGGAAGGAGCAGTCGTCCTCCAGCAGGTTCTCGCTCCAGATCGTACGCGACTCCGTCGTACGAGTCCTCCCCTCACCCTCCCTACCTCGACGAAGACGACTACATCTCCTCTCGACACGACAGAAGAACCAGATCCTATCCTCCAGCCGAGGAATCCAGAAGGGAGAGGATGCCTGGAAGCAGGACGAGACCGTCGTCTCCGGAACGAGGACGCGTCGAGTCGAGAGGACCGAGAGTCGGAAGGTTCGCTCAGGATCCTAGGATGGGGAGGAAGCCTTTGTATGATTAGTGAGTAGGTTTACTCGCTTCTCAGCTTTCCGAAAGTTGAACTGACATACTCTCTTCTCTGCTCAGCCTTCCCTCTCCTCCATTGCCTCTCGCTCAACCTCTCTCCTCCAACTTCAACCGCTCTCTCCCTCCTCCTTCTCCAAGCTACAACCTTGTCCGGCCAAATCACTTCCCTTCTCCTCTCCTCTCACCTCCTCAAAACTCTCGCCCTCGACCTCTCGCAAGCTGGAAGAGCGTGCGCGAGTACAGCAACACTCCCTCGTCAACAGGGTTTCTCGTTCGTCCTCTCCCTCTTTCCTCTGCTCTCTCTTTTCTCTCACTGACCTCACTCTCCTCTCGCTCGTGTATCCAGGGCCCACCTCCCTCCTCCTACTTTCCCGGTACTCCTCGTCAGCTACAGCAGCAACCACGAGCGTCGACCTCTCCTTTTCCTCGCCCGACTCCTCCGTTCATCGCTTCTCCCAGGTCCAACTCGGCCCCGATGTCGCCAAAGATGAACGTTGGGCGGACGAGGAGTGGGGAGATGATGGGGAGGAGGAGATGAGGACGAGCCTCATTCGATTATACCAGTGAAGCTGCCTGTTTTTTGTTCTCTTCCGTCGCCCTTTGTTCTCTACCCTTGTTGTTTCTCCTCCTTTGTAAACCGAGTCTACAATTCTCAACCTTTGCGTTTCTCTTTCTCTCCTATACATACCTCTTCCCCATTGGACGATAAAAAAGGTCAAGGAAGAAAGATGGAGTTGGAGCGAAAAAAATCGTCGTCAAGGCTTTTTCGCCGAACAAGGCGAGCAGAAAGAAAGTCGTCGAGCTCGTCCTCCCTTCTTCCAACGCCCATCCTCTCTGCAAACTCGAACCCAGGCTCTCCTTTTCTCCCCCCCACCCCTTCATCTCCCCCTCCTCCACCCTTTCCTACTTCTCATCGTCTTTCAAAATGCCTTCTATCGCCTCGAAGGAGCCTTCTGTCTCGCTGTACCCTACCTCGACGGCCGAGTGGGTCACCCCCGTGGATCGTCCAGAGATGATTGGAGATCTGATTGCTGGTGTTGGTTAGTACTCTCGTCTTACTCTTCCAATCTCTCCATCTCTGTACTGGCCTGGTGGCTGCTGGGGCAGAGGAGCAGGCAAGGAGGAGGAGGAAGGAGTTCGCGAGCTTTGTTCTTTCTCGCTCAAGCTCACCTTCTCTTGTGCTTCGTCTTTGGTCGCGACTTCTAGATCGATACAACCCTGCGAACCTCAACATCCTCGAGGACTACCTTTACGATCAGGTCCGACGAGGAACCTACGACCCCATGTCCAACTTGGCCACTCTGAAGCTGTAAGTTCCACCTCCTTCGTCCTCGAGCTTCCTTCCTGTCCTCCTTGTCCCTCCCACTCCCCGCTGTCGCTATACTTTCCGAGCTCGAGACGTAGTCCAGACCGTGGTCCATTATCTCGGTAGACTTCGATGGTCTACGGGCCGAAAGGAAGGCCAGAGAAACGAGCTCGAGAAGCTCAGAGCTGACCTTTTTCTTTCCTCCTTCCTTCTTCCCTTCGTTTCACTCCTTCAGCTACCAATTCAACCCTCTCCTCCTCAACCCCGATGTTATCGTTCAGCTCCTCCTTAAGGCTCTCCTCGCTACCCCTGGGCCTGACTTCGGACTCGCCATGGCCATCATTGGCGACCGAGCGGTGAGTTTGAGCTTCAACTCTCCTTCCCTCCTTCTCGCTCGCGTTCCATGTTCGAACGCGCGCATCAGATGCTTTCCCAGGGAGATGGAGCTTGAGCTGACTAGTGTCCGTACGTTGGTTGGTTTGCCGCTTCTGCAGAACACCCTCCCTACGAACGACGACGACGAAGACTTCGACCCCAAGATCTCGCTTCTCCTCCCTTTCCTCTCCAACCTCCACAACCTCCTCCGAACATGCCAGTACTCCGCTTTCTGGGCTCTGCTGAACGGCTCTGATGAGGCCGCTACTGGTGAGTCTCAATTCCCTCCCTTCAAGCTGCTCTAGACGCCTCCCCTTCGCCCTTGCTCACCTCTCTTCCTCCCTCCCTCGTCCCCTCTCCCTTCACTCCTCATCCGCCTACTCACAGTCCTCCGTCAAAACCACCTCGCCGAGCACCCTCTCTTTGCCCCTCTGGTCAGAACCCTCGTTGTCTCCCGAGCCATCGCTTCCACCCACCAGCGAATCTCCGTCGCCCTCTGCTCCAAGTGGTTCGACCTCAAGTCCGAGGCGGAGCTCACCAAGTTCGTTACCGAGGAGCTGGGATGGAAGGTCGAGGCTGGGATCGTGGTCATTGAGGCGAACGAGGATAACGCGGTGAAGGGAAAGACCATCAGTGAGGTTGTGGAGTTGAACCGTGAGTCTTTCTGTTTATGTTTCCGTTTTCATTCCCGTTGAACCGAACTTCGTGAGATCGGAGCTGACCTTGGGTTTATATTGGGTTGGATGTATACAGAGCTGGTCAAGATCATTGCTGCCGGAGGAAACTAGATGAATTAGAACTGAGGGATGAGGGCGTGCGCTTTGGACTATCTGGATGAGTTGAAGTCTTCTTTCTCCCGCAGCGGGAAACAAGGACGCCGCTCGCGCTTCGCTGTACCTTCCCATCAAGCGGCCCAGCTCGTTCAGCAGACATGCAGGTTGGGCACAAGAGTAGGAATGAGGAAGGGTAAAGGGGGCTGCAAGACGCGTCGACGCGTTCTTGAGCAATCTCGGCCTTGAAGACAGCCATCTCTCCGATGCGGAGGACTGCAAAGTGAAAGATACTGCTCCCTGCTGAGCATCACCCAGGGAGATTGCGATGCGAGTTTTCGCTCCAGACATTCACTGAAATGAGAGAGAAGGAAGCCGCGATCGACGCGTCTTCTTCTGTTTCCTCTTTTCAATCGCTCATCCAGAGTCGAGTTCGACGACATCGATTAACCAGGACCAGATAAGCGAAAGAAGATATTACGATGGCAGCACGGAGAGCGAGATCAAAAGCAAAGAGCAAGGGAGAAAACAAGGAGCCAAAGCACAACACGAAGCAAAAAAAAAAAACGAGATCAACGACAAACACAACTAGATACGACGATCTCCTCGACCTCCGAAATCAACTCCTCTCCTCGACCTCTCCCTCCACTCCGCCACCTTCCTCCCCAACCGCCGAGCTCTCCCCCGTCCCACCCAGCGTAATCTCACTCCCTCCGCAACCAAGTCCTTCGAGGTTCCTCGCGTCCTCCCTCGACTCCTCCTCTTCCTCTTCCTCCATGTCCGAGATAACATCGCCGTCCGAAGATCCAGAAGACAGAGCTGGGAGGGATGAGCGATTGGGTGGAGGGGGAAGTCCGAATCCGAAGGAGGTGTGAAAAGCTGAGGAGGAGGGCGGGGAGGAGAGGACGGGAGAGGAGTCGAGGGAGGGGCGTCGGTCGTCGGCGGTGTTGATTGCCTGAAGGGAACGAGATGGGAAGCGAGCGGAGGAGGAGAGGGGTGGGGTGATGTAGGATTCGGACATGGGCTGGGGCGTTGAGGAAGTCGGCGCGTCCTGCTCCTCGTCGTCGAAGGAGGAACCGACGGGACCCTTCATTCTTCGAAGCTCGCTCATCAACCCCTTCAACTCCAGGACCACATCTCCCATTCCAGGTCGACCACCCGTGGCTCTCTCAGCCTCCACCTCAGTAGCCTTCTCCTCCCTCTCCAATCTAGCCAATCGGATCCTCTCCTCCCTCGAAATTGTCGACTGAGGTCGCGGAGGAGCAGGACGCGAGGTTTCTCCAGCGAAGAGCTCTTCTCGTCCGACGGGAGGAAGTTGATTCTCCTCGATGAGGTGGAGAGTAACGTCGTCCTCGGTTTCCTCGACTTCCGCGCTGGTGGCCGAAAGGAGAGGGTCGTCGCTGGCCGATGGGTCGAGCAGACTGTCGAACGTCCGATCCACAACGACGGCTGAGCGAAGTTCCCTCCTTCCTCCCAAGATCTGATCCTTCGAGGTAGCCATCTCCTCCCTTCCCCTCTCCCAGACTCTCACCATCCCTCCAAGGTCCTCTCTCAACCCTTCCCACGTATCCTCCCACTGCGAATCGTCCTCGTCCGCCTCGTTCAATTTGGCAGACAACTTCGACACCTCCTCCTGCAACGACCCAACCCATTCCCGTCGCTGCTGAGACTTCGACTTGCTCCTCGGAGCCCAGCCGTCTCCACCACCTAGTTTCGACAAGCTGGTCTCTCTTGAGATCTCAATTCTAGCGTCCCTGAAGCCGTCGAGCAATGAGAGAACCAGGCCTCGAACTTCGTCCCAGTATTCCGATGAGGTTTCGCGGCGAAGAGCGAGCAGGGAGACGAGGGTATGTCGACGTCGTGTGTGGAGGGTGAGGAAGGTGGAGAGAAGGTGAGGGTGGGAGAGGGGAGATGGTTCGGAAGAGGAACTGTCCTCGTTTTCGTCTGCTTCGGAGAGGAGGTAGGGAGTTCGAGAGGGAGAGTCGAGGAAAGGTGAGGAGAGGGAGGAGTTGTAGGAGGGTCGATGGACGAGGGAAGCTGGACGAGTACGCCGAGCTGAGAGAGGAAGAGGGTGGGAAGTCGTCCTAGCCAACGGGCTGCTCGCAGAGTGAGAGCTCTCCTTTTCCTTGGTCGTCGCGTCGTTCCCTGCTCTCGTCCCATCCTCCATTCCCGACTCCGACTCCCACTCCGACTCCGATTCAATCAGCGGACGAGGTTGAGAAGGAGGGCTGGTCCGGCGAGTCCTCGTTCGCGACGGCGAGTACTGGGAGGAGGGAGAGAGAGGACTGATTGAGAGCGACGAAGGTGGACCTCGAGGTTTCCGTGGCGGAGAGTCCGTCGCGGATTGGGGGACGTAAAGGAGGCCTTGATGAGAGAGGCGTTTCCGTGATTGAGACATCGAGGTAGACGAATCGAGGTTGAGAGAGGGGGCTCGTCGAAGGGAGGATGTTGAGGGTGAAGATGGAGGAGAGAAGGATTCGGCGAGGAGGGAGGGAAGGAGGGCAGGTGGTGGTTGACTCGAGCCTCCAGCAGGAGAGAAACTCGGGAAGCTAGGAGGAGGAGGGGATCTAAGACCCTGGGGCGTTCCTTTGGTCGATGGCGTCCAAGTCTGGCGTTTGCTCGTTCGAGGAGTTCGAGGAGGAAGCGCTGTGAACTTGACGGGTGGCATCGACTCTCCTGACTTTCCTCCTGAGGAGATCGTACTCGTTCCGCTCGGTTCCCTCGACCTCGGTGGCGAAACAAATCTGTAGAAGTTGGGACGGACGGGAGCGGACATCCTCTTCGCGTGAGGGCTGCTGGCGAAAGGTCGAAGACCGGAGGAGTTGACGGAGGTGGTTGGAGAAGGAGGAGGAGGTTGAGAGTTGTTGGGGTTCGCGAGGCCGTACATGCTGGAGAGGATGGAGAGTTCGAAGACTGAGGTGAGAGGTAGGAGAATTTGGGTGGTCGTGTCGGAAAGGTTTGTGAGAAAGATGAGTTGGAAGAGGAGCGTTTGGCGAAGAGGAGAGAGGGGAAGGGAGAGGAGGTTCGACTGAGCTGTCGAGGAGGACCTGCAAGAGCCAAGAAAGAGGCAGTCGGAGGTCAGCAAGGTTTCTCTATACCCCAAAATGTTGTATCGACGATGAACAAACTCACGAGCTCGGCTCCGTACCACTGATCCTGACCAACGCTGCGTTGACGCTTCGATCGAACCCTTCAGCTTCCAACACCAGCTCCTTCAAGCTCTCCACCGCCTCCCTCTGAGAGCTGCACCCCTTCCCTTCCACTGTATCATGTCCATCCTTCCGACCGGGTGGACTGGACGGAGCGACTTTGACTAGGAGCGACAGGCCGAGCGCCAGCAGAGCGAGAGGGACGAAGAGGAGCGAGCGCCAGAGTGTCGGTATCGGCAAAACGAGGGAGATAAGAGGTAGGCAACCTAGGAGGACGAGTTTGTGAGGATCGGGAGGTGTTGGAGGATCTCCTTCTACTAAGGAGAGGTTCGAGGGAGTGGTGTCGAGGGAGGAGGAGGAGGAAGGAGGGTCGGCTGGATCCGTCTCGAGCTCGGTTGCTCTTGGAAGGGTTGAGTCGAGGAGGGAGGAAGAGCAAATGATGTACTTGTAGCGATCTGTTAAAGAGGTCCTCTTGGGGGTGATGGGAGAAAGACCGAGAAGGTTTATCTAGCAGAAGAAGGCGAGCAGACGACGGAGTCAGTCTCGAGTGAAACGGAGTCCTGGGTCGTGAGCTCCTTCCTTCCTCCTCCTTCTCTCTCTCGTTTCTACTACTCACCAGATCTGAAGGCAAGAGAGCCAGTATCTTCCAGCAGATCTCCTCCCACAGCCTAGGATTCAGAGCGAGCTTGTACTCTGCTGGCAACCCCCATCCTCCAGGAGCAGAAGGAGCTTCGACCTCGAGGACGAGCTCGGTTTCCTCCTCGATATGCGACTCTGCAAGGTGAACGAAGATTGATCAGCTCGCTCGTACTCATTGATGGAGATGCGTTTACTCACTTTTTAGGTACTCGTCAAGAGGAGAGCCTTCGTAGACGATGGAACTCATGTAGCAAGCTCCTCGTGGTTGGAGGGAAGCGGCCTCCCTCCAGCCTCTTGTTCTTTTGGTTTCAGAGCCACGCGCCCTTCTTTCTTTCTTTTCTGTCGTCGGTGGAATATCCGTCTAAGGGGGGAAATTAATGAAGAGATTGCGTAGGCTAGAGCCGCATCGAAAGGATACAGGAGGAAAGGTAGAAAAAATGGAAACAGGGAGAGGGAGGGATTGATTTAAGAGGGAGGAAAGAAACGGGAGGAGACGTCGGCAGGTGGGAGAGGTAAACGACGCGACGACGAGAGGTTGTATTAGGTGGAGAGGAGGATGTGGAAAGCAGGTCGAAGATCTATATCCTTAGACGGCGTGTCCTCCAGCCTTGGCCTGATCGAACAGAAGGTAAACGAAAGGAAAAGGAAAGGATCAGTCAGTGTTTTCGAGGGAGAACGCGTCGACGAAAAGGAAACGTTGGACGAACGGCAGCTTTCTCCTCAGCGATCTGGAGAGGATCCTGGGGAGGGCAGAGTCGATCAACAGGGACGTTGTATCCGTTCTGTCGGTTGGTCCAGGGGAGGGTCTTGTGCTTTCCAGCGAGGATGAGGACGACGGTGCCGTACATACAGCTATCGACGCGAGGAACGAGAAGTCAGCGAGGCTGGAGAGTTAAGGGAGGAACTGTGACAGAAGCGAGACTCACAAGAGAATGAAGTCGACCCAGGTGAAGGCGATGAGAGCTCGGTACCTGAGAAGAAGAAAGAGGAGACGGAGGGAAAATCGAGTCAGCGAAAGTCACGTCGAGCGGTCGGGCTCATCTTTCGTTGTAGGCTACTGACCTTCCTTGGCACCCAACGGGGAAGTTACCCTACATAGAGAGAAGAGAAGGTGCAAGTTTGAGCTTGAGTTGGAAGTGGGCTGAACCAAGTGCGAGACGGAAGAAAGGTTCGAAGTTTTAGAAAACGAGACGCGAAGAACTCACGTCAGAGGGGCAGTTGTTGGGACCGTCCCATGCGAGATCAGAGTAGGCGATGGCGAGACCTGAGAGGAGAAATCGAGGACAAGAAAAGAGGAAGAAGGGAAAGAGGAAGGACAAGTAGGTTCAGTCAATCAGTCTCCATTCGTGTTCCCTCGCTCACCTCCCTCTCGTTCGGAACTCACCGAGAACCCAGCAGATGAGACCGAGAATGTAGCCGAGAGCGATCTTGGCCTTGAAGATGGCCCTCTCTCCGATACAGAGGACTGGAAAACCGAAAGAAGAAGAGGCAGGGCGGAAGAAGGACGTCAGCTTCGAGAGCAAAACCAAACCTACCTCGTCTCGTCTTCTTCGTCCAAGCTCTCGCCGAAAAACTCACGCCCAAGGAACCATACGTTCGCGAAAATACCGAAGACAAGAGTTGCTGGATCTATCTTGTTGTAGCTAGAGTTGAAGGCGACGTTCCTTCGGATGTTGATGGAGGCAAGGATCCAGGTTCTGTTCGGGTGGAGGGATTGAAGGTCAGTCGAGGGAGGTGGAGCAGACGAGGCGGTTGTAGAAGTATAGAGCTCACGCGAAGGACATCACAGTCGAGAGCAATCCGAGAAGGAAGACGCAGAAATGAAGGAATTCAGATCTAGAACGAAGGGAAGGAAGAAGTGGAAGAAAACGGAGATCCGTTAGCTCGTCAAAACAAGGAAAGAGAGCTCGAGGCGACGTTGACTTCTGCTCCCAACACTCACGACATGGCCTGCTGGAGTTCTTCTGTAGTAAGATGTAAGAGAGAGGTAAGAGTTTGATGATAGGTGGTGAGGTGGGTTGATGTAGTTGGGAAGGAAAGTGCCTCTCGACCTTCCAAAAGCTTTAGAGGAGAAAAAGGGTTCGTCATCCATTCCTCGCCCTCCGAGTCCCTAACAATCTCCGATCCTGCCGTCCGTTTCCTCGCCAAAAACAAGTCAGCTCTCTCCCATGTTTTTTCAACACCCGGCTCGGCGTACTCCTCATGGAAAGGGAGATGAGAAGAGAAAAATCCAGATCTGAGTGAAGGAGCAAAGGGCGTTAAAGGAACGAGGATTCATGCGAGGAAGTGGATACAGGGAGAGAAGAGAAAAAGAACGAGGGAAGGAAAGACGAGGTCTGTATGCAAAGATGACGATGGAATGCGGGGGCTCTATCGAGCCGTTCTAGTGTTTACGGAGAGGGATGGGCGACCACTGGGGTAGCAAAACAGCGTCAGATCTTTTGAACGAGAGAACCTCGGGGATCTCGCGTCGACGAGAAAAAAAGGCATGGGAAGACGTCGACTCACGCGCTGGGAGTGTTCAGATGTCCTGAACCAGAGTACGGTCCACCAGATCCAGCGTTTCCGAACTCGAGGATCCCAGGAGGAATAGCTGAAGGAGGGAAGGATTCAGGATCGTGGGGAAATGGCCCGAATTGGACGACGCGTCGCGAAAGGAAGGTTGAGGAACTCACGTCTCATAGCTCCAGAACCATCCTCGATACCCGAAGGCCAGATCACAGGTTGAACTGGCAAGCTGTAGGTAACCTCGAGTTCTTCCAGGAAGCCTTTCAGGGCTTTCATGAAGGCGGTTCGACGTCCCCACTGTTTGGCCGAAAAACCAAAGGAGAAGGTCAGTCGCGAGGTCGAGAAAGCTTTGGTTCTCGATTCGAGCTAGAGATTTTCTGGACTTACTCGTCCTCCCCAATCTTGCCAGTTGTTCCTGTGCTCGATAGCGATGTTGATGGCGATAGCGTTTTGCTTGGTGATGCTGTCGATGTCGAGTTGCTGGAGGAGAAAGAAGAGAAGGAGAGAGGGAGAGAGATCAGTTCGCTGCCGTCTTCTTCCGTCCGAACTCTCTCGAACTGCAGTAGACTCACCATTCCCCCTCCCCACTCTCGAGAGTTCTCCGTAAGGTACGCCTTGACTCGAGTCTTGAGATCTTCGATCACGTCCAGAGGAGTGTCGTACGAAATCTGAATCGAAGTGACCTCCCACATCGCTCGAGACCGACGAATGTTGTGAATGAGTTTGCTCGTGGCCAGCAGAGCATTGGGTGCGATGATCTCTTGCCCATCAACACGTCTGAAGACGGTGGAGACGAGTCCGAACCTGCATCGAAAAAAGAAAACGGTCAGTGTCGACGAGAAGGATGGTTTTCGTCGTGGCGCGCTTGCGGTCGCGCAGCGCTTCCTAGGAGAGGATATCGGGGGGTAAAAGTGGGTAGAGGAACGTACTCCTTAACGAAGAGCCAATCTTCATCGATCAAGACGAGGTCTCCGACGTCGAAGGCGCTGTTTTGGACGCGAAGGGGAAGAGTCGAGTCAGCCCGACTGAATCCATTTCTCGTTGAGGGAGGGAAGTTGAGGAGAAGTCGACTCACTGAGTAGCGAAGATGAAAATTAGACTCTCGAACAGAGTCTTGGCACTGTTGGCGAAGATGAAAGAGAAACCGAGCCTGCATCGCGAAAAGAAAGAGAGGAAAGGTCAGCGACGCATCAACACTTCCCCTTCCTACCGTCCCGCAAGCGAGTTCCAGAAAAAAAGAGCGAAGAAAAGAAGATACGTACACGATAGTAGAAAGGGGAACGAGCGAAGCGACTGTCGAGGACCTGTTGAAGATCAACATGGCCGCAAAGATGAAGATGATGACTCCCACTCCGAGCAGAACTCCATCGAGCTTCGAGATTGCTGAAGACATGTCGGCGAGCGAAGCCGTCAGAGATTTCCTCTCTCGGTAGATCCTCTGGACGGCACTTCTCATTTCCCGCTTGGAGACGTCGCCGTTGTCGTCCGAGTCGAAGTGACGGAAGGCGGATTTTGCGTCTTCCAAGTTTCGGAAGTACTGCGAGAACGAGGAAAGGAAGGAGAAGAGTAAGTTTGGAGGTAGGGGAGAAAAGGGAGGAGGGAAGGAAGGGAGGAAAGGAAGGAAACGAGACGAACAGGCAGGAAATCCTCAACGATCAGAACGCGCTCTCCATCTACGTCTCCCGTCCTCTCCTTCTCCAAGTTGGCGAACAGTTTCCTAGCAAGTTGACGAGCAGACGACAGTGATCCTACAGAAAGGAAAGAAATGGAGAGAGGTTCGGATTGAGGTCAGCTCCTTCAGCCCACACGTCTGGAAGGAGAGGAAGACAACGCGACGCGACTCACCAATCTCCGGCCCTTTCCCAAACATCCCCTTGTTCGCAAACTCCTTCAAACTTTTCCCCAACCCCTCAGCCATCTTGGCAGCCACATTCTTCTTCTTCTTCTTCTCCCCTTCCCTCCTCTCCTCCTTCCTCTCCTCCCTCCTCCTTCTAATCCCAAACCGACTCCTCCTCTTCCCTTCCTCGGTATTCACCCCACCCTCAGGTCCTTTCTCGTTGTTCACGAGAGGAGAAGGAGTCCCAGGCGCGTAGCCGTAGTCGATCATGTGGTCGGGTCCTGGAGATCCCGGACGAGATTGGGAAGGGGTGTTGGTGGCGGAGTGGGATTTGTTGCGGTTGTGGTGGAAGCCGTGGTGGTTGGGTCGGACGTAGAGGCGAGGGAGGGCGTTGGAGAGTTTGTCTTTTTGTTGAAGGGAGAACAGAGGACGAGGGAGAGCTATCAGATCGAAGAAAAGAAACGAATCGAGGAGAAAGACGAGGAAAAGAGAGACGAACCGAGAGCACGAAGAGCACTGTGATTCTCCTCGAGACGATCCTTTAGACTCGTGCTAGCGCGTCCGAATCAGAAGTGAGAGAGGAGTTAGCTGGAGAAAGATGTAGTAGGAGATGAGGGAGGACGCGAACCCACCGGTGAAAGTTAATCGCCACCATCTGAAGGAAGAACTTCTCGACCAACAGGATGAGAGAGGCAGCGAAGAGAGCCTGGAAATAAATCCAACAGAGAGCAAAACATCGAGTCTGGTCAGTTTCTTTCGCGCGAAGAAGGAAGGATCGAAGAGACGAAAAAACGCGAAGGAGAGAGAGAAAGAAACGAACCATCATGACTCGATTGATGTAAACCCAGTAGTTTCCCGGAGGTTTTACAGCTGCTCGGACGACCGAGAGCACGACCCAGGCGAAGACGACTTGGAGAAGGAGTTTGAGCCAGCCGAGAATGGAGATGAGGAGCTGAGGGAAGGGAAGGAATGGAGGATCAGTTCGAGTCGCGATTGGGAGAGAAAGGAGGAGAGGAGGAGAGAAAGGAGGAAGAAACGAACCTCGACGTAAGACTTGATCTTTTCCGGTACTCGACCCATCGAGTAGAGGATGATCATGACTGTAACGCGGAAGAGAGTCGAGATGATATGTCAGCCAAATTCGGGAAGACGACCAAGAGAGAAAGAAAAGCGCGACTCACTGAACACGTTCGGCAGGAAATCGACGATGACGGATGTAGCACATCCTACGGCCCATCCTATGCAGAGGAAGAGAGACCTACGAATCAAGCCATCCATAGATGGGTCAGCTCGAACGAGAAGCGAACAAGAGAGAAAGAAAGGGAAAGGAAGCTCACCAAGCCTGAACCTCAGTCTTTGCAGGGTTCCCCTTGTACTGCACCGTCACAACAACAAAAGGAACGATAGCCACTCCACAACCAAACATGGCCACAATGATCGTTCTACCCGAACCCAAAAGTGAAACGAAAGAAGAGATCAGCTCTCGCGAAGTCTCTCTGTCCCTCTCTCCCTTCTCGTGCACGGTTTACGCACCTAAACCACCTCGACAAACTCATCAACCAGAGATAAACTCTCCTTCCTCTCTTAGCCCTATGTTTCCCTCTCACCATCCCCGTCGCATCCTCTTTCTCCTTGTCCAACGCATCGTCCTCATCCCAATCGAACTCGTCCTCCGAGTCCGTTGCAGTCAATCCATCGTCGGAACTCTCGTTGCCACTTCGAATGGATCCTCCATCGGCTGAACCGGCGTTGAGAGGTTGTTGGTAGGCTGGTTGAGGAGGTCGAAAATCTGCTTGGTCTTCGTCGCGAAGGAACTGTTGCTGTTTGGCGGCGAGTCGAGAGGAGGAGGAGCCGAAGTCTTGCATCGCGTAGGAGGACTGTTGCTCTTGAGCTAGACGTTGGGTCTCGTTCTCGTGGGACGTAGAAGACACCGAGGAGTAGGATCGGTCATCCTTGTTGTTGTGGGTATTCTTCGAGGTAGGAGGGGAGGAGTAGGAGTAGGAAGCTGAAGCTGAGGGAGGGGAGGGAGGTTGGTTTGTGAAAATTGGGATGGATTGACGAGGTGGAGAGGTTGTGAACATGGTTCGATCTGAATCTATGGTGCGTTGAGCTTTAGATCTGTCGAACGGGAGGTCCGTGGAGGACGACATGGTCGAAAGAAGGGAGCCTTGCCGCGGCAGGAGGGAGGGCGAGGGCTGAGCTGAGGTTTCTGGGGTGGGAAGCGAGGGTTCTGCAATAGAAAACGAAGATTTAAGAAGAGAGAGAAGGATCAGCTTAGAGAGATAGATGAGAGCGAAGATCTTTCCGGATCTGCTGGCGAGCGAGCGAGCGACGGAAAGGAAGGAGGAGGAGAGAAGGGAAGGAGAAAGAAAGAAGCTCAACGCTCTCCTCCTCCCTTCCTTCCTTCGATCCTCTTCCTCGCTTCTCATCACTCCCTCACACGAGCTCCCACTCAAACCTCCTAACTAGCAACCACGTCTCTCTCTCTATATATCTCCCGTCTTATCCAGCGTTCCTTCTCGTCTCCTTCCTTCCAGCTCATCAACCAGAACCAAACCGACGATCCTCCCTCTCTCTCCCTTGGCTAGCTCTCCTCCCTTTGTTTCCCTTCCCTACCTCCCTCCACTGACGCTTCTAGGACTCACAGAGAGTGTACAAAAGAGATGGAACGAACGGAAGAAGAGGATGTTTGCTGGAAAAGAAAAGAAGGTCGTTGCGGTTGGTGAGCAAGAAGGAAAAAGAACGCGGTTTTCGAGGTCTCCGGAGAAACGAACCAGTGACGATGAGGGGAACGTCTAGAGGAAACTGAAGAGGTCTGTGAAAGGAGGGTGTATAGAAGGGAAGGCTCTGAAGTGGGTCGTGAAAAAAAAATCATAAATCGTCGTCGTCGTCTCCTTTAGGATGCTCTCGAGAGATGGTAGGTAGCTATTGAAAGGAAACGTTTCGTTGTTGTCGACAAGAATCAGATGTCGACGCGGATTCGAGAGAGGACGGGTATCACCTGTTGAAGCGAAGAAAGAGACAGTAGAAAGTCAGGTCTCAATCGAAGGTTTTACAGTGAGCGCGACGAGACGAGAGAGGACGAAAGAAAAGGAAAAGAAGGGCGATCCGCTCGAACGAACGACGCGTCTCAAGAACGAAACGAAAGAGAGAAAAGAACAGACTAGACTCACCTTATCCCAATCCTCCATCGCACTCTTGTACATCATGATCTGAGCATCCGCAAACTCTCCAAGCAGCTCCTTCATCTCTTCCTTCTTCGTCAACTCAAAGTTGGCGTGTTCCTTGAGCGTTTCGTCCGAAAAGGCGGTGGACGTTTCAACGGCTTGAGTGACTGCTTCTTGGAGCTGAGCGATCATAGGAGGGAGAACGCGAGGCGAAATCAGCGAGTTGTATCGAGAGAATTCTAAAAGGCAGAAGGAAGAAGAATAGGAAGGAAGACTCACCTCCTTAATCCTTCCATCCAACTTCTTCATCCTCTCCCTCCTACTCCCTACATCATCGCGTCCTCTAAACCTCTCGACCCTCTCCCTGAAGTACGTCCCCAGTCCAACCTCCCCACCAGGAGGATGCACGCCCCCCGTCTCCACAAGCGCAGCGAGACGATCTCGTTCGAGAACGACGGAAGTGAGGTACTCCGAGAGGATTTCCGAATCGAGTTGTTTTTGATCTCGGAGAGCCAGGAGGGAGCGATGGGTTTGGGAGTAGAGGAGGAGGGAGTGGAGGTGGGAGATGAGAGGTGGGAGGGGGTTGTGGACTTGGAGGAAGGAAAGAAGAGAGGTAGGTGAGATAGAGAGAGGGAAGGAGGAAGACGCGACGAGGAAGAAAGGGAAACGAACGACGTGCGATAGAACCTGCGAGAACTCGATCATCCGGTCTGCGAATCGGTTCAGAGGATCTGTGATTCCCGATTCGAGATATCCAAGAGCTTTGACGCTCTGAGCAAAGTCGTTGTAGTCCTCGGCGAGATCTGGTTCGAAAGAAGGGAAAGGGTCGAGCGCGTCAGCTTTGATTTCAACGGCTCCTTCTTCCATCTTTTCGTAGAAATCCTACTTATGATGGAACAAAGGGATCCGACTACTCACCTCCAACCCTTCCTCGAACTTTCCCAGCTCCTTTCTCCATCCCAGCCAGCCCGTACTCGAACCTCTCCATCTCCTCCCTCATCTCCTCGAATCGCTCGTCAGGTTTCCGGATCTTTCCGCTGGTGAGATTGACGATGGAGTCGGAGACGGACTCGAGGATGGTGGGAGGAGGATCAGGTCCGGGTGGGTGAGCGAGGTGACGATGCATCTTGATGGACTGAAAGACGGACGGAGGGAGGAGACTGTGAGCTCAGAGATTGGAAGAAGGGAGAGAGACGCTGGAGCAGAGAAGGGGGAACCAACCCAGTCTGAAGCCTCGAGGAAGGAGGAGGTAAGAGTAGCTCGTCGGAGAGTTGGGTGACGAGTGATTCGAGTGAGGAAGCGTTGGAGGCTGGAAACAGACGAACGGGAGGAGGAAAGGGAATGATCAGCTCCAGCTCGAGCTCACCCTCCTTCTCTGGCTTCATCCCAGTGATCAAGAAGGCTCACTCTTCGACCCTCTTCTCCAGGAACTCAGCTCCAAATCGATCCCTTCCGGGTAGGTACTCTACATCCACCAGGAAACAAGGGAGCGGTCAGCTCCACCGCCGCAGTGTGAGTGAGCTCGCTTGGGAGAGGAGGAGAGGGAAGACTCACCGAGTCTGTGCTTGTCTGGAAGAGGAGGGACGATGCAAGCTGGGAAGTCCTTGACGAGGTTGTTGTGAAGGAAGACGAAATCTTGGAATCTACGGCGGACCTTGACGTTCGGAGAGTTGAAGGTTGGAAGGTTGGACTGGCGAAGGGAGGGAGGAGGGAGAGAGAGGTCAGCTCGGTTCATCTTCCTTCCTTTGCTCCAGTGGACTATGATGCGGTATGTAGTGTACATGCGCATTTCCTCGGTATTTTCATCAAGACCACCCTCCAGAGGATGAGGAAGAAGAAGAGGGAGAAGACGGTCGAGCTCATTCCTCCTCCCGATCCATCTCCGCCTCCTCCTCCTCCTCCCTCCCTCCCTTCTCCTCCCTACAGCCGTATCGGACTCACCTTCGTTTCCACTCCAAAGCTCACGTAGCTCTCCTTCCCATTCTCCAGCTCCTTTTTGTAATCTACGATCCTTACATCCATCCATCCATCCCACGAGCTTCCCTCCCCTCCTCCTCCTCCAGAGGTCGAGGGACCGGCTCCTTCCTCCCTCGACGAGGACGCTTCTGCTCCTCCAGAGAAGAGAGCAGCTGGGTTGGGATGTTCAGGCGAGCCGGGGATAGAAGAAGGGTTGTTGGTAATGGTGTCCCATTGGACAGAGTCGAACGTGTCGGGTTCAGAGAGAGGGGATTGCATGCTGGGAGGGAGAGAGTTGACGTTGGAGGTCAGAACGCTAAATCGGGAGGAGAGGAAGAAGAGGAGCCGAAAAGGGACGTTTTATCTTCGAGAGAGCGCTTTTGGCATCTGGGAAAGGAAGTTCTGAAGGAGTGATCAGAGGACTATCCAAAGTATTGTGAAAGAAAGCTTGAGGATCTCTGGAAGAGAATTCGACACAGATGAGAGCGACCCGCCGTACGAAGGCTGTAGCTCGACCGCTTCCCTCTCGTACTCCCCATAGAAAGGATAACAATAGACACTAGAGAAAATGTGATCAATGCTTTGAACTCTTCAGAGAATAAGAGTAGAATTCTGCGCACTACCTCAGAACGACGAACTTCAAACTCGAATGAGCGACGCGTCGCGATTTTGATCTCAACCCGCCATCTCCCTTCCTCCCGCCATCTTCTCCGTCAAAAAGCTCTGAGTTCGAGTCCCTCCTTCGACCTCCTACGTATCTCTGTCTTCTCCCCGAAAACGGATCAAAAAGAGAACAACAGCCACTCGAGCGAGCTCGAAGAGCGACTGTCAACCCGTCTGCGCGCATTCCTCTCTTACTGCCCCGGTTCTGCGATCTTCGACATCTAATGGAAGAAGCTAGAGTTGGTTTTAAGTGGATGGAATGGTTAACGAGCTATGATCTATTAGACCGCTAGGCCAGCTGGACCTTGGTTGAAAAGACTTAAAACTCATTCCTCTTATCCCCTCTCGAAAAAGCTGGGAGTCCCAGACCAAGTGCTTGGTTGTAGTGCTGATCATCTTTCTTGCTGGGCAGATAGATAGATAATCAAGTAGACGGAAGTTGATGAGGAAGGCTTTGACGAAACGAACCATTTCGACGGTTTTGGCTCGACCTCTCCCCTTCCTTCCCTCTTCGTTTTTCGAAACAATGCCTGAGCTCTCCCTTCTCCCGTATATACAATTTATTTTAGAGGCGAAGCTGGGAGAAGAGGACGCTCGCCTTCCAGGTCGAATCGGATCGAAGAACGGGACGCGAAAGTCCTTCAACGCGTTTGACTTTGGGAGAGTTCGACGGCTCGATCGTTGCAGACCTTCCTCTTTCTCGAGAGCCAGCACCATCTGTTCGCCTCGGTCAATTTTAATGGAGCTCTCTGGTCCCTTCGGAACAAATGAACGAAGGTATACTCACTTCTTCTATCTGGGGGAGATCTTTCTTACACATCAAAGGGAAGGTTCCAAGCACCTCCCTCCCGCCCGCGGTTTCATTCTTGTTCTCCCCCTCAACTCTCACTCTCTCTCTTTGGACCTCTCCTCCTCTTCTCGCTCTCCCCGCACCCTTTCTCGACTCCCTTCCCTCTTTCGGATTCTCCTCTAGAGAAAATAATCAACCGGCGATCATCTCTCCCTTCCCCTGTTTCTTTCAGTAGCTGTCAAACAAGGGCAGCTCTCTCCCTCCCCCCCCTTTCCTCCCCCTTCCTTCCTCGGTCCTCCCTTCCCTCCCAAATGTCTCGCTACAACCAGCAACAGCATCAACAGAACTCTTATTACTCTTCTCAACCTTCGCCTGGTGCGAATCAATACCCTCCTTCCTCTCCTTACGACGATCAACAAACTCAACTTCGAGCTCGACAACCCTCACCTCAACCTCTCTACTCGTCTCCTCCGCCTCCCTCCCCTCAAAGCAACGCAGGAATGGGTGCCTACTCTCAGTCAAACAGCGGCTCAGGATACTTCCCTCCTAGAGGTCAGGTGAGTAAACTTTCCCTCTCCCTCGTCGAGGACCATCGGCGACGAGACGAACAAAGGGAGGGAGGGAGGGAGGGAGGAGAGGGAGGAGCGAGCTCATCACCAACTGAGTCTTCTTTCTTCCTCCTTTCCTCCCTCACTCTCTTTCAATACGCCCTCGTACAGCCCCAACCTCAACCCTCCTACTACAACTCTGCCTCCCAGCAGTCTCTCGTTGGAGAAGACCATCCTCTCGACAACTACCTCCATCAAAGCTCCTCCCAAGGACACGGAGGATCGTCCGTCGGACATCAAGACGATTGGAGCGGACGACCGTCTTACTCCCAAGATCGACTCATCTCTGGCTCCCAGAACTCTCTTCCCATGTCGGAGCTTCGACCTGGGCAGGTCATCCCTCCCGTACCTCCCATGCCTGGATACGGACAGCAGCAGCAACAGTCGAGCTACGCTGGAAGTGCCGTCGGCTCGAACTACGGTTACCCAGCGTCGCAGCAGGGAGGAGCAGGGGCGTGGGGAGGGAGTGGGATGCTCAGAGGACCTGTATCGAGTGGAACTGGCTGGGGATTGGCGAGGGAGAACATGATGAAGAGGAGAGTGAGTCCTAAGAACAACGCGACGACGATGAAAGGTCGAAAACACTTCCAGAAAGCTCACCTTGGCGTCGTCTTCTCAATTTTCTTCTTCTGTAGGACGTGAGGCAGATCGAGCTGAAGGAGGGAAACCTAGTTCTCGGTTCGTCATGCTCCTAAAATCCTGAGCGGCGGCTCGAAAGACAGCGAAGGCTTGAAGTCGCGAGCTGACCTTCGACCCCCGACTCTTCATCACTTCCTCTTCTTCAGATGTTCCCGTTCCTGCTCAGATCATCCCTCTAGGGAATAAGTCCGAGGAAATGAACAAGATGAGGTGCGTACACGTTCCTGACGCGTGATAAGTAGGGAAGAGGCTCGAGAATCAAAGCTAAACTCGGCCTTACCGCGTTCTTTCTATTTCCGCGACGCGTTCCCGTTCTTCAGATACACTGCAGCCACTTGCGATCCCGACGACTTCAGTTCGAGCAAGTATACCCTTCGACCCTTCCTTTACGGTCGAAAAACAGAGCTCTTCATCGTTATGACCATGTAAGCCTCGTTCTTCTCGAACTTCAACTCGCGTAACGAGATCCTCTGGCTCGAAGCTGATCTCTCTCTCTTCATTCTCGAAAAGGTACAACGAGGACGAGGTACTCTTCTTGAAGGTACGCTCATACCATTTTATCCGAGCTGGAGAACAGAGACATTGACACGAACTCGCAGACTCACAACGAAGATCGCCTCCGTCTCCCTCTGCCAGACGATGAACTCAGTCATCAAGAACATCACTCATCTCTGCGACCGATCCAAATCGACGACCTGGGTAAGCAGCTTCGATTCCCTTTCGCGTCTGGTCTCCCTCGACTCGCATTCGACGCGACCCGTTCACTTATCATTTCCGTCTCGTTTCCGTTTCTGCTTTTCAGGGTCACGATGGATGGAAGAAGGTCGTAGTTGTCGTCGTCTCTGATGGAAGGAAGCCTTGCAACCCGAGAACGCTCAAGGTTCGCACTTCGTCTCGTCCCACCCTTCCTCTGTAGGGAATATTGCCTGGAGAAAACGTGTGCTCACTCTCAGTCTCGGTTTCTCAACTTTCTTGCCTTACCATCTCAGGTCCTTCAACTCATGGGAGCGTACGCCGAGGGAGTCGCCAAGGATCATGGTAAGTCGAAGTCGACGTCTTCTCTCGTTTCTCTTCCCCGATCGAAACTGATCCGGTCTCTCTCTTACGGTCGACAGTCGGAGACAAGGAAGTCACTGCTCATATCTTCGAGGTCACCACGCAGGCCGTGGTTTCCGAGGTGAGTCCTGAACGGACAACATTCGACGCGTCTCGATTCCTCGACTCACGCCTCCTTTTCTCTTTCCTCTTTTTAGGCTGGTGACGTTTCTATCGGAGCTGTTCCCGTTCAAATCATTTTCGTTCTCAAGGAGCAGAACAAGAAGAAGCTCAACTCCCATCGATGGTGAGCAGAAGCTCTCGAATGGCGAAAGACCCAGAGGAAGAAAGTCGAGCGAGCTGACACCCCTGCCCCTCCTCTCTTCGATTCAGGTTCTTCAACGCTCTTGGACCGATTCTTCAACCCAACATCTGTATCTTGCTCGATGTAGGAACTAAGCCTAGTGGGACTTCGATCTACGAGTATGTTTCATTTTTCGCCTCTGCGTTTTCAACTTCCGACCGCGAACTGACCAACTCCTTCCTTCCCCTTCCTCGTCATCTCGCCAGGCTTTGGAAGACCTTCGACAAGAACCCAGGTGTTGGAGGATGCTGCGGAGAGATCACTGTTGACACTGGACGAGGCTGTGGAAATTTGCTCAACCCTCTCGTCGCTGTGAGTCTCAATTGACTCTCTCTCCCCCCATCGTCTCGAAGAAGAAGCTCACTCGGTCTCCTTTGACCTCCGCTCAGGCTCAAAACTTCGAGTACAAGATGAGTAACATCCTGGACAAGCCTCTGGAGTCGGTCATGGTAAGCAGACTTTCTCTCTTCGAAATCTTTCCTCGTTCTCTTGTTCCTCGAACTGATGATGATCTTCTTTCATCTTTCGCGGTCGCTTCGCCCAGGGATACATCTCGGTTCTACCAGGAGCCTTCTCGGCCTACCGATACGCTGCTCTTCAGAACGACTCTCGAGGAAAGGGACCCCTCGCTGTTCGTTCTACAACCTCCTTCCCGCTCGTCCTTCCTTTTCGCACGTTGAGTCCAGCTGACCCTCGCTCTCCATCATCCCCTCTTTCAGTCCTACTTCCTCGGAGAGAAGATGCACTCGCCTGGAGCCAACGCTGGAATCTTCGAGAGAAACATGTACCTGGCCGAGGACCGAATCCTTTGCTTCGAGATCGTCACGAAGAAGAACGAAGCCTGGCGTCTCGCTTACGTCAAGTCGGCCAAGGCGGCTACTGATGTTCCCAATAGTGAGCCTTTCTGAGCATCGTTTTCTTACTCGACGAGCCAAGAGCTGACCTTCCCTTTTGCTTAGCTGTGCCGGAGTTCATCTCTCAACGTCGTCGATGGCTCAACGGATCCCTCTTCGCCGCTGTTCACGCTACTATGTTTTTCTTCAAGATTTGGACTTCGGGTCAAGGGTTCTTCAGGTCCGTATCACCTCTTCGAGCCCAGATATTGAGTCTCGTCGCTCGCTCGAATCGACGGGAGCTGTAGCCTGATCGCGGATCTCTTTGTTCTTGGACACTCGCAGGAAGATCAGTCTTCAATTTGAGTTCATCTACATGTTCATCAACGTGAGTCGCTCTCTTTTCTGCTGGACCCGTTCGAAACGAGAGCTGACCTTCGTTCTCCCTTCTCCTCAGTTGTTCTTCAACTTCTTCTCTCTCTCCTCGTTCGTATCCAGCTTTCACCTCACCCTCCTTTTTCTGGAACTGACTCATCCTTTTCTTCTTCTCTCAGCTACTACCTCGCCTGTGAGCATCTTCGTTTCCTAAACACCCTTCACAAGGAGGGGCTCGCTGACCTTTCTCCTCTCCTCCAGTCTACTTCCTTCTCCAATCCGCTACTCAAACCACCGGCTCCCAAGATCCCTTCTTCGGTTCTGGAGACATCATCTTTCAAGTCTTCAGCAAACTCTATATCGGTGAGTTCCTGAGAGATGATATCACGAGGGGGAAGGAAGAGAGAATGGGAATCAGAGGAGTTGATCGCATCCTCCTCCTTCGCGATGCTTACTCACGAATTTTCTCCTCTTACAACCCAGTGGTCATCTTCGTCATCCTCATCTGCTCTCTCGGTAACCGACCACAGGGTTCAAACGGCACGTCCTTCTTTCCTCACTCCTTTCTTTCAACGCATCGCTCACCTCCCTCTTCCTTCTTCCAGTGTTCTTCACCGGCTCCATGGTCCTCTTTGCCATTCTTCAGCTCATGCTACTATACTGTGCTGGATGGACGGTCTATACTGCGGTGCCAAAGACTGCTGCTGGGTGGTCGAACGTACTGTGAGCTTGGAAAGAAAACTCTGCGCGAGTCTCGTTCGAGCTGCAGCTGATTCCTTTCTTTTCCTCGCTCAGTGACTTGATCGGTACTAACGCTACTTTCCGAGACATCGTCATCTCTCTCGGAGCTACCTACGGGCTCTACCTCGTGTCTAGTTTCATGTACTTTGAGCCATTCCACATGTTCAGTTCGTCCTCTTCTCCCTCTTCCTCCTTCTCGCCACGCATATTCTAACGACTTTTCTCCCTTCCATTATCCTCAACTAACAGCATCGTTCATTCAATACCTTCTCCTCCTTCCCTCCTTCGTCAACATCCTCGTGAGTTCTCTTCGTTCCTCTCTTCGTTCTTTCTTCGATCTCTCGCGTCGACGAATTCTGACACGCTTCATTTCTGCTTCCTTCAAAGATGATATACTCGATGTGCAATTTGCACGACGTATCATGGGGTACCAAGGGATCTACCACGACTGGAGACCTTGGTTCTGCAAAGTTGACGAAGAAGGACGGAAAGGAAGTCATGGAGTGAGTCGACCCCTCCGCTCTTCCTCGTTTCCTTCGAACTGGACTGACTAAAGCCATCTCTGCTCTTCTTCCTTCTCAGGGTCGAGGTTCCTCAGAACAAGGATGATCTCTCCGAACTCTGGTTGCAGGCGAGGGGAGAGATTCGCAACAAGCCTGCTGTCAGTTCGATTCGCCGCGTCTCTTCTTCGCCAGTTGAGGCTCGATACTGATCCTCTTCTACCCTTTCTCCCCGATGTTCGCAGGAGGTTCACGATAAGCGAGCTCCGGAAGTCAAACAGTCCGACAGCGATAAAAACTACAGGACCAACGGTTCGTTTCGCCCGCCAATCTTGTCTCGACGCCTTGCTGATCTCCTCTCTTCTTTCCTTCCTCTTCCTCGTCGACTTTCCAGTGGTTCTCACCTTCCTCGGCGCCAATATGACTGTCATCCTGATCTTCACGAGCGACTTTTTCCTCAACTGGTTCGTTCCCTTCGCTCGAGAATCAAAACCCCTCGCGACCGTCGACTGACGTTTCCTCTTCGGCTCTCCTCCACAGGATCAAGGTCAAGCTGAACACGACAGACACCGGCTTCAACCCTTACCTGACCTTCATCTTCTACTCGGTACGTACATGGCTCGTTGCTTTATCCCTGGAGGAAGAAGACGTCGAGCTAACCGTCGTTCGCGTCCTTTCCCTCCCTCAGGTCGCTGGTCTCTCCGCTGTTCGATTCGTCGGCAGTTTCCTCTACCTTTTGCTTCGTCTCGTCGGGTTGTAGTCTTATTTGTGCTTCTGGTTCCGTATTTTCCTTTGCTCTTTGTAGGGGTGCCAGCCCTCTCTCTCTCTCCCTCTCCCTCTCTCTCTTTTGCTCTCTAATCTCACCTCTCCCTCGCTCATTTTTTTGGATTCGCTCGTTTTTTCTCCCTCTCTTCTCAATCTCACGAACATTTCTCTGCTCTCTTTCTTTCATGAAGATCTGAGAAAGTGAGAGGGAAAGTCGCTCGCGCGTTACTCCTCCTCTCCTGGAGGTGCTCGCCGTCGAGCTCCCTCGAACTTCGACCCTCCTTCCCGCCCCGAAACTACAAAAACTTCTCCGTCCCTCCCCTTCATGTGTGAGTCTAACCTCCTCCCCATCCATCCTCTTCGACTTCGACTGATCCATCTCTTCTCTCCCTCTACCACCACCTACATCCTCCACGATGCTCTCTTCGCTCGCCCCACCTCCTTCCTCCTTCCCTTCTCCTCACTAAACTCTCGACATCTCGCGTTGATCTCATCTCAGACAACGGAATTGGTGAGTTTAGCTTCCCATCCATCTTCCTCGATCATCCTCTATACATACTGACTTGTCCTTGCTCTTCTCTTCTCTCTTGCAGGACTCGCCACCGCTCGTGGAAGGTTCGTCGTCGACTCTCTCCTTCCTCCATCCTCGCCATCTTCCCCCTCCTCAAGCTGACAGCTCCCTCCTTCTCCTTCTCTTCCTTCTTCCTGCCTTCTCTCTCTCTCAGTGGAACAAACGGATATGGTTCGTTCGCCCTTCCCTTCTCTCTCCTCTTCTTCGCCACCACCTCTCTTTCTCACGCTGACCTCTTTCTCCTTCTCCTTCCTCCAGTCGTGAAAAACCTTTCTGCTTTCCGACCTCGTGAAGGTCCTCCTGGAGGATTCGGATCCGGCGCAAACTTCGGAGCCATGGACGACTTCCCTAAACACCGTCAACCCGACCAAGGCATCCTCGACCACGAGAAGAAGAGGCAGGTCGAAGTCAGGTGTGCAGAGTTGACGGACGAGCTTGAAGAGAAAGGGTACGTTCCACCCATCTCCCCTTCCTTCCCTCTTTTCCTCCTTCCCTTCTTTCTTCTACTTCCACCCCCATATCCTTCTCGAGCGACGAAGAAGAAGAGCCCACCCAACTCTGTACGATGCAGCAAGTTGCGAATCTCTTCCTCTCCTCCCTCCCTCCTCCCATCCATCCATCCACACGCAACCTTCTTAGACAGTGCTCCCTCCCTCGAACCTCCGGGAAGTGGGGCGATTAGGTTCGCGAAGACGAATTGGCTTATATGGCCAGAACCGAAATGTTCTAGAGCTCGCGTTTTTCTAGCTTTCCTTGAACTATGTCCTTGTCGCGGAGATGCTCTACGAGGTCGAAACGACGAGGGCTCGAGTGAAGGCTGACGATGGAGACGTGAGTGTCGAGCAGATTCGACATCTCTTTCCTACTCCTCTTTCTTTCTCTTTCTATCTCTCTACCCTTCTCTGGCAGTTCCTGCGACGAACAAACGAACGAACCCGATACTGACACTCCTTCCCTTTTCCTCCGAACCCAACTAGCTTCCCCGAAGACGAAATCCTCGAACAGGTCTCCTCCCTCCGCGCCAAACTCCTCGCCGCTCTCCCTTCCTCCGGTCCTCGAGATCCCAAGACGCTCAAGCAATCCGACACTCACTCTATCGCTCAGGCCAAGGAACTCGAGCTCACTCGAATGCGAGGCGCTTTCGGTCTGTCGTCCAACTACAAGGAGGGAGCTTCGTTTGATAGGGAGGAGCAGGAGAGGTTGAGGGTGTTGAAGAGGGCCGAGTACGAGGAGAAGGATAGGGTCAGAGCTGAGAGGATGGCGGCGATGGAGAAGGCTGAGGAGGAGAGGAAGGAGGTTGAGAAGAAGAGGAGACGTGATGAGGAGAGAGCGTGAGTCTTTTCGTTTCCAGCTCGTCCCTTCGAGCTTTGTTCGCTTTCACCACGTCGCTGACTCCTTCCTCTTTCCTTTTGCTTTGATCTTCAGTCGCAAAGCCGCCGAAAAGGAAGCCTCCAAACGACCTCCTCCTCGCGACCTGTCTCCCTCCCGCCTCGCCAGCTCCTCCCGTCGATCCCCTTCCCCTCCTCCTCGATCCGACCGTCGTCGATCTCGCTCCCCAGCTCCCGCCTCCGGTCCTTCCTCCTACGTTCGTGCTCCCGCTGCTGCTGCCGCTGCTCCCGAAGCCGGATCGTCCTCGTCCACCACTCGACCTCCACAGCGATCCCCTTCGCCCGCTCGACGAGGCCGACGAGACTCTTCGACGCCTCCTCGACGACGAAGGAGGTACACTTCCGAGTCGGATTGGGATGAGGGATCGAGGAGTCCTCCGCCTGCGAGGAAGAGGAGGGATAGTAGGGAGGAGAGGAGGGACTGAGTGGAGGAGCGTTCTCTTCTTTCGCGTTCGATTAGTTTTGTAGTCTTAGTAGTCCTTTCTTCACGAAGATATGTCAGATGTTTTTAACGATCATCCTCTCTAGTCCTCCTGCAACTCGGTGGCCGAAGCTCGAAAGAAAAGAAAAGTAACGCGACTGAGTTTCGAGAGGAAAGAGAAATCAGTCAACCTCAACTCTCTTCCTTCTCCTCCCACCCACCTCTCACCCACCCCCGTTTCGCTTTCGTTTCGCTCGTTCGAGAATGGTCTCCTCCACCTCGCAACCCTTTGTATTCCATTCGCTTGCCACCAAACCTACCCTCTCAGACTTAAGAAGCTCCACCGAAGTGGCCGTGGTGAGCTCGACCCTTCTCTTCCCTCCTTCATCTCCCCCCGTCTCTATCCCTTTTCCCTTCCCTTCGCTCGTTTCTAACGAAAACTCAGAAACCATCCGACCCGAACCCCTTCAGCTTTGGTCTCCCTCCCTCCCTCTCCTCAATGACCTCAAAACCGTGAGCTCGTCGTCGTTTCCCTTCCCTCCCCTCCCACCCGCTCTCTCTCTCTCTCTTGAGCTCACCCCCACCGTCCCCGTCTTTTTGTCGTTCTTATCTTATCTTTTACCCTCTCCAGATCACTCTTCACTCTGACCAAATCTCACTCCCCTTCTTTCCCTGGCTCTGCTGGAACGCAACCGAGCTCAAGCTCAAGTACAAGACCGACGGCGGTTCACCCTTCTTCCTTATCTTCCTCCTCTGCCTTGTTATCAGAGAGCACCCAAGGAGAGGGGAGAGCAGTTCCTGTCGCTCCGAAGGTGTTTGTGTTTAGCTCGTCTTCGGGGGAGGGAGGAAGGAGGGAGGAGGTGAGGGAGCTGAAGACGGAGGGTGGGTTCGTGAAAGCGGAGGAGACGAGCTCGGGAGGATCGAGAAATGGTGGGATAAATTTGCAGAGAGTTGGTGTAGGACAGGTGGGGAGGGATTTAAAGGGGTTGGACATGAGTGGGAGCGTGCTTGGGGAGACTGAGAGGAGGGGAGAGGGTCGTGGAGGAAGAGATACGCTTCCTTCGATGGGAGAGCTGGGTGCTGCAGGAGTCCTGCCGGGTTTGGTGGCAGGAACAGGATTTAAGCCTTTCTCATTTAACAGTTGTGAGTTGCGAAAACGGACTTAGATAGCGATAGCAGGAGAGGGAAGAAGAGAAACGCGTCGAACGCGAGTGAGCTGACTTTCGGTTTCTCGTTCGCTTTTCTTCTTCGGGGGACAGCCTTTGGAGCTCCGAGTAGGGCTACAAGTACTCCTGTCAAGAACGTGCCCGCTGGAGGTGAGGTGGTGAAGGAAGGAAAGGTGGTCTCGAAGAGTTTGAAGGGGGACTGGAGTCCTGAGGTGAGTCGAGACACTACCGATTCGAAAGCGCGATGAGCTCTGTATCGCTGACCCGTTATCATGTGTATTGGCTGCTACGAGCAGGAACGGCGACTTCAGGACTATGAGAAGGGTCTAGGTACGTCTTTGCTCCATCTCCAAGCGAAGGGACCTTCGAGACTGATCGATCCGACGCGTCTTCGCCACACCACCTCCTTCCTCTTCCTTCCCCGCCCACACTCCAGCTTCACCTCTCAAACCCTCTCCCTTCAGCTTCTCCTCCCCATCAAAGTACTCTATCGCACCAGCTCTGCCAACCGCTTCCTTCGCCTTCCCAACTTCAGCTACAACTTCAACTCCTCTCGCTTCGACTTCCACTTCCAACACCAAACCACCCAACTCTACACCCACCTCCTTCTCCTCACCATCACCCTTCGCTAAACCTACCACTCCTATCTTTCAGCTCCAAAGTCAAAATCTCGCCTCTCCAACTCCGCTCATCTCGTTCGGTGCGAGTCCCAAATCTTTTTCGGCGAGGCGAATGATGGGGATGATGGATCTCTTGGGAGACGATGAAGATGTGGAGGGCACTTGTGGGAGACATGGTGAGCTCCTCAACCTAACACCTTCTCTCTCCTACCGTTTTCGCTCTTTGAAGGGGGGTCTCTCGTTTAAACTGACTTGAGTTTCCTTCCTTCACGTCTTGGTTTCGCAGAGACCGTCACAGCACCCATTTTCTCTCACGACGCTCTGGAGACTTTCTCGGAGGAGAACCAAAAGCTGGATTTCCCTCAGTACGGGTTGTTTGGGAGGTTGCTGGAAACGCAGTAAGTTCTTTCATCTCCTTTTCTCTTCTTCGAGACGACTGAAGAGAGAGCGCTCGAGCTGACACCGTTTCTGTTTTTTTTTTTGCCTTCAGCTCGAGAGTTCACTCGGAGAAGCCCGAGAGCCCCTTCCTGTATCTCAACTCGAACACTCCTCTTTCGGCTGTGATCTGTGGAGTTCGTCGGCCACTTCCCTTTTCGTTCATTCTTGCGACGTCGTCGAAGCTGATCTCCCTCCCTCTTCGCTTCCTCCGTCCTACAGGTCCAAGGAAGTGGAAAGGTACGTCCTTCTCTCCTCGGCATCTCTCTGCTTCCGTCAAATCATTCGAGCACATGTTGACTTTCCCTACTCTTTCACTTCTCTTTTCTCCTTCGTTCAGTCCCACTCCGTCTCCCTTCTCCTCGAAACCATGTTCATCAAAGACAAACGACTCGGACGTCTTAAGAACCCCGTTGCGGGAGTCGTCTTCCACTTCGGAGAAGGAGGAGCTGCATCCCAACCCTGCGAAGCGGCTTGGATAGCGAGTTGCTCGGATCAGACGATCGTGCTGCCCAAGGTTGTAGTCTGTGAGTGTTGTCTATCCTTAAGATCTCTTGACGCGAGGTAGGGGCTGATTTTTAACTTGATCTCTCTGGCCTCAGATGTCTCGCCGTCGTCGTTCGTGACGATGAAAGCTGGTGAGTCTTATTCGATCTCCTTTTCTTCGACGAGCTCGATCTGACGCGCTCTTGCACGCTCGTTCAACAGTCTACTCTCAGATACCCAACGTCAGCGTGTACCCTCTTTATCTGAGTGAGAAGGAGTTGAACTCGAAGTCGATGCTTGCGATGTGAGTCTTCTCGTCCTCGATGGGGTTCGATTCGACGCGACTGATCCTTTGGTTTTCCCTTTCTTCCCCCAGGCTCGGTGTTGGGAGCGGAGAACCTCCTCTCTATATATCTATTATCAAGAACATACTGGTTCGTCTTTTCCTCTCCGTCTTCCAAACACGTAGAGTTGAATCGTTTCCTTCCTCTTCAACAGCAAGGACTCGGAGAAGACTTCACGTACTCGAAGTTTATTGCTCAGCTCGAGATCAGGAAAACTTCCTTCAACCCAGCTCAGTTCGTCCCTTCTCCCTCCTCTCCGCGAAACTCGCTTCCTCCGTCTCTTCATCTCGTTGACCTCTTCGCTTTCCTCTTTCAGACTCGCCGGACTGGAACAACGAATGTAAGTCCTGATTCCTTCTCCCCTCTTTCAAGCTCATATCTCACTCCTCTGCTCCTATCTCCTCCAACTTTCAGGGCCCTCCTCGACTCCTTCCTCGACGATCGAGCTCCCTCGAAAGCACACGCCTGCCAGCAAGCTCGAGTCCACGCTCGTCGCTTGCCGAAGTTCGCGAAAGGACAGCTTACCATCTTTGATCTGTGAGTCTCACTTCTTCTTTCGCTTTTGCTCCTAGACGGAAGAGGGAAGCTGGGAGCTGAATTCTATTCCTTTCCTTTCCTTTCCTCTCCAGATCGGATCCTTTCCTTGACGCGTCCAACGCTTGCTCTTTGTTCGAGATCTCGCTCGGTCAGTTCATCCGAGCTAAGGTAGATGGAGCGGGGAAAGTTTGTTTGTTGGACGAGGCTCATAAGGTGAGTTCCATATCGCACATATGACGAAGAGGAGAGAAAAGGGAGAGAGGGAGCTAGAGGGAAGAGACGGACGGGAGGAAAGGAGAGGAATTGGGAGAGCTGACTCTCATGCGGGTTGGTTTCAAAACAGTACCTTGACGGTAGCGAAGGAAGCACGGGATCCTCTCGGCTCACAGAGTCGCTTTTGGCGGTCGTGCGACAGCAGAGGCATCGTGAGTTTGCTTCCCTCCTTTCTTTCTTTCTTTTCATCGGCTCTCGCTGACTATTTCGTTCTTTGTATACTACTTTTTTCCATCAGTGGGTCTTCGAGTCATCCTCGCCACTCAGGTCAGCTCTTTCTTCTCTCCTTGCTGCTTTGGTCGGGTCGTCTCTCAACCTAGCTCACGCGTTCACACTCCAACTCACAGGAACCCACCGTCGTCGCTCCCGCCCTCCTCGCTCTCACCTCCATCATCGTGCTCCATCGATTCTTCTCTCTCGCCTGGTGGAAGCATCTCACTCATCACCTTGGTTCGGAACTCGACAACGACGCTTTCGACAAGGTCGTCACGCTGAAGGTTCGCTCGACATTTTCTTTATCCACTTCTGGCTCTCGCTCAAAGGTGCTCATCTGCACTTCTACTTTTCTCTTCTACTTCTTACTTTCAGACTGGAACATCCCTCATCATCTGCCCATCAGCACTCGGGAAACTTCAGGGCGTCGATATCGCGTCGTCGTCGTCGAAGGATCAGAACGGAGCGGGAGCGTTCGACCTCTCTCAGGAGAAGGCTCAGTTCGTTTTCGGAGTGGGATTGGGATCGGGAGAGACGAAGAAGATGGGGAGGGTTGGGCAGCTTGGGAGGGGTTGGATGTTGGTGAAGGGGAGGAAGAGGTTGACCGTCGATGGAGGGAAGAGTGTGCTCGCTGTTTGATCCTTCCCAACTTTTCGTGCTTCTCCTTTCTTCTTGAGTCGTTTTTTTTCCGTCTTGATTTTGCGTTCTCAGCTTCATCACTACGAACGTTCCATTTCATTGCCCGAGAGGAAGTGAAGCGATGGAAGCTCGCGAGGGGAGGAGTAGCTGAGCTCCAGTTGGAAGGGAGAGGGAAGAAGATCTCGGCTTGATGATAGGACTCGTAGCATTGGGAAGCTCTGTTGAGAAAGGACGGTCAGCTGGAGCTGATGAGGCAACGGGAGGGCCGAGAGACGAACCGAGAAGGCGAGGGACGGCGTCGACCGAAGGAGTGGTCAGATCTCGAGTTCTAAGGATCTGAAGACACGGGAGTTGACCAATTCTCTTGAACTCCCCAGACGAGCGATACAGTGAAACTGAAGGAAATGTTTAGAAAGAAAGGGAGAAGAAGAAGATGGCCGTAGAAGGGAAGGAGGGGGTGAGCTCGCTCGTCCTCAATTTTGGTGAGCTCGGAGTCTCCCTCCTCCCTCCCTGCCTCCGCCCACATCAGTCTCAAACGAGAACCGTCTCTTCCAACTCCTCCCCGACCTCCCCTGAAGCTCCATCGAGTCCAGGAAAAAAATCTGCAAGAGCAAACCACCCTCAAACACATCCTCCCTCCCCCTTCCCTCTTCAACAACCGACTTCCACCACCATTTTTGTTCCTTCTTCCTTCTCTTCTTTGCCCCCTCTCTTCCGGACCAACGTCACTCTGTGGATCGCAACCACTTTCGCCGAGAAGTCGATCTCTTCAAAGTTTCAAAGCGCCCGCTGCTCCCAAGCGGACATTTTTCCCTTTAGAAAGACTCTTGACCTCTGACGCTTCGCCCTTTCGCGTCCACCTCGACAGTTTCGTGAGCTCTTCTCCTTCTCTTCCTCTCCATCCCGGCGTGTATCAGCTTTCGGAGCCGCATCCTAATCGGGTGGTCCACCAGATAAAATCGAGAAAGAGAGGAGAAGGGGTCCCCTTCTTTGCCTCCGCCGGTGACGACGATCCTCTCGCTCGACCATCCGAGACCTCCAATAGTTTGGATCTTCCCTTTCCTCAGCTGTACATTTTTTTTTGGTCTTGTCCTTCCCAGCCCCCAACCACGACCTCGCCAACTCCACCTGAAACGACCTTTCTTCCGTTCTCCTCCCACCTCCCTTCTTTTATCGAGTCTCTCCCCCCGCTCGAACGCGTCTCGTCCCCCTTCTTTCTACTTCCCTTGGTGAGCTCGCCTGCCCCTTCTGCCCCTCGCTCGCCGGACGCTGACCCGTGATTCCTTTCGATTCTTTCAGATGTCCAAGCCAACGCAAGAGCTCGACGAGAAGAAAGCTACTTCCTTGAGGGCATTAGAGCCGTCACCAACTCCCTCAGACGACGTGAGTACTTCCTTGCACCTCTTGATTTCTTCGGATCTGACCTTCTCCCGATTTCACTGCTCGTTTATCTTCCCTCTCAGAACTCTTCATTCGAGGCTCTAGCTGCCTCCCATGGAATCGAGTCTGCCTTCGAAGCGAAGGGTGAGCTTTCAAACTCTCTCCCCTCGCCCTGCTCCAGTGCAAAATTACTCCCTCTGACAGATTATCTCGTCCACAGTCGCTCTCATCAACGTCGCTCTTGCAGACATCGGCTTCGGCCGCTTCCAGATTCATCTATTTTTCGTCGCAGGTTCGTCTCTCTCTTCCTCCCTCGTCGTCTCTGCGTTTCCAGGTCAAATACCCTTGACGCCCTTGGCCTCGCTGATCCCTCGCGCTTCTTCTGACACATGACAGGACTGGGATGGTTCGCCGACAACCTCTGTAAGTTGAAGTTCTCCCCGATTCGGATCTTGCTGCAGATAAACAAGCCATCGGTTGTTGACCCGGTTCTTTCCTACATTCCCTTCCCCTCGCAGGGCTTCAAGGAGTCGCTCTAGTTCTCCCTGGAGTACAGAACTCGTTCAACCCAACTCATATTGCTACCTCGACGCTGTTCCTCTACGTGGGCTTGATTCTCGGTGCTGCCTTTTGGGGGATGTCGGCAGACTTGTGCGGGAGGAAATTCGCGTGGAACGCGACTCTTCTCATTAGTGGAGTCTTGTGAGTCTGTTTATCCTTTTCAGAAGAAGTGATTGAGTCGGTGAAGAGGAAAGGTGATAGACGGAGTAAAACTCGACGACGAGGAGTCGAGTGGGAGAGCAGCGAAGGGACGCGTCGTCCATTCTCGAAGCTGACCTTTTTGCTAATCCGTCTTCCAGTGGCATGGTCGCTGCTGCTTCCACCAACTTCAACATGTGGTGTGCGATGCTCACTCTCGTTGGATTCGGTTGTGGAGGAAATCGTGAGCTTCGTTCGATCTCGGCTTCTGTCTCTCGCGTCGAGTCGAGCTCACGTTTTCCTCCCTTCTTTCGTCTCAGTTCCTGTCGATGGAGCCATGTTCCTCGAGTTCCTTCCCAGCAAGAAGCAGTGGCTCCTCACTCTTCTCTCTGCCTGGTGGGCGGTTGGCCAGGTCATTGGAAGTTTGATCGTGCGTCTTCTCTCTCTCGTTTCTGTTTACAAGTCCCACGACCTCATTCCTCTCTCTTTTTTTTTCTTCTTCTACCAGGTCTGGCCCTTCACCGTCAAGTACAGTTGCCCCACTCAGGATGATCCTCTATCTCCAGGATCCGGAAGGACCGTTTGCCTGCCTGGGACGTTCGGCGAAAACAAGGCTTGGAGGTTCGTCTTCCTCCATCATCTCCTCCTCTCATCCGCTCTCTTCGACGCTGACTTGCCGTACCTTGTCCTCCCTCCAGGTGGTCAATGTTAACTATGGGGGCCATGGTTATCTTCTTCTGCGTCGTTCGATCCGTTCTTATGCCTCTCGCCGAATCTCCAGTGCGTTCTCACTTCCGCTCGTTCCTTGGCCGCCGTTCTCAAGGTTCTCGTGCTAACAGGCTCTCAACCTTCTTCCTGCAGAAATGGCTCGCTTCTCAAGGTCGAGACGAGGAAGCCATCGAGGTCCTCCAGTCCATCGCCAAAGCCAACGGTCGAACTTGCAGTATCACCCTCGCCGACCTTCAAGCCATCGCTGTGAAGTACGGTGTCGAGTCCCATGCTAAGATGACCTACAAGTCTATCATCAAAAGGAGTATGGAAGACGTGGGAATGAAGCACATCCGACCTCTCTTTGCCACCAAGGTTCGTTTCTTTTTCTTCGTTCACCGACGGGAATCGGCCTGGAAACTGACCTCTCCTCCGCTCTCGATCCACAGAGAATCGCCACGAACACTACCCTCGTGATCTTGATTTACGGAATCCTAGGTCTTGCCGTGAGTGGAGATCAACATCAAGAGAAGCTGCTCAAAGCGGCCTCTACCTCGACGCGTCGCTCACGCCGCTTTCTTTCATCCTCTTTCCAGTACCCACTTTTCAACAGTTTCCTTGGTCTCTACCTCACCCAAATCCCTGGGACTACTACCAACGAAGCCTACTCTGGATTTGCGCTGTTCGTTCTTTCTCCTTCCATCTCCGTCAATCCTGCTCGAACTCGACTGACTCTCTTCATCTTCTCTCTTCATCTCATGCAGCCAAGCCTTCTGCGGACTTCCTGGATCGTTCATGGCCGCCGCTCTCGTTGAATGGAAGGTGACTGGTCGCTGGGCCTTCATTTCGGGAAGAAGAGGAGCGATGGCGTTTTGCAGTGAGTCGCGTCTCACTTCTCCTTCAAATCGAAACCCGAGACTGACCTGCTATCCTCCAGCCATCTCTGCTGGAGCTTTCCTGTTCGCCTTCACTTCCGTGAAGACTCGAGCCCAGGTTACCGCGATGAACTGCATGGCTTCGTTCTTTCAAAACGGAATGTGTGAGCATATCTTCTCCCTAGCTTGGTTCTCCTCGTTTCGCCTCCACCTACTGATCATTTCTTTCCTCATCTTTCCAACAGATGGAATACTCTACGGCTGTACGTACAACAACTTCGGCTTCTCCTCCCTCTCTAGCTCTCCGACTGAAGCTGAACCCTTCTCTTTGTTTCAATTTCGCAGACGCGCCTGAGGTCTTCGCCACTCCGTCTCGAGGAACAGGAGATGCCTTTGCTGCTACCGCTGCTCGACTCTTTGGTCTTCTTGCTCCTGTCATCAAAAACTGTAGGTCTCCATCGCTCTCTTCCCTTCGTCGCGTCCATCCGAGGCTGACTCTCTCCTTTTTTCCTATTTCCTTCTTCGCAGGGGGACCCCAGAACAACTCGTCCCCAGTACTCGTTTCTGCTGCTCTCTTTGTGGTCTCTGGGCTGCTCATGCTCGCTCTTCCCATCGAGACCGCAGGAGAGGCCGCTCTCTAGATTCTTATCTTCGGTCCATCTTTCCCCTCTTCTCCGGTTTGCTCTCTTTCTCAGCGGATAGATCTTGTATCAACTAGACACTCAGCATATTTTATATTCATGGAATTATTGTCACGCACTCATCTACGACGTCGTCCGCGTCGTGCGCCGGCTCCGTTGAACCAAGAAATCGGTCGCAGAGCATGGTTTCTCGCTTGGGATATGAAGCTATCTTACCACCAGATGAATGTTCTGATCTTCCTTGAAGTGCGAGGTAGCAGAGCCTTCTCTCTTGCTTCTGTAGGAGACAGAGGAAGGACGAGATCGAACCTTCCTCCCTCCTTCCTCCGCTTTCTCTCTTCCCAGTTTCTCCCAAGACAGCTGCCAATCTCATTCCTCGTTACGTCGTTCAAAAGTCGTTAAAAGCAAAGCAAAGCAGCACCATCCGAAGGGATCCAGAATAAATACCGAAGATAAACAAACAAACCCGAGATGTAGATGGGGAGGGGAACAAGACCGAAACAAAACCAAAACAAAAGAACGAGTTCAAACAGCAGGCGATTCCCAAAACAACGCTCTCCTCCAATCCTCCACTTCCCCCTTCCTCGCCACCCACTTCAAACACCAAACATTAAGCACCAGAACCCTACCTGCCCCTGAGATCTTCGACAACACCTCGCTCTTGATCTCCTCAAGATCTCTTAAATACCTCGACACGTCGTCCGAGCTCAGAAAGACGACTTTCACTCCACCGAGGAGCGACGAGATTGATTCGAGCAGGACGGTAAGGCTGGGGTGAAGGTTTTGAGGGGAAGGGAAGAGGTCGATCGCTGATCGGGGGAGAGAGGTTGGGCTGAGGGATTTGAAGATGATGTTGTGGGAGGGAGGGATGAAAGTGGGAGCTGTTTGGAGGAGTTGGGCGAGGGTGAAGATTGGGAGGGAGGTGGTGGAGAAAGGAGGGTCGGCGATGATTAATGGGAGAGTAGAGTTGGAGATAGAAGAGGTTGTGGTGGGTGGTGAGGGAAGGAAAGAAGTTGAAGTCGAAGTCGAAGTCGATGAAGTTGAACTTCCCTCAAAAGGTCGAGGCCGTTTCCGAGGACTCGCGTTCGAGGAAGAGGCGGTCGAGGCTTCTTGACGGTTTGGGATGACAAGAGCGGTCCTTCTCCGAGGAGGTTTGGAAGCGATGGTAAGGGATGGGAAGACTGAGGACGAGGGAGGGAACGAAGGCGAAAGGCAAACTCCACTGTCGTCTGGGTGGACGCGTTTCGTTGGCGTAAGAGGGATCCTGCACGAAGAAGAGGTCGGAGCACCTTCGACGAAGAGTTCACTAGGAGGGGAAGCAGTTGAGGAGGTAGGAGGAGGAGTCGGGAGGACCTGCGAAGCGACGCCGTTCGAGACCGATTGAAGATGCTTGATACCCGGCCGAGCGAGCGACGGCGAGGAAGGAGGCGATGCGACGAGAACCGTCCTCTTCTTCCTTGGAGACGGCGAAGGTGAAGATGACCTGGCGAAGTCCTGCTGCTCGTCCTCATCCTGGGTCTCCGACGGGTCGACTCCTCTCGTCCTGACCGAAGGTGAGCTCGAAGCGACCGGTCCTCGCTCTTCCAGCTCCACCAGCTCCTCCTGAGATTCCCTCTCCACCTCTTCCCTGATTTTCTCCTCCCAGAACCCAGGTCCATGAACGATCAAGGGTGCGACGACTTCCTCCTTCCGAACGGCAGGAGGGAAGAGGAGATCCATGTCGAGGGAATCGGAGAGAGAGGCTTGTTGGGGTTCCTGTTCCTCCTCCTCTGGATCTTGACGTCCGAGATCGGCGAGAGCGAGTTTCCGATACGCAGAAGAGGAGAGACCTGACGAAACGAGGGAAGAAGGAGCAGAAAGTCAGCGACTTTTTGGCTCGCGGAATAAAACAAGCAGAGGGAGAGGAGAGAAAGCTGACCTTCTGTCCAAGATTTACCACCATGGTCACTTCGTTTGGGGTAGATCTTGGAGAACCGAGGCCAGCGGAGCTTGAAGTGCTGGAGTGATCAGCACAAACACGAAGAAGAGGAGAGGCAGAAGGAGTCAGCTTCTTGTTTGAGGTGAAGAACGAAGGGACGCGACGAACCGAGGATCTAGGGATCTTTTGGAAGCTATGATGCGTAAAGATACAAAAGATTCGGTAAGCATTGTTTCAATCCTCCAAAAGGGGACGGTAAAACTCACCCAGCTCCAAAAACCTCAGCAAGCAAAGGCTGCTTCAACATGACCATCGGAGGAGCGAGGTTCGGCGCGAGCTGGAAGGAGTAGCTGTGGGTTTCCGTCTGCCGAAAGCAAAAAGAAGCAGCAAGAATGCATCAGCGACGAAGTCCCCAAAGCGAATGCATAACGCCGAAGGCGAAAGACTCGAGAAGGACGAGACTCGTCGGCTCACGCTCTTGAAAGGAACCCAACCTCCGCTCTGAAGTCTGTCGTTCCACCAGTCGAGTTGTATACGAGTGAGACCGTAGGATACCGAGAAAAGGACGATAATGTGTGGCTACGCGAGAAATAAGGAGGAGGAACAGGATCAGCGTTCGTTGATCGGAGAAGGAAGAGAGAAGGGGAAACGAGAGAACGCGAGCTCACACTCCCAGCTCGACTCTCATCTCGAACACCGACGTAGAAGGTTGTGAAAACGTTTGGAGAGACTGATAAGTAGGAACATATGGCAAGTTCAGCCTTACGAAACGGACCCAGTCGAGCGAGACAAAAACGAAAACGAACCGTTTAACTCCCTCCCTCGATCCTTATCCCAGCTCGCTCCAACGACGATCAGATCAATCGTGTCTTGAAGTCCAGGGATATAGTCTCGCTTGAGCTGCAGCCGTCAAAAAGCAGGCCTAGAGGTCAGCGGAGTCGACGCGTTTAGCGACCTCGACGAAGAAGGAGGAGTGATGAGACGAACCTTCACCCAAGCAGGTTTCCAGTTGTATTTCGATTCGACGGATTTGAGAACAAGACCCTCTATAGCAAAGATAGGATTGAGTCAGCTTGACAAGAACGGAAAGAAGGAAGGAAGGACGATAAAGGGTGAAGAAGAAAAACAAACGCACCTTCATGAGCACTGAGACTCTTCGCGAAAGCGAGTTGGAGATCCTAAAAAAGTACATGTACGTACGGCGAAGAGTGGGAAAGAGGGGTGTCAAAAAAACGATGTGTGCGATGCGAAGAAAGCACTTGAGAGCGAGCAGGAACTTACATTCTCAGCCACTTCCATCCCCAAACTCATCCTCACTTCCTCCCTCCTCGCGAGCATAGACTGCATTCATCCATGAAAGAAACCTGAAACTCGTCAGCTATCTCTCTCGTTCCAACTCCCCCACACAGAAAGAGGAGTGAAGTCGTGGTTAGTAATCCAACTCACAAATCCTTCCACCTCCCTGATGACCTCCTTCAACACCTTCCTCCTTTCGCCATAAGTCCGCCAAAGCAGCCCCTTCCCGTCCAGCTCGAGGATGTCGAAGAAGACGAGCATCGTGTGTAGGTCGGAGGGGTTGGGTTCTTGGGAGTCGGATTCGCTGGAAAGCACCCCAAAGCGAAACGAAAGGAAGGAAGAAAGAAAGGGAAGTCAGCTGTTTTTTGCTTCTCTTCGACGCGTCGTTTCGGTTCGTTCCTTCGTTCGACTCACCCCACCTGATTGACCCCCCAATCCGCCCTCTTATCCCCTTCACACTGAACGATCTTCCAAAACTCCTCGATCTTCTTCTTCGTTTCGTTGTAAGGGACCATTTCCGCTTCCAGAATCACCGTTTGTTGGATTTTGCGGGAGGGTTTGGAGGAGGAGGTCTGTTGGGGAGAGGAAGAGAGACGAGCGAGGAGGTGGGGGTTGAGGAAGGTGGGTGGGAAGGTTTGAGGGAGGGAGAGAGTTGAGAGGATGGTGCTGCGTGTGAGGAAGGTGAACGGAGGGAGGGAGATGAGTTTGGGAAGAGAGGGACTAGGGAGAGAGAGAGAGAGAGTTGGGTGGGAAACGAACGGATGACAAGCTTGACGATCGCGGGTAGAATCTCGTTTGGATTTGGAAAAGATTTTGATCTGTTGGCCTGGAGGGAGAGAGAGGTTGATGTGGATTTGCATCCTGACGAAAAACAAGAACGAGACGCGACGGAGAAGGTGGGTCAGATTCGAGCTTCGCGAAAGACTTGGAGAAGGGAAGCATCGAGAAGATGTAGTACCTACCTCTCTCCGTCGTACTTCGTCTCAGCGTAGACCAACCGACTTCCGGCCTTCTGGAACTGCATCAAGGAAGCTCGAACGGCTGTTCCTTTTTGGCATTTCGGGATCTGAACCGTTCGCGTCGTCCGTTGTTCGAAGGAGTCAAGTCAGCGTTGAGTCTCCTTCTCCCGCCCACCATCAGCTTCTCCTGAGTTCTTGAAACGTCGGAACCACTCACTTCAACATTAACTCCAACCCTAACACCCTTCTCTCCCCTCTCCACCGCCTCCAACGCGTCCCCAAAGTTCCCTCTCGTCCTGAACGCCCTGCTCAACGCCCTCGTCTCGTCCCACAGATCCATCACTTCCCAAGGGACGAGTTTATATATACTTGCTGCGTCGTAGAGGGCCAGGGAGGTGTACTTGAGGCGGGAGGGTGGAGGGTGGAGGAAGGGAGTTATGTCGCGTAGGAGAAGTTGACAGAGGAGGGAGGAGGCGAGGGGGAGAGGGTGGAGAAGAGGTAGGTTAGGAGGGTGAGGGTTGGGTGACGGGTGGGAGAGGGGTGTTGGGCTGTGGATGGGGTGGGAAGGGAGTGAGTTGGAGGAGAGGAAAAGGGTCAGGAGAGGGGAGGGAGGAGGGGGACGAACCTCGAATGTGATCTGACGACCAGACGGAGTGGGAAGCGAGTTCGTTGAGGAGGTGATCGACTTGAGTTACGGTCAAACGTGACTTCCGAGTCTACAAAAACAACAAGAGACAGTCGCGTGAGCTCAAAAACCTTCGGCAATCAAGATCCAAAGGAAGACGCGCTCTAACTCACCAAATCGTCCCTCCTCTCCTTGATCAATCCCATGACAACCTCTCCCATAGATCCACTCCAATCCTTTGTCGTGACACCATCCGTCTCCCAGAAACTAGCATCATCCCACCTCCTCAGCGGCTCCCCAGCCTTCCAACCTCCATCCTCTCTCTGTCCAAACTCGACGGCCAAGACGTCCTTCAACGTTCTCCCCAGCTTTCCTTCCTTCATGTTGTACCTTCTATGGATGTCCAGATGCGGGAAGATCATCGCAAAGAGGGCTTTGCCGAGGTGGGTGCGGGAGGGGGAGGAGAGGGAGACGAGGGAGAAGAGGTGACAGAGGGGACGATGGGTTTGGGATCGGAGGAGGGAGGAAGAGGAGGGCGTTCGACGTTGCAAGGGGATGGGAGGAATGAGGGAGATGAGGTGGAGGTGGTGGACGAGGCTGTTGATAAGATTAGAGAGATAAGATGAGATTAGATAGGAGGGAGAACCTCAAGAGGGAGGAAAGCAAGGAGGAACGTACTCTTCGAAGAGAAGGTCGTCTGGAACGGGAGGAGGAAGGGAGGAGGTCTGGAAGGCGACGAAGGAAGAGCTCCCGGAGCTTTGACGTCGGCCCAGAGGACGGGGCATCGCTAAGGAAGCGAACAAAGAAAGAAGAGACCGAGAAAAGAAAGAAAGAAAAAAAAGTCGATGCTGGTGGGTTGAAGGAGGGGAGAAGAAGGAGGGGCAGCCGCGTGAGCTCGCTCCGATTTCGTCTCGCGTCGGCTTTCCTTTCTTGTTCCCGCAAACCACAACAGTCGATCACAATCTCGGGGTTCGCTTTCGTAGATATCTAGAACGGATCAAGGTGCGTCCTTCAGGCATGATCTATAGATCTCCCAGCTCAGGATTCCTGACTTCTTTGACCTTTTGCGAACAACAAAGCAGTTCAGCCACACGCGCCTTCCTTCCCTTCCCTCCCCTTCTCCCTCTCATCATGTCCTCTCCTCCTCCTCCTCCTCCACCTCCAGCACTACCCGTCTCCCCTCTCCCAGCACCTTGTATACCCCGCAGTCGAATCTTGGACGACTCTCTCCCTTCCTCGGACGTTGCTCGTCAAGTCGAACGAGACGACTCGGATGATGAGCTCTCTCCTGCCCCTCCGGACCCTTCCCCTCCCTCTCAGCGATCCTCTCACCACTCCCACTCCGTCTCCCTCTCGGCAGCATCAGGTTCAGACTCCGATACCGAATCGACATCCATTTCCAAAAAGCGAAAGCTCTACGTCCGCAAGAAACCCGTCCTAGGTCCAGCAGGAAGGAAGTCGTTCCTCGATCAAGGTCTCTACGCCAACTCGACCTCCCAGCGACACAACTCCTCCCTTCTTCCTCCTTCTGCTCCCAAAGTCGACTCCAAACGTTCCCCACCAGAGGAGCCGAAGAAGTCCAAGAGGTTCAAATCCACCGTTGTGTATCAGACCATCTTGCCGGACGGGAGGATCGTCGAAGGCAAGCTGGACTTGAACGTTCCCGTGGTCGACTCGGAGGGAGAGACGTCGGTCGTTGGTGTCGCGGGAAGTTCTACGACGACTACGGTTCCAGAAGTGGATGCTAGAGATGTCAGATCAAGACTTCGCTCTCGACTCTCTCTACCAGCAACCCTCCCCTCAGCACCACCACCTCCTCCTCCTCCACCAGCAGCACTTCCCTCCCTCGCACACAATCACCTCATCCCCGTCGTTCCCTCCTCCTCCTCGTCTTCCTCCCTCCCCATCGCCTCCCTCCCTCTCCCACCTCAAGGCGGAATCCTCAACGGTACCCGCTCCCGTCCACGAGCTTCTCTCCCAGCTTCCCTCCCCACCACCCTTCCTTCCTCAAAACAACAACCCAAACAACAGCCTTCCAACCAACCCTTCCTCGCCTTCCCTCTCCGAAACCCGTTCTCCTTCCCTCTCCCTCAACATCCCACCCTCCTCGGACACATGGGAGATTTCGCACTGCCGTACGATATCAGGTGGGAGATGGAGAATGGGGCGATCAAGAGGAAGAAGAAGGAGAATGTGCCGGGGAAGTATGTCAGGTTGGCGCAGAGTGAGTGTCCGGGTTTGGTTTGGTTGTTTGGTTTGGGTTGGGAAAGAACGAAGGAGAAGCTAACGAAGGCTGGCTTGTGGTGGGGTTCTTGCGTGGGTAGATACGTTCCCGGAGAGAAGCAAGGATATGGATCCCACGGGACCTGCGATCTGTAGTTGTGTGCTTCCGAAAGGGAAGAATGAGGAGGGGTGTGGAGAGGGATGTATGAATCGGTGAGCAGCTCTTCTTCTTCTTCTCTTTCTTCTTCTTCTTCCGTCTCCTGACACTCTTCTTCGCTTTCTACAGAATGATGCAGTACCTCTGTCATCCTAAAACTTGCCCATGTGGGGATCGGTTCGTTTTTCTGGTTCCCTCTCCTCCTTTCCTTTCCTTTCCTCTCGTCGTCGCTGATCGCGTTCTCTTTATCTCTTTCTGGAAACGACAGGTGTTCGAACAAGTCTCTCTACAAGAGGAAGAGTCCGAATATCAAGATCTTCTGGGTGAGCAGCATCTTTCATCCTTTGTTCTCGACGCGAACGAGCGAGAACTTGAGAACGACGTGACCGACTGACTCCTTTCTCCCTTCCTTTCTTTCTTTCTCGTCTCCTGACAGACTGGAAATCGAGGCTTCGGACTTCAAGCCGTCGAGAGGATTCCCAAGGGAACGTTTGTGATTGACTATCGTTCGTCCCATACCCTTTCTTCCTCACACGCTCCCATCGTCCTCGCCTCCTTCCTACATTTCGACACGTTCGAGCGAAAACTGAAACCCTTCTCACTCCCTCTCCTTTCTTCAGGAGGAGAGATCATCGAAATCTCAACCTACTACGATCGAATCCTCACCGACTACGCCGACAGGGACGACTACTACGCTCTCGAGTATGGAGAGGGAGAGGTCATCGATGCAGGACAGAAGGGGAATGCGGCGAGGTTTATCAATCGTGAGTTTCGACTCAAGCTTCCATCCCCTCTCCTTAGAATATCCTCCTCATATCTACCTTCTCCAGTTTCGCTCGACTTTAATTCTCGTCCTATATAACTTCTCGAGCTTGAGCGACGGATGAACCGAACGAATGAACGAACGAAACTCAAGCTGACGCGTGTCTTCTCGTTTCGTTCCCTTCCCTTCTTTCTCTCGCAGACGGCTGTTCTCCCAACCTCGAAGTCCACAAACTCACCACTCTCGGATCAGGAGTGGAGGAGTACGAGGTTGGACTTTGGGCTAGTAGGGATATCAAAGCTGGAGAGGAGGTGAGTCTCTTTCTCTCTCTCTCTCTCCCTCTTTCCTTTCTCTCTTTCTCCCTTCTCTCTTCTCATGCACGAACTTGACCTCCTTCCTCCTTCCCCTCGCGTCGATGCAGCTCTTCTACGACTACAACTTTGACTCCTTCGGTGATCGTCCCACCAAGAACTCCTCCAAATCCAAAACCGAACCCACCTCTCCCTCCGAGTCCAACCTCGCCTCAACCTCAACCCTCCCCGCCGCCCTAACCAAAGCACCCGGGTCAGGTCGGCAACGATGCAACTGTGGAGCATCCGCTTGTACGGGTTGGATCGGTGGGTCTGCTCCAGCTCCAGCTCCAGCGACAGCGACCAACCCTACTTCGTCGTCGTCGAAGGGAAAGGAGAAGGAAGGATCGACGACCTCCCAGTCCAAGTTGTTGAAGTCGTCGGTCAAGGCGAAGATGAAGAAGGGGAAGGGGAAAGCTGCTTTGCTTGTTGCGGCTGTGGCGAATGCTGGTGGGGGCGGAGGAGTAGGAGCAGGAGCAGGGAAGAAGGGGAAGGGGAGGGATGCGGTGAAGAAGAGTAAGAAGTTGACGGGTGGGACGGGGACGTTGAAGGTGAAGGTTAAGGGAGGGGGAGGAGGGAAGAAGAAGTAGAGCGTAGAGGAGGAGGGGGAGGAGTGTGTGTGGGTGTGTGAGTTGTTGGAGGAAGGGAGAGAGGGAGAGGTCGGTGTTGCATCTTTCGTATTTGTTCTGTCTGGTTTGGTTCTCGGTCTGGTTCTCTTTATAGGTTAGTAGGGCTCGCTCGTATGGGGTTTGGTGGATATCTATTTCCTTTTGGCTTTTTTGGAGGCTGGGGATAGCAAGAGGGAGGGAGGAAGAGAGAGAGAGAGAGGGGAGAGAGACGCGTTGAGAGTTGTTTCGATGGTTCGTTTGAGCCAACCAGGTTGGAGGGAGTTTCGAGAAGCTCAAAAACTTTCTTGTGTGCATCTGGGAACGTCGCTGAGGGAGGGAGGTAGGCGAAAACACGACGCGTCGAGGTCGAACGAGTCGAACGTGACTTCAACGCCGCTGTTCGTGCGTACTTGACCGCAAAAAATGCATATGGGTAAATGCAGATCACTTCTATACCTCTTCCAGCATACGTCTCCGACTCGTGCGAAGAGAGGAAACTCCAAACCGCGACGCGTTTTCCTCTTCTCCTCCTGCGCCTCAGCAAGGTTTCGAGTGACAGACTTTCTCAAATCCACGCAGAACGTCTCCGGAGAGTTTCCCACGCTCTATATATCGATCTTCGCCGTCGCGTCCGAAAAGATCAGGCACCGCAAGGGTCGTTTTCGGCAGGCCCAGAAACAGTCCGCGAGCTCGGAGAGGGAAGGGAAGGTGGAGGGGAGGAGGCCCTTTGAGCGAGAGAAAAAAAACCTTCCTCTTTTGGCTTTTTTGCTCTTTCCTTTACCTCTTCTCTCTCTTCTCTTTCCTTACCCCTCATCTAAGAGCTTTTTCTTACCTCCCTTTCTCTTTTCTTACCTCCCGCAGGAAAAGAGCTTATTTCTGGCTCGCTCTATTTCCACAGTCCTCTAACCAGCTTCCTCTCCTTCCTCTTCCCTTCCCTCCTTCCGCCCTTCTTCACCACTACTGACTAGACATGGGACGTAAGAAAATCGAGATTCGACGGTTGGCTGATGATAGGAATCGACAGGTGACGTTCTTGAAGAGGAAAGGTGAGGAGCTCTCTCTCTTCCCTCGTTCCCTCTTCCCTTCTTTCCCTTCTCTTTCTCTCTTTTTGGAACCAAACCCCAGTCCATTCTTACATTTCTCTCCTGCTCCTTTTACATCTCCCATCTCCTTGTAGCTGGACTCATGAAGAAGGTACGCTTCTTGGTCTCTGCTGGAAGAGAAGGGTATAGAGAAGGAAGAGGAGGAGGACAAGGAAGGAAGCTGACCTCGCTCGCTCTCGCCCGGGATCCATCGTTTCTTCTTCTTGATCTCAAGGCGTGGGAGCTCAGCGTGCTCTGCTCAGCAGACGTGAGTGACTTCTTCTCTCTGCTTTGAACTTTCACTCTCTCTGACCTCTTCTCTTCCTCCCTCTTCCCTCGTATCTACAGGTCGCGGTCATCGTCTTTGGCCAAAACGACAAGGCCTTCGCCTTCTGCAGCGGATCCATTGACGATGTCCTCCTCCGATATACTTCCCGTCCGTCACCTTCTTTTCCCAACCCACCCGCAGGCTGCTCTTCGTACCTTCCTGCTCTCTCTGCTGACCTTTTCGACCCTTCTCCTTACTTTATACGGGGAACAGACAACGGTCCCATCGACCACAAGGATCCGAACGAGTTTGCCGTCGCTGCTGCTGCCGACTCAGGACATCCAGCTGCAGATTCCGACGAGGGAGAGGAGGATGCTGAGGAGGAACCTTCTGGGAAGAAGGGAAAGAAGCCGGCTGCTGCTAAAGGAGGGAAGAAGGTCGCTGGAACAGCCAACGGAGCCGCGAGGGTTCGTCCCTTCTCTCTTTCTTTCTCGTTCTGTCGTCGTCTCGACCACGTTCCTTCTCTCTCGAGCTGACCTTTCCTCTTCTTCACCTTCCCTTTTCATAGCGGCAATCCTCAGCTCCCTCTCAACCACCTCTCTCGCCAACCTCGCTAGCTCACACTCCCATCAGCTCGAACGCTCGCTCTGGAGGTCGAACCTCTCTTCCTGGATCGTCGTCCTCTCAACTCAACAACCACCTCCCCTCAACTATCGTCCCTCCTCAACCTCCCATGTCCCAACTTCAACCCCAAACTCAGCACCAGCAGCAGCAACAAGGTCGATACGCCCGGTCGAATCAGCAACAGCAGCAGACTTGGCAACAGCAGCAAGGCTTTGGAACCCAGCTGGCAAGCTATGGTGGAGGAGCTTTCGGAGGAGATGGAGGAATTGGAGGAGGAGGTCTCTGGGCGAACGATCCTGGTGCGGGAAGTATTGGAGGTAGACAGGTTCGTGACGCTTTCTTCGTCTTGAATCGAAAAACAAGACGCGTCTCTTCTTTCGCTTCCTCTCGTTTCAGAACGCGAGCCTGACCTTCTCCTACCTTTGTCTTCTCGTTTGATGGTACAGTCGAACGGTACACCTCAACCCTTCATGGAATCCCTCTACCGAAACCAGCAAAGCCAACCCGGATCCTCGTCGTCGTCCTACAACAACCTTCCTCCGTTCGGTTCTTCCAACTCCCTCAGTAACCTCTACCGCGACCAAATCGGATTCAACCCCTCCGCTCCTTCCTCTTCATCATCTCCACAACCCCCTTTCAACAACCACATCTACTCCGACGCGTCGTCCCTCTGGAATCCTAACGGAGCAGCTTACGGAGGAGCCTCGCATCATCATCAACTCCTCCAGCAACAGTACATCCAACAACAACTTCTTCAGCAGCAACAACAGCAGGTTCAACAGCAACAGCAACATCATCCTCTCTACTCTCATCCCATGCTTTTAGCAGCAGCAGCAGCGGCTATTTCCAATGGAGGAGGAGGAGGAGGAGGGAATTCGAACGCGTCTGTCTCGTCTCCGTCTGGATTCGCCTGGCCCATCACCGCGTCCGCTCCCGCTTCTTCGTCAAGGAACGAACCTATCGTCATACCCAAGAGTGAAGGAGGAGGAGACGATCTCCCAGAATGGACAACAACGTCGTCGCCTCTTCTTCCTGAGGGAGACAACGCTGCTCCTGGAGAAGGCGACCCTCCGACGACGGAGGAGGAGTCTGCTAGGACGAGGGAAGGGAGTCATGAGGAGAAGGAGGAGGAGGAAGATGAAGAGGAAGAGGGGGAGGGTGATGATGATGATGATGAAGGGGATGAGGATTATGTAGAGGGAGGGGGAAGAGGAGGAAGAGTAGTGGTGGTGGTGGCGGGGGAGCGGGAGCAGGGGAGAAGAGGGTGAGGGTGGGTTGAAGGGGTGTTTTGTTTTCCTTACGTACTACTGTAGAGTTTGTTATCCCTCTCTCTCGTTCACTCTCGCACCTCATGTTTCTTTTCTGTGTGTCCTGCCTGTTTCTTGATATCTTTCTTGGAGTCGACGAGAGGGAGAGAGGAGCGGGGGAGGAGTCGCTTTCGGTCGTTCTCGCTTTTTCTTTCGTTCGTTCGTTCTTTCGTTTTCTTTGTACGAGCTGTATTGGTCTTTCTTTCTTGGACGATCGAGAGTTCCACAGATCTTGCACGGAAGGAAAAGGTAAGATGTGGAGAGGAGAGAAAACGCGTCGACAGCAGGCTCGTCCGTGCTCTTCACCTTCTCCTGCTCGCTCTAGACTGGCGAAAGGGTCTCCCTCGATCTTTTTTCAGTTTCTGTAGTTCACTGAACAGGTTCTCCTCTGGGACTCTCATGGCGAAGAAGAAGAAGGAGAGCCAAGTCCTCGTTCGAGGGGCGAGTCGCGCGTCGAGCTCAATCGGCCTTCCTCCATCGCCCTGGAGCATATTTTTCATCTGGCCAACCTAGCAGTTATCGTTTTCGAATATCTTTCTTCTTTTCAGGGTGAACTCATTCCTTCACCAAGCGAGAAAATCGAGTCGAAGCATCAGGCTGCGGCCCTGCTTCAGCTTTGACTTTCAAGCTCTCCTCCTTCCTTCATCCCTCTCCTCCAACTCCCTCCCTTCCCTTCTTCCCCCTTCCCTTTTTTTCTCCCCAGGATGGCTCGTTCTCAGCCTCCCCAGAAGTCGAAACCCTCGACTCCGAAAGCCAAACCTACGCCCAACTCCAAGCCCAAAGGAGGCAAGCCAGCAGCAGCAAAGGCTTCTTCTTCTTCTTCAGCAGGTCCTCCTCCTGGCAAGCCAGCTCAGGACCCCACCACGACGGTGGACTCTCTTCGTCAAGAGATTCTTGATCTCGGAGGAGACGAGGAGGACTACGCTATGCTTCAGAACATTGACGAGGGAGATGGCGAGGTTGTCGGAGGGGGAGACGATGAGGTCGTCGATGTGAGTTTGGAGCTCGAGCTCAACTTTTGACATTTTGGGAGAGCTCACCTTTCTTGTCTTCCTTCCTTCGTTCCTCTTCCCCTTGCGTACCCCCTCCTCTTACAGGCCAAGCTTTCCAAGGAACTTGCTTCGTTCATGAAGGGACTTGATTTCTCGAAACCTTTCGAGGATGAGGAGGATGAGGACGAGGAAGGATCGGAAGGAAGCAGTGAAGGAGAGGAGGATCAGGACGAAGACGACGACGAGTCTGACGAGGGAGAGATGCCTATTGATACTCCTCAGAAGGTCAAGAAGGTCGTTGAGCCCCCAGTGGTTGCTCCCGTTCCCAAGAAGGAGGAGAAGAAGGTCACCGTCGTCGCTCCTCCTGCCCTCTCCGGAGCGAACGCTATCGGAGCCGCTCCTTCTGCTGCTTCAGGTTCGCTCGTCAAGGGAAAGAACGGTATCCTCGTGAGTTTTCCTTCCAACCAAGCTTTACTTCTACCTATCATCTCGAATCTCACACTCTTCGTTCTTCTTCTCCAGATCTTCCCTCCCCTCCCTCAATGGTACCACCACTCCCTCCCTCCCCTCGCCCAAATCGCTCTCCCTCCTCTCACCCCAGCTCTTCTCCTCTCCCTCACCACTCGATCCTCCACCCTCCTCACCACCCTCCCCACCGCTCCTTCCACCCACCTCTCCTCCAAGGCAGACGCCAACTTCTTGGCTCAGATCCTCAAGTCGGGAACTCAGGCGGATAAGCTGTCAGCGTTGATCTTGCTCGTGCAGGGAGACCCGTTGAGGAACATCTCGGCTCTCGAGGGTCTCAGAGCGATGATGGGTTGGAGGGAGGGTGGGAATGTTGGGCGAATGGGGGGAAGGGAAGAGAGAGTCGGGGTCGTGAGGGCTGTGGCCGATTGGTGGAATGGAGGAGGTGCTCCCAACAGGAAGTTGAGGTGAGTTCGCGTCTCGTTTCCATGTCGACTGGGACCTGGTGCTGTGGAGTAGCCCAGGAGGAGTCCAGTAGCTGGTGAAGTTGACGCCTTTCGTTTCCTCGCTCTCTTTTGCTCAGGTACCTTCGAGATCAACCTTTCCTCACTCACCCCGGCGCGACCGACGCTCACCTCCTCATCTGGGCCTTCGAGGACTGGCTCAAGAAGTACTTCTACTCGCTTCTTCAGATTCTCGAGGTGAGTTCTTCGTTCTGCCGTTTACCTCATCTCAATCGCGACGCTGATCGGGTTTCGTTTCTTCGTTCGCAGACTCTCTCGCACGACACCCTCCCCTTCGTCCGAACTCAAACCCTCACCATCGTCTACCAGCTCCTCAAGGACAAGCCCGAACAGGAGCAGAACTTGCTTCGACTTCTCGTCAACAAGCTCGTTCGTACACTTCCCTCCCCGTCTTCCCTTCGCGCTTCCTCCCGACGCGTCGCTGACCTTCGTTCCTTCTTTCCTCCTTTCTTTCTTTCTCTCCTCTCTCAGGGTGACTCCGACAAGACCGTCGCCTCCCGAGCTTCCTACCACATTCTTCAACTCCTCCAATCCCACCCAGCCATGAAATCCGTCGTCGTTCGAGAAATCTCCTCCCTCGTCCTCGTCCCTCCTCCACCCAAAGCCGTCGCTCCCTCCAAGCAGAAGAAGAAGCAGCAAAAGAAGAAGGGGAAAGCCCAACCTATGGCCAAGAAGACCACCGTTTTCGACAAGACCGCCGATGACAACGGGAACGTTCACGCTCGATACTACGGAATCATCACTCTCAACCAAACGACCTTGACTCAACGAGACGGGGATGTCGCTGGGAAGCTCGTCGAAGTTTACTTCGAGGTGTTCAAGGGGATTCTTGGAGATGGGAAGTACGCGAAGGAGGAGGAGGCGGAGAAGCTGGAGGTTGTGGAGCCTGAGCCGGCGGAGGGGAGTGGAGGGAAGGATAAGCATAAGGGGAAGGGAGCTTGGAAGGGGAAGGGGAAGAAGAGCGATGTGAAGGAGGATGAGGTGGAGGATTCGGACGCGAAGATGATTGCTGCTGTGCTCAGTGGAGTTAACAGAGCGCTTCCTTTTGCTAAGATCGAGGATTCGACGTGAGTGATTCGTTCCTTCGCCTTGCTCTTCTGGTTTTCGACTTGAGGTCGAGTTTCGACGAGCTGACCTCTTCTTCTTCTCGTCTTTCTCCCTCGCGTTTCAGTTTCGAGAAGCACATGGACACCCTCTTCCGAATCACCCACTCTGGAACTTTCAACATCTCGATTCAGGCTCTCAACCTCATTCATCAGGTCACCTCGGCGAAGGAGGTTCGTTCTCGTCTCTCTCGTTACTCTTCCCTTCGCCTCGACGCGTCGACTTACTTCCCTTTCCCCCTTTATTCCTACCAGACCGTCTCCGAGAGATTCTTCCGAACCCTCTACGAGTCCCTCCTCGATCCTCGACTGGCTTCCTCCTCCAAGCAAGCCATGTACCTCAACCTCCTCTTCAAGGCCATCAAATCCGATCCCAGCTCTGCTCGTCGTGCCGCTTTCGTCAAGAGGACCATGCAGGTTCTCGGAACTCACCAACCTCCGTTCATCTGTGGTGCTTTCTTCCTTCTCGGAGAGGTGAGCTCTCTCTCTCTCTCCTACACGCCCGTCTTCGTCGCGTCCTTCTTCCCCGTCAGCTGACTTTCGATCCTCCTTCCTCGTCTCTCTTCTTCACAGCTCTTCTCCTCAACCCCTGGACTCCGTCGGATGCTCTCTCAACCCGAGGAGGACGACGAGCTGGAACACTTCGTCGATGCTCCCGATCCTGACGAGGAGGCTTCCGGAGAGAAGAAGGAGGTCGAGGCTCCCATCGTTCCCGTGTCAACCGAGAAGGTCTGGGATACCACCTACGACGGAAGGAAGCGAGATCCTCAGTACGCTCATGCCGAGGGTAGCTGTCTTTGGGAGATCGTGAGTCTTCGCTCTCGCTGTCTGAGTCCCACGTTTGAACCTGAACTGACGCGTCTGTAATTCACTCCCTTCTCCACGAAATCCAGGTACCTTTCCTCTCCCACTTCCACCCGTCCGTCTCGCTCCACGCCTCTCAACTCCTCAACAACGAACCCATCACCACCTCCTCCGACCTCAACCTCAACACTCTCATCCACTTCCTCGACCGATTCGTCTACCGAAACGCAAAGAAGCAGAAGGCCAAGGGAGCTTCCATCATGCAACCTGCTGCCGCTTCCGACAAGTCTGGAGTCGTTCTGATGATGAAGGGAGCCAACGGAGCTGACGCTGAGGTCAACACTGCTGAGTTCTGGAGGAAGAAGGAGGAGGATGTGCCTGTTGATCAGGTTCGTTGAACTACTCCCTCTCTCTCGTCTCATCTCTTCGCGAGGTCGCGTCGGGAAAAAAGACGAAACCTGACTTCTTTCTTCTCCTTCTTTCCTTTCTGTCCTTCTTCGTTCTTTTTTCAGCTCTTCTTCCACAAGTTCTTCTCTCAGAAGCTCTCCAAGGAGAAGGCCAAAGCCAGCAAGGTCGCCAAGAGGAAGGGAGGAAATGATTCCGACGCCGACGATGCTGCCGACATGGAGGGAGGAGAGGAGGACGCTGCTTCCGACGAGGAGGAGGATCTGCCTCGTACCGTTTCGGGCAAGAAGGTCGTTCCTGTTCCTGAGGTTGTCGAGGTCGAGGAGGAGGAGGATTCGGAGGATGAGTTCGAGAAGGAGGTGTGGAAGGTGATTTTTTTTTTTTTCTCTTCGTTTCGTTTCGAAGCGAAGAAGCGAGAGCTGACCTTCTTTTTCTTTTTTGCGCGTTCTTCTTCTTCGACTCCTCCAGGCCATGCAGAAGTCGATGCCGGAGCTCGAGGACGATGGAGAGCTTATGATTGGAGATAGCGATGGAGAGGATCAGTCGGACGACGAGGAGGATCTGGAGGATCTGAGTGAGCTTGGAAGCGACGAGGCTGGATCTCTTGGAGACGACTCGGACGACGACGAGGATGATGGTTCGGATGGTCAGATCGACGATGCTGGTGAGTTTTGCTCCCCTTCTCCATCCTCTTCCTTCCATCTCGACTTGGAGAACTGACTTCCTCTCTTCAACTTCTCTTTCCAGAATTCGACTCCGCCGACGAAGAGGTCTTCGAGCTCGACGAGGACGAGGACGATCTCATCGATGTCGACGAGGACGCACCTTTCGTCTCTGCCTTCCCTCCCGAGGAGGACGAAGGAGAGGGAGCCGACGAGGTCGAGGAGCTGCCGGCGGACGGGAAGCGGAAACGAACCAACGCGGAGGACAGGAGGGAGAGGAAGAAGAAGAGAAAGCAGTTCTCTGGAGCTTTCGGAACGTACGAGGATTTCCAGAAGCTCATCGAGGATGGAGGACCCGACGACAACATCTAATATCTTTGCGTTTGTATGGATCTTTCATTTTTTCGAATCGAGTCTTGGCTTAAGCTCCCGTCGAGGAGCGCGACGACGGTCTTTCTCCTTCCCTCACGAGAACCCTTTTGGTCGATCAGACATGGTACAACGCAAAGTAACCAAATTAAGATCTTGCCGCATTGTGACTTCTCGTTTCAACCATATCCCAGCGGCTCGTGAGACTTCCTTGATCCAAAGGAAGGGAAGTCGAGCTCGACCCTTCCCCTCCTACTCCTTCGCGTATTGATAAAGTAGCACCGAAGGAAAGCTCCGCAGAAGAGATATCTCCGAGCTCGAACTTTGAACAGCCTGGCGGTGGAGGAGTATTCGACTGAGAAAAGAAGATGGATCAGGTTGTTGTTTCAAGGTTGCGGGAAACGAAACGATGGAGAACGAACCATGATTTGGAGGGAGGGAAGCGTCCCATTTTCAGGTTTTTTCCTTCCTCGGATAAGAGCTCGGCGAGTGAAGAGGAAGAGCAAGACGTCGACCGCGCCTGCAGGGGAAGAAAGCGAGGCATCAGAGTCGACGGGTCGGATGATATGTGCTTTGACTCAAGAAACTAGAAGGAGCCTATCGATTGAGGCCCCAAGACATGAGCAGATCGAGTACCAGAGCTGCTCTGGAATCTTTGAAAGAAGATAAAAGTTAGGTGCTGACTTAACGGAGAAAGAATCGATGATGTGAAGAGACCGAAAACTGACTTGAAGAGTTGTCGCGTCGAAAAACGACATGATCGCGAGGGGAATGCAGACCACCGAGTAAGCGGCTGGATACCAGAGCATCCTCTTGGCTGCATCTGTGACGTGAAAAATAGTTTGATACACGTGAGCCGGTGAAAAGCGTCCAAGGAGAAGGAGAGATAGATCACGACTCACCTCCGTTCGCGAGGCCAACAGCATCGCTCCTCCAAAGCTCAGATCTGCTCTCGAGGGGTGGCCAAAGAACCTTGGGCTCCAGTTTTTCGGACTTGCGGCCTGATCACAGCGAAAGGAAGGAGATCAGCGACGCGTCTCGAAAGAAGGCGGAAGATAAAAATCAGAAGCACCATCGTGACTTCACCGTTCCTGTCCAACTGAACGACCCCAGCGAGCGTAAGAAGTATTCCTAGATAGCGGACTATCAAAATCCCGAGAGAGGCGATGTTGAAGGCAGGGATGAGACTGGAGATCAGAATAAAAAATCAGTAAGATCGTCGAACGAGGAAAGGAATTGAGAAAGAAGCAGCTCACATGAACCAAGTCCTGTAGCCGGGAGCTCCAGAAAGCACGTAGGATCCGATTCCATTAGGCCCGTAGAAAGGAAATGGACGCTTGGCAACAGCAAAGATCGCTGGTCCAAGGAAGGCGATCAAGCCAACGAAAAGCCAGCCGAGGGAGCTGAAATCAACGGAGAGCATCGACGTCAGCAGCGTTGTAAGAAGAGGACGAAAGCGCGGGATTGCTCACACCAGAACGGGCATTAACCACTTCGGTACCTTCCATCGGAGCACCAGGATCAGGAACGTAACGACTGCAGGAGACACCAACGAGTCAGCTTTCAATCCGAGACGCGTCGACCCTCTTCGCACGTCGAGTACCTACCAGGGACGACGGAATTGAACCAGCCTGTTCCAGCATATCCGATAGAGTACATCATTCCTTGGAAAGTACAAAGACCGCCTGAGAAAGAGAGAAGGCCTCTTCAGCTTCGGGTTCGACTCGAAGGACTGCACGAGAAGATAGGCTTACCTATTCTCGTCGAGTAATCGGGGAGGAACTTGAGATTCGCCAGATATCCGAGGGAGTACCTGGAAGATAGAAAGAACAGGAAGGAGAGGAGGTAAGCTCCGTCCTGACGCGTCTCAATCTCGACTCAAACTCGCTCGTCGTAAGGCTTACAGGAGATCAGCCAGCAAAAGACAGATGAAGTAGACTCCCATATCTGTTACGAGGAATCTTCGAATATCGTGGCTACGCTCTGAAGCTTGAGGGTTGATGAATGACGCTGAAGCGAAAGAAGAGAGAGACGTGAGCGTGAGGTCTTCTCAAGGTCGAAGAGGAAACGTCCGACTCACTCCGAGGTAAGTGAGAAGGGAGAGAACGCTCAGTGTAGACGAAATCCCTATTGCAGTGCGACTGCTCTGGTGAGAGAAGAGGAAAGGAAGGAGGAAAGAGGTGAGTCCCCGGAGGATGGTCGCGAAAGCGAGCTCAACTTACAGGCCAATCTCGTCCCGTATACTCCAGTGTACCGCAACAACGACCACGTGAACAACATCACCTGTGTGCGAGGAGCATAAGCTAGAAGAGCCGTCAACGAAAGGGTTTCCTCCGAGAGAATAAGGCGGGCGGTCGAACGACCTTGTGGGAAAGTTCCGAATCTGCTCGAGGACACCAAAGAAGATAGGTTCAGCGATGGCTGGTAAGACTCGAACAGAAGACAACCTCACTCGTATACAGCTGAGTGGTTTGATGGCGTTCCTCTGGGTACGGGTTGCAGGGACACCGTTCAACGGAGGGAGGGAGAGGGAAGGAAGGTCGACGTTGGGTTGAGGAAGGAACTCGAGCCGTGAGAGAGTCATGCTGACGATTGCGAAATCTTAATAGTATCCGGTAGCGAAAACAGGTCCCCTGAAACGACCTGTCTGAGTCGACGGTTCAAAGCAGAAGGCGAAGGAGGCGAGATCGAAGCGACGGGGAGGCTGAAAGATCGCAGAAAGTCTTCGCTGGGTGAAGCTGTCTTCTCTCCTCAACTTCTGGGAGAAAGCAGACGTTCGGTATCGAGGTTCCCAGTGCGGGTTGGAGGGAGGGAGCAGGAGAGGGGCTGCGACTGATAGCGGAGCTGTTGAGATGAGGAGGGAAGGGGGTGTTTGACCAAGGAGGGAAGGAAGGAAGAGGCAGGAGTTGAGCTTCTCAAATCTCCTCATGAGCACATATCACTTGCTCTGTAATATGTTACGGACAGTCCGGAGGTTGATGTGAGCGAAAATAGGGAGTGGGATCAGGATGGGTGTCGTGGTTGAGAGGGAAGAAGAGGAGGCTTCCTTCCTTCGAGTTTTGGTGAGCTCGAATCTCCTTCCTTCTCCTCTTTCTTGCTTTTATCCTTCCTCGCATGAGTACACCCGACCTCAAGACAACCGTGGGACGACGCCGTACATAACAGCGTAGATAACATGCCTCGAAAGAACCCACAGACATCTAAAGAGAAAAGGAAAGTGAACTAGCGTCGATCCTTCTTCCTCTTCTTCTCTCCTCCTCCCGACCTTCCCTCCCCATCCCCTCTCGGCACAGGTCGACCCTCCCTCTTGGCCACCACTCGAGCGAGGGCTCGCTTGGTCTCTCCATCCGCGAAGGTCTTCATGTCGTAGTACTGAGGAGCGAGGTCGATGCTGAAAGAACGAACGGAAAGAAAGAGAGCGAGGTCAGGACGCGTTGAGAGAGAGAATTGAAAAGAGAGGAAGACTCACAGCCATTCTGGTCGAATCTCGGTAACGGTTCGGATGAACTAAATAGAGAAGAGAAGAAACAGAGTCAGTTTCGAGGAAAACAAGGGAAGAGAGGGAAGAAGAGAGTGAACGAACGTTGGCAGTGGTGAGTACAAACTCGTTGAAGACGACCCATTCTGGCTGAGTCTCGAGTCCACAAGCCTTGTGAAGCTTGACGACCTGATTGATTGTGCGAGTGAGTACGGGCGAATAATCAGCTCGGTCTTGAGCGGCGAGAAGGAAGAAAGAGGCGAAGGGAAATGAAAGGCAAAACTCACCTGGTTATCCTTGATGGTCAAGTAGTTCCCCTTCTCACCCTCCTTGTGCGCGACCTGCATGAAGAATCCCGACGTCAAAGCCTTTCGAATGTTGAGGTAGTAGCTCTTGTCCTCGAACGGTGTCGAAACGAGGTCGAGATCGTGCTTCTCCATCGACCGCTTGAGCTGAGTTCGAACGTTGTCGGCCTGTTGGAGAGCTCGTTGAGAGAGGAAGTTGTTGTACGCCCAGTTCTTGTCGTGCTCGTCTGTAGGGAAGAAAGAGAAAAATAGTTCAGTCGGAGTTTCGTCGAGGATAGGAGGGAGAAATAGAAGGGAGGGAGGAAAGAGGGGACGAACTGGACTTGTAGGCGTGGTAGACGTTGAGGAGGGTGAGGTGATCTCCTTCGGGGTGAACGAACTGAGCCTTGGCCTGGTCGGCTTCCTTTCGAGCGTTGACAGGTCGGAGGAAGACGTTGGGAACTGCAGAAGGAGAAGGAGAAGAGAGTCAGCGACGTGAACAGAAGGTGAAGCGTCGAGATGAAGCTTGGACTCACTCGAGAGCATGGCAGTCAAACTCAGGAGCTCGTTACTACAACGCATCTCGGGCGAAACGATGAGCATCTTGGCGAGCTGGAGAGTAAAGGAAAGGGAAGTCAGCTGATGTTTGTGAAGTCTGTTGAGGGAGAAAGGGGACGAACCTGAGGATCGAGAGGGAACTCGGCCATGATGGCTCCAAGAGGAGTAAGATCACCCTCGTCATCGAGAGCACCGATGTAGTTGAGAAGCTCGAGCGCTCGCATGATGGTCTCGGGAGCGGGAGCGTCCATGTAGTCGCTGAACGAAAGGAAGAAGTCGACGCGTCGAAGTCAACTACAACTCGAGGAAGAAAACGCGTCCAAGAAAACGAATCGACTCACAAATGCACCAAATCCTTGATACCCAGCTTAACCAACTCCAACACCGTGTTGGCCAAGTTACTCCTCAAGATCTCCGGGTGAGTCTGCTCCTCCAACTCGTTGACGAAGTCCTTCTCGGTGTAGAGCCTGAAGCACTTTCCGGGTCTCGTCCTTCCAGCTCGACCAGCTCGCTGTTGAGCACTAGCCTTCGAGATCGGGCTGACGAGCAACGACTCGACTCGGATCCTGGGGTTGTAGACCTTCTGCTTGAAGAATCCAGGGTCGACGACGTAGACGATTCCGTCGATGGTGAGGGAGGTTTCGGCGATGTTGGTGGAGATGACGACCTTCCTTCCTGGAGCTCCTCCGGCGACGGAAGGTGGAGGTGCTGGGTCGAAGATTCGCTGCTGCTGATTGGGAGGAAGTGACGAGTAGAGGGGAACGACGAGTAGAGGTCCGACGGCTCCTCCTGAGTTCCTCGCAAGCTCGTCTCCTTCTCCCTTGATCTTCCTGCACGCGTCCTCGATCTCCTCCTCTCCCGTCAAGAAGAGCAGGATATCTCCCTCGTCCTCGGCCTGATGAATCATGAGAACCGTTCGGATGGCAGCGTCGACGTAGTTGGGCTCGGGCTCCTGGGTGTAGTAGGTTTCGACGGGGAAGGTTCGACCAGAGACCTTGAGCAGTGGAGCCTTTCCAGCGTCGGTTCCGTCTCCGAAGTACTTCTGGAACTTGAGCGAGTCGAGGGTGGCGGACATGATGATGATCTTGAGGTCTTTACGACGTCCGGCGATCTGAAGCAGAAGGAGAAGGTCGGGGAGGGAAGGAGGGAGAGGTGAGCTCAAGCTTGCGCGCGAAGACAAAGCAAGGCAGAGAGCAAGGATGGACTCACCTCCTTGAGCAAACCCATGAGGATATCGGTAGCGAGCGTCCTCTCGTGAGCCTCATCGAGGATGATGGTTGAGTACCGGGAAAGCATGTTGTCGTTCATGGCCTCTCGAAGAAGCATACCGTCGGTCATGTACTTGAGGAACGTCGAGTCTCGATCCGTCATGTCCTCGAATCGAATCGAGTATCCGACCTCCTTTCCGAGGGGGACTGGTGGTAGAGAGGTGGTAAAAAGAGCGAATGAGCATGGTTGTTGAGCTCGAACGAGACAAAAGAAAGAAGCAGCTCACCATCCATTTCGTCGGCGACACGCTTGGCGACGGAGGTAGCAGCGACTCGACGAGGTTGAGTACAGGCGATCATCTTGCCCTTCAGCTGAGGGAGATCCGAGAAGGCGACGAATTGAGGGATTCTGGTGAAGGGGAGAAAGAGAAGGGGATCGGATCAGCTGTGAGCTCGAAAAAGGAGGATTTGGGACAGGAAGGGAAGGATGGAGCTCACTGAGTCGTCTTTCCCGATCCAGTCTCTCCGACCATGACGAGGATTTGGTTGTTGGAGAACTATATACGGATGAGGTTTGTTTCAGCATGAAGTCTCGGTGCAAGGAAGGTGGTGGTGAGCAAGTCCAGGGAACGAGGAGGTGGACTCACCAGCTCGTAAAACTCGTGCATCCTCTCGTAGACCGGGAGCTTCTTCCTTCCTTCGAGGATCTTCTTGTAGGTGGCGGTGAAAGGTCGAAGGGTGAAAGGGTTGATATCTCCATCCTGTGGTAGTAGAAAGGCGGGAGGCAAAAGGTCAGCTTCGAACGTTCGAGCTCAAAGGTCTGCGAGCTCTTCCTCCTTCCATTCTCCGCCACCACTATCCAGTTACAAGCCAGCTCCACTTCTCCCTAGCATCCACATACGAGCCCTAGCAGACCTGCTTGGAGACTTGGAGCTCCTTTGAGGAAGAAAACTCACCATGAGAGCTCTAGCTTGCACGGCATCGACCTTTCCGGGGACGACTCCGTCCAGAGGGTTCTTCTTGCTCGAGCTGCCGTTCTTCTGCTGAGGTTGAAGGTGGGCCTATTAGAAGATGTGGGTCGAGACAAGAGTCAGCATGAGAGATTTAAGCTGTACTCGAGCAGCGCAGGAGCCCTCTAGCTTGAGTGGTCAAAGGAGGGAGAAGGGAGGGACGAAATTGCAAGGACGAGCGGAAGGAAAGGATGCAACGCACGAGGTAAGGGTTCTCCGAGGGATCCGTCTTAGGCCGTTTGGAGGATCGATCTTCCGACATGACGAGAGGAAGAGAACGAAGAGAAGAAGGGAGGAGAAGGGAAGACGGGAGGGAGGGACTGTCGAAGTTGAGGTCGAACCAGGGAGGAGCTTCGAGCTTCGAAAGCTGCCTCTGAGATTCGTTGACGACCGATTTTGAAGTATTTCCGCCGACGTATATAACCTCGTGGTGATGATAGAGTAGCTTCAACTTTCTTTGATGCCCTTCTTGGAATGCGAAACTTTTCAGATGCAGCCCCTTCCAGAAGTTCAGCTCTTCGCGTCTCTCTTCCACTCTCTCGTCAGCTTCTCCCTTCCCAGCGTCCTAATGCCGTAAACGTAACTGAACTAGATTGTAAAAAATTCTAAATCAAAGCGATCCGACTCGACGAAGTCGTCTGAGTCTCGACGTCCTCCCTTCGAACGCTCGAGCTTCCCGTCGACGACTTCCCCGACGCGCTTCGGTTCAGAACATAGTCGTCGATTGGGGTGCTAGAGCCGTCATCAACTTTCTTATCTTCGGCATCGTCGTCTTCGTTGTCTGGAGGGAGAGCGGAGAGCTCGAAGTGAGATCCGATGGCGGAAGCGAGAGGTTGAGTTGGACGGGTTTGAGCGGAGCCTCGACGTGAGTTCTGCAAAAGAAAGCTTCAGTGAAGGCCGAAGAGAATGAGAAGAGATAAACTAATCTCACACTGTTGTTTGTGCCGTTTGAAGAAGCGTCCTGGGCTTCGGGAGGCGTGTGGCTCCCTGAGATCAAGGAGCGACGCGTGAAGACGAAAAGGATAACTGTTCAAAAGGCGCGACGAGAAGTTAGGCTCATTTCAATCTTATCCATCAGGAGTGGAGGGAATGAAATTACCGTCCAGAGTTCCCAGGCAAGCAGCGAAGGCTCCCTCAAACTGGTAGAGCCAGATGGGCGGCGACTTCTCAGCCCAGCCAGCGTACGTCGATACGATGGAGAGGGGAAGGAGGGCGAGGCCATAGACTGCTGGGAACCAGAGCATCTTCGCGGCGAGCGTGGTTAACTGCGAAAAAGAGAAGAATGGTGAGCGATCGGGATTGATGGGAACGAGAGGACGACGACTCACGCTCGTGTTCGAAGTGGTGAGAACGCCGATGCTTGAGACGGCTGGCATCGAGCTGGTGCTTTCGTTGGTAGATCCTCCTCTCTTCAGGAACCGAAGAATCACTGCGAAGGTCTGTAGAAGAAAGTGCGGGCGGATGTCAGCGACATCGGAGTGAGACGACAACATCGGACTCACAGTTCTTCCCTCGGCGTGGAGAGAGAGAATTCGAGCGACATGAATAGCAACGGCGACGTAGAAAACCAGAGTCATGGCGAGGTAAAAGATGACGATAAAAGGAGAGACTCTGGGGCAGAACAATGGACAGCGGAGAGATGTAAGTTCAGCGCGTCGCGTCGACGCGCAGGCTTTCTTTCAACTCACCTGTAAAGGGACAAAGCTATTGGGATGCCCGAAGTAGCAAAGCAGCCGACTGGGGTAGGACCGTACCAGCTGTAGGGATGGTGACGAGCAGCGATCCAGATCGGTCCAAGGAAGATGAACAGCTGAATAAAAGGAATTGGAAAGTCAGACGCGTTTCGTCGATCTGTTTTCAGAAGCAGAATCAAGGGGCTCGTACCAGAGTGACGCTCCATCCTAGGATCACAGTCACAGGGAGACTCCATCGAGGAACGTTCCACCTCATGACAAGAACGATGAAGGTTTGAAGAGCAATCGCGACGTTCCAGAATCCGACCCCTACCAAGCCCACGACGTAGGCTCCAGCTTGCAGACTACAAGCAGCACCTGAGAGATAAGATGAAGATGAGCCGGAAGTGATGAGGGAGAGAGAACGAAAGAGAGGAAGAGCTGAACTCACCGGCAGACGTCCGTTTGAGATGGATGAACTTGAGCGATATCGACCAGCCGAGAGAGCATCTGTAGATCGATGGGTTGGAATCAGGTCTGAGAGATTCTTCATACTGATCTCTATCGTTAGGCACTCACATCAGATCTGCGATGAGCAGATTGACGAACAGGACTCCCACTGTCCGAGTCCGACGCGTCGAAAATCGAAGCGAGCTCTTAAGTTAATCAGTACTTTCGACTCTCATCCCAGCCCTTCCAGTACTCACAATAAGTCGAGAGAAAGGCTCGAACCGTTCGATTCACGTTCGCTCTGTTCCCTTTGCCTTCTCGAATGGCGCTCACCTGCGGCAACACGTCGAGATCAGCTCGACGACGACGACAAGCTCTCCGATCCCTTCTCCTCTCTCTTTCCCTCAGAAACTCACGACAAGATAGCCGAGCAGTCCCGAGACGCAGACCGTTGAGAGTAGACCCAAAGCGGTGAGGATGCTCCTGCGACAGGGAAAAGAAGCGGCTTTCAGCGTTTCGTTCATGGAAAAAGAAAGGGGAGGGCGGTGGGATCGAGAGGTCGGTGAAACGAACAGGTCGACCAAGTCCTCTTTCGTCCATTTTATGGCTGAAAGGGTAACGACACCTAATGCAGAAAGGACTTCAGTTCGATATCCAAGGAAGTGAGTAGAGAAGAGTGAAGGAGAAAACCAGACGAACCATCCTGAAAGAGAGTGAGCCTGTTTGAGGAAAACGATCGTTCGGTTCAGCTCCCTCCTCTCCCCTCCTTCCCTCAAAGAAGCTCGCAAACTCCACTCACACGTAAGACGGATATAGAGGGTTCTCTGGCAGCTCCATGGGAAAGGTGGGGATCTGCGAGGAGGACATGGTTGAGGAACGGCGGCGACGACGCAAAAAGTCACAGAGAAACGATGATGGAAGTCGGAAGCGAAGAAGGAAGACGAGCTAAGGATGAACGATTGAGCCTCCCAAATGCCCCAGAAAACAGATGTGGCAAGTAAATTGAATCTGTATACTTGAGGAGAGGGAAGGCGGAGAAGGCAGCGGAAAGGAGTAGGAAGCGACAGGTGAGATCTGTAACGGAGATGAGTCTGTTGTTGCCGGAGGAAGGATCCAAACGATGGCTCTGGAGCTGTAGAAAAATTGTTGATTGAGATGACAGAGGAAGGACGGAAAGAAAGAAGGGCAAGAGGGAGGAGAGGAGTGTTTCAGGCGGGCCCTGTTACGGTGCCTTCTCTCCCCTTTTTTTGTTCTGCAGGGGCTGGTGCCGTTCTCCCAAACATGAGCACGATAAGGAAGGTTTGAGGGGGAGGGAGATGAGAGATCTCGGCATAATGTGTGTGCGCGGAAGGGGAAGGAAGAGAGGCAGAGAGGGAAGACGAGATATCGAGCGGGTGGGAGCGAAGTGTTCAGTTGGCGAGGAAGAAAAGAGCTGTAGAGCGCTGTCAAAGGAGAAGAGGCATGATAGGAGTCCGCTTGTGAACGCATCTAGGGCATTTTCCGGAGAAGGTATGCTGTTTTCTACGGGACGAGGATCAACGACTCACCTGAAGCCAGGTCGCGTCGCGTCTGCAACTTCCTCTCCTCATTCCTCTTCCTCTCATTCTCCCCTCGCCCAGCCTCTGCTAGTAACTTCCATCAATCAACGATGAACTTGAGAGTTACTACCGAAAAGGAGAACTACCAGAGTCTTTCCAGAGAGCCAGGGAAACGAGATGAGCGACGCGAAGCAAGAGTACAGTAATAGTGAAGAGAATGGTTCGATATTCAAGCGAGAGATCCAACGTTGGCTCTGTATAACCCACCCAAGCACCAAAAAAGTCAGCAAGCGAAAACAACGCGACCTCAGACTCAATAGGAAGGAAAGTAGAGCGGGAGTCGAAAGCAACGCGACTCACCCAAACTGTCCCGCCACGTTTCCCGGTCGAGAATACTCGCAGACGTAATACTTCGCTTTCTACAAAACCGAATCAAAGATCATTCAGCTTCCCGTTTATTTTCTTTTGGAAGAGGAGAGATAGGAAGAGAGAGAAAAGAGAAACGAGAGACGGACCCCGAAGGAAGCGTCGAAAATTCCATCACAATCGACGGCGGCACATCCGACTTGGGTGGTTCCTTTCCAGACGACCTGATACGAGCGTAAGAAATGGTCAACGATTGAGAGAGGGAACAAAGCGAGGGAGGTGGTAGGAGGATGAGAGGGTGAAGGGGACGTCGAACTGACCTGAGTGAAATGCGAAAAGTTGGGAGCAGAAGGGTTGTAGTCCTTCGCTTCATCGGTCCAAGATTTAATGGCTGACTCGATAGTCTGAAGGTACGGAGGTAGGAAAGGAGAAGAGACGAGCGACGGAGGGAAAGAGAAGGGAAGAATCAGCGGGTCGGTTCGACGCGTTGAAGTGTCGAAGGAGTCAGGGAGAGAGAACATACGTAGCCCGATCCAGTACCAGCGGCCTAAAAGCGTTGTAAGCAGGAGATGTAAGATTGTCAGTATAAGTTTCGCTCGTTCGCGGACCCACCAGACGAGAAAGAACGAGAGACGCGTCATGAAAGCGAAACGAAAGGCAACAAAAAGCTCAGCTCACCAAGTTCTCTCCGAACGATCCGAGAGTTCCACCTCTGCTCGTATCAAACCCATACACACATGCCTATATCAGCAAACCATCTCTTGCTCCCTCCTCTTCTCCCCTCCGCCCTCGTCGTACACTATACTCACGAATGTTCAAAGACACATCGTCCAGCCCACTTAACTGCCGCTTTGGCAGCATCCTCACTCCAAGTCAACTCTCCTGCACCATAAAGGGCCCTGAAAGAGTTGTGAGCGGCCAAATACCTGCTTTGATCGTCGGAGGAGGAAGAGGAGGAGGAAGAGGATGCGACCACGGCAGCTGCGATGGGAGCTGAGGCGGGAGCGGTGGTTTCGGCGGCGGGTTCGGCGGTGGTCGTAGTAGGTTGGTCTTGGGGTTCAGTGCTAGCGGGTTGTTGTTGTTGGGTTGTGGTTGGATCAGGGGAGGGAGAGGGAGAGGAGGAGGTCATAGTTTCGACGAAGATGGGATCGGTTGAGGGTGAGGGTTCGTCGGCCAGCGTGGACGTGATAGGGATGGGAGCGGGATCGTCGGTTGAGGTGGTGAGGATGATGGAGGTAGGTTCAGGAGGAGAGATGAAGGAGGAAGAAGAAGAGGAGGAAAGGAGTTGAGCTTGATCGTCGTTGCACGGGGAGGAACTGCCGAGCACCACGAAACGAACGAGAAGCATGAGCTTCTGCGGAGAATATGGAGGGACTCGTTCGACTCAAAGAGAGAGGAAGGAAAGAAGAGAAGATGGGGAGGAGAGTTCTGAAGGACGACGAGAAAGGTGAAACTCACGTCGTTTCAGCCTGGAAATCGTTCACTGCTGCCGCTTCAGTCGTTTGAACGGCAGGAGCTTCCTCCGGAGCACTCGTAGTAGTGGGAGCTGGTTCCTCGTAGGTAGAAGTCGAAGCGATGGTGGGTTCGGGGGTGTAGGAAGAGATGGAGGAGGAAGTAATGGGGGCAACGACGGCGGCGACCTCTCCCTCGCACGCTTTCCACTTCAACCCTCCCTGATCGCTCCCGACTCGAGTGATGGTCGAGCAAACCCAAGGTTCGATGTCGATTCTCTTCTTGAGAGAGGCATGGCGTCGGTTTCGTGTTCCTCGAAGGGAAGGAGAGTGAGCGGCTGAGGCGAGGGAAGCGAGGAGGAGGAGGGAGGGGAGGGAGAGGGAGACGAGCATGGTTCGTGCGAAAGGAGTGTGGGTGGAAAGAGTGTGAGGTGGGTGGGGTGTTTAAAGTAGGAAGTAAGAGCGATCAGCGGGGAGTTACTGAGAGAAAGAGAAGGGAGAGGGAGCCGTAGTTTGAAGGGAGGGAGGGAGGAGGGGAGGCCCTGGCTTAAGAAGGAGGCAGAGAGGGGGTGAGCTTGAGCTAGGAGGGTTGTCAAGCCAGGCAGCTCGCTCTCTGAGGGTTCTGGGGCCGTCCCGTAGAAGAAAGGACTCACTAATCGATGCCCAAGCAGATTTGATAGAGACTTCCTTCCTGCCTGGAGAGGAACACCCCGTCCTCGGCTGAACAAGGTCAGCTCGACGAGCCATCCTTCCTTTGTCGATTCCTTCGCCTTCTCCCGGTGGAATGTCTTCCAGTCGAAGATTTTACCAGACCGATCTTACGTGTGAGCGGATCAGCATAATTATCCGAAAGAAGCTTTTCTCCGATGCTAGTGGTTGGTCTGGGAGGAGAACTCATCTTCGGAAGAAAGGACGATCCGCTTCCGTGAATCGGCTCCATCTTTTTTCTTTGTTTGGATCGAAACCTCCTTCCTCCAGCCACGATCCCTTCCTTTCTCCTTCTTCAAGGATGAGCAGTTTCTTCCTAGGGCTCCTCTCTGAGCTCTCTTTCCAAGCAGGCTTCGCTCTCACGCTCCTCGGAGGAATCCTCGTGAGTCGACGATGGGTCGCGAGCTCAACTCTCTCTTTCCTCCTTCCTCCCTCTCGCCTTCTTCTCGTTGCCCGTCTCCTTCTTCGTTCGATCTGACGCTGAATTGCTTTCTCACTCTCGTATCGTCCTCAGGCCCTCTCCCTCTTCTTCCTCCTTCCCTTCTACTCCGACCCTTACGACCTTCGCTCCATCCCAGGTCCTCCAGCAGCGAGAATCTCCGATCTATGGCTCACGGGCGCTACCATGGCGGGAGTGAGGAGTCTGAGAGTTCATAGAGCTCATCAACGGTACGGTAAGTGGCCTCTCATCCATCTGACACGGGAAAAACCCTCGACGGCAAACCTAGAGCACGGCGAGAAGGAGAAGCATCTGGAGGAAGGAAACGTCGAGCTCACCATTCGCTTCTCCTCCTTCTTCCGAACCAGGTCCCATCATTCGAATCGCTCCCAACCACATCTCCATCGCAGATCCAGAAGCTATCCCTATCGTCCTAGGACATGGAACTGGCTTTTTGAAATCTTCGTTCTACGATGCCTTCGTTTCCCCTTTCCTCCCAAGGGGAGTTTTCAACACCAGGTGAGTGAAGCGTCGTCTGTCTCTCTCTCTCTCGTTTTCTTCAGCCCTTTTTTTTTTTTTTTTACTTTCGCTGAACCAGCGTTCTTGTTTGTTTTGATGTGTGATGTAGGGATCGAGCCGACCACACTCGCAAAAGGAAACTGGTTTCCCACGTCTTCTCTCAGAAGAACGTCCTCTCCTTTACCTCCTACATCCACACCTCCATCGATCTTCTCGTTGCTCAGTGGGATGGGATTTTAATTCAATCGTCAACTACCGCCTCTCCCTCCACATCTCCTACTCACATTTCTCCCTCCTCCCTCTCCCCTTCCTCTCCCTCACCCTCATGCACCCCCTCGCCTACCACCTCAACAACCATCGCCGAATTCGACACCCTCCCCTGGTTAAACTACCTCGCCTTCGACATCATCGGTTCTCTCGCTTTCGGACGACCCTTCGGCATGCTGAGAACAGGAAAGGACGCAGCGCCGGTGGATCAGGGAGGGAAGACGGTCGAGGCGATCAGGGTGTTGAATGAACGGGGGGAGGTGAGCGCTACCTTGGGGTGTCTGGAGGGGTGGGTGAGGTGAGTCTTTCTTACAAAAAGCTCGATTCGGGGTAGGGAGAGAAGAGGGGAAGGAGAGAGGAGAGGAGAGGAGAGGAGGGAGGGAGGAGGGAGAGAAAGCTGATTCGTCTCTCTCGACGCGTTCCTTTTTACACAGACCCTACGTCAAGAAGCTTCCTTGGTTTGCAAAGAGGTTGATCAGTGTCTCGGATCTGGCTGGTGTGAGACTCCTTTTTTTTCTCTCCCTCCTGCTCTCTTCCCCAAGAACGTGCTCAACCTTTTCGACTCCTCGTCGCGTCTCGATTTCCAGATCGCCATCGCCGCCGTCTCCCACCGACTAGCCAACCCTCCTTCCTCGGACCCTTCTGATCTACTCTCCAAGCTTCAGCGAGGGAAGGATGAGAACGGGGAAGAGATGGGAACGGAGGAACTCACGGCGGAGGCGTTGACTCAGTTGATTGCTGGTGAGTCGCGTCTCTCTCTCTCTCTCCTCCCTGCCTTCACCTCGCCTTCCTCGCTTCTTGCGCGATCTGATGGAACCTCTCGTCATTTAACAGGCTCCGACACGACCTCCAACTCTTCCTGTGCGATCTTCTACCACCTCGCGTCGAACCCTCACGTCCTTTCAAAGCTTCAAGCCGAGCTCGACCAAGCTCTTTCCCACCTGGATCCTTACGAGGCCGGATCGCCTGAATACGACGATGTACGTCTCCCATTTCCTTCTTTTCCCACTCCTCTCCTCTCCCGTCTCCTCTCCAGCTCAACTCGTCGCTTCCTTCGTTCGTTCGACGCGTATCGAACCTCCTTCTTCCTCAGGTCAAATCCCTCCCCTACCTCGAAGCAGTCATAGACGAGGCTCTCCGTATCCACTGTACCTCTGGGATTGGACTCCCGAGACTCGTTCCTGCCGAAGGAGCAACGGTAGCTGGACGGTTCTGGGTTGGAGGAACGATCTTGTCGGTCCCGGTGAGTTCTTTCTCTCTTCTTCGCTGCTCCGTCCTTCATCCACCCAGGAGAACAGAAGCTGACAGTCGTCTTGCTTTCGGGTTCCAACAGACCTACACCGTCCATCGACTGGAAAGCGCGTGGGGAAAGGATCCGAATGTGTTTAGGTGAGATTTCGATCTCTTCTTGTCGCTCTCTCTCCTTTCCTCGCTTCTGCTCCCTTTCTTCTGACGAGTAGATGTTCACTTTCTTTGTCGCAGACCTGAGCGGTGGTTCGAACTGGACAAGGAGTTGATGACGGCTGCTTTCATGCCTTTCTCTTTCGGTGAGCTCTCATCCCATTCCAGTTCATTTCTCCCACCTTCCCGCCCCTCTCTTCTTCGCTGACGAGCTCCTATCCTTCGCTTTCTCAATCCTGCCAGGTCCTCGAGGTTGCGTAGGCCGAAAGTACGTCTCTCGTCTCCTCTAACTCTTCTCGCTCGCGTCCTCACGACCTGTTTCCTTTCCCCCTCTTCCTCACTCCTTCACCAAGCCTCGCGGCAATGGAACTCCTCCTCATCGTCTCCTCCCTCGCTTGGAGGTTCGATTTCTCCCCTTCTACACCTGGGCAGAAGGTCCGTATCTGTTCATTCCTTCCTCTCTTCATCGACGCGTCGAAGAAACTGATGTCGTTTCGTTTCGTTTCGACTTTGGTCTGAGAAGTTGAGCGTGAAGGAGGGATTCCTAAGGAAGCCTACGGAGTGTGTTCTGAGGGTGAAGAGAAGGGAGAGGAACGAAGTGTTGGGTGGTGGGGAGAAGGAGATTTGAAGGAGGGCTGCTGTTCGATCTTGGTTTGCGATCTTTTTGTGCCGGTCCACCTTTCTCTTCGGGTTTATGTCCTTTTGCAGCTCTTTATTTTTCGGCTTCAGCGATATACTACTTACTCTACTGTTATAAGCTGTCAACTGTAAATTTCCCTTCGCGTTCCGACGCGTTCCGACGCGTCGATTGCTGCGTACACGAATGAGCTCCGGAAGGAAATGCTCGTTTGAGTTTGCCACCTTCCTTCCTTCCCCCATCTCCCTCCCTCTCCCCCCTCTTCTTCCTTATGCGACTCCCCGATACGATCCAAGTCTCCGTCACGTACACTCCTCCAAAGTCTCTGGACACCCCTTCCCCTGGGCAGGAGACTGTCGTGCTAGAGGGTGTTCCGCTCAGCGCGTCTCGCGGGAGATCACGAAGCTGCTGAAGAAGAAAGTTGGTGGGTTCTCGACTCTTCGAGTTTGCAGAAGCTGCTTCGGGACGACGATAGCTGACTAGTTCTGTATTTCTGGCCTAACCCTTGACTTCTCCAGGGCTGACTTTTCAAGGTCTTCAGCTTGGGAAGGGGAACGCGATGATTGAGAAGGAGCTCGAGGTTACAGAAGGAAAGGATGAGTTCGATGGGACTGGGAAGTCCTTCCCTGATCAGAAACCGCGTGGAAGCTGAGACTTTTCTTCTTCGCTTACTTTTCAGTTTGACTTCTTCCCTCTTCTCAAAACGGAAGTCAAGTTCCCCGAGAACTCCTCGAGAACTGGGGCTCAAGACGGGCGACGTGATTTCGATGAACCTGTTCGTCGCATGGTTCGCTTTTTTTTGCCCTCTCTTCTGTGAGCAACGCAGCTAACTTTCCCGTACTCTTTCCATCTCGCTCTCAGACTAGCTCCTTCTACCAACGGCTTCCAAACTCTCGGACACTTCTCTCCTTACTCGACAGACGGCAAGATTTCTTTCCTCGCGACGGAGCTTCCGTCCCGCGGCGACTGCTTCAGCAGTTCGTCCAGTCTCTCCTCGACTGCCTTCGCATGCAACTCTCTGACTCGTCTTCTCTTTCTGTTCTTTTGGGGGCTGCAGTTTTCATCCAGACTTTGACGGGCGAAACCCTGGAGGTCTACTGCGAAAGCAGCGACACTATCGACAACATCAAGAACAGGATTCAAGACAAACAGGGAATCCCTCCAGATCAACAACGTCTCATCTTCGCAGGGAGACACCTCGAGGATGGCCGAACTCTTTCTGGTGAGTGATTGCATTCTCCTCGTCTCTTTCTCTCATCTCTTCTATCTCTCTGTTTCGTTAACCTGGATCTCTTCTTCTCCCTCGCAGACTACAAGATCCCACGCGGCTCAGTTGTTCATCTTGTTCTCCGGATGTGCGGGGGTGGATCCGCTCCCCTCCCACAGATGTCGTAAGTTTTCTTCTTCTTCCTCCTCCTCGTCTTTCCCTCTCTCAAACCTCCGACGTTGCTCTCTCGCTGAGGCTGACTCGTCTTTCCCCACCGTGTCCCTTTTTTTTTAGCATGGGAGCCGGAGGAAAAATCAGTCAGAGGATCTACGCGGACGAGAGAGATCCCAGACTCTACAGCAGACGAGGAACGAGGGTCCACCTTCACGTCTTCAACTCGGCGATGTGGGAGGAGTACACTGGCGAGAAGGCTTCTGCTACCCCAGTTACTGCCGGAGTCTACGAGAGCCATGGCGTGAGTACTCTGTAGCACTCTCTTACTTCTTTCTACGCTCTCGTCAGTCTCCGTCCTTAGGCTGACTCCGAGATCCTTCTCTGTCGTCTCGTCGCGTCGCATCACCAGTTCCCTTACTTCAAACTCTGTCCGTCCTCGTCCGCTCTTCTACCCTATCTCTTCTACTCGAATCTGACCTTTCCTCTTCGTCCCTTTTTCTCGCTTCTCTACTTTTTTCCCCAGGGGACGAGCACGTACCGACTCTTCGACGCTCAAAGAGGAAATCCAACGCTCTCGAATCCCTCGCTCCCGTCCCCAACGACGTTCGCTCTTCCTTCACTGCGTCGAAAGATCAACAAACCGTTGAACTTCAGCTTCAGGACGTCTTGGATATCCTTTCCAAATACGAAGTGTGAAAGAAACGAACGAAGACCAGAAAAACGAAACGAAAAAGCGTCCATTCCACGCATGCAAGAACCAAGAAAAGAAAAAAGATACAGCGACGGTCTTTAGTTCTATTTAAACTTCCTCCCCTCATCTCCCAACTCCCTCCATTTCTTCCACCAATCCACATCCTCGACCATCTTCCTGACCCGTTCTTTGACCTCTTCCTGGCGCATGCGAGGAAGAACGTAGCGGTCGATAGGGGAGACCAAAGCTGCTTGGACGGCTGAGGCGAGGGCTTCTTCGTCGTGTTGATGCTTTGGGAGCGAGCAGGGCGAGCGATTGGGGAGGAGGAGGGGAGGGGGGGAGGAGGAAGGAAGAAGGAAAACACACGAGGAGAGGAAGGAAGGTAGGCTAGAGTCAGCGAGCGAGCGAGCGAGGAGGTTTGGAAGCGAGATAACCGAAAGAGAGCACTCACAACATGATAAACGTAAGGCGGCGAAAGTTCGTGAAGACCGTTGTGCTGAGAAAGCCAGGTATCTCTGTTGTCCGGGTCGTCTCGGTTCCAGTCTCGGATGGGGTTGATGAAGGGGACGGCTAGGCAGAGGGCTGTAGGGGAGGAAGGGAAAGGGAAGGGAAGGGAAGGGAAGGGAAGGGAAGGGAAGGGAAGGGAAGGGAAGGGAAGGGAAGGGAAGGGAAGGGAAGGGAAGGGGAGGAGAGGAGAGGGAAGGAAAGGGAAAGAGAAAGAGAAAAAGGAAAGAAGAGGTTCAGCTTCGAGGAGGAAAAAAGCGTTTCGAGACGCGTCGCCCGCCGTCAACGAACCTTCGTAAGGACTGCCCTCGTCCAAAAACCAACAACAATCTCGTCAGCTTCCTCTTCTTCCCCTCATGTACCCCATAGAAATTCGTTCACTCACGTAGGACTAATAACCGGATTCCCCATCCCAATCAAAACCTTACTCTTTGCCACCTCCCTGACGAAGTCCTCTCTCTTGAGTTTCCCCAAGTTGGTGACTCCCTCGACGATGGAAGCGGGTCCGTGAGGGTTACCTCGATCGACCCAGCCTCCGACGAAGGTTGCTGAGGAGAGGGAGGAGATGTGAGGGAAGGAGGAGAGGGACCAGGTGCTGTGATCGAAGGGTGGTGAGGGATCAGCCCGACGCGCGAGACGAGGGTGGGAAGATCTCTAGAGAGGGAAAGAAGGGTTGAGAGAGGAGAGATGGAATGGTTTTACTTACGTTTCGTCTGAAGTGAAGTAGTTGTGGTACTGAGAAGGTCAAAAAAAAGGAAAAAAAAGGAAGTGAGCTTTTGAAAGCGAAAGTGTTGAGCTCTCTCTCTCCTTCGTTCACTCACCTTCGCCAAGATATAAGCCCTATTCTCCCTCTCCTCGAACGGCACCGTCTCCACTCCCATACACGCATCCTCGATCGAGTAACCTAGGTACCTCGCGTCCGATCCGAGCGCTCCTGCTTCGTGGTAGGGTTCGGGCGAGAGCGTCCAGGAGGTTCCGAGAGGGTGACCTGGATTGGGGAAGAAGTACATGGCCATGATCTATACCGACGAAAGCGACGAGTTTGGGTTAGCTTCGTCTCTACGTTCCTGAAGGAAAAAGCTTTTGAAACGAGAAAAAGGTAGCTTTTTGAGACGTACCTTCCAAACCGGAATCCCTCTCGTGTTCTTCTCCCCCTCCAAACATCCTCCCAGTTTCCCCTTCCTACTACTCTCGACACACTTTTCCATCTCATCCCTCGTCTTGATAACCAACACGACCGCTCCACTCAATCCTGCATACAACTCGTTCGTTTCCGTCGCACTCTCTGTGATCAAAACCGTATAACCCAACTCATCAAAGCCCTTGAGCACACTCTTTGCCCAGATATGCTCCCCGTCGTTCATGCCGTAGAGAGCCCAACGGAAGTAATCCGCTTCGAGGATGACTACCTGACCTCTTGGTGTAGTTTCGCATTGACGAGTTAGATCCATGACGCAGTGGTAGAGGGTTTGAAGGGATGCGATGGTACGTGCTTTTCCTGCGTGGAGCGGGGAGGGGTAGCCAGAGAGGGAGAGAGAGTGAAGAGCGTGCTTTTGGTCCGGAGTGAGGTACGAGATGGACGGGTGACGGGGGGGAGGGAGGTGAGGACCGTAGGGTATTGGAGGGAGGAGAGTCCAGGGGGCGGGAGGCGAAGACGAGAGGAGGGAGGGAAGGGAGAGGGAGAGGGAGAGGGAGGAACGGAGGGAGAAGAGGGTGCATACAAGGCAGAGGAGGAGGTAAGAGACGAGGTAGCAGCTATACAGAAAGAGAGAGAGAGAGAGTCAGCTCAGCGAGTGTATAGAAAGAAGATCAAGAGATCTATACTAACCTGAGCTGTCGTTGATTGCGAACCATGCTAAAGGGGAGGAAGGAGATCGACCTCGCGAGCTTGACGTTCGTTTCCTTCTTCTTCTGGTCGAGTTTCGCCTTGTAGAGTGGAGGAAGGGAGAGTCTAAGGTAATTCGAGATCCTACACGTCCATCCGTTTCGTCGAAGGAAGAAGAAGAGAAAGAGAAAAGGGAGAAGGGAGAAGGGGAAAGTCGAAGGGTGATGATGGCTAGAGGGAAAGAAGGGAAACAGGAAGCAGAATCAGCCCACCTGTTTCAATCGTCGTTCCCGCGCGCGATCTAAGCTGGTTTAGGCTGAGATCTCAGCTCGAGCCTAATCTTATCAAATTAACGTAAGGCTGAAAGAAAAGAAAAAAAACTCAGGAAAGGAGAGGAGCGGGAGAAAAAGAAGAAAACTTCATTTCATCATCGTGCGAGAGAGAGAGAACAGGGGGCGAAGGAGAAAGGAGAAAAGGGTCTAGAAAAGCGTCCTGGGAGTGATTTGGGAGCGATTTGAGCATGTAAAACACATCCGGAGGAAGAAGGGGGTGAGGAATGAATCTGGGAGTGGGTGGGAAAGTGACAAGATGAGGGTAGGAGCGAAAGGCGAGGGGAGAGGGGAGAGGGACGACGCGAGTGCGAGTGGGATGGGATGAACGCTCCGAGCTCGTCTGGGATCTGTCTGGATGGCTGGTAGGAATGTAAAAAAAAAATGAATCTTCCAGCAGCTCATCTCATTGTCCTTCCAAAAAGCTGTGGCTCGCCTGAGAAGAAAAGGTGAGCTCAAGCTCACGCTCTCCTCCCCTCCCCTCCCCTGGTTCGCTTCGCCCTTTGAGCCTGTCCCCTTTGAATTACGAATCTACTAGACTTCTCTTGCGCACGCGAGACAACCCTCTCGTTCATCCGAACCCGCGTCATCTCCCTCCCAGGCTTTCACTTCCATCCGCTCGCGAGATCAAGAAAGAGAAAGAGAAAGAGAAAGAGAAAGAAAAAGAGAAATCCTAGATCTGTTATACGACACAAAGTTGACAACTACCGAAATTCAGAGGGAGGGGTAAAGAAAGAAGAAAAGAGAGAGGGAGAAGGAGAGGAGGGAGATAGGAGAGAGGGTTCCGTTCGATTCGATTCGACCAAGACGACGAGTCATCTACGCGTCCTCCCTGAGAAAGAAAAAAGGAAGGAGGTTAGTGAGAGTCTTCAGAGAAGGGAGTGAGGTAGGGAGAAGAGGGAGAGGGACGAACGAGAGATATCGGTACTCGAATCTGAGGAGGAAAAGAGGGACGAGGAGCGGAAAGGTTGAGAGAAGTTAGCTTGAGAGCGAGAAAGAGGAAGGAGAAGAGGAGAGAGAGGAGGACTGTGAACGAACCTGAAGTCGGCCTTCTTGCCTGTTGGATCGAAGAAAGATATATAAAAATAAAAAAAGAGACGAGAAGAAGCGTCAGTGAAGCCAGAGGGAGAGAGACGAACGAAACGAAGACGCGTTTTCCTCACGTTGGCACCACCTGTTCGCGAAGAGGAGAAGAACGGAGGAGGTCAGCTTGGGCTTCGAGAAGAAGGGAATAAAGAGTCAAAAGTGACGCTCACGAGTTCTCCCAATCGAAGTAGATGTACTGAAGAGCAAAGGAAAGAGGAAGAACGTAAGTCAGCGCGCCATTTGCGAGAAACCGAACGAGAGACTCCAAGCTCGACTCACCATCCCCTGCTCGTAATCATCCGTAATCGCCTGAGGTTGCGACAGCCTCTGGAACCAGGTGAGGTACTGCTTGTGGAACCTCCACGACTGCTTCTTGAGCTCTCGAGCCGCGAGCCACCTGCAAACGCAAAAGGAAGGTCGAGAGTCAGTCAAGAATGAACGAACGAACGAGCGAAGGAAGAAGAGAAGTTCAGGACGCGACTCACTGCTCGTAGGTTCCAGCGTGGTAGTAGAAGATGTAGAAGAGAGTATCGAGATCCATCTTGGGGTAGAGCTCTCGGTCCTGGAATCCTGCGAAGGGCTCCTGAGGGTAGTGAGGAGGGTTCTGGATCGGGTTCTTGGGGACGTAGTTCCTTGGCCTGCGAGGAGAGTGAGAAGATCGATTCAGCAAAGAGAGAGAGGCCTTCAAATAGAGAAAAGAAGAAGACCATGCTCACTTCTCAGCGTCGGTGGGATGAGGAAGAGCGTGGAAGCTGGCGTCGAGAGCGGAGTGCATCTGATCCATGTTTCCCGTTCGTTGAGCCGCTGAGTGAGAAAGATGACGACAAGACGATCAGTGGCGGTCTTTTTCGAGAGCTGGGGCACGTCGAAGGAGGCTCCAAACTCACATCGCTGCTTCGCGTTCTCGAAACTCGACACCAAATCCGCCAAAGCGTTCGGCAACCTCTGCCCGTCGTTCCTCGATCCAGGAGGTCCCTGCTGCTGCTGTGGTGTCTGCTGCTGCTGGAGACCAGATCCGATCGACTGCAGAGGAGCCCCCGACCCTGGCTGTTGAGCCTGAGGCGAAGGGGAGACCTCTGAAGGATGGGCTGAGTGAGGAGGGAGAGGAGAGATGTTGGCTGAGGAGGGGTTGTAGGGAGGTTGCTGGGGAGCTTGCTGTTGAGCTGGAGGTTGAGGTGAGGGAGCTCCGTTGGTGTGACTGGGGATGGGAGATTGGTCGGCGTACTGAGGGGAAGGAAGAAGAGGAGAAAAGGTCAGCCCGACGCGCTCTGCTGAGGAGGTGGGAGACGACGGGGGCTCACGTTGTTCAGCGAAGGAGGAGCATCTGGATAATGTGTAGGAAAAAAGCGAGGATGATCAGTCTCGAGATCAGATCTGGTCGAACAAAGAAGAAACGAACTGTTCTGCTGCGTCTCCTGCTGCTGCTTCTGCAGCTCCGGCACACTGGGAGCGGGAGATGGAGTCAGCTGCTGAGGAGCAGCGCTCGCCGATCTGGGACTGGACACCGTCGAGAGATGGCTTGGAGGAGGGCTGGGAGCGGCGAACGAGTACGAGGCTTCCGTCGAAGGAGATGGTATGGGAGCAGGGAGGGTTTCGGCGGGAGTGAGAGAGGCGGGAGAAGCCTGAGGTTGAGGAGGAGCGAGGGGAGCAGGGGAGGGTGCGGTGAAGGTAGGTGTGGGAGGAGCAACGGCGGCGGCAGCAGCGGCGGCGTATCGGATAGCTGGGAGAGGAGTGGCTGCTGGAGGACGAGCCGCGGGAGCTGCTGTGGGATTGGATGGGAGACCGGCCTTGAGAGCTGACGACATGGGCTGTTGAGCGAAGTTCGGAGAGGGTACTGGAGGAGGTTTAGGAACTGATGGAACGCGAAGAGGTAAGGAAGGAGAGAGCTGGTCAGTCGGGCTTCGACGGAGGTTGACGAGACGAGAGAGGACCGACCTTCTGGTTTTGACTCGAGCGTGGTTTCTACAAAGCCAGGATAGTGTGTCAGAGAAGTCCAGAGAATTTACTGAGCGGAGATATTGGACTCACTTCGAACAGGAGTCTTCTTCGTCGAAGGGCTTGTCGACGCGTCGTCCAGCGAAGTCTTCCTCGCGAGAGCTCCGCTGCTGTTGCTCGACTCCTCGTCGTGGTTGGTGTTGACGGTGATCCTCGACTTGGCAGGTGTACGGACGGGTTCCGATACCTCTGCAGAAAAGGGAAGCGAAAAGAGGACGTCGTAAGTGGACGAGGGAGTGAAGGAAGGGGAGAGAAAGGAAGGAGAAGCTCACCGTCCGCCAAAGACTGGGAGTCGTGCGAAGACAGGATGTCATCCTTCTCTCCCAACCCAAAATGATCCTCATCCTCCTGCAGATCCAGATCGTCGTAAATTCCCTCGTCCTCCTCGAAGTCCTCCTCCTGCAGAGACGAGAAACCAAAGGGAAGGAAACCTCGAGGTCAGCTCTCTCGTTCTGTCTCCGTCCCGTCCTTGGGCGACTGTCCTCGTCCGTCGTCGCCCTCACCGCCTCCTACCCTCATCGCTAGATGTGTTACTCACCGTATTCGACTCCACAAAGTACGAGATATCCTCCTTCGTCGCAAGCACCTTGTCCAGCGGGATTCCTCCGTTGTCGAGCATCCTCTGAACGAGCTCCATCCTTCCAACGTGCCACTTCCTCCTCTCGTTCAACCTCTCGAGCTCTCCAACCCTCTCTCCTCCAGCTCCCTTGCCCTTCTTCTTCCCCTGCGAAGCCGCCAGTAGTTCGATCTCGGCTTCCGATTGCTCAACCTGGCGAGAGAGTTCGTCGATCATGGAAGAGAGCCAGCTGTTGGCGTCCAGCTTGGCCTTCTCTGCTGGGTCGAGTTTGGTAGCGGCGATGAGACCCTCTTTCGAGAAGGCTTTGGTCTTCATTTCCTTCTCCAGAGCTTTGAAGCGTTCCATTTGCTGTTCGAGGGGAGAGAGGGAAGCAAGGAAGGGAAGAGGAGAGGAGGAGGAAGGGAGGAAGGAGATGGCGAGGAAAGAGAAGAGGTCAGCGCTGGTGGTACGATATCACGCAGGTAGCAATGGAGCATTGGATAGCATGCCTAGTGCTCCAAAGGGTATCTGGAGGGCTTGAAGAAGAGGGAGCTCTACTCGGTCGGGACAAAAGAGTCGTTCGACGAAGAGCTGACCATCTTCGCTGAGCTCTCCTTCCTTTCTCCTTCGCCGCTGCCCGCCCTCACTGCCAGCTTAGCCAGCGTGATCACCTACATCCTAGCCCAGTACCGAAGATGACGATAAGAGGGCCACTCACTGTTTCTATCAGCTTCCTCGTCTCTGTCAACGGCTCCTTGTCCTTGATCTCTGAGCTAGCGATCCAAGTCTTGATCTGATCTCTTAGGCGTTGGAGCTTCTTGATCTGAGTCTTGAGATCCGTCTCGCACTTCTCCTTCTGGACTGTAGACGGCGGAGAGCATGGCAAGAGGAGTCAGAGGGAGGGCGGAAAGAAGGAAGGAAGAAGAGAGACGAGCTCGACATTGTCTCGAGCGATGGAAAGCTCTCGATCGATCTTGTTGGGGCAGGAGAAGGAGGGACTCACCAGCATTCGTGGAGGCCTCCATCTTTGTAAACAGAGTCTCAAAGGCTTCTACTCCCTCCGTCACTCGTTTGATCGTCTTGACCACATCGGCTGGAGGAAGGCGAAGGGAGGGGAGGAGGGAGGGATTGGGAAGGAAGGAGGAGCGAGGTGGCAAGGTCGAGGGTTGAAGAGACGTAGAAGAAACGAGGTTGAGCCACATGAGTTGAGGAGTTGAGATGAAGAGATGGGAGAGTGATTTGGGGCAGGAGGAGGTTGGTGGAAGGCGAGTTGGGCGGACGAGAAGGGACGGAGGGAGGAAGGAAGGAGGAAAGAGGAAGGGCAAGACCTGGTCAGCTCGATAGCTCCCAAAGAGAACTTCCTCTCAGGTCTGCTGATGTATAAAGACGGGGTACTGACTCTGAAGTTTACGTTGTGCCATAAGAAGAGGGTGGATGGGATGGGGAAGAGCAAGATGGTGGTGAAGGAGGAAGACGAATCGAGCTCGTTTCGTCCGGTCGAGCGAGACCTGCTCGCCTTCTCCTCTCTCCCTCTCTCTCCCTGCACGACGAGCGACAGCTTCGATTTGGATCCACTTCTCCTTCCTTTGTCTTCTCGCTGACATTTCTCATAGGTTTGATGCTCTTCCGACGCCTGCTGTCAAGTTTGAAATTTCTTTCGTTCAGCAGCAGTGCTCGCGTGAAGAAGGAGCACTTCGAGCTCGTGCGCCTCCTCTTCCTACCACTTTAGGCGTATTCTGGACTCTGAAAAGGTCCCCAAAGAGTTTTTAGCCTTTTATTACATTCCTCTGACAAGTCTTAGACCTGGAATCATCTTCCTCGACTACAGAGAGTTAAATCGCGTCGAGCGGTCGCGTCGCTGCTGGTCCGCCACCCCTTCCCCACGGCTTGGAACGTTTCCCCTTGAGCTCGGAAGACTCCAGACTACTATATAAGCTTTCTCTATCTTTTGAAGCAGGAATTGTTTTCAGTGGGCCTTCTGGCTGTCGAGATAATCAACAGAAAAGGGGAGGAAACGACCACGGTCTCTCTTGGAGCAGAAGGCCGTTCTCGGCAGATTTTCTGCACTTTTTGGAGTTTTACTAGCAGATTCATATCCCCTTCGTTCTGATGGCCGGCACTGATAGATAACTTATCAAACTCGAAAAGCATTTCTTTTTATCCGACTCGCTTTCAAAACTGCTCCTCTTCCTCCCTCGCTCGTCCTGCTTCTTCTTTCCCTCTGTCCAGCTCCTCCTGTTTCAACTCGTGCGTCCCGCTTTCCCCATACCTCCCCTCCCTCCTCTTTTTTCACCCACCCAGCCACTCGAACAGGAAAAACTTACTCTCCTCTCGTTCGTTCTTCAGGTCAAGATGTCTTCCTTCACCTCCAAGATCCAGCGAACTGCCAACGCCCCCACCACCGCTCCTGACGAGACCGAGCAGACTGTTGCCCAGGCCATCCTCGACCTCGAGAACAACGTTCCCGAGCTCAAGGCTGAGCTTCGAGCTCTCCAGATCTCGGCCGCTAAGGAGGTCGACGTCAAGGGTGGAAAGAAGGCCATCATCATCTTCGTCCCCGTTCCTCAGCTCAAGGCTTTCCACAAGGTCCAGCAGAGGTGTGTACCATCTTCTTCTTCTTCTTCTTCTCGACATGGCTTGGTGGCTTGTGGTGGGACCGGCAAGGGTGGAAGGGGAAAAGAGAGGGAGGAAGGGAGGGAGGTGAAGGAGAGCCCGCGAAAAAAAAAAAAGACGAAGCTGACCTTTCCTTCCTCCTTCCTTTCCTCCCCTCTCCCTAGGCTCACCCGAGAGCTCGAGAAGAAATTCTCCGACCGACACGTCGTCTTCCTCGCTCAGCGACGAATGCTCCGACAGCCTACCCGACACTCCAGGGTTAAGCAGCAGCGACCCCGATCGAGGACTCTTACCGTTCGTCCCTTCCCTTCCTCCCTTGTCCCTTTCCTCCCCTGCCTGCCGTCCTCGAACCACGAAACTAACGCTTTCCTCCTCCTCTCTTTATTCCTATCTTACAGGTCATCCACGAGAAGATCCTTGAGGACCTCGTCTTCCCTTCCGAGATCACCGTTCGTCCAACCTCATTCCTCTCCTCACCTTGACCTCCCCTCCCCTCGTCCTTTTCGCGACCTAACCTCTCCTTCTCTGCTTCCTTTTCGTTTCTTCCAGGGAAAGCGAACCCGAGTTTCCACCGATGGGAGCAAGTTGACCAGGGTGTGAGTATCCACCCCGTCGTGTCCCGCCTCCGGGGACAGAGAAACGAGGAGTGAGAACCAAAGTCGGAAAAGCAGTCTCTCCCCCGAGCTCTTTTCCTTCTTTCTTTCTCGCTCTCTCATCTCCTTGCATCCCTGTATGTTCCCTTTTCACCTTTCTCACCTCCAATCCCCTTCTTCGCGTATGCGTTTTGTGTTTTGATCGTTACAGCTTCCTCGACTCCAAGGACTCCAACCTGCTCGAGTACAAGCTCGACTCGTTCTCCTCCGTCTACCGACGATTGACTGGAAAGGACGTCGTCTTGTTAGTCCCAGCTTCCTTCCTCCCTTCCCTCCTCTGTTATCTTTCTTTCCTCATAGAGCTTCGTTCGCTGACTTCCTTCCCTTTCGTCCTCTTGCAGCGAGTTCCCCGCTCCCCAGGCCGAGTAATCGAAGACTTACAATCTTCGACCTCAACAACCCCCCCCCCCCCCAACCCTCTTCTATCGGACTAGCACTTGCACGATGCACATGTTTCTTCGGTAGTTTGCTTCTCGCCTCGTTTCACGACTATCATGAAAGATCACGCTTCCTTGCTCTTCGCGCGCGAACTGAAGGAAAGAGAAAAGAAGAGAAGCGAACGGAAATCGATGAAAGGAGGTCCATGGCATTTATGAGATAGAGAGATATACATGATGTAGATAGATGAGATGTCGTGGCTACGGAGTATAGACTCAGGGCGGGGAAAACGGATCGCGTCTATCTCATTCTTCTGAAGATGCTTCTCGACTCGACGTCAACGTCGAGCGTCGCTCCTCTCTCCCTTCAAGAGACGATGCTATGACGGGGAAAGAGCAACTATGGAAAGACTCTCCTATGACACGAAAAGAAGCACGATGTCGGAGTCAGTTGAGAGAAACAGAAGAGTCGACGACGCGAAAGAGAGCGATCCCATGGCGTCGACTCACTTGTGTTTCCTCCTCCTTGACACTCTCCTCCCGCACTCCTCCTTCTCTATCCCGTCCAACTACTCCACGTCGACGAGGACCTCGGCCTCGGCCTCGTCCCACCTCTTTCTCCCTCACCGTCGTTCGAACGCGTCGAGACACCTCCAAGTCCTCCCTGCTCTCCTGCTCCTCCTCCTCCTCTTCCCCCGAGCTCTCCACTTCTCAACGAAAGCTGTCCCAGCTGTCTCGATAGACTTCCTCCCCTCGTGAACGGTGAAGGTGTCTGAGCCTGGAGGCTTCTCCTCCTCTCGGCAGCGGACATGGATGTCGAAAGCGACGTCGTCGACGACGCGCCGGATGTCGTTGGACGAGGATTGTAAGCGATGAGGGGATCGAACGAAGGGATAATTTGGGGTGACTCGATGAGTGTTGGTGTTGGTGTTGGAGGTGGGGGTGGAGAAGAGGAGGTAATTGAGCGCGGAGGAGGGGAAGCGGTGTGACTGGAGTGGGAGGACGAACGCGAGGAGGATGAACGTGGTTTTTCGGAAGGATGCGAATGTTCTGATGATGATGAGGAGGTGGTAGAAGCCGAGGAGGACATGAAGGTGAGGGGGGAGGTGCTGTAGGAGGTAGCGGGCGATCCGGTCTGTGGGTGGTGGAAGGAAGCGAGGGGAGAGAGAGAGCGTCGATTTGGATCGAATGGACGAGGAGGAGGAGGCGGCGAGGAGGAAGGTGAACGGGCTTTCTCCACTGGATATTGGGGATAGTGGGAGGATGTAGATGCCTCTAAATGAGGTGGAGAGTGTCGAAAGCGGATTCGTGGACGAGAGGAAGAAGTCGAGTTGGAAGGGGTGAGGGGAGCGAGGGAGGAGATTGTTGAACCCGTTGGTGAGCTTGGAAACAAGTCGGGTGTGAAGCCGCCTTCGATGGGCGTCTCAGGCGGATAAGGGTAGGAGTAGCTTCGAGAGGTGGAGGTACTGTACGTCGAAAGAGACAAAACTGTCAGTGAAAAGGGTGAAGAAGTGGTGAAGGAAGCAGGAAGGTCAGCTCACCTCGACTCCCCTCTCGCCTCGGCTTCGTCCACCTCTTCGTCCCAGTTGTTCACCACCACCAGTCTCCTTCCAACCCCAGCTCTAGCTTCTCCATAGTTCGGTAGCCTCGTCGTATGTCTATCAAGCCCTGGCCCGTCTTCGGAAAGAATGACCCTTTCCTCCCAGCTCGCTTCCTCGTCGACACAGGGCAGGGAGGGAGGAGGAGGAGGTGGATGAAGAGGAGAGAGAGTTGGCAGCGAAGGAAGAGCTCGTACCGATCGAGCTGTAGGTTTTGGAGAGGGAGGAGACCAGGGAGGAGGGGAAGAGGAGTCGTCGTCCTTAGAGGGGTCCATAGAGGTGAGTTGCTGGTGGTTAGGAGAGAAGAAGTGAGGGAGCGAGCTCGAAATCACCTCGCTTTCAATCGCCTGGACGGCGACGTCGGCCTGACCTTCTTCCTTCTTCGCAGCAGAGCAGCCAGAGATCTTCTAGTCTTCACTCTGTATGCGTAGAGTATAGCTGCTCTCGTTGAGTATAAAAAAGGGAGGGAAGCGCGGCTGAACGTGAGAACTGCTCTCGAACGCGTCCACCGCTGTTCATACCCTGCTCTCTTTCTGCCTGAGCCAACGATATCCTTCTTTCCTACCGAGGTAGATCCTGAAGTCTCTCCAAGAGTTTCAAACTGAGCGGGTGGCAAAGTCGAGCATTGAGGCTTGTCGGCGGTCGCACAGGAAAGGTCGCGTTGCGTCTCCTTTGGCTCAGCCTCCTTCTTCTCGTTATTTTGATTGTTCTGAAGAAGGAGACTTATTCCAGTCGAGAGAAGACAGCAAAATTCAGTTTACTCTATACGTACTTAGCCCAATTAGAGCCCTAGCTCTCAAACCTTCACCTCCCCCCACCAAACCTCCGCCGCGTCCTTTCCCTTCAACCCCAACTCCTCCAAGCTCTTCGCTGATCCATCCTGACCCAAGAAACCCCCACGGAAAGCCCACCCCCTAGAGCTGCTCACAGCTCCACCCTCAACATCTCCCTCCTTTCCCATCCACTCCGCTACACCGTTCGAAAGACCCAAGCGAGCCACCAAAGGCTCGTCTTGTCTTGCAGCTCCTTCTCCCTCCTCCGTAGCTCCGACTCTAGCTTCTGCTTCTGAGGCCTCTGCAGATCCATTAATCCACTCTGCAACTCCTTCAGCCCACCCGGGAAGGAGAGTAACGAACGCCCTTGCCATCGTCTCCTTGGTTCGTGAAAACCGAGGTGATGTTGAAGAGATTTCCGTCGAAGTGAACGAGCCGAACCCAAGTGACAAAGAATCCTCCCGATCGAGCGATGAGAGTCAAGGGGGAGGGCTGGCGGGCGTTGAGAGAGGAGTTGAGGAGAGGCTGGACGACGGGGAGAGAGAGGATCGAAGAGCAGTAAAGGGACGTTTGGGACGCTGAGTTAGGTTTGGCAATGCAGGGCTGAGGGAGGAGTGGGGTTGAGAGGGTACGGGACGAGCTGGGAGATGTTGTCGTTGAGCTTTCTGGTTGGCGGTCCAGTATCTGCGGAGGATGGGAGTGGTAAAGTGAAGTATCTTCATCAAAACTCAAGCAGACAGAAGCTTCCTAGGTCTCGAAGAGGAAAGAGGAAAGACGGGCAAGATCGCGTCGCGTCGAAACTCACCTCTCGTTCCAGTCGATCTTGGGAAGTCCGAGAATCTCGTCAATGAGCCTGTTCTTTACGATCACGGATCTCCATGATGGATGATCCGTAATCCTCGTCATTGGAGAGCACGGCGAGAGCTAGGTTATCGTAAGGAAGACGGGAGACTGAGGAGGATAGTAGAGGGAAAGAGCCACCTTGTGCGAAGACGACAGATCGGTGGATCCTCCATGCTCGATAACCTGCGAGATGATAGAAACAGTCGGTGAAAAGAGAGAGAGCTTGAAAAGAAAAAAAAGAAAGGAGAAGCCGAGACTCACGTTCCTTCCTTGGTAGCTGAACATCATCTGGCCAGCTCCGTACAGTTTCCCACTGATCTCGGGAAACTTCCTGTTGTACACGATGAACACATGAAGACGAAGATCAGTGCGACAAAAGAAAGAGAAGGAGAAAGAATACGCGTCGATTTGAACCCAACTCACTCGTCCGTGTTCCCCTTGATCACAGTCATTCCAGTCGCACAGTGATCGACCACCGACTCAGGAATCACAGTTTCGCTGGTGTAGGGATGCTTTCCCTTGTTGAGAAGCATGGCGAGCCACGAAACCTTGAAGTAAGAACGAGCCGAGCGTGAGTCGACGCGTCTCGTTGGAGAATGTACAAGTATCGAGCTCACCAGGTCGTTAGCCGACGAAAGAACTCCACCAGCTCCATCCCAGATCTCGTTTCCAGACTGAAGAAAGTAAGGGCTGATGGATCGCCTCGTTCCCTTGATTCCGAGAGAGTCGACCTTCCCAGATCGAACAAATCCTTCGGCGAGCTGGCCAGGTCGGGTGGTCTCGGCATCGTGGACGTTAAAGGTCGAAGAGGACATGTTCAGAGGTCCGAAGATGTTTTCCTGAGGAGAGAAGAGGAGAGTGAAGGTCAGAGCGAGAAGACGCGACGGATGGAGAGACAGAAGAGATCAACGACAAACGTGGATGTATTCGGGGTAGGAAGTTTTTAGAAGGATCTCAGGAAGAGAGGAGAGCGTCTCGTACTGCAGATGGATCAATAAAAGGGGGATCGAGATAAGCAAAGGGATGAGGACGAGCGAGAAGGAAGTCTTGCATTCGAACTCGCCATCAGGTTGTTGTATCTGAACTCTGTACTGGGTCGAAGATATCTCAACGTGCTAATCTATGAGAGGTAATGAGGTCAAGCAAGGATCTTCCATCAGCGAGAGAAAACAAAACGAGGACTCGAAGAGGTCGGAGTCAACTTACCATTTCTCGAATCCCTCCCTTCCTCTCTTCCACCCACTCTCCTCCTCCGGATCTTTTCGAACGACGGCCACGGAGAGACCAGGAGAGTCCCACTGCTCGAGCACAGAGTTGATGAACTCTAGGATGGCGGGAGTGAGGAAGATGTTGGATGAGGGGTCCACTTGGGGTTTCGAGGAGGACGAGGAAGAGGAAAGGGAGGAAGAAGGAAGGAAGGGCTGTTGAGCTTGACCGCCGTTGAGAGGAAGGGCTGAGGCTGAGGAGGAAGAGGTGAGGAAGGCTCCTAGGAGGGAGAGGGTGAGGGGAGAGAAAATCATCCTGCCAGACTGTTGGGTCAAAGAGATGGGGGTGGAGGGAAGGGACGAAAAGGGGAAAGATGGAAAACGCATGGGCTGAGGGAGGGTCGGACGAGACCGAAGGGCCGTCGAGGCGATTTTTTCGAGATAACAGTCGTCCCTAGGCGAAGGCTTCGGGACCAAAGTGTAGCCGTCCATATCCTCTCCTAAGTTCCTCACGCCAAGAAAACATCAGGGAGCCAACGCACCTCCCTCTCCCAGACGCGTCTCCTCGCTCTCCCTTTCCTTTCTCCCCAGCTCTCTCTCCGAACCAACAAGCCAACGATAGATAGATCGCAGGAAACAGATCCCGAAACACACAAGAGCAGTATAGGTACGTACGCAGAGATATATAAAGCGGCGGAAATCACAACTAGTCTAGTCTAAACACCGAGAGAGAAAAGGAAAAGGAAGTCGCGTACAAGTGAGAACGACTCTACGTAGAACAGACAAAAGAGAGTGGGAAGGAAAAATAACGTCGTGAAATGATAGGAGAGCTATAGATGGAACAAGAGGGGCGTGGGAGATAAGAAAAGATCCTGAGTGTCCGAAAGAGATAAAAAGGGGAGAGAAAGTCCAAGGAGAACGAAAACGGCGACGAGACGAGAGTGAGGAACGAAGGTTTTTTTGGCCCTCCTCTGCATACCACTCCTACTCCTGCTTCTTCTCCCACTCCCCACCCTCCATGTTGGGCGAGTTCCCCACCGTCGACGGCCTTCCGCCACGAGCAACGTCACTCCCCCAAGCTCTCCTCTCCTGCTCCTCCTCCTCGACTGACTGGTGAGCCTCAACCATAGGGTAGGCGCTCTCCATCCTTCCGTCGTCGTAGCGAAGGCCGTAAGGGTGGGTCTGGGAGGAATCCATCGAAGGAGCCCAGGAGTTGTTCTTGGTGTGGGAAGGAGTGAACTTGTGTTGATGATGGACGTAGCTGGAGTCTCCTCCGTGCTCGGTTGAGCCGTCGTTCTGGGAGCCGTTGGGTCCAGAGGAAGGTTTGAGGTCGCGTTCGGCTTGGTATCCCCATTGCTCGTCGACTTTGGCGTGGAGAGCAATTTCCTTCATGAGAAGGGAGGCGAGGAAGCCGAGACCGGCGACGGGGATACAGACTCTCCCTGAAAAGGACAGAGTCGAAGAAAGAAGCGAAGGTGAGCTCGGGATACGCGGGAGAGACGAGAGGAGGAGAGAAGAGAGAGAGAACGAACAAAGAAGTTGAAGCGACTCAGCGAAAGCGGTCTTGACAGCTAGCTGGAGAGCGGGATCCTTGATGGACTTGATGGTAGGGATGACAGCGTAGATGATTTCCAGTCCTTCAGGGAACTGGGCCAGGAAGGCGGGAGGGAGGCTTTTACCGAGCTGATTCTGAAGAACGGTCGATCCGATGGTGACTCCCCAAACTTGGCTGTAAGATGAGACGAAAAAGGATCAGTACGATGATGGAAGTATGATGAAAGTAGCAAGGGCGAGCGTACCCGAAAGTTCGAACCTAAAGAAGTAGAAAGGGAGGATCAGTCAGTGAAACAAAAACAACGCGAAGAACGCAGAGGATTGAAACGAACGAAGGTGAAGAAACTCAGAGCATGAGCGGTCTGATGTGTCGGCAGAGCAGCAAGGATAGGGAACTGAGTAGCAGCGTAGAGGAGTCCCTCTGAGAGAAAGCGAAAGAAGTATGCGGAAGAAGAAGTCAGTTCGCGTCGTTGAGCTCGAAAAGCGCTAGTTCGGACTCGACTCACGTCCGAACGCGGGAAGGATCTGGAACCCAGCCCATTCTCGAGCGGGACTTGAGACCTGCGGATTGAGGAAAGCCGATGCGCGAGTCAGCGAAACGGAAGGAACAGAGAAGAGAAGGCGGACGGCAAGACTCACGTCCATCAGACTCATCACTCCCATCCCGACGACGCACATGACCCCTGAGGAGCGGAGGGAAGGTCAGATCAGGTACTCCCATGATTTAAAGAGATGGGAGTACTCACATCCAATATCTGAACAAAGAAAACAAGGAGAAAAAAAGTCAGCTGGAACGTCTCCTTCGAGGCGTCGAATCGACCTTCGCTTTCCTTCCACTACTCACAGTTCTGGTACCGATAGTGCTGGAAGATCGTGATCGTCGCTCCAGCAACAATACCCGCACTACAAGGAAACCAAAAGAGAAGTCAGTTGGGCAAGATTACGAGGAGGGAAGAGAGAGAGAGAGAGCTCACAAGGCCATCGTGAAAACCGAAGGGAAGAGATCGATTCCGGATTGCTGTAGGAAGGGAACAGGGAGAACCAGCTTAGCTTGGAAGGAGACATCGAGACTGAGAAGAGGCGAGAAGAACGTACAGTAGGACCCGTTCCCAGAACAGCTTGGAAGAAGACGGGGAGGTAGAAGACCGTTGAGGCGACGAGAATTCTGCGAGGCAGGACGAGCAAAGAAGGAACGTTAGACGACTTGAGAAGAGAGACGTTCGACTTGTGAGGATGAGAGTCACTCACGAATGCAAGAAGGTGCATGCATAGCCACTGAGGGAAGTCCTGTTCGAGAGGAGCTCGAAGGGAATCTGTGGCGAATTGAAGTCGTAGAGGGAAGTTCAGGATTCGTTCTCTCCTTTTCTTCGTTCCAAGCCGCGAGGAATTATCGAGAGAAAAAGCTTGAGCTCACCGTAGGCTCCTTAACATAGTTCTTCTCATACCACAGCGCGAATCCCATCCCGACGAATCCGACGACGAGAGGAACGATGATCTTCCACGACGACCAGGGGTAGGTGACTCTGTTGACGGGAGGGTAAAGTCAGTTTTCCTAGAGAAAGAAAAGAGAGCGAATAATAATGTCGACGAACCCTCCCCAGGTAAGAGCGATGATCTGCAATGCCGAAGAGAAAGGTCGCCGGTTTTTCGTCAGAAAGTCGACGCGTCGAGGAGACGAAGGACGAAGGGAAACGTACTGTTGAGGTAGAACCACCGATGAGAATACCGTTCCCACTGATTCCATCCAAGATATGGTAATCAGCACCTCCTCGAGGTAGAAGGGAAAGCGGAGAAAAGGACGAGACGCGACTCACAGCCAATCCATCTTTTTCAACTTCTCTTTCATCGTTTCCTTCGGGATCCTGAGCTTGAGGAAGACGAGAACGAAGACGAGTGCGATAGCAGAGAGAGGGATGTTCATGTAGAAGAGCCATCTCCAAGCTAAGACGAGAAGGAGATGAAAAAGGTGAGCTCGGGCATTCGACTTTTTTCTCTCTCGATCGCGAACAGGAGAGAAAGGGCGAAACTCACAAGCATGTTCACTCAGCGCACCACCAATAGGAGGTCCCAAAGCCGAAGCCATAGCCCAGGTAGCTCCCAGGTACCCCAAAAAGATTCCTCGCTCTTTCAGAGGAACGAGATCTGCGATAACGATTTCCGAGAGGGAGAGGATCCCTACAACGAACAACGACGAGCCAAGCACCAGAAAATCAGTCCCTGCTAGAGATCAGGAGCTTCGAAAGGAAGCGAGAATTAGAAAGATGCTCACCACCAGCTCCAATCCCTTGCACACTCCTCGAGGCAATGAGCATGGTCATGTTCTGACTTGCTCCACACAGAGCGGATCCGAGGGCGAAAATGATGATTACCGTGACGAGAACTGCCCGTCGACCGAAGATGACTGCTAGACCTCCGGACCACCTGTAAAAGAAGGCAGGAAAGGAAGGAGGGGAAGTTTGAGTTCGGAAGCGAGGAGGATGATGATCGGACGAGCGAGACGCGGGGGAGTTGATGGAGAGCTCGCTCGTTGGGGTAGAGGGAAGGGAAGGGAGAAGCAGGAACGAACGGAAGGAAGGCTGTTGAGGTGAGGCCGTCTGCAAGATGCCCAAAGGAACGTTAGCGACGGTATAAGAAGGGAGGAAAAGGGAAGGACTGACAGGCTGAACCGCTGTTGTGGAATCAACCAAATCGCACGAAGCCGTCAGCTTTCCTCCCTTCCTCTTGCGAAGGTGAGAGGGTCGGGTGGACTCACATCCAAGTAAACTCGACTCCGTTGAGTTCGTTCACGATCACTGGAGCTGCTGTCGAGATGGCGGTCTAAGACAGAGGAAGGAGCGTTTCGGAAGGAAGTCGGAACGAAGGTCAGCCCGTTCCCTCCCTCCTTCTTTCCGTTGAAGCTGGCTAAACTCACCAGATCTAGAGCTGCGATGAAGGTACTGAGCAAGATGGATATGAAGACCATCCAGAATCTCCAATCTCTGGGAGGAGAGCCGTTCGCTGGTCCTGCAGAGGAGGGTTGAGTGTCGAGCTCCTCCCCGGCCTGGGCGTGTCGAGGTCGTTCTCCGCTCCGCTGGTCGTATCTCTCCAGCAGATCTCGCTCGTTCGTGTGATCTGTCCGAACCGAGAACTGTCCTACTGAGTCTTTTGAAGCGAGGGAAGAGCCTCCATTGGGAGAGGCTCCAAAGGGAGGAGTGAAGCTGCGAAAGGAAGGGAAAACGAGAAAGAAGGTTAAGAAGTTGTTGACAGGTCGAGCAACAGAGAGAGAGAGAGGGAGCTCTCACCCGTTAGCGAAGTCTGCGTGGCTGTCATGGCCGTCTTCGTAGGAAGGCATGGTTGCTGCGAACCTTGCCGAAAGGGAGAAGCAAACGAAGGTGAGGAGGGAAGCGAAAGGGAAGGGAAGAGAAGGTGGCCGTTTGTTGGGAAACGGTTCTGCGTCGATCGACAGGTGAGAGAGGCGTGGAGTTAATCTGCGCCTATCTATCCCCAGGTGAGGAAGGAGGCCTTAGAAGGCTCTTTGGAGATCATAGAGATGAGAAGAGCGAAGGAGAGAGGAGAGGCGAGAAAGAGGAAGAGGAGGAGAAAGCCGCTAATTGATGGAGGAGGACGCGACGCTCCCTGTCCTTTCCATCTCGTTCAAAGCAATCGCGGACAAACGTGCTCTCAGAGAATCATAGGCGAGCTTAGATATATATATAACCAAAGCTCTATCGACTTCCCGCAACAATCAGTCGGAAATCTCCGACGAGGGTGAAAGAAGAAAAGAATCCAGCGACGCGTCTTGCGAAGTTCTCCCACCTTCACGCGGCGGTCGCGGTCGCGGTTTATGTCCCCTTCAGCAGCTCGAGATAGAATGCGATCGAAGCTGGTAGTCAGCCCTACTAGGACTATCTACAGCGAAATTCTCCGACAGAAAATCGTCGCCGCGGCCTCTTCTCCCTCCTTAAAAAGGAGGTGAGCTCGAAGGCAGCCCCCCCCCCCCGGTCCATGCCACCAACTCCCACCTCCTACCAGCCCCCCTTTCCTCATCCCCGGTCTTTGCGCGGGTTCATCTACTTTCTCCGGTCCTCTTCCATGCTATGATCGCTGATTCGGTCATGTTGGATGGCAGGGTCCAGGCGAATCAGCGATTAGGATCGAGACCTTGTCTGCCTCCTCCTCCTCCTCCCTCCCTTCCTCCGTCCCTCCATCGTCACTCTGGCGCACCTCCCTCTCCATCATCACCTTAACACTTCCCAACAAGCAAAGTCTACCGAGCTGGTCTCATAAAATCCTTCGTGTCTCCTTCGCTCTTCTCCATGTCGTCCTCCTCCGCCGCTCCTCTTCTTCGTCCCTCGAGACTTCGTCAACCAGCTCCACGACTCTCCTCCTCAGCCCACAACTTCACTGCCAGCAGCTGGCCTGTAGCACCCCCCAATACGCCGGTCATCCACGAGAGGACGGGAGATCATCTAGGTGGGAAGGGAGGAGCGGGAGAAGGGAGGAGGAGAGGAGGAGGAAGTGAGCTCGAGCAAAGAAGGAGAAGTTCGCAAGATTGGGTCGCACAGGAGGAGGAGGAGGCTGGTAGACCGAGAAGGTCAAATGAGATAAGTGCTAGAGCTGTTGAGCAGCATCGGAACATCAAAGTGAGTCAGATCCTTCGACTCGTTTTGACGAGGGCAGAGAATGGTCGAGCTCACAGGCTCCCTTCCTTCGTTCGGACTAGCCTCCCACCTCTCGACCTCGAGCCTTCCTCGTAGCTCCTCCCAACACCCCTCAAATCACCTCTCAACTTCCTCGTCGGTCAGGAGCTGCTCCTCATCCTCGAGACCCTCTTCAAACTTCTGTCCTTCAGCACGTCGCTCGGTCGGGAAGCATCAGGAAGAGGGCTTCGATGAGGAGGAATGGGGTAGCCACCCGAGCAGGAGTAGCCGGAGTCGGAAAAATAGTGTCTGGTGAGGAGAGAGGGCGGGGAAGCTCGACGGTCGGTCAGGTTGGATTAGACCAAGGAGGAGGAGGAGGAGGAGGAGGAGGAAGGTCGAGAATCCCTGAACCTCCCTCGACGGCGAGAGAACGACTTCGACCCACCAGGTACCATCACGACGGTTCCTCTCCTCGCCGACCTATCTTGGAACCTCCTTCTTCGTACTCGTCGTCGTTTCGCAACGGTCATCCTCCTCCGCATCGACAGTCGAAGCTCCCTCCCTCGCCTCGGCAGACGTCAACGATCCCGACGCGTCGACCCTCCCAGCGACATCGATCTATTCGACCTCCTTCTTCCTCAACTCAACCTCATCGCTCAAGAGGAATCCCTTCCAAGTCTTCGACTCATCTCTCACCTTCCCTTCCCTCGTCCTCCTCCAATCCCACCTCTCATCCCAAACGCCTCGCTCGACCTCCTCTCCCTCATTTCTCTTTCTCGGAATCCCTTCTTCGAATCACGATCCCAGCGACCTCACCTCTCGGACTGAGCTATCGAGGGCCTCCTCCAGTTTTTCACCGAGGAGGAGGAGAGACATCGTCGTCGGAATCAGGTCCAGACGAAGCGAAGTTGCTCTGGGCTGAGCTCGAGAGAAGGCTGGGAGCGAACGCGAACGGGAACGAGGAGAAGCCGCGACCGAGAATTGGGTCGAAGGAGTGGGTCAGAAAGAGAGAGGCGGAGAGGGAGAGGCAAAGGACTTCGTCTTTGGGAGTGGGGATGCTGGGAGGAGTCTCTCTCGCTGAGTTGACTCTTCATATGAACCAGTACCGCGACGATCAAGCCGAGCGAGACTTCGAAGATTCCCTTCTTCAACCTCCCGCCTACCCATCAGCAACCTTCTCTACAGCAGCTCAATGGTCACCACTCGCCACCGTTGGACTTCCACTCTCCTCCTTCCCTCGACTTCCAACCGTCCTCCCACTCCCTCCTCTTTCCCCTCACTCGCCATGCCCGAGGATCGCCCACCCCTCCCCTCGACCTCTACCTGGACTCTCACCTCTCCTTCATCCCACCTTCGACGTCGAACGCGAGTACAACATATCCGTTCCGTCCGCGCCACTTCTCTTTCTCCCTTCGCGAAGAGAACCAGAGCCCGTCGCGCTCGTCGTTCCTCAGATGGAGCGACTCGACAGTCACGTCGTCCGAACTCTGCGAGGACTCGAGGCCGCGTTCTTGGACGACGGAAGCTCGGTGATGGCAGGACGGCTGCTTGCTGGAATGCACGACGTCGTCGATCTGGACCAGGAGGAGGACTTAGTCTCGAAGGAGCAGAGGAGGAGGTTGATATGGCAGGAGAGTTATCGACGTACTGGGAGCTGGAGGAACGAGACGTTGGCTGCGACTCAGGTTCGAGTGGGAGAACCGTTGAACGTCGAGGGATCAAAGTCGTCGAACGGCTCGTCGGGGTTCGAAACGGACTACTCTACGGACGAAACAGCCAACGAGAAGGCGAGTCTCGATCTCGGAGGAGGACGCGACGACAAGAAGACCTCGCCGAACGGAATCATTCGAGACACCAAACTCGATCTCCAACGCGACCTCAAACTCTCCAAAGCCTCCTCGGACGACGCGCTCGCGGGACTTGGTCTTCTCAACCACCACGATCTCACCACCACCGCCAGCGTTCTCCCAGCTCTATCCTTTCTCTCCGCCAGCGGAGGACTCGAAATGCGTCAAGGAGATCCTCGCTCTCGACTCTCAACTCTCACAACCTCCACCAACTCCTCTGGATCAGCTTCAGCTTCCTCCTCTCGGACCAGCTCCTCCTTCGGAACCGGAATCGCACTCTCAATCCCACCACCCCTTTCCACAACCTCCTCCACCCTCTCCACCGAATCTCAACAGTATCTCCTCCGAATCCAAACCTGCTCCACCACCTCTTCATCTCCCCTGCTCCTCCCTGCCCATCAAACTCGACCTCACATGGAACTTGAAACTCCCCTCTTCCTCTCCTTCATTCCCGATTCACCACTCCTCTCTCTCCCTACGCCCGAACTCCCTTCGAACGCGTCGATAGGTTTCTCGTCGCCTGGGTTGAGACCTTTGAGCTTGCCGATCAAGTACAACCTTGCAGATGGGGATGGGAAGGTAGTGCTTGGGCGTGAGTCGAGAAGGATCAGTTTGGGAGGCGGTGGCGGGAGGAGGAGGGTCGTTACCGTCGGAGGAAATTCGGGGGGAAGAGAGAGTGGGAAAGCGGGAGAGGGAGGAGGGGGAGGAAACAGGGCTTGGAGAGTTTTTGGTGGGGGAGGAGAGGAAGCGTTGGGGGAGGGGATTGGTGCGACGGTGATGGTGTGGAAGTAGGCCCCGACGGGGGAGAGAGCGAAAAGACTAGACGAAGGGGACTGCTGGTTCAGTCGCGTCTCGTCAGGTCGTTACTTCTTCTCCTTCGCCCGTCTCGTCTACTTTTGTTACGATTTCTTCAGCCCTCTAGCCCTATATATGTTTACGTCCCATTCAAAAAGAGGCGAAACCAACGAAGCCAGACGTCCCCTTCCTTCTGTACGATCTTCGAGCTTTGCAGTTTATGTACTCCTTTCACCATCCTTTGTCCGATTTCGATCAGCGAGTGCGAGACTGATATACACAAAAATATAGGGAGATAGCAGCTAGTTTGAAGAGAATGAAAATCTGCTTCAGGAGGAACGGGCAGAAGGACGTGCGACGTTTCAACTTTCCTCACTCGCTTTCCGACTCAGCCGAGATTTGCACCAAGATGACCAGCATCTCATCTTCTCCCTTCGTCCTGACTTCTCGTCTCAACAAGCTCAGAGTGACTAGCCATGCTCTCCCCGTCTAGTTCTGAAAGCCCTGCTCTCGAAGGATTCGCCCTCGAACGCGATCCTTCTCCGAACGGATGGTCCAGCGTGGGAAGGCCCAGGTCGAGGTCTCCGAGCTCATACTTGGACCCAGAAGCTGACGGCTGAGTGGTGGTGACCTGATGGAGGGAAAGAGGAAGGCGTGAGTCAAGGAGTGCGATTGCGAGGAGGGAATGAACCGAGACGAACCTCGTGTTGAGTCGACGGCAGAGCTCCTTCGCTAGATAGTTCGTTAGATCCTCGGACTAGAGCTCGACGTGTAAATAAGAAGAGTATAACATCGAGAAGACCTGAAAAAAAAAGAAGAGCGAAAGACCATCAGCACTTGCTCGACGCGTCGAGCCGAGCTACATTGAGGAAGTCGTACCGATAGAAGATCCGAAGCACGAGCAGAAGTTGAGCAAGGACTGTTTGGGAACCTATAACGGAGGAGGCTCAGTGTACGGAGATGAGGAAAAGATACGCGAGTCGGGGGATTCAAAGAGGAAAGGAACCTACTGTGCTGGTGGCTGCTCCAACGAAAGCAGCGACGGCTAAAGGCATAAAGGCGACTGAGCAAGCGATGGGGTACCAGAGCATCCTCTTAGCGGCATCGGTGACCTGAAACGAGGAGAGGTGAGCGAGTCTGGGAAGGAGACGAAAGAAGGGAGAGGAAGGAGAAAGGGGAAGCTCACTTCATTTCGCGAGTTGGCCGTCGTCGAGGAATTACTTCCAGCGGATCGATTTTGAGACCTGGGAGGGGAATCATATGTCTTCCCCATACAAGCAGTCCACTTCGTCGAGTCTGGCGACCCCGTCTAGAGCGCCAGGAGGAGGGATGGTCAGCGAGGAGCGAGATCAAAGCAAACGCAGAGGCGGGGAGAGCTCACGAAAGCCAGATTACCGTTCCTCTTCAACGAAATGATCCCGAAGATGCTGAGGAAGATGCCGACATAACAGAAGATCATGATTGCGAGGAAGAGAATGTTGAAGGCGGGAAGGAGACTGGAGAGTCGACGGACAAAATCAGTTCTGCCGCGAGAGAAAAGCAAGCCTGAAAGTTGAGCACTCACATGTACCACGTCTGGAAGGTAGGAGCTCCAAAGAGAACGAAGCAGCCGACTCCGTTTGGTCCATAGAATGGAAGCGGAAAGAGAGCTGCAAAGATGATGGGTCCTAAGAATGCGGTTAAGAAGGCAAAAGTCGCGCCGACGGCGCTGAACAAAAGAGAAAGCGTTCGCGACTTTGAGGAACTTCGCACAAGGATGAGGTTGTTCTGAGAGGTAGACGTACGTACACTAGGACAGGCATGACCCATTTTGGGACCCTCCATTGCAAGACGAGAATCACGAAAGTCACGACTGTATGAGAGAGGAAGAAAAGGCTCAGCTTTGAAACGCGTCGTATCAGGTTCTGATTCGAGTCTCACCGGCTACAACACCGTTGAAGAACCCGTTTGAAGCATAGCCGAGGCCGAACATCATTCTGCGGGTACGTTCAAGCGTTAGCTCGGACGAAACAAGAAGGAGGACGGTCGTAACGAACCCTTGAAATGTGCAGAGACCGCCTGGTGAGAACAAAGGAATCAGCTTCGGCTTTGGACTCGAGAAGATCGAGGGGATCTCGAGCTCACCTATCCTGGTAGTGTAATCTGCGAGGAATTTGAAGTTTGCCAGAAAGCCGAGGGCTGAACTGAGTAGGTGAACGAAGGAGGGGAGGGGTCAGCTCCTGACGCGTCTCGACCTTTCTCAACTTGTGTCGGACTCACAGGAAATCTGTGACGAGTAAACAGATGAAGAAATCCCCATGTCGGTGGAGAGAAACCTTCGCACAGACTTGCTTCGTTCAGACGCATGAGGGGATCGAGTTTTGAGTATGTGCCGCTAGAAAGGAGCGATCGATCTCAGCTCGTCGTCTTTCCGTGGGAAGAAGATGGATCAACTCACTCCTAGGTAGACGAGAAGGGATATTACACTCAGTAATGAGACGATACCGATCGAAGTAGAGACGGCTCTGCGGGAGTGAGTGAGAGAAGGGAAGGAGTCAGAGACGATCGTGTGGGAGGGAGGGAAGAGCTCGCTCCTCTCACAGTCCGATCTCGTCTCCTACGCTCCAGTGGATAGCGACAACGACCACATGCACGATGTCGTCTATGGAAGAAGAAGAGCCTTCAGTGAGCAGGCCGCCAGGCGAAGAAAGAGCTGAGGGAAGCGAACCTTGAGGGAAATGTCCGAGCCTGTCGAGCGAGAGGCAGAAAACTCGTCAGCAATAGAGAATCGAGCTTGAGAAGGGGAGGTAGAGCTCACTCATAGGTAGCAGACTCGTTGGCTGGTGTTCCTCTGGGAGGCGGCGGTGATGATTCTACAGTCATGAAGCGAGAAAGGAAGGAGGTCGACGTTGAGGTCGAGGTCGAGGAAGGGAAACAGACCTGCTGAAATCATCATGGGCTACAAAAGGTTGTATGTATCGGGAGAAAAACGGTTGAAACCCCGAGGGCCCCCTTTGTCAAACGGACCGAATATGAGCGTATACAGTTCAAGAGAGGAAGGGAGGGAAGGGAGGAGCGAGCTCGACGACCTCGATCGGCCAGCGGAGTCGACCTCCTCCTTCGTTCAGCGTGGGACTGAATGGAACCACTGAGCTCATCGAGCCTATTCAGATCTGGTGAGGATGTCGAAAGAGAGATTGAGCAGGATTGAGAGGGATCGAGTGGGGGCGAGTCGACGGCCGGAGTTGTTGGACGAAGGGTCTTTAAGGCTGAAGGGACAAGGCCACGGCTGCTCGGAAGCGTCGGAAGAGTTTATCAGTGGATTGCGCCATCGATGGGAGAGCACGAAATGAAGGGGTTTGAGACTTCGGAAGATTTGGGGGAGTGGCTGATGGGGGGAAAGCGGACCTGGCGAGCTCACCTGAATTTCGTTTGGTGAGCTCGACGATCCAACGCTTCCCTCCTCCTTCCCTTCCTTCTCTCTTCCACAACAGCCTCCGAAACAGCCTCCGAAACCTCAAAAGACGTCTTCCTCCACCTGTCCTCCTCTTCCCTTCCCCCCCACCGAAGTCAAGAAAAAAACCCTCAAGTTCTGCGACCAGCCGACCCTCGCAAAGACGTTCTTCCTCTCTCTCGCCTTCCTCCAGCTCTCTTCCTCTCCCCGTACTAGATTTCGCGCTGTGCTGAGACTCCATGAGTCTGAAAGTAGTGTAGATTCGTTAAACATAAACATAAAATGGAGATCTCTCGTCGCTTCCCTTCCTTCTTCCCTCCCCCCTCTCTCCCTCCCGCTCCATGCGCTCAGAACACCCGCCCAATCCCTCGACAGACCTGACACACATCGTTCTCGAAGAATCCCAAGATCTGCCCGCTACCTCCACAGCGGTAGCAGGGACGACCACCGATTCGAGGCTGAAGGAAAGAAAGAGGGAGGAGGAGAAACGTCAGCGAGAGAAGAGAGAGGAGAGAGGAGAGAGAAGGAAGAAGACGGACGTCTCCTGGTTGATAGACGATCGCTCCAGGCTAGGGAAGAAAGGGAGCAAGGAAGGAAATGGAGAACGAAGTCAGCGTCCCGTTCCGTCTCGAGTCGAACGAGCTCCTTCGAAGCCAAGACGCGTCAAGACGAGAACAAAGAATGCTACTGGAACTCACTGGTGGCTGAACAGGCCTATAATAGCCTCCGCCCTGACCTCCATATCCAAGATATCCACCTCCACCATAGTTCTGAATCTGAGGAGGCTGATAGACTCCCAGCGGTCTCTGCCAATTCGACGATCCCTGAACGCCTTGCTCCCAACTGAGAGACATCGCGGAGGTGAAGGGTCGGCCGTACTTCTTCCAGCAGGTTCTGCAGGGATGAGTTGGATCGTTGAATTTGTAGCTGAGAGAAATAGGTCGACGGTGAGCTTCGTCGACGAGACGAAAGGAGATGGGAAGGAGAGCGAGAGAGAAGGACTCGAGGGAAAGGAAGACGAACCCAGTGTTGAGACATTTGGGACATTGGAAGCCTGGGGTATAGACGAGAACCTTTTAACGGTGGAGGAAGAAGGTTTGGAAGGGTAGGGAGGAGAGAAATGAGCGAAGAAAGGAAGAGAGGAGCGAAAGTCAGCGCGTCGAACCAAATCTCTCAGTCTCTGCAACTCAACCCTCACACTCACCCTCGAATCATTCAAATACGGTCTCCCAGGTATAGGAAGCGATGAAGGCGTAGTATCCGTAGGTCCCGAGTTCTGAGGTGGATGTTGAGGAGGACGATGTTGAGGAGGACGAGGAGGTTGTGATGGGGGTTGGTAGTTCGCGTTCGAGCCGTAGCTGTTGTTGTTCTGCTGCATCGGAGGAGGTCGATAGGAGGTAGAAGGATGACGCGGTGGAAGTTGTGGAGGTGGACCTGATGGTGGGTGGAAGCCTGTTGACTGGGGTGAGATGAACCCTCCTGAGGAGAGGGAAGTTGACGCGACGAGAGAGGTCAGCTTCGTCGTTTCCCTTGATCTTCCTCCTCCTCGAAAGACTCGAGAGCTCGAGCTCAGACTCACCAGGATTCCCATTCCCGTCACTCCATCCCGTGTGCTGAGGTTCTATCCAACTCCCTCCCGTCTGCTGCTGTTGCTGAAAAGGTCTCGGCTCTGGTTGCGTGAAGGCAGGTCTTGAAGGACCCATGTCGACGGTGACTTCTCCGGCTGCTGGCTGCTGGCCCATGGGAGTGTAGGCTGGAGGAGGATCTGCCGCTGGAGGACCTTCGGTTGAGGATGCGTGAGGTGGTGGTGCTGGACGAGCTGGGAGGGAGGGTGGAGGCCCTGGAGGAGGAGCGAAGACGGAGGTTGAGGGAGCCGGAGGAGAACGAGGAGGAGGAGTCGAGGAAGCGCCTGGAGGAGCGTCGCCCAGGGAAGCGGCTATAGCAGCGTCGAGAGCTGCTTGATCGTCTATAGAAACGAGGAGGGAGGATGTCAAAAGGGAGAAGATGTACGGAAACAAAAAAAGGAGCCAAGCGCACCGATGTAGTCGTTTCGCTGAGCTGCCGAAGCCGAAGGTGCTGAGGAAGGCTGCTGCTGCTGGATCTGAGTTGGACTTGGAGGAACGTCGTATCCTTCTTCCTTCCTAGCTCTCGGCGGTGGTGACGGATCTCTACTCCGCGAAGTGGTTGATACTGAGGCGTAAGCGGCGGACGACATGGCACCTCCTCCTCTGAGCTCGCTTCCTCCTCCTCCTTCTGTCCCTCCTCCCGTCCAACCGGGCTGGGAAGCAGGACCATCAGGACCCTCGAGAGCTTGGATTTCTTCTCTGGAGAGAGGCCGCGAGAGGACTTGCGGAGGTTGAGAAGGAGGGGCGTCGAGGAAGGGGTCGTTGGGACGAGATGAAGATGGGACGGAAGGAGGGGAGGAGGACGAGGAAGCTGAGGAGATGTTGAGGTTGTGGAAAGCGTCGTTGATGTTGAGGAAAGGGGTATGAGGTGGCTGCTGAGAAGAACCTGTATGGGAGGGAGAGAGGAACGGGTTCCTGGATGTCGAAGCCATTTTAAAAACGAGAGAAAGAGGAGATGGCCGTTGCTAGAAAGGGAAGGGGAGGAGGAGGGAGAGCGGTGTGTTTCCGCGGGTGGCAGAAGAGATCGAACGTCACCGTTCCTGCTCGAGGGAAGATTCTTTCAACCTGGGAATCGAGAGAGATTCGAAGGAAAGATGAGGTTCATCAGAAAAGTCTTATTCGAGAGCTTCGCTTTTCCAGGTCAGCGATGTCTCGAGGCGCGACGAGACTCGTCGAATTGGTAGTTCTCCGTCTCTTTCTCTTCTTCGATCCCAAATCAGGACATCTCGACTGTTCATTCAAGGCCGTAAATTATTATCAATCGTTGGATCTACTCCCTCAAACTATCCCTCCTGCTTCCACTAGCAGGATCAAAGTAGGGACGTTCGCCCAACGAGATCACTCGATCTCCCTCTCTAGGAAACGACCCGTAGTCCTGAGTCACGCAGTGGAAGGTGGACCTGCAAGGACCGAGTGGGATATCGGAAAAGTCAGTGCAAGTCGGCTGAAAAGGAGGAGGATGAAAAAGGGAGGAAGAGAGAAAGAACTGAGCCGACCTGTTATCCCAGATCGCAACCGAGCCAACCTCCCATTTGAACCTGACTTGAAGATCGTGGTTCTGGCTGACATGCTCGAAAAGGTAGGAAAGGAGGTGGTCGGACTCGTCGAGGGAGAGCTCGTTGATTCGTTTGGTGAAGCTAAGGACGCGCCGAGAGATCAGTTCGTGCAGCAAAGGGTGAGAGCGATGTAATGTAGAAAGAGGCAGAGACTCACACTCGGTTGACGTATCTGAGAGCAGAGACGGGAACGAAGATAAACTGGGTAAGTTGAACCAAAGAGGGACGCGTCGCAAATTTCAAGGAGAAGAAAGCTCACAGTCCTCGCCATCCAGTTACAGGGTTCGTTCGGATCAGAGGGTGAACAGCCTTGAGATCCTGACCGACGTTCTCTGGGTGACCTCGAGGAGATCGGAATACTCTGCCTGGAGCGAAAAAGGGTTCGCCGACGTGTGTTGCGGAGAGCCCAGAGAGGAACTGTTGGAGAGCCGGGGAAAGCCGATCGTAGGCTTCGTAGGCACTTGCCCAAACCTAATAGCAGAAGAAGAGAGAGAGGACGTGAAATTTGAGTAAGAAGAGAGAGAGCAGGGAAGAGCATGAGATGGGAAAGGGAACGAACTGTGTCTCCACCGGTTTCAGGGATGTTGTTGAGCTTCAGGATGGCGTAGGAAGATGGGAAAGGCTCGAAGCTGATGTCGGAGTGCTGCAATTCGTACATGAAGACGGTGATCAGGATCGTTCGAAGAGCGAGAGAGATCACGACGCGGTCGAGGAGGAGAAAGCGAGCGACGCCAAACGAGGACTCACCCATGCTTTCGCGGCTCGAGGACGTTCAAGTCCGTAGTATCTGATCTTGTCCAGGTCTGAGAAGCAAGACGGAGGATGTCAGCTATGCTCCACGGAATCGAGGTTGACGAGGGAGAAAAACAGAGTGGAGGACGAAAAGGTCGAGCGCACCAGGAGTTATCTTCCTGACTTCGTCTCCCAGCTCTGAGGTGGCTTCTGTAGTCGGGTGTATATGGAGTCCTGCTTCCTTGGGCCTGCCAGTCTCCTCTCCCAGGACGTTGACGAGTTCGAGTTGATCCTTGGGAGAGAGAACTTGACCACGGAAAAAGAGAACCCCTCGCTGAGAGACGAGGATGGCGAGATCCTTGACCGCTCCGGGTTGAGTCAAGAGCGATGAGAGTTGGGTCGAGGAGTAGAACTCTGTGCCGATGGAAGGTGTGAGATCGAAGGATTTGAGCTTGGAGAGGGAGTTTGTGGACTGAAGTGAGGAAGGGAAAGAGGAAGGCATGCTGGAGGAAGGTCGAGGTCGTCGTTGGCTCCTTCTCCGCTTCATTTCTCAAACTCCTCGACTCAAAATCCAAAGCTCGTCTTCGGGGCCATGTCGCTCATCAGATGGCGACTTGGATCGGCTACCTCGGGTTCTGAAAGAAGGAGCTGGATGAGGGTTCGGGGAAGAACGAAAACGAGAGCTCAACTTCTTTTCCCTCCTTCCCTCCTCCTTCGACCGCCAAGTGCTCATCCCGCCGACCCACATGGCTCTCTTTCTCTTGCGCGAAGCTGAACCCTTGGCTTCGAGAGATCCCATCTTTACTTTTAACCACATCTTGCTCGAGAAGGTAGAATCAGGAAGGAAAGGAAGGTCAGTCCTGGCGAGCACACCATCTCGCGGATCTCTTCCCGATGGATGTCTCCTCTCCTTCCTCTTCCTCTGCATGGTTTGCTGACTTCCGTTGCTCTCTATGTCTTCCGGATACTCAGCCATATCTCACGCGCCCCATCTCGTTCAACTAGAACCTCCCCAGTAGCCCTCACCTCTGCCTGATTGTCTTCAGCCCTCACCCAGCTCGTCCCATCTTTCGCCGACTCGTCCCTCGTCCATCCCTCTTTCTCTAGCTCGTTCCCAGCGTCGATATGGCTCTTCTTAATGGTATGGGGGAAGCAGACGTTGTGTGAGTATCTCTCGATCTTCTTTTCCTCCTTATCGGCGAGAAAAGCTCATCATTCTTCGCTTCCTCCTTCGTCGAGCACAGCGCTATCGATCCTCGTTTCCTTCCCGTTCGTCCCTGCTTTCCCATGGCTACTTCTCATTAGAAGCTGACCCATGCGTCTATTTCAGATGCATACGCTTGCTCAGGCTCTCAAGGAGCTCAAAGATCAGGGTGAGATCGTTTCTCTGCTCGGCGCTTCTTCGAGTCGAGCTCACCCTCCTCCCTTCTTTCCTTTCCTTTCCTTTCCTTTCCTTTCCTTTCCTTTCCTTTCCTTTCCTTTCTCTTCTCCCCCTTTCCCTTCGTATCCTTCGACTCGACATAGAGCTTCCCAAGGATCGATTCCACATCAAATCCGTCTTCGAGAACTGTTCGTTTCCCATTCGACCACTTCTGGCTCGCTCGAAAGGAAGATCCGAGCTGACCTTCCCTCGTCGACCTTCCTCGCTCCCAGACATCAACATCAAACGCGATAAGGGCCACAAGAAACCTCACATCTCGCAGAAGCTCGACGTCTTGGAGAAGGCTCTCGTTGAACAAGGGTGAGTCCAGCCAAGTCGGTCTTTCGTCTAGATTCTCCCTCCCTCGTCTCGAGCGTCGAGCTGATGCTCTCTCTCCCCTTCAGCTACCCGGACTTCTTTGGCCCTTTCGCTGTCCAGACTCGAGCTGAGAACATGCTTCCCAAGTCTAGTGTATACCCCCGAAACGGAGTTTCGAATCTGAAGGTCTTGCTGGCGACGCAGTGAAAGGAGGAGACGCGCGCGCGTTTGGTTTTCGGTTGATTTGGTCTGGTTCTTACGAATCTCATGAGCTCTTTTCGGAGCGGAGAAGGCCGCTCCTCGTCAGTAATCCCCTCCCTCACATCGTAGGAGCTGGAGTGACGCGTTTGCTTCCGTGCGTCGCGTCTTCCTTCCTTGAGCTCACCATTTTTCGAGTCGCGAGATCTCTTCAGCTCTCAATCTAGTGAACAGGCTAAGACTTACATACCTTGCAGCAGTACAGCTTTTCACTCCTTCCTCGGTTCCTACGCGACTCTCGGGCTCGACGGCTAGGAAGGCCTTGACGGCGGTCTTTGAGATTTGGAAGCAGGTTTGCTGACGCAGCTCCCCTTCTCTTTCGATCTTGAAAAACCAGACTTCTCTCCGGCCACCACCTCTTCTCCTTCTCCTCATCCCCTTCTTCGACTCTTCCAGATGTCTGCTCCTCCCTCTCCCACGACACCCACTCAACCTCATCGACCTCACTCCTTCCTCACCAGAGTCCCTACCTCGACCATGGAAGAACTCCAGAGGGTCGCTTCCTCTCGACACGAGGATGCGTCCAGAACGAGCACTCGACATGGGAACGACGGTTCTGCCATCGAGGAAGCCGAAGCTCAGACGCTCGCTGCACCTGCTCCTCTCTCGTCTGGAAGGAAGTGGGCACTTCTCGCCATCTTCTCGTTCGTATCTTCCTGTTTCTCGTGGAGGAGGGCGGAGGTCGCTTCCAGGGAGGAGCCGAGCGAAAAGGAGCTGACCGAAGCTCGAATCTTTCTTCCGTTCTTTGACTCCAGGCTCGCTCAGTTCCTCGATGTCGTCCTCGTTAGCTCGATGGTGAGTAGGAATCTCGACTGCAAGAGGTGTGGAATGAAGACGAAAACAAGGCGGCGAGGATGAGCGAGAAACGAGCTGACAAACTTTCCTTCTCATCTCCTTCTCCCTCCTCGATAAATCCTCATATACAAACAGTTCATTGCCACCGAGCAAATCACTGAAGATCTGGGGCTCGATATCACCTCGGGCGTCTGGGTTATCGGTGAGACGTCGTCGCGTCGCTGGAAGTTGATCTTTCGTCGAGCTGAACATCACCGTCCTTCCCCTTCTCCGTCTCTCGACTCTTTCAGGCGCGTACTCAATCACATTCGCCTCCTTCCTTCTCTTGGGAGGGCGACTCAGTGATCTCTTCTCTCCCAAGATCATTTTTCTCAGCGGATTCGTGAGCTTCGGCCCTTTGCTTTCCCCCCTCTCGACTTCACTTCGAGCTCACCTTCTTCCTCCCATCTTCATTCTGCTTTAGTTCACTCTCGGCGCGATCTGCTTGGGTACGAGCTTCTGGGAGGAGAAGCACGGGTTCTTGGTCTTCCGAGCTCTCGCTGGAATCGGTGAGTGTTTTCTCTTCGACGAGAACATGGATCGGAGGACGCGATTTCGACGAGCTGAGCTCTCCTTCCTCCCTCTCCTTCAGCTGGAGCCATGACTATCCCTTCGGCTATCAGGATCATCATAGAGACCTACAGAGATCCTTCCGAGCAGGCCAGAGCTTTGAACATCTTCGGTCTTTCAGGAGCTTTGGGAAATGGTGAGCGATTTGTACTTCGAAGAGGACGCGTCGAGAAGCTAGCTGACTTTCGCGTTTTCTTCTGCCCAGTCCTCGGTCTCGTCATTGCTGGAGTTTTGATGCTCTCAAGCTGGCGCTGGAGTTAGTCCCTTCTTCTCTTCTCTAGTACTACCATACTCCCAGCTGACTCAGACGTTCTTGTAGTCTTCAGATTCTTCTCTTTCCTTCTGATGCCTGGCACGGTTCTCGGATTCTTCCTTATCCCTGGAAGAGCTCCTCATATCAGAGCGGAGCAAGACGCTGAAGCTCAGGAGGACCCGAAGTGGAAGAGGATGGACGGGCTCGGATGTGCACTCATGCTTTGTTCGTCTTCTCTCGATACCTCTTCCGCCTTCCGCTCATGGACTGAACTGCCCTTGTTTATCACAGCTACTCTCATCCTCTTCATCCTCGCTCTCACCGATGGAAACATCAATGTGAGTATCTAAAGAAGGATCGCGACGCCCCGAAGACTCGAGCTGAGTCTCTCTCTCTCCTCGACAGGGCTGGTCGAGCGCCAACTTCATCGCTCCCATGGTTATCTCGGGGGTCCTTTTCATCGTCTTCTTCGTCTGGGAGTCGACTCTCAAGGAGTCGCATGTTCGTTTTGGAGCTGAGCGGATACTGAATCGAAAGGAAGAAAGAACCTGTCTGACTCGAATCCTCTCTTCTTCCTCTTCTCCTCCCTCCTTTCAGGCTCTCTTCCAGCTCAAGGCTCTCAAGTACCCGAACTTTCTCGTACTATGTCTTCTCTGCCTAAACCCCTACACATGGTTTGTCATCATTTCTTCTCGTCAAGAGCCAAAAATCGACGCGTCACCGTACTGATCGACCCCTTCCCGGTTTCCTCGTCGAAAAAGGTGGGCGAGCACTCAAGCTCAATGGGCCATCTACTTCCAAGCCGTTCGACACTACACTCCCATCGACACCGCTGCACACCTGCTTCCACAAGGTCCGTCGTCGCACCGACGCACTTTTATGGCGTTCCGCGTTCTCAAACTGATCCTCTCCCTCTTTCCTTCCAGGCCTCATCGCGATGATCATGGGAGCGATTCCAACTGCGATTCCCAAGGTCCTCAACTAGTGCGTTAACGCTTCCTTCTCTTCGAGCTCGTTTTTCAAACGCATCCGATCGACTCTCGTTTCTTCTTTCTTCAGCCCTCACGTCTTCATCCCCATCGCCGTCCTCTTCCAAGTCGCCGGATTACTCCTTCAGATCTTCTCACAAGGAGTCATGTACTGGTCACGAGCCGTCCCTGGATTTGTCTTGGGAAGTGGAGGAACGAGTCAGTTGTTCGACTTTTCTGGCGACGCGTCCGACGTCCTCTTTCTTTCTCGCTCACGCTCCCTTTTTCTGGATCGCACTGCAGCTTGGGTCTTCACGGGAATTAACGGTACTAATCACCTTTTTCTGCTTCATCTTCCGAACGATCTCCTAAAGCTAACGTGCTCCCTTTTGTCGCTCGCAGTTGCCTTGATTCAGGTTCGTTTCCTTTCGTCCCCTCTTCCTTCTTCACTTCGCCTCTGACCACGGCTTTACCTTCCATCTACAGCAATGCCCTCCCGAGATTGCAGGATTCGCTGGAGCTCTCGCCAACAGTACGCTCTCCACAGGGCTTTCCTATCGCGTCGTTCGTCAAAACTGACTTGACCCTCTTTTCTCCTTTCTTTATATACATATCAGTGCAATTCCAGATAGGAGCGGTAACCGGTCTCGCCATCCAGTCGGCCATCACCAACGCTATCTCTCGAGATCTCTCGGTCTGGAGAGCTACTCAAGGAGGATTTTGGTGAGCTGCTCTTTCTCATCCTGCCGACGGAGCTCGAGCTGACTTCCGTTTCGTTTCGCTCCTGACAGGTTTGTCTTGAGCTGGAGCGCCTTCACTGGTCTCATGTTCCTCATCTTCTTCGATCAGAAGAAAGCCCAGGGTGGAGGTCTCTCTTACGAGCCAACCACTGAGCAGATCAAGAAGAAGGAGGCTGAGGGTAAGGTTTAATCGACCCTCGCTCGCGGTTCCTCCCCGGTCTCTTCCTCGTACATATATTCTCGTTCCTTCTTTCTCCCTTTTTCGTACTCCTAATTATTTACCTTCTTTAATTTTTCTCTTGTCTTTTCCCCTCTAATAGCCTTTCTCGACTGCCAGTCTCGATTTCATGCCATCCCTAGCTTCTACTTCGCGTCCTCTCAGAAACAAGAGACTTACGAGAACATTAAGATCGTGACGTAAAAATTAGATGAGAGGAGTAAAGCATAAGTTGACTAGAACGAGCGAAGTGATAGAGCTAACAAAGAGAGAGAGAGAGAGAAGAAGAAGAATATCGTTCCGTTCGTTTCATCGTTCATTCCCCTCCCGGCCTCACCCACCCAACCATCAGATCCCCGCCCTTCCAAGCTCCTCTCCACTCTCCCAACCTCTTCAACTCCCTCCATCCTTCTTCCCTGATCCCCTCGCCCATTTCCTCTGGCGTGAGGAAGACGACAAAGTCTGCTGGGGAGAGGAGAGATCGGATGAGGGAACCGAGCAAGAAGGCTACGAGCGCGACGAAAATGAGGGTTGGGAGGGTGTAGGTTGAAGGGAGGGGTTTGAAGGTTAGGAAGGGAGTCGGGAGGAGAGCGGTGGTGGTGTGAGGAGTGGGAGTTGGGGTGGTTGAGTCGTTGGTAGAGAGAGGGGAGGGGAGAAGAGGAGTCGTGGTCGTGATGGGAGAGGTTGAAGCTGAGGCGGAGGGTGTGGGAGGTGTCGAGGCTTTGCGAGAGAGGGAGAAGAAGGAGAGGAGAGGGGAGGTTGGGTGGGAGTACTTTCGAGGTGCGAGAGTTGGCGGGGACTGCGAGCGAGATAAGTGGGAAGGCGAATCAACAAAAGGAGTCGAAGGACGAAAGAGCAAGACGCGTCGAAATGGAAGCTCACTTTCACATCCTCGAGCGGCTTGTTCACAACCTCGACAGGCTCAACAGCCTCTCCTTCCGTGGGGGTTGGTGTAGGAGGAACCTTGTTGATGGTAGGAGGTGGAGGCGGAGGAAGATCGTGGAAGAGGTGATGAGCGATGGCGATGGGCGAAGCGAGCGACGAAGGAAGAGGAGAGATGGGGGGTTCGGGAGCTGAGACTCCTGGGACGCCAGGAGGGAGAAGAGTCCTAGCACAAACGAAGAAAAAGAAATACTTACGTCAGCTCACTGTGCTTCTCGAGGAGATAAGATGACCTTCATTGAACTCACCTCCTCAAACTAGGCCAAGCCCCACTCCAATCCTCCTCGTCCTCCGCTCCTCCTCCCTTCCCACCACTCCCCCCTCCTCCAAGGGAAACCATCGAGCTACTCCTCTCCCTCACCCTCCCCACCTCAACCACCGACCCTTCAACCGTCACAATCATCAACTCTGAATCATCGTACGCCTCCCCAGCCAGCGGATCAATCGAGATTGTCACAATCGCTCCCTTCTCCTCGACCAGCTCGAGCCAGCTTGGTTTCTTTGGCGCTGGTTTGGGTTCTTCATGGAGGAGAGGATCTCGGATGGGAGTTTGATATTGAGCTGTGGGGAGGGTGATTCGAATGAGGTGTTTTCGACGAGGTGGGGAGGAAGAGAGGGAGGCGGCGTGGATGGGGGGAGGAGGGAGAGGGAGAACGACGATCTTGAGAGGGAGGGACAGTCGGTTCTCGCGAGCGGTGGAGGGAAGGAGAGGGAGAGGTAGACGAGGTGGAGGTTTCATTGGAGTCATGCTCGTCGCTGAAGAGGTGGGAGTAGATGGAGAGTCCGGGGCTGGAGACGAGGGTGTGGGAGGAGGAGGAGGAGGAGGAGGATTGAGAGAAGCGACGGTGTTGGCGAGCGAAGCCGACGAGGTGATGTTGTATCCAGCTGGGAAAGCAGTCGTACCAACGACGTACTCAGCAACGAGGAAATCCTTTCCTCTCCTCGACCTTCGAGCCTCTCCTCCCGAGTCCATGACCGTCGCACTCGAAGCTCGACTGAGGGACGAGCTGGCCGAAGGACTCTGTCGCAGAGTTCGACGCGACTTGTTGAGATCCGGCATCGACGACGAAGGTGAAAGGAGTTGATCCGACTGCGCATCGGCTCGCAGAGAACTGCTGGAAGCCTTCCTCGAAGCTTCTTCGACGATCGTGCTCGTGCTCGCACCGGGCGACGTCGAAGGTCCTCCTCCTGCTCCTGCACTGATGGCCTGCCACGATCCAGGAAGTCCAACTCTCCCACTCGTCGACGCCGATCCTCCTCCTTCCACGTCCATCCAAGGACTCGGTTGAATGAATAACGAGCTCTTGAACTCCGCTTCGATAGGATCGAATGACGACTGAAGCAACGTCCTCTCCTGATCGACTCCCACCAAGTCCCACACCTTCAGTCCGACGGCGTTCGATGAAGGACCCGTGAGATCGTCTCGCCGAGGATCGAAGACGAGTCCCGATGAAGGGTTCCGAAGGAGAGGGGTCGAACGACGAGTTTTGAGGTAGGTTTCGACTCCGAGGAGGACGCGAGGGAGAGAAGCGTTGATGGAGGAGTTGACGACGGTTGGGATGGATCCGGAGTAGTCGACGGCGGAGTAGTAGGTGCATCGGGTGGAAGGGATGGGATATTGTTCGTTTCCGTAGGGATCGAGCGTCTGTAGGAGGAAGAAACGGAAGTCAGGGGGGAGGTAGAAGAAGACGCGAGACGCGACGAGAGAGAGAGAGAGGGAAAGAAAACTCACCTCCATCACCCAACCTTCCAACAACTGCTGACCCAAAGGAAGCACGTAAGGGTTGATCTTACTCCCATCGAACCCTACCGCAGCCTCCCTAGGATACGACGCCGAAACGTGGAAGATTGCCGACGAACTCGAGCTCGTCGTCGCTCCACTGCTGGTAAGCGTTGGAGTCGAAGCAGGCGATTCGATCCCCTTCGCCGTCACCTTCGACACCAAGAATCCTCTATCCCTGAAAGGGAAAGTACACCTCGCCGTCATGAACGAAGACGAGCATCCATTCCCGTACGACTCGAGCTGTTGAATCGTATCGAATCGATCGTCCCAAAGCTTCCTCGATCCGGTCGTTTCGACGACTCCGAGAACGTCTTCTGGGGTGGATCCTTGGATGACTCGTGAGGCCCGATGGATGGGAAAGGCTGGGGAAATGGAAGGGACGTTTCGTTTCTCGATGAGGAAGCCTCCGGTGTCGACGACGAGAGCCCAGGAGCCTGGATCTCGAGCTTGGGAGTGAAGGAGTCGGACGGAGTCGAGAGCGTCGAGGGCGATCTGCATGGGCTTGAGGGTTGGAGGAGGAGGAGTCGAAGGCAGAGGGGTGGATTCGGGAGGAGGAGTGATGGTGGAAGTGAGGGTCGGTTCGGCTGCTGCAGAGTACCAAAATCGAGAGAGGGGAGAGGCCAGACGCGACGCTCCGGAGAGCATGTTCCTCATGAGTGGATCCGACGTGACCGATCCATCTGGAGTCGAAGTTGGCGACCCTCCTGGAGTCCCAAGAGGTTCCTCGATTCCATGTCGACGACGAGAGACTCCCAGTACGGGAGGTTGGTCGAGAGGAATCCGAGTCGGTTTGATCCTCTTCTGCTTCGAGAGCGTCTTGACTTCCTCCTCCGGCAACGCTTCCACATCGACCTTGATCTTCGCTCCGTTGACCATCACGGCGTTCTTCTCCTTCGAGATCGGAGGTCCCTTCCTCACAATCACCAACACCTTCTCCTCGCCTAACAACACCGCGTCGTGCTCGATAGTGATCCACGATCCTCCTCCTCCTCCCGAAAGACGATGTCTCTTGAGGCACGAAACCGACTGAGGAGGAGGATCAATCACGATGTCCAACGACGAAGCCCACGTGTCGGAATCGCATCGAAGTTCACACTCGACGTTGGGGATGGGTCCGTCGTCTGATTCGAGGGGTCGAGAAGATTTGGAGGTGGAGGAGATGAAGGCGGTTTCGTCGACGGGGGTGGGAACGAGAGCATTGGCTGAGGAAGGGAGGGAGGAGGATCCGGAAGCGAGACTGGCTCGTCTCCATTCGGCGGGGAGGTATTCGAGTCGGAAGGCTCCCTTCTCGAGATCGTAGCGCGAGCTGAGGACTTTGGCGTGTCCGAGTCGAGTCATGAGAGGAGGTCCTCCTGAGCGGATCGCGAACTCTCCGATTCCGGCGAGGGCTGAGAAGGAACGAAATTGAATGGAGTCGTTCAGTGCAAGTCTCGTTAAACTGGCTGGAGAGTAGTGGAAAGAGAGAAAGCTCACCGTTGGCCATCGTCTGAGGGATCGAAGTCTTGCTCGACCAGCCCTTCGGATCTGACTGTTCGAGAAGGGTAACCTGCGTCGTATTCGGCGAGAGCGCTTCGATGGACCATCCTTGAAGATCAACCTGGGTTCGAATGACTAGAGGATCCACTGGAGGAACCGAAGGGAAGAGACCGTGATCGTCCGTCGAGAACGAGAAGACGTGAACCGACGTCGGCGATTTGTAGGTCGTCTTGAGTTGGACGCTGTCTCTCGCTCTGTTTAGATGGGAAAGAGGGGAAATCAACAGGGCTTGTTGGCGAAGAGAAAGAGGGCAGGAGAAGCAGAAAACTCACGCAACAGGCCAGGCAGCCTTACTCTTCCACCACCAAACCTCACTCAACTCGTTCACATCGTCCATCAACACGGCGTCCTCATAACTCTTATCCCACGCCAACCTCGCTCCAGGACTACTGATGACAGCGAGCAAGTCCCAAATCCCTACTCCTACGAAGACGGCTTCCGCTCGATAGACGACAAGGGTTCGGTCGATGGAATCGAGTTGATGGATCGAAACGCCTCGACCGGCTTCGAGGATGGGTCGCCATTTCGCTTCGGGTTCTTGGAGGAGGGAGGTGAAGTCTAGGATAAGAAGCAGATAGGGAGAGAGAGGCAAGTCAGCGAAACGGTAGGGGGGAAGGAACGAACGAAGAACGAAGGAATGAAAGGGAAGGGAGAGAGAGAGGAAACAGACGCGTCGGGAATGGCCAACTCACAGATGTAATTCCTCCTTATCAAGCTCAACACACTCCTCTCAGCCTTCTCCGACCTATCTCCCTTCATCCTCCCTCCATCTCCATCTCCTCCCTCTAATCCTCCATTCCCTCCTCTGCGACTATCATAGCTGCTGGCGACGCTGCTGACACTCTCAATCGTCCTCATCGAGATCCCACTCAGGCTAGCCGTATCGCCTGCTCGAGCTCCTCCTGGTATGAGCTGATCCGATAGACGTTTCGGATTAGAAAAGGTCGAAGAAGAAGAGGAGGATTCCTGGGGGGAGGAAGGGAGATCGATGATGGATTGAGGAACTCCGTTGAGTCGGATGAGTTTCGTCGACGTGTCCCTTGAGATGGAGAGTTTGATACGGAGGAGTTGAGTTGGATCGGGTAAGGGTGGGTGGGTTATTCGAAGGACAAGACGAGGAGTGGGCGAGGAAGTGGTGGAAGAGGAGGAGGAAGAGGAAGAAAGAGGTGGTGTTGGACGACGACCGAGCGACGCGACCCATCTCGGAGCTGTGTCGTCCTCGGGAACCAACGACTTGACGGTGACCTGAATCCTCCACCCTTGATTCGGAGGAATCGCAAACTGCAAGGTTCGATCCACTCCCTTCCTCTCCTTCGCGGCTGCTAGGATCAACGACGACTCGTCCCCTCCTCCTGCTCCGTTCGAACTCAAGCTCCCCACCACCTCCTTCGCCTTTCCTCCCTCGACCCCTCCCAACACCACCGTCGGCGGCAGCAGCACCTCTTCCTGGTCTTCCACCACGATCGAGTAGTCAAGGTTGAGCGTATCCCTCCCCGTATCGAACGACGTCGAGCTCAAACTGACTCCCTTCCCAAACGACGTGAGAAGAGGGATCTTGTCCGAGTATTCCCTCGCGTGATCCAGGAGTCCCGTGAGAAGAGGTGGGATGTGAAGACCGATGCCGCTTCCTACGGCCCAAGAACCTTTCGGGTCCCATTGCCAGAAGCAGGTGATCCGGAGGCGGTTCGATGAGGAGGAGGAAGAGGACGGAGGGTTTGGGTTTGGAAGCGATGCGGAGGAGGTTGAGGCGGTTGGATCTCGTGGAGGGTTGGAGGAGGAGGAGGAGAAGGTAGATGAGCTGGGTAGCGATGGAGAGCTGGTAGAGGTGGTTGGAAGTTGAATGCAGAAAGCGAGGAGGGAGACGTGAGCTCGAACGTAAGGAGGAGCTGGACGGAGGTAGGCTGGTTCGTCTTGGGAGCGAGGGAGGGAGGTCGAGATGTTGATGATGGTGTCGCTGTCGGAGGACGTTTGGGAAATGGTGATCGTGTCTCGAGGGCTGCAGTAGCAAACGAAATGAGAAAGAAGAGAAGGAAGAGTCAGAAGGTCTCGTTTCAACTCGAGTGACAAGGGAGTGAGTGAGCTCGGATCCTCCTTCCTTCTTCCTCCCTTTCACCTCAGTGCTCATCTCTACGAGAACTCACCTCGAAGGCCATCCTAATCTATACTTTGTCTTGACGATCCTTGTATCCTCGTCTATCAACTCGACCGTCTGAGCTCCTTCTACCATCCTGTCCCAACCACTTCGCGCTTCAGCTGTGGCCAGGACAGCTCGGAAGCCGTCCACCGTCCATCCTCCTCCTGCTGCCCCATCTCCCGCAGGAACTTCGACGGTAGCTCGGAAGACTTCACCTCCTTTGACGCCCTTCCTGTGTACGACGACGTTGGGAGGGGAGGAGGAGAAGGAAGAAGAAGCGGGTTCTTTGCCCTTGGAGGTCGATGAAGCAGTGGAGTTCGTTGGAGGAGGAGTCGAGATGGGGGCAGGAGGAAGGAGGATCGGTTTCCATGATTTCGAAGAGGAGGAAGCGACGAGAGCTCGAAAGTAGGCTTTGGAGGTGGAGAGAGTTTGAGTATAGCTCTCGAGTTGTCTGGGAAGAGTTCATCGAAGAGGAAGGGAAGGAGAGGGAGATGGTGACCTCGCCCGTCAGCTTCGTCTATTTCATTCCTCTCTTCTGACTCGACTTCTATACGGATGGATATGGACTCACTTCTGACCATCCGACTGGATCTCTAGAGATCGTCTCATCGGGGAGTTGGACGTTCCAAGCGCGGGAAGGAAAATGGGAGGAAGGAAAGGAAGGGAGGTCGAGTGAGTGGTGGTCGTTGGTAGAAGCTTCCTCCTTTCAGCCGACTCCTCCTCTCCTTCCCCAACAGACCCAAAGATGACGCAACTTCGGGTAGAAAATTTCGCAACGAGAACTGATTATTGAGAGTCTGACCGAAATTTACCTGGGCCACCCAAGTGCGCGAAATTGAGTCCGAGATCAAGAAAATGAGCTCTGAAGCTTGCTTCCCTTCCAAATCTTGAGGCGAGCTCGCCTCCACGTTCTCTCCAACCCACCATCCCACGACTCTCCACTCTCCTTCTTCTTCCACCATGGCTCCTCTCAGCAAACGACCTCGTGGTATCAAGCAACCTACAGCTTTCAACCCGGACTCTTCAGCGACCGATTCCGCTTCTCCTGCTAAGAAATCAAAGACGGAAGGAGGAGAGGTCGAGAACGAGGAGGAGGAAGTAGCCGACTCGCCTGAGGAAGTATGGGAGGACGCAAAGGATCTGTGGGAGAGAGCTATGGAGGCAGCAGGAGGTGAGCACATCTTCTCTTCGAGCAGATTTTCTTCCAAGCCCGTTTGGCTGCAAGCGGCAGATCAGAAGCAGAAAGGAGGAAACCGTCGAGCTCATCACTTTCTCTTCCTTCCTTCATCCCATCGTTCCCTGCTTGGCTGTTTCGTTTCGTGATCGCACCTAGAGTCCGACCCTTCTCCCGCCATCCCTCTCCTTCGAGGAATCATCCACGAGTTCGATCGAATCCTCAGGAACTCAACCTCTGAAGATCAACCTCTCGACGTTCAGCCCTCCGAGTCCAACGACTCGACGACAGGGATCCCTTACTCGAAAGTGGCTTTCTACTACATTTATGGTCAGTAGTCTAATCCCGTTGATCCTCTCTCTCTGACGCTTGAATCTGCTCGTCGAGCTTTCTTTGGATCTCTCGAACTGACCTCTCCATCTCTTCTCTTCTTCCCTCCTTCTGCTCTCCCTCCTTCCCAGCCACCTCCCTCTCAACTCTAGGTCTCCTCCTCTCCCAACTCCCCCAACTAGCCCACCCCTCCGAACCCTCCCCTCTCGACTTCCAAATCGCAGCCAACGGATTCTTCACCCAACACCAACCTCCTCCCTCCTCCTCATCCTGGTCAACCTGGAAACATCACCTCGCCCACGGCCGAACCCTCGTCCTCTCCGCTTCCGAAAAACTCGACGAAGATCCTACAGACGAAGGAGCCGAGGAGCATACGACTAGTCCGACAGAGTACTTGAAGGAGGCTCTCATTAACTTTGAAGTCGCCATCAAGAACCTCCCAAGTTCGGTTTCCTCTTCGTCGTCGACTGAAGGAGGAATCGCAACGACGACCAACCGAGATCCCATCACCACGTTCCTCCACGATACCCTTCCTCTTCAACTTAGGTTGAGAACTCTCCTCTCCATCGCCACAAGCATCGGAGTCCTCGTCGAACGGATCGACGACCCCACCGACCGTCTTTCTTTCGCGACTTGGGCGGATGAACTCCTCGCTCGGGTGGGGAACGAAGCTGCTGGGGAGAAGACGGGAGAATGGGAGTACGAAGTCGCTGTGGGGAGAGGAGCTGTTTGGTTGGGGGTTGGTGGAAGGGAGGCTGAGCTTGTTGAGTCCGCCGAGGAGGAAGAGGACGCGTCGAAAGAGAAGCTCTCCCTCTACCTCGAGAAAGCGCTCTCCTTTCTTTCCCGAGCGAGGGAGCTGAAACCTCTGGTGAAGCAGACTGGGAAGGAAGGGGAGGAGGAGGTGGAGGATGAGTTGAGTCCCATGTTGATCGAGGTGGCTTTGACGTTTGGGTTGGTTTTGGATGGGGAGGGAGAGGAGGAGGTTAGGCGGAGGGAGGAGTTGGAAGAGTTGGCCAGGAGGGAGGGGTGGGATGGGGTTGATGAGGAGGAGGAGGACGGGGATGATGAGGAGTAGAGGGATATGGATCGGCTTTGGTTGCGACAAGGAGAGAGGGAGAAAGGACGAGATTGAGCGAACTTACAGAGAGAGAGTGTGCTAGATGAACTTCCGAGATGGCCTTCTACGTAGTCTTGTCCAAATAGCTGATAGGACCACGAAGTAAAGGGATCAGGACGTTACAGAACGTCGAGGAAACGAAGAATCGAAGTCGGATCCAGGGGCGAGAAACGTGAGCTCTTCCTTCTTCTCTCAGCGAATGCAAAACTTTCCGAGCACAGAAGAGTCGAAAAAACACTCATACCGGTCCCAGAGAAAAATTCGTCCCTTTTCCCGGTTGACAGCAATGGTCGTCAAGGGTTCCTTATCGCCGAGCTTGCCCGCTTTTCGTTCGAGATTTCGTTTCCTACCCTCTAACTCCTTCCTTCTTCTCTCTCTCTCCTCTTTCAGCTATGGATTCCTATCAAACCCCTCTCAGCTCGTGAGTGCAGATAGCCTTTATGGGAAACCATCTGGACATTGCTGAACCCTTTCCTCCTGCTTGATTTCTCAGTCGGTATGCCTCCAAAGAGATGTCGCACCTCTTCTCCAACTCGGTGAGCTTCGGCCCTTGGCTCTCCTTGCTTCGAAAGGAAGCTGACCATGCTCTTCCTTCATGTCTATAGATGAGGTTCGGAACTTGGAGGAACGTGAGTGCATGAATTCTAGCAGGAAAAGCGCTCTTCGGAGGACGAAGAAGGGGGGAAGGGAAGGGAAGGGAAAGATCAAGCTCATCACGTTCGTTTTCGTTTTGTTCTGCAACTTCAGCTATGGCTCAACCTCGCCATCGCCGAGAAAGAGCTTGGTCTCCCCATCCCTGATGAGGCGATCGTGCAGATGAAGGCAAACCTCGTAAGTTTCAACTTCTTCGACATCGAAGGGAAGGAAGGGAAGCGAGAGGATCTCAAGAGAGGAAGGAGCACCGAGGGCTGACCTTCTTCTCTTTATCTTATCTTCGTATCCAGACCCTTGACGAGGCTCAGTTTAAGCTTGCCGCTGAAGAGGAGAAGAAGAGGAGGCACGACGTCATGTGAGTTTGAGAGGACAGGGAAGGGAAGGGAAGGACATGAGCTTAGAGTTGAGCTTCGAGCTGACCTCTTCCTCCTTCTCCTTCTTCCTTTGATTCAGGGCTCACGTCCACACCTTCGGTCTCGTCGCTCCTGCCGCCGCTGGAATTATCCAGTGAGCATCTGCCTTATCCTATCTTTAAATATCAAGGCTCAGCTGACCTTCTGTTCTCCTTCTCTACCAGCTTGGGAGCCACCTCGTGCTACGTGACCGAGTTCGTCCTCCCGCCCTCTTTCCTTCGCTCTCCCTTAAGCTGACCTTTCTGCCTTCCTACAGCAACGCCGACCTCATCTTCCTCCGAGATGGTCTCGGTCTCCTCCTCGATAAGCTCGCCGTCGTCATCTCTCGACTCGCCGACTTCGCTGAGGAGTACAAGTCTCTCCCTACCCTCGGATTCACCCACTTCCAACCCGCTCAGCTCACCACCGTCGGAAAGCGAGCTACCCTCTGGCTCCAGGTGAGGCTCCACTTTCTTTTATCTTTTCTCTTCTCCCTTCTTCCCTTCCAACCGCTAAACTTCGCTCCTTCGTTCGTAGGAACTCCTCTGGGATCTTCGAAACCTCACTCGATCCCGAGCTGATCTCGGATTCCGAGGAGTCAAGGGAACCACCGGAACACAGGCTTCCTTCCTCGCTCTCTTCGATGGAGATCACGCTAAGGTCGAGGCTCTCGACAAGAGGGTCACCGAGCTTCTTGGATTCCCCTTCGCCTATCCCGTCACTGGACAGACCTACTCGAGGAAGATCGATTGCGACGTGTTGGGACCTTTGGCTTCGTTGGGAAGCACGGCTCACAAGATCGCTACTGATAGTAAGTACGAAGAAAGAAGGGTTCTTAGAGGGCCGGGAAGCTGATGATGCGTTTTTTTTCTCGCCCAGTCCGACTTCTCGCCAATCTCAAAGAGATCGAGGAGCCTTTCGAGAAGGACCAGATTGGATCGTGAGTCGCTGGTTTATCTCCCCTCTAGTCTTTTCTGGCCAAGATTCCAAGCTGATCTTCTTCCTACTCCTTCCCTCTCCAGCTCTGCCATGGCCTACAAGCGAGTAAGTCCCTTCGTATTTCCTCCCTCGCTGTAGCTTTCGAAAACTCACGCGTCTTTCTTCTCAGAACCCCATGCGATCCGAGCGAGTCTGCTCTCTCGCCCGACACCTCATGGTTCTCCAGCAGAACTCGCTCATGACCAACTCTGTTCAGTGGTTCGAGCGAACCCTTGATGACTCGTACGTTGTCTTCCCGCTCTCTTGTCGACGCGTCTCGGATCTGACCTCTTCCTCTCTCTTGTTCGTTCTCTCCCACAGCGCCAACCGACGAGTCACCCTCCCCGAGGCTTTCCTCACCACCGACATCGTTCTCAGCACTCTCCAGAACATCTTCGAGGGTCTCGTCGTCTACCCCAAGGTCATCGCTCGACGAATCTCTCAGGAGCTTCCTTTCATGTTCGTTCGGGTTCCTCTCCTCTCCTCTCCTCTTTCCTTCCGACACGCGTCTCTGACCCGTTTTCGGTTTTCGTTCGCTTCATATACTACAGGGCCACCGAGAACATCATCATGGCCATCGTCAAAGCCGGAGGAGATCGACAGGAGGCTCACGAGAAGATTCGAGTCCTTTCTCATCAGGCTGGTCGAGTCGTCAAGGAGGAGGGAGGAGAGAACGATCTCATCGAGAGGATCAAGAACGATCCTTACTTCGCTGGTATCCTTCCTGGATTGGCTGAGCTGTAAGTACACACACACCCATCTACCATCCCTATATCTAGCTCGTCCCTCCCTTCTTCCTGCGTCGGAAAGCAGAAACCTGATCGCGTCCTTTCCTCCCTTTCACATCTGTTCAGCCTCAACCCTCAATCCTTCGTCGGACGAGCGCCCGAGCAGGTCGATGGGTTCTTGAGGGATTGGGTCAAGCCCGCGTTGGAGCCTTACAAGGCTGTCATCTCGGGATCGAGTGGGGTTCAGCTCAGCGTTTAAGGTCAACGTGGAAGGGAGGAGAAGAGGAAGGAGAAGGAACTAGAATCATTTTTTTCTTCTTCTTTGTATATCAGCAACGCGTTTCTCTCCATTTTCTTTCCTCGTTGAGGTCGCGAAGGTATCCCTCCATCTTTACTTTTGACGTTGAGAAAAATCTTCCTCTGGATCGTGCGAAATGACGAGGGTGGCGGGCTGCGACCCCCGAAGCACTGCCCGAGCTCGCTTCCCACCTCTCCTTCCCTTCCCTCTCTCTCTCTCTCTCTTCCTCCCACCAACCACAACAACCTCCCAAAACCCAACCTTCATACCATCATGTCTCCCGCTCCTCCCTCCCCACCTTCCTACGAAGCCTCCGTCTCCTCCCCTTCCCCTTCTTCATCCTCTCCCTCTCAACCCCTCCTCACCCACGTCGCCTCCCTTCCTTCCTCCCACAACCTTCCTCCTCCCAAAGGAGCCTCCCCAGCCGGAACCGACCCTCGTATCCAAGGCAACGGGCCTCTGGTGCACTACTTTGTTCAACCTGGCCCGAATGGAAGGATGATCAGCACGAACTTGGGTCCTCAGGACGAAGGGATGAAGTGTCTGCTGGAAGGCCACCAAACCACAAACAAGTTCGGAATCGTGGGCATTTTGAGTACGATTTTCTTCTTCCCGTGAGTGCCTTTTGTGTCTGCTGCATCAACACTAGACACCAGCTGACTTTGAGTGCTCTTTTGTCGGGTCTTTCGCAGTTGGGGACTCGCTGTGTGAGTCGTCGTCGTTCCACCTCGAGTTGAGCTCGCTCGCTCGCTTCCCTCCTCTCGCTAACTTCTCGTCCTCCTCCTCCTCCCTCCGCTTTCTTCTCGAACACAGCTGCATCCTGGATAGGAAAGTCGTCTGCAAGCGATGCAAGCAGGTCATCGATCCGGGATGCCTCTAAATACTACTCTACCGTTTCTGTTCTCCTCGTCGCCGCACGGTAAAGGACGACTCTCACGACTCGACGGAGGCGAGGTCGCTTCAACCGTTCTGAGCTCGTACATCGTCGTTTCCTCGCTGCAGCGCCTTTTTGCTCTTCACGCTTCTCCCTTCTTACCTAGCTTTCTAGTACACGCTCTTTTTTCTCCTCTTTACGATCATGACCCTTTTAACGCTTTGTTCTTCGCGTCCTCTCTTTCCCTTCCTCTGATCTCTTCTCTTCACACACCCCTGAGCAGAGACAGCTCTTATGAGCACTCCGAGTGTGTTCCAAATACTGAAAATATCGGCGGGGTTCTTGGGGCCAGGGGAAGGGAGAGAGAGAACGAAGGTGGACCCGTCACGTTTTCGAAAGGAGCCGTCGCAGCTTGTTTCTTTCTTTTCTTTTCTCGACGCGCTCGCGTTTCGTTTCGACTCTGTAGTCTCGAGCTTTCACTCCCCCCGTCCTCGAGAACGCTTTAAATGGGGATTAATCAGCCAGATTTGAGTACGAATCAAGACCTGGGCAGGCTTCGACGGGAGGTCGCGAGATTGAAAGGGAGCCTGTGACGACGCGAAAAGCGAGGTGAACTTTCAGTGTGAGTCCCGAAGCGAGTGAATTCATGCATTGGGTCTCCAAGTGTGTAGCTGTAGAAGAGTTGGGAAGAAGGAAACGGTAAGTAAAGGAGGGTTTAAACCTCGAACGTCGCGTCGACTCTCTCTCTTCGCTCCCTCCTCGACGACCTCGCTAAGCTAGACTCACAAGGTAGGTATCGTAAAAGAATCACAGAGGTATACGTTTTTGTTGTTGTTTGAGTCGTGAGTCATCTGAGACGATGGAAAGAGGGAAGTAAAATAATGTGAGTTCGGGAGTCTGAAAGTTCCGGACGAAAAACGGGTGGGGAGCTCACAGAAAATCATCAAGAGTCTGAAGAAAGCGATCCGAGCACCAGTTGATGTCTTTTCGTCGATCTGGTCTGCACTGGGGGCCGAGATCGAGACGAGGAGTCAGCGAAAGGAGGAAGCTCGAACGCGTCGACGAAAACGTACTTCCGAACGTCCTAGCCCTGTAATGCTCCCTCGTCTCGGTCCGCTCTTCATCCCTATCCCCAGTAATATCGGTAACCCTAGTCCCAACTCCTCTCCCCTTCCTTCCGTACAAACTCCTCGCGCTCTGGATGAGGATGAACTCGTCGAGTTTGGCAACCAACCGATGATCCATCGTCCTACGTTCTTCCTCCTTCATCTGGAGAACGACCTCGTGGAGATGCCACCACATTTCTTGCGGGATTTCCCATTGACGGAAATCGGTGTAGTCCGCTTGAAGATTCGCTCGGGTTTTGCGGACGTCGTCGACGAAGGTTCTTGGTTGGTTGGAAAGCAAACGCGCGTGAGGACGCAGATGAGGTTCAGGAGAAGAGGAAAGGACGGCCGCAAGGGGGCAGAGACAAAAACGAGGATTTTGACCGAACCTGATGAGCTTGTGAAGAGCTTCGAGTGCTCTGGTCTTGGTGAGGGAGTGGGAGTTGATGGCCACTCGACGAACGATTGCCTCGATTCCTTCGATGAACGAGTTCCATTGCATTTCGTCTCCTTCCTGCTGCTGTACGAATACGATCATAGTCGTATCGTAGTCACGTTGGAAGTCGTAAAGTGGTTCGGGTTCGAGTTTAGCGATGGATGAGGAGAGCAGGAAGTTGAACTCGCTCGAGAGTTGAGCCCCTTTGAGGAGAAGGGCCTCGATGTCGGAGGAGGTTGAGAGTTGGAGGAAGGTCGCGGGAATGCTGTCGACGACGGGGATGGAGGGTCTAGCTGGGAGTGGGAGTGGTCCTGAGTGGGAAAAGACACGGTTCCGTTCGATGGAGGCGGTGGCAGGAGGAGCGAGACCGGAACGAAGGGAGGAAGATCGACCTCCTGGAGATCCAGTGGCGATGGCGCTGGTACTGGTACTGGTACGGAGAGGGGAGGGACCAGGCGAAGACCGTTTAGAGCGTGGAAGAGGTCTAGTTCTGGGTTTTTTGAGCCGGGAAGAGAGAAGGGGAGGAGGGGGTGGGCGAGGCATGATGGGAGTTTGAGGTTGACTTCTGAAGCTCGACTCCCTTTCATGTTCCCTTCCCGCCAACGATCACAGCCGTCTTTCCTCCGCCATGAAGACCTGGACTCCTCTGACTCCCTCTCGTCCGGGAGACTCCCTGTCTTCCCTCCTCAAAGCGACCCACCTCGCCTCCTCCTCCCATGCTCCTCCCATCCGCCTTCCTCCGCCAGCTCTCGGCGCCTGGATAGGTCCTCTCCCGGAATCTCTACACCTCCTCATCATCGCCTCCCTCCCCGTAGCAGATTTACCACGGTTAGCGAGGGTCTCGAGAGCGTTTGGGAGGTTGGTCGTTTCGGATGAAGCTTGGGAGGGACGCTGTAAGAGCTTGGGATTGAAGGAACCAGAGAAGGAGGAGAAGGAAGGTGAGCTCGAGCTTGTTTCTCTTCACCTCTTCTCTCTCCACCTACGCGACTTCGAGTGATATATAAAGACACGGCTCGATACCCTCGTCCTCTCTTCATCATCTATATGCGCTCTAGAATCTGCCGAGCTCCCTGCTAACCTCCTTCGTCTCCCATTCTTTCGCCGCAGCCTCCAGCGTCGACGTCAACATCTCCTCCTCCTCTCCTTCTTCTTCTTCCTCAGCTCCTCCTCCTCCTCTCCCGACTCCAGGGTTCAGAGATATATCCCTCAGTCGACCCTCAGTCCCGAGTGCTCCCCTCTCTCCACCTCCATCGTCTCATCTGGGCTCTCACTCCTCCGGCTTGGGCAGCATCTCCTCCCCTCCCGAAGACGAGTTCGGAGACTTTGTAGACGTCCCTATCCCTGCCCTATCTTTTGGCGCACCTCCCTCAGGAGCCAAGAACCTCCTAGACTTCGGAGAAGATTTCGCCGTCCCTCTCCCAAGTCGCTTCGGAGCAGGTTCCTCCTCTGGAGCAAGAACGAACGGTTTCTTCTCCTTCGAGCCCATCATCGCCGCTGCATCGTCCTCCTCACCAAATCGTCCCTCTCCCTCGACTGCCTCCAAGCCACCTGTCAAGCGAAAAACACCACCTTACCGAAAACTCTACCAAGCTCACCACCTCTCCCTCCTCCCTCTCCTCCAACCCATCCTCACCACCCCTTCCCCTCCTCTCTCCCAAATCCTCTCCCTCCTCTTCCCTCCTCACACCTCCACCTCAACAACCTCCCAATCCAAAACCCTCGTCCAACTCCTCGTCTTCCTCTCCCCAGCCATCCAACCCATCTCGTCTTGGAAAGCCGCTCGTCAACTCGTCTTGGCTGCAGCAGACCGGTTCGATGCGACGTGTCTCGTCGGGTTCGAAGGGTGCGATGAACGGTCGGACGAGGAGGGGATGACGGAGTGGGCTACGGCAGGCTGGGAGGTTTGGGTTGAGGCTGGGAGGGTGGGGAAGAGGAGGAGACTGGATGAGTGGGAGGTTGGGAGGGTTTGGATCGAGAGGAGGGAGATCTTTTACGAGGGAGGGGCGATGTGGGATCCGCTGAAGAATATCGTGTGAGTCGGGTCGTCCTTTCTCGTTTTCCTCTTCCCAACTCTTTCTAAGATCGGTCCTACCTCTTCTCTTCCAGATCTCCACCCGAAACCCCTACCATCACCCTCAACTTCAATCCCATGGACGCCTTCATCACCCACGTCCTCTCCTCCATCTCCTCCTCCGGCGCCCTCGCCTCCCGAGTATTCCCTCCCTCAGCTCAAGTCCTTCGGATGTTCGCCGAACGGGTCGTCCTCGAGGTCATCGGAGAGGGATACGTGCAGCCGTTGCTGCAGCGGGCGAGGGATGTGGCAGGAGCTGGAAACACAGGCGGTTCAAACATGTTTTTGCGAGCGTCGGCGGCTGTTTTTGCGATGGTTGGGAGAGTTGTGGCCGTGGTGGTGGAAGCTGGTGTAGATAAGGAGACGGGGAAGAGTGTGATTGGGAAGGCTGAGGTGGAGGACATGATGTGAGTTTCGCGTCGACGTCCAGGGAAGTTCGAGAGCTGACTCTCTTTCTTCGTCCTTCGGTCGAGTTCTCAGCTTCCGAATGTTCGAGTTCAACATGGACGAGTATCTCGACGAGGAGATCGATTGGGTGAAGGACGCTCTGGCCAAGATCTGCAACGAGTGGGATCAGCAGGTTCGTCGAGACTCTTCTTTCTTTGGACGCGACTTCCTCGACTCGCCTCGTCCCTCGCTGACCTCCACCCTCTTCCCTCTCCCTCAGCTCAAGAACGACTCCTCTCGACCCATCGGTTCCACATCGGCCTCGACCACCTTCCTCACTTCTCAAAACCCCGCTCAAGTCAAGAAGAACGTCCTCGCTTCCTTCCGAGACGTCCTTCTTCTTCCCGTCACCATCATCCCTCGGACGGCAGTCTACGTCGTTTCAGCAGGATCAACAGCAGCCGTCCAAGGTCTCTCGATGCTCAACCCTCAGAATTGGCAGGCCACAGTCGTCTCAGGGAAAGGAGGAGTGACGAACGGGTCGGCGAAGGGGAACGGAGACGCGACGGTGTTCGAGTTGGGAGACGATGAGGATGAGACGCCCACGGAGAAGTCGTTCTCGCACTGTGAGTAGCTATTTTCACGTTTCTTATCTCTTTCGAGCTGACCTCCTCTCCATCCCATTCCATTCGTTCCCCTCTCTCAGCGTCAGCCCTCCCTCCCAAGCAACTCTCCGTCCTCTCCACCCAATCCACCACCTCCTCCAACTTCTTCTCCTCCTCCTCCTCCTCCACCCCTCACCCTTCCCGCTCCTCAACTCCAGCTCCTCCTCCTCCTCCAGCTCCACCTCCTCCACCATCAGCAACCTTCGAATCCCTCCAACTCCTCATCTCCCTCGACATCGCTCTCGAACTCATTCACGCCGATCGAGAAGCTCTCAAACGAGTCGAAACCTTCCAAACCTACCCAGGTCGAACAGGAGATCGCGTGAAGGAAACCATCGAGGAGGTGTTCATCATGCTTTTGCAGGCCATGAGCGATAGGCATATCGGTCCTGGGTTCAGGCTGGCGACGGAACAGATGAGGACGTACAAACCGGCCGAGCATGAGGAGGCGACGAGCGTGGCGCCGTTGTTGCAGTTTTTCGAGTTGGTGCATGTGGGAGATACGATTCAGAGTATGGTGCAGGTTTATTTCGATAAGGAGATGGTGAGTCTTTTTCTTCGTCTCTTCTGCTCGCTCTTCCTTTTCGCTCGTCGCGTCGATCTGAGCTTCGAGCTTTCTCTCGCCCCCCCGACCGAAGCTGACCGTCTTTTCCTCCTTCCCTCCCTCCCCTCTTTCCCCTTCTTCTCTCCTATCTATTCTCTCTAGGCTCCCCACATCGACCGCACCGACTTCCTCAACGGCGTCGTCCGCGAAAAGAAACGCTTCGAGAACGTCCTGGACGAAGCCGTCGCTGCAGGTCTCAACGCCGGAATCGAAGTCCTCATGAACCAAGTCGAGCACATCATCATCACTCGAACCGGACCTCGAGAGTACTACCCTATGGAAGGAGCGGAGCTGGATCTGGGTCCGACGAAGGGTTGTAGGGAGGCGGTGGCGAGTTTGGAGATGCATTGTAATCTGCTGAAGGGGAGTACGTCGAAGGATGTGTTGGAGGTGTTTTACCAGGAGGTGGGGATCAGGTTGCAGAGGTGAGTTCATCATTCTTTCTACTTATTCTCTCGGTCGATGTCTCGGTAGGGTAGGAAGGAAGGAAGGAAGGAAGAGGGAGGGAAAGGAGTCTGGGAGCTCTCGCTGACCTCCTCTTCTTCTTCTTCTTGCTCTCTCATCCTCCCAGCATCCTCCAAAAACATCTCAAACGCCAAATCATCTCCCTCAACGGCGGTTTTCAAATCATCTCGGATCTCAACACCTACCACAACTTTGTCTCTTCCCTCAAGCAAGCCCGAGTAACGGAGGATTTCGCATCGCTGAAAATGCTCGGTCACGTCTTTATCGTTCGTTTCTTCTTCCTCCTCCTCACCCTCCCTTCGGCCCCCCTCGACTCACTCGGCGCTGATGATCATCATTCCTGTGCTTCGTTTCACTTTTTTGATTCCTTCCTTTCCAGGTCGAAGACGCCAAGGATCTCGCTCAGATCGTTCGAGACGTGACGAGATACGGAGGGACTTATCGACCTGAGGAGTGAGTTGTCTCTCCCTCTCTCTCTTCTCGATCCCTTTCATCTTTCTAACTAATTCGGCTCCCTATCTATCCCCTTTCGGTCGTACGCGCAGCATCTACGAGTTCATTCAGCGTCGGTCGGACTGGAAACGAATTGAAAAGACCGTCGTGAGCTTGATCTCTTTCCCTTCCTTCTCCTCCCCTCTCCCAGTCGCTGATCAACCTTTCCTCCCTTCCTTCAGGACAACGCCATGTACTCTCTGAGTCTGAAGGAGGACTGTGTCATATGCTAGAACTATCTATCTATCTCTGACGAAGGGATGGAATCCTATCACGCTTTGTCTCTTTCCCTTTCTTTCCTCCGTCGCTGGTGTCTCTCTCTCTCTCGCAGGAGAAACCCGAGTCGATGGTGATCGTGATCAGTAGTCAGCAAGCCACCTTGAGGTGCACGTATATCTCCGGTCGTGTGACGGGTTTTTGCTCCAGGGCCCGAGAGAGTGAGACGAGAGAGAGAGAGAGAGAGGGAGATTTCTGAACGAGACAAAGGAGAGATCGGAATAATGGAGGAGCCGAGGATTCGGCTCCGCGCCGCTCCTTTTCAAAGCATCGTTTTTTTTTTTTTTTACTCTGGTAGAGTAGTTGGATGAAGATCTGATCAGGCTTGGAGAAACTCCCATTCCAAGAATCTATAGAAACGACCGCATAACAGCTGAGGAGAGGGAGGGACGGAGGGAGATGATCGGCCAGAAAGTCCGTCTCACCGTCCCTTTCTTGATCCCCTCACTCACTCTCTCACTCTGCGGCGTTCTAACAGTTGATGCCGCCCTCTCCCCCCCTCGTGGGGGAACCGGATTCTTCTTATGTACTCCGATCGGACGAGCCAGCCATCGAGGGCGTGGATCTGAAGCAGCGGGGAGAAAAGGGAAGGGAAGGGGTCTCGGGTGAGCTTCTGTCTCCTCCCTTCCCTCGTTTGGCTGGCCTTTGCTCCCATCTCTCTCCCTCTCTCTTTTTTTTCAAGCCGAACAAGAGTAGACAGCTGTCTCTTACCCTTCACCTTCCATCTCCTCTTCTTTTCGACTCCTCTTCTCTCGTTCAAGTTCAGCCCCAATCTCAGTCTCTTCAGGTTCGTATCTTTTCCCTTCCTCCCTTCTGATCTATCTCTCTTCGCTTTTCGCTGATCTTCTTCTTCTTCTTCTTCTTCTTCTTCTCCTTCCTTATCTAGCTCGCATCCCAACCATCTCAACCTCACCTTCTATCTACCCCTCGATGCTTCTTCGACTTCTCCCTCTCTCTACTCCGACCTCTCCCTCTCCTGCCACGATCCTCTTCACCCTCCCCTCCCCAACCGCATCCTCCTCTCCTTCCGCAGTCTACGACCCTTACACGCCTCACCACCTCCCCGCTCCTCCGGCTCTCCTCTCCCACCACCAAACCTGCAAACTCAACCACCTCCCTTGCCCCACTCTCCTCACAGGCGACTCCTCCTCCTGGATATCCACCATCGTTCAAGAAGTCACCTTCCTCCCCGCTATAGGAGAAATTCAAATCCTCCTCGTAGATGGATCAGGAGTCGTCATGCCTCTTCGCGAATCAGGAGCAGGGAAAGTTCTCGACCAGGTCAGGGATCATGTCTCGGAGAGCGGGAGGTTGATGGAGAAGGCTGCTGCGGCGAGTTTGGCGGCTGAGAAGGTGGAGAAGGCGAGGGAGATGGTTAGGCCGAGTTTGAGGAAGGGGGAGAGCATATTGATGAGCTTCTTGGGACCTCTGTTGCCCGCGGGGAAGAAGGAGGAGCAGGAGGTGGTGGTGGTTCAGCAGCAGTCGCTGTCGGTCGTTGGGAGGGAGTTGAGCGCTAGGCAGCATAGGAGGTTGGCTAGGTCTTCCCTGGTGGATTGCTACAGACGATGGGTCCTTACTGGATTGAAGGCTCTGTGAGTTTTTTCTTCTCTTTCCTTTCCTCCTCTCCGCGAACGCGCTTCGTCGTTGCTTCCTCTTCTCTCCCTCGCTGACTCCCTTCCCTTCCTCTCTCTCAGTCTCCCCCCAACCTACATCCTCTTCACCTCCCAATCCATCATCCAAACCTACTCCCAAACCCTCGCCCAAACCGAATCCGAACTCAAAGTCCTCCTCTCCATCTCCGGTCACCCAACCCTCTCCTCCCCACCCACCTCTCCTCTCCCCTCCTCCTCCCCTCCCCGCTCCTCCTCCTCTCCTCCCACCCCCACCACCACCACCTCCCTCCCCTTCCCCCCTCCTCAGCCCTCCCAGCTCACCTCAGAAACATCTACGCAACCCACCTCTCCACCCACGCCCAAACCCAAACCTCCATCGTCGCGCTCGAGAAACTCGTCAGGAAACACGAACGCGAAGAGAGGAGGAACAGATGGGAGGATTCCCTTCCTTCGATTGAGAAGAAACATCGGTCACCACCTTCCCCCGTCGTCGTCGTTGGATCTCCTCTTCAACAATCTTGGGTGATCGTTTCCTCCACCACGTCGTCGTCTTCCCTCGTCGCCACCGAAGCCAACGATGGAGTCCCTCCTCTCAGTCCTATCCACTCAGTCTGGTCCAACTCGTCTTCCTCTTCCTCTTCATCCGGGGATTCATCCGAGGAGGAGGAAGAAGGAGAGGAAGCCGTCAAGGTCGTTTCCGAGCACGAGGATTACAGCTACACTCTTGAGGATGTGGTGGCTATCAAGGCTCTTCCTGCTAGGAGGAGAAGCTGGGCTGGGTTCGCTGGGATTCAGAGTGGAGAGGGAGAGGCTCCTAGGGGGTTGGGATTCTGAGGAGATCTGAGGAGTACTCCGGGCTCGACGTGGTTTTTCGTTTGCTTTTTTCATTGCTTTGTTCTCGTTTGCTTCGTTCTCCAGGGGGTTTTCTTTCTCTATTTCTCTCTCTCTCTCCACTCCTGTCTCTTTTTGCTTCTGCTTCTGCTTCTTCTCTCGTCTTGTTCATTCAGCTCTTGTTTTTGCCTCCCATCGTCACGTCGTCTTTGCTTTCTTCTCTGTCTCTCTCTCTGCTTTTTACACTCTTCTCTCGTCCATCCCATCCCACATTCTTGCTTTTTCTTTCTCCTTGCTTTATTCTCTCTCTCTCGTACCCATCGCTCGTTCTTTTCTTTCCCACACACCAACCAACCCTCAGTTCACTCGTTCAGTTTTTTTATTGCTTCTCGTCTCGTCTCCCGCTCGTACACTCTGCCGCACTCTCCAGTTTATCTACCTCCGCCTCTGCTTTTTGCTTTTTTGCTTTTTGTCTCGTCCGTCCCCTCACTGTCCTTACTTGCTATCTCTCTCTCTCCTATTATACGAACTTTGTACGTCTCAATCACTCCGAGAGAGAGAAGAAAACGAAAAAGAGAAAGGAAGGGCAAGCAAATCGTGGAATCGTGTAGGCAGAGTAAGGGGCAGTGGAGTGAGTGAAGAGAAGAGAACAGTCCCAGCCGGCCGAAGGAAATCGATGTGTAAGTAAAGAGAAGGAAAAGAAAGAAAGAAGGAAAGAAGTCAAAAGGAAACCAACTCAAAACCTCGAACGAACGCGTCGGTTCATCCTTCCTTCCTCCTACACCCTCCCCCCCTGATCCTCCAAATCCTCATCCTCACCACCATCTCCTCTCCTCCTCGTCGGATTCGCAAACGGATTCGATCCTCCCCCACCTCCCACCTTCCCCGTCCCAGCACTTCTCCTAGCCTCCTCCCAAGCCTCGTCCTCAGCCTCGTTGTTCCCTCCTCCTCCTCCTCCTCCCCTCCTCCCAGACTCCTCCCGGCGCTGATTCGCCTCGTGCTGCTCCCACTCGCGTCGTTCCGATTCAGCGAGAGATCGGTTCCAGGCTTCGTCTTCTGCTGATACGGGGATGAAGGAGGTGGCTTGGTTGGGGGATTTGAGATCGGAGTCGTAGGATAAGGATTGGTTAGGGGGAGGTCCGGCTGAGAGGAGGAGGAGAGAGGGGAGGGAAGGAGGGAGACGCGTTAGTTAGGAGAGAGAGGGTATAGCATAGCGTAGAATGAGGTAGGGGAAGAAGAAGGACGAACGATAAGGAGGGACGTAGTCTTCTGGGAGACGCGACTGGTACTGTTGAAGAGGCACTCCCTGATCGTGAGAAGGACGAAGACCTCCTCCTGGGGTAGGGTAGGCTGAAGGGTTGGCGAGTTGACGAGCAAAGGCGAAGGTGAAGAGGGAGGCCATGGAAGCGAAGAAGACCGCCTGAGAAGAACAGAAGGAAGCAGAGAGAGAGAGAGAGTGAGCTCGAGTTCGGACTCGAGGACCTCGAGCATCGCAAACGAGAAAGAAAGGACTCACGCCAAACAACCAGATGATGTAGTACCATGTGTTCCTCGAGAACAGCTTGTCGCAGTAGGTAATAGCTTCACCCTCGGTGTAGGTGAAGGTCGAGCTGCTTCCCCAGTAGCTCGAGGAAGAGAAAGTCCCGGTTGAGTCCGTCACACACTTGCTTTTGATGGCCTTTTTGAGAGCAAAGTGGCGGATGATCTGGATGATAAGGCCAGCTGCAGCGAGGATGATGGATCCAACGGAGGCGAAGGCGTAGATTCGGACGAGTCGAGCGGTGTTCTGTTCGAAGAGAGAGGGGAGGGGAGATGAGATGAGAAGGTGATCTGAACTTTGACGAGAGCGAGAGACAGAGAGGACGGAGAAACACGAAACTAACCTTGAGAGCGGCGAGGAAACCTCCCAGCTCGATCGCAGCGATAACGAGGTAGATGATCCCTGTGATGGTGTCGAAAACCTTCATGGAGGAGGTCTCTGAAAGCCAGGAGAGAAAGGAGGGAGGAAGAAGGTGTGAGCTCTCTCTGTCTCGTTCGAGGGCACTGCCCCTCCCTCCGCGCTCGAACGACCCAAAACTGACCTCCTTCATCGTTGAGATCCATTAGATCTCGAATTCCCCATACGGTAGCCCAGGTACAGCCGCAGATAGTCTACGAATCCCGAAAAACAGAAGGATTCATTCAGCTTCATGAAAGGGAGAGGGAGAGATCGAAGGAAGGGAAAGGGTGAGCTCACGAGGAAGAGAATGAAGATCCGTAGAGATCGAGGATGGACTCGAGTGAGGGTGTTGATGGGACGTTGGAATCCATACGCTGGCGGAGGAGCTTGTTGACCTGGCAGAGTCGACCAGAACGAGGGATCGTTCGTAGGAACCGAGAGGAGCGAAGGTCAAAGGTGGGCAGAGGAAGCAAGATCGTTGAACGAGAAGGCAAAGAAGAGAAGAGAGTTCAGCTTTGATGTCTACTACCATCGATGGAACCGGGAGCTCATTCTCACCGTTGTTCATTCTTGGAGTGGAAGGGAGATCGTGGAAGTTGAGGAAAAAGAGGGGTCGTGGTGACGGCGCTGGTCTGGAACGGAAGGTTCGCCCTGTTTCGCCTCGCCTCCTTCCCTCACAACCAGAACAACCTCGTTTCTACTTTGTTTGCTTCAAGTCCAAGGTCTGAATCGACCGTATCGTTTGCCTGTGGGATCCAACGTGAGTCTTATTGCGGCTTCAGGAGATACAGTCGAAGAAAGAGAAGGGAGGAGTTCGAGCTCACCATTCCCTCTTCCCTTTCGCCTTTCCTTCAAGTCGAGACGCTGCCATTAATCTTCGGTAAGTTTTTTCCAACAGCCACGTTCTACCCGAGTTTATCACTCACTCACTCTTTGTTTCGAGACCTACCCTCTTCTTCTCCCTCCTCCGTCTCCAAGCGCCTCAATCCTCTCACCCTCTCTTTCCTCTCACCCACACCCGCCTCCTTTCGCCTCACGATCGCTGCCTTGCCCTCCGAGGTCGAGAGATCTTCTGATCTCCAGGATGTCTGACACTAAAGTTGAGCGAAGAAGGCAAAAGTGAAAGAAGGAAGGAGAGGTTGAGCAGAGGCTGCAGAGCTACCAGACGCGTCGCGATTTTGATTTCCCTCCGTCATCTCTCGTCCCCCAGCCATCTCACGAGGACTCTTCGAGGATATAAGAGCTTTTGCTGGTGGCTGTGACGGCTTCCAGAGCGACTGGGCTGGATGGAGAGTCTACGAGAGAAGCAGAGAAGAAGAGAAGAGCTGAAACTCCTCCCGGGACGACGACTTTCTCACCTTTCGTAGATGCTCTTTCACGAAAGTTGAGGTCGATAGCTTTCTACATATCCAGTGCATGGAGTCTCTTCAATGATGGTTCGCCCACTCTGACGACGAGCTTGGCAGCGAGATCAGCAGAAAGTCGAGGGCGTTGACCGTCCTCCTCACTTTCCTTTTCCCTTTTTCTTCCTTTCGCTTTAGTACGCAAGAAGATCAAGAAGCGAGAAGAGAGGCTTCATCCATCAATAGCAAAGCTAGACACAAGAAGGAACGAACCCAAACTAAAGAGAGCGAAAGGCAAGAGCGGAACGAACGAGAAGCGAAAGAAAACCTAAACGCGTCGCGAACCGAATCGAAATGGAGGTTAAGCCGAAGCCGCAACCTGAGCGACCTTAGCAGGCTTATCGAACGTGATGGTGACCTCCTCAGCCTTGAACTTGGACTTTCCGAGAAGCTTGTTGAACCTGGTCATGGCGATTCCGACGGCGTCCATCTCGATTCCAGACTTCCTTCCGTCGGAGAGCATCTCGGGAGCCGTCCCATCGAGGAGACCGAGCTGTTCGTCGTTCCAGACGGGATCGACGGCAGTGTTGGCGTGTCCGACTCCAGAGACGTGTCCTCCTTCCGCGATCCAGTCGCTTGTTCGCTTGAGGTTGAGCTTGTCGAAGACGGCTTCGATAGAGCTGAGGAGGTGCTCCTGCTGCTCGGCAGTGTGACCGGGGGTGGGAGTGATTCGAAGTCGCTCGGATCCGACGGGAACTGTTGGAGGAGGAGTAGGAGAGGGGAAGGATGGAAGGAGGTCAGTGAACGAACGAGAAGTGGCCGAAGATCGAGAAATGGGGTAGGAGTTCAAGGAAACGTAATAAAGACCTGTAGGGAAGTTGATCGACTGCACATAGATGCCATACTGAGTCAGGAGAGTGTCCGAAGCGGCCTTAGAGAGGGCGGCGTCTCCGACGAGGAGGGGGATGATGTGCGAAGGACCGGGGCTGTTAAACGCGAACGAGAACGAGTCAGCGAGTGATTCGAACGGAATGGATGCACAGAAAGTCGACAGGAAAGGTATAAAGAAGACTTACACGACAGGAAGACCTCTCTTCTCAAGCTCAGCCTTGAGCGACCTGGTGTTCAAGTGCTGAAGCCTTCGATCTCCGACGCACTCCTTCTGGTAGGCGATGGCGGCCTGAGCTCCAGCGACGATAGCGGGAGGGAGGGAGGTGGTGAAGATGAATCCAGGAGCGTAGGATCGAACGACTGCGAAGGAGAGGAGAAGGAGAAAAGGTGTCAGCGACGACGAAGGTCTCGACGCGACGAGCGAAACGAGGACAGAAGAACTCACGATCCACCAGATCGGCTGATCCAGCGATGTATCCTCCGAGACCTCCGTAGGCCTTTCCGAGGGTTCCAGTGATGATATCGACTCGATCCATGACGGATCCAGGGATGGCGTCGGAAGAATCTCCAGCTTCGAGGTGAGCGGAGTAGTCGAGGTGTTCGGCAACTCCAGCTCCTCGCGGACCGTACATTCCGACGGCGTGAACCTATGGGAAGCAAGGATAAGCAGAAGAGAAGAGATAAGAGTAAGCAAACGGACTATGTAGCGAGATCGAGGTAAGAAAGAGGGAACGTGGAAACAAACGAACCTCATCGAGGAAAGTCAAAGCTCCGTACTTCTCAGCGAGATCACAGATCTCAGCGATGGGAGCGACGGATCCGCACATCGAGTAGACGGATTCGAAGGCGATGATCTTGGGAGTCTCCTTGGGGTACTGGGAGAGCTTCGCCTCGAGGTCGACCAGATCGTTGTGCTTGAAGATCACCTTGTGGGCCTTGGAGTGCTTGATTCCCTCGATCATGGACGCGTGGTTGCTAGCATCGGAGAAGTAGACGCATCCGGGGAGCTTAGATCCGAGGGTAGCGAGAGTCGCATCGTTGGCGACGTAGCAGGAGGAGAATACGAGCGCTGCTGGCTTCCTGTGGAGGGAGGCGAGTTCGTCCTCGAGAGCGAGATGGAGAGAGTGGTTTCCGGCGATGTTACGAGTTCCTCCAGCTCCACAACCGTACTTGGTGAGGGTACGTCTGAGGGGAGAGAGCGAAAAGAAGGAGTCAGCGGTGAAGGAAGGAAGAGAGGGAGGGAGGGCTGAAGTCGCGAGCTCGACTCAGGGCTCACTTCATGGTCTCGACGACGACAGGACTCTTGCTCATTCCCAGGTAGTCGTTAGAACACCAGACGGTGACCTCGTCGGTAGTCTTAGCGGTGTGAGCGATGGGGAACTTGGCTGCCAATCGGTTGATGTTGTTGAAGTATCGGTAGGACCTGAAGAAGGGAGGGAAGGAAGAGCGAGCTGGAGGTCAGAACTTCTGATTCCTTCCGTTAAGATGGATTTTTGAGGTTCATGCAGATTAAACCGCGCCTCCGAGATGAAGTGAAAAATGATCTACTCACTTGTCCTTGTGCTTCTTATCCAACTCAGCTCCGTAGAACTTCTCGTAGTTGAATCCTTCAGCGACGGTCTTGCCCTTGGAAGCGTCGGCGACAGGTTTGGCTCCCTCAGCGGTGGGGAGCTGGTGAGCTGGCTGCTGGAGAGGAGGAGAAGACACAGAAGCAAAGAAAGTGAGTCAGAGATCGCCGATAAGAAGTGCGACGGCAGATAAAAGAAGGAGAAAAGGGCGAAGGGACTCACTCGATGAGCTTCGGGGGCGGAAGCGAGCTGCTGCTGTTGAGCTTGAGTTCCAGTCGAGTAAGATCGAGTAGATCCAGAAGGAAGAGGTCCTCCAGCAGCCTAGGAGGGGAGAGGAAGGAAGAGATGAGATTCCGTCAGCTCGGATCGAAAGATGAGCTGGAGCAACCATCGCAAAAGAGAGAGGAGAGAGGGTCGAGCAAAGAAAAGACAGCGAGGAGGAGCTGCCCCCCCATCGAGTCGTCCTTCCTTTTTCCTCTCACTCCCAAGCCCTTCTACGCCCACCAGCATGAAGATCGAGAAGCTCTATATCCACTCGAGTCGAAAAAGAGACAGCCAAACTCACCTGCTCGAGAGCTGGTCCAACGATCGGGCAGTGAAGAGCTGGAGCAGACGACATCGACCTGAGTTGCTGCTGAGTCGCGGTGTTGAGGAAAGGACAAGATCCCTTGAGCTGGCGAAGAGCGGCGAGATGGATGTTGGACATCTTGAAAACGAAGGAGGGCGAGGGCGAACGCAAGAGAGAGGTGAGATGGGGAGGGGGTCGCGGTTGGCGGAAGGAAGGGAGTCAGAAAGAGAAAGGAGAAAAGAGAGAGCTTTCTTGCGCTTTCGAATGAAACTCCTCGTGATTCGTCCGCCTCCGCTTCGTTCGATTCCGGGCTCAGTTTTGTAGCGAAAATTCTCAAATCTGGAGATTAAGGTACCGGTGAAGCACCTCTAGGGGCCGGTGAGCGAAACTCCGGACATTTTTGATGCGCTCAGGACTCCAGCGGGAGGAAGAAAAGGGGATGACAGGCTGACACGGAGCTCTCTTTTTTTTTTCCGAATCTGGGTGTTCGTCGCACTTTCCTTCGCTGCCAGAGTCGCGAGCTCAGATGAATCCGCTGGGAAGTATGCCTTGAGAGCATAGCAGCCTGGTTGGATCTTCGCTCTTCAGAAAATTGAGGACGACGCGTCGCGAAAACGAAAGGATGGCATCAGATCATGAGCACAGAGGACGAGAGGATCAAAAAAGGAAGTATGGAGGAGAGTAAGAGAATTCTCTGTATCGGAGGAAGGTAGACTACGAGTGAGAGAGTAAGAGCGAGGAGGAAATAAAGCCAAGGGAGGAGAGGGTCGAAGGAGGGCAGGTACATGTAAGGTCGGAGGATACAACCGCTGGTGAGAGTGACGATACTGAGGGCGTAGACCAGAGGAGAAACCCCGAACATCTAGAACCGAGACGTGAAACCAGTCAGATCAGGATCGGAAGCGATGAGGGAAGAGAAGAAGATAAAGGACTCACCGACGATCCTCCCATCACTCTCCAAACTCCCACAAGGCCCAACCCACCAGCGAACAAGACCAACCATCGCTTCCCACTCCCCATACTGATCTCCCTCTTCCTCATTATCACCCCAAGCAGCCCAACCCCAAGTCCCAGCCCTTCTCCAGCGAGCCACATCTCCCAACCGATCTGCACGCGTCCGTCTTTTTCGAAAAAGGACTCGCTGTGGCTCAACACTTGGATGGTCGAGTCGAGGACTTGGGAGAGAGTCGAGATGGAGTAGACGGAGTGGGAGAAGGGTGTGTCGATGCTGGTGAGTTGACGAGGCAGGTGAAAAGCGAGGGAAGGGATTTGATGCCTATCGAGAGAAAGATGGAGTCAGCTCGACGCGCTTCGTTGGAGATGGTGAGGATAGATAGACGAACCTGCCGAGGAGGGAAGGAAGAGAGAGCCCAGGAGGAAATATAAGGGTAGATAGAGCAGTGCTGAGTCGGGTAGAGGCGACGGGCGACCAGCTTTTGACGAGGTTGACGAACGAGCGGTGGGAAGAGGAGAGGGCGTTGTCGACTTCGAAAGGAGTGCTTGGAGATCGAATAGAAGCCAAATAGCTCGCGAGACCGAGGATATGCGAGTTATAATCCTTCAGGTTCAAGGAGGAAGCTGAATTTGAACGAGCTAAGGGTCAGATCAAGTCCTGAAGCGAGCGTCGAACGAGGTCGAACTCACAGCTGAAAACAAGAGATCCGTAATGCTCGAGCTTCTCCGGAGTCGAATCGAGTGTAGATATGTCGATCCCGAGAGCAGCCATGATCTTAGGTCGACGGGGAAGATCAGAGATTTGGTAGTAGGAATCCAAAGCTGAGGAGGAAGGCGTGGAAGAAAAGTCACACGGGTCAAGACGAACGAAGTTGAAAGCGAAGAGAGGTTCGTAATCTCACTTCCAGGATCCGGCACAGCCTTCGAGTGATAGAGATCGAGGAAACCTTTCACTGCCTGGGTATCTTGAGCGAAGAGAAAGACGAGAGGTCTTTCCAGGGGAGAGGAGTTGGGTCCTGTGAGAGGAAAAACGTGTCGAAAAGGATCAAGTTCAGCGATCGTCATCTTTCACTCCTCCTTCCTCCAACCTGAAAACAAAAGCCGACCTACCTCCTCCCTTAGCATACCACTCCATCAACCCAGCTCCCAACCCCCAACTCTTCAACCCTCCTCCTTCCTTCTCATCAAGCATCGCAACCACCAAAATCGCCTCTTTTCCCTCATCATCCCACCCTTGATCCGAAGTGATCATCCCCCACACGTTCTCACCATGACTAGGAGTCGCGTTCCTATCTTCAGTGTAGCTAACCACCTCGCATCCTTTGGCCTTCGACCAGACTTTTCGAATGAAGGGAGGTGGGAGGTTGTTTCGTTGGTAGATGTGAGAGCCGACGGTGAGGTGGTTGGGGAGGGTGTTGGAGTGGGAGAGGGAGGTTTGGGTTTCTTGAAGGGAGGATAGGAGATGACGGGCGAGACTGGCGAGGAGAGGAGAGGAGAAGGGGGAGTTTCAGGATGGGTGAAGGGACGGAGGGGAAGAGGACGCGGGCGACTCACTCTCTTGGTTTTAGAGCGTCGTTTGGCGTGCGAGCAGCGATCGACTCGAGAGCTTCGGTTCGCTGTGGGATGAGAGCCGCTCCTGAACAACAGAAGCACCCGGATTCGAGTTTGGACTTGTACTGAAGGAGGGAGAGGAAAGGATACGACGGTCAGCGCGTCTAGTCTGCAGGTCGTCGTCCTCCCCTTGTTTTTTTTTTTTGTAAAGATTGACCGCACCTTCCACGCTTCCTGCCCTATCGACAGCTCGGCGTCAAACACCTTCCCTGCTGCGCCTAGTTGATCCAGGGAAAGAAGAATGAGCTGAATCGAGGTGAAGAGGATGAGGAGCAGCCTGGACGAGATGACAAGAGGGAGGAGGAGGAGGAAGAGGTGAGCTCGAGTTCGAGATCTTTGACTGAGAAAGCAAGCAAAGAAGGGGTACGAACGATATGATCCTGGTAACCCTCTTGAAGCAACAGGAAAGCTCCATCGTCTTGATTTCGATGCCTTGTTAGAAACGAGATGGCTGTTGGACGCTGGCAAGATGTTTGGTCGGAAAGGAAAAGAGGACGGTTCATCCTTTGATTCCACGTGGAAACAGGTCAGCTTCTCACGCTCCTTCTAGAGGGTTCGAGGGCCGTCCCTCAAAGACATACAGGGCTAGATGAAGTATTGGTTGAGCGCCTGCTGAGAGAGATGTGCTCGAGGAAAGATTGGCCTCTTTGGAGGGAAGGAAGAATGTTGAGCTCGAACGAGCTCGACCCTTTCATTCCCGAAGGAGCTCTCCGGCATTCCCTGGGACGTTGAGAGAGCAGGTCCTTCTTTCGTTCGTGAAGAGAGCTGAGGTTGAGATCAACATACCTGAGGACAAGCCAAACCGACCTGATGCTTTCGAAGGACGAACGAAGCAGGTGAAGCGAAAGAACATGCATAGGAGAAGACCGCTTCATCCTCCCTCCTCGAGATGAAGATACGGCAGGTATGGGCGGCACCATGCGCTACTTCCCACCTGATGCTGATGTTCTATCGGGGAGATCGTAGAGTCGAGGAAGAAGTCGAGGGAAGACGAGGGAGGAAGGGAGGAAGGGGAGGGCATGGGAGAGGAGGGGTCCTGCAAGGCTGAGCTCGCCATGAAGCTATAACGGAGCCTTAGTCCACGGGAGAGGAAGACTGCATGCTGGCGAGGAAACGGGTGGTGATGAAGAGTATCCTATAAGATCGGGGGAGGGTGGAGAAGGAAGCTGAAGATCGAAGGAGAGGAGGAGGAGGGAGGTCGAGGTCGAAAGCGTTGAGGGGTCCTGGACGGGCTGGAGACCTCCCCTCTGCGGCTATTGCCTGCAGAAATACACCAGGGCCCTCTCTTGTGGTGTGATTGTGGGCAAAGAGTGAGTGGGAAGAAGGAGGAATGTAGTAGTTGAAGGGCGAAAGAAGAAAGGGTCGCTGGCGGGTTGGGGAGGGAGGGATTCGCGCAGGCCCCTGCCGGCTTACTTTTTTCTCTGGCTCTCTCCTCCTTCTTTCCCCTGCCCGCATTCTCTACCTCAAGGCGAGCACCCGAATCTACGACTCTCGACCCTCCCATTCGACTCCGCATACTTACCTTCTTCTTGTGCCATTTTTCTTTCTCTCCCACCGCCCCTATACTCGCTCGTCAAATCGATTCTTCGCTCGACCCTTCACCTTCCCCTTCGACCTCACCTTCCTCCCTCCTCCCTTCGCTCCTCCTCCTCTTCGGCCAAATCCAGAACTCGCTCTCGCCAAGATGGTTAGTTCAGACCTTCACTCGAGGCTGGACACGTTGCTGCTATGGGATTCATCGGGAAGGGGGCAGAGGGCATGGGAAGGAAGGGAGAAGGGGAATCGTTGGAGGAGGGGGGAGGAATCGTCGTTTGGGAAGGATCAAGCCTGCGAGCTAGGGACACACTCGGGGGAGGTTGCTGGAGGCGTATATGGGACAAGGAGGAGGAAGAGGTCAGGCTCCTACATGCAGATCCGGTCTGGTATAGGAGGGTCTCGAGGAATCGAGAGAGCGAAGGAGGCAGGAGGAGCAGCACACGACCCTCACCCATCCCACCTTCCCTCCCTCACCTCTCGCCCAGCATCCACTCAGCACTCCTCTTCACCTCATGGCCATCCCCTCCACACACAGATACACCTCGGACTTATGCTCGTACCAGGAGATGGCGTGCTGACCTCTCGTCTGTTCTTTTCTCCACGCTCCTTCCCTTCCTTCCACCTCGACCTTTTCCTCCCATCGCTGCCGTTCAACCTCCTCGCTGCAACTCCAGTCGGATCCCACTGCCCCCATCACCATCCGAACTCGAAAGTTCATCACCAACCGATTGCTTGCCCGAAAGCAGGTTCGTCCAGTCTTGATCGAAGGAAGGAGAAACGCGAGCTCAAAAAGCCCAAGCTGACCTCGTCCCTTCCCTCCCTTCCTTCCTTCCTCCCTCCTCCTCGCCTCCCTCGTCCCTCCTCCTTCACCATCCTCCCTCGCCTACACCATCACCCACCAGTTCGTGATTGACGTCATTCACCCCGGAAGGGCCAACGTCTCCCGAAAGGAGCTCGGAGAGAAGCTCGCTGCCATGTACAAGGCTCAGTCCCCCGAGCGAGTCTCGTGCTTCGGATTCAGGACCGCCTTCGGAGGAGGACGATCCACCGGATTCGCTCTGATTTACGACGATGAGGCTTCCCAGAAGAAGTTCGAGCCCCGTCACCGACTCGTCCGAGTGAGTACAACGCTTCCTCTTTCGCGCGTCTCGTCGAGCTGAGGTTTCGAACAAACGAACTGACGACTGACTTTCTTGCTTTGCTCGTTCTCGCGTACGTACAGTCTGGTCTTGCCAAGAAGGTCGAGAAGGCCTCGAGGAAGCTCAGGAAGGAGAGGAAGAACAGGTCGAAGAAGGTCCGAGGAACTTCCAAGGCCAAGGCCGGAGAGGTGAGTTCACCTCTTCTCTCTACCACCACCACTACTCATCCCCTCATCGCTCTCTCTCTCGCTCGAAACTGACCCTTCTCTCTTCTCTCTTCGTCTTCGTCTGTCTCGTTTTCTCGTCCTCAGCCCTCCAAGAAGAAGTAAATCGCTCAACTTCAGAGTTAGATTTATCGGCTTCTCGCAGGGAACCTGGTTCGGGCGTGGGTGTTGGATCTCTTATGCAATTTTGGATACGATCCATCATGCGAAACACGGGTGGAAGGCTTGAGAGAGAGAACCGAAAGAGAGGATAATGCTGAGCGAAAAGAAGGGAGAAGAAGGACTGGTCGAAAACGACTCGAGCTCAACTTCCCTTTCTCTCCTTCCTTCCTTCTCGCCACCATCCCCCATCCTCCCCTCCCTTCTTCGACGTATACTTACCCTCCTTCTCCGTGACCACACTACACTTCTTCTCTCTCGATGATGTCGTCCTCTCGCCCTTCAACCGCTCGTCCTTCGACCTCTGGAGGAGGACGACCTAAATCAGCTGGGACTCATTCTCGACCTCGAACCGCTCAGAGCAGAACTTCAGGATCCAACTCTGGCACAGGGACGGGGAGACCGTCGAGATCGGGAGAGGAGAACGAGAGCAAATGGATCGTGGCAGTCATCCAAGGGAAAGGTGAGTCGACGACAAAGAGAGAGATAGAGAGATGGAGAAGGGGAGGGAGAGGAGCGAAGGAAGCGAGAAGCTGACTTTCTTCGTTTTCGGTGGATGTAGGAGTCGGAAAAGAGATTGGGATCACTGGTAGGCTTCAAGACTGCTCTTTTCTCTCTTTCAACGACTTTGAACGAGCGAGAACGATGGGAAGGAGGACGTGAAAGGAAGGAGCGAGCTCACATCCACCTGCCCTCCTCTCCCCTCCTTGGTCTCTTTCTCCTCCGCGACGCTCTTCTCTCTTCTCTCTCTCTTTCGAACCATACCTCGCGCATACAATCCTCTCTTCTCCACCCAACCGCCCACTGGCCCGCGCTCTCTCTCTCAGCCTACGACCAACTAACCGGAAAAGTCTCCATCACCCAAATCTCCGACACCATGTCCTTCGTTCGAACCTTCCACCATCTCTCCCTCCACCCACCCTCCCTCATCCTCGTCACAGACACCGCTCTTCCAACTCCTGACCAACCTGGAGTTCATCGAAACAGGCTCAGCGGGATCGCGAGTGGGAGACCCGTTCAACCGACGTTGTTGGTACAGAGTTTGATGGAGGGATGGCAGGACGTGGAGTGTGTGCCGATTTCGAGGAGGTATTGGAACGATGAAGCTGGTGAGTTGGGCTGATTGGGAGGAAGGAGAAGCTTGGAGGGACGTGGGAGAGGAAGGAGAACTGACTCTTTGCGAGGGGTTGAAGGGAGTGGGTTCTTGAAGCAGTTGATGATCGATGTACGCGCTTCTCTTTCTCTCTATCTCTTCTCTCTCTTTCTTTCGCTGACCTCCTTGGTCCTTTTCGAACAGGACGAGGATAGAGCCGCCGTTCTTGTTGCTGCTGAGTCGAAGTGAGTCTCTCTACCTAACCCTCTCTCTCTCTCTCTCTCTCTCTCTCTCTCTCTCTCCTCTCGTGCATCTGATCGACCCTCTCCCTTCTCCCAGGTATCTGGCTCTCTGCGCGACCTCCGCTCTCTTCAAGTATCTCGAAACCACCATGACTCTCACTTTCGCTTCTGGAACGCTCAAGATTCAGTGGGACGCTCTCGAAGGTCGGTGCCTGGAGTCTGGCGAGCTCAACAGAGTTCGAGACGAGTAAAGCTAACGGGGCGCGACTTGATCTCGTTTTGGATTCGAAGGAACCATGTAGTTCGTCCTCCCTCTGCGTCTACCTTCCGTCTCAGAGTCAACGCTGAGCTCTTTCGCTTCCTTGTGGAACAGCATCGACCCCGACACCGCTCGAAATCTCGAACTCGTCACGAACAAGTCCAACTCAAAGTCCCAGATGAGCCTCTTCGGTTCGTCGACTCGTCCTTCTCCTTCCTCCTCCCAGTCGCTAATTATCGGTCTCTTCTTTCTCGTCATCACAGGTGTTCTCAACAAGGCTCATACTCCCATGGCCGAACGACTTCTTCGATCGAACCTCCTCCAGCCGATTACCGTCAAGGGGATTCTCGACAAGAGATTGGATGCGGTTGAAGGTCCGTTCCTTCTCCTTCTCCTACTTCGAGGCTCTGTCGCTGACCAGGTTTATATCGGCTTTTCTCAGAGCTCATCGCTAACGAGGAGAAGTTTGGAAGGATCAGGCGTGCGCTGCAGCCTTTGGTGAAGGTGAGCGAGTCTTCTCTTCCCTCGTTCTCGTTCGACGCGTTCGAGAGCTGACTCTCCTTTCCTTCTTCTTCTGCTTCACAGCTCGACCTTGATAAGCTCATTGCAAACGTCAGTCTCCGGAGCTTCCCTCTCAGACTCAAAGCTGATACCCATCCTCCGTTATTTCTATCAGCTCGTTCAACAAGATCAGAAGACGGATCCCAAACGAGCGGAACGACGAGTCTCTCAGATCCTCTCCCTTCGAGTCATCGTTCGATCCCTCGTCTCCATCTGCGATGCTGTCGAGGGCTCTCAAACAGATCTTCTCATTCGAATCCATCGAGTGAGCTCGACTCGTTTCATCTTTCTTTCTCTCTGCGTTTCAAGCACCGGTTGCTGACCTTTGTTCTTTCTTTTGGTTCGTTGGTTCCCTGCAGATCCTCTCGGACGACCGACTTCGAAAGATCGATGATCTGATCAAGGAGAGACTCGAGGAGGATACGGCTGGTGGGACGCGAGGGAAGAAGGGTGGGTTGGCGATGAGGTGCGTTCGAACTCTTCTTCCTGTCCTTCTCCTCAGATCGCTCGAAGCACGAGACTGATCTTGGTTTCGTTTGATCGATGGACCTGACAGGAATGCCAAGATCTACGCTGTGAAGGCCAACTGCAACAGGCTTCTCGATGTAGCTAGAGAGACGTGAGTTCTGGAGATGGGGAGGAGAGGAAGAGCAGCGAACGAAACTGACCCGCGCTCTTTGCTCGACGTCGACTCTCAAGCTACAAGGAGGTACGCGCCAGTTCCTAACTCAATCTTTCATATCCCGAAGAGCTGAGGTTGTTCGGCCGCTTCTTCAGAACGTTCACGACGTCCTCGAGCTCGTCAAAGGCTACCAAGGTTCGTCGTCTTTCTCTTCCTCTCCCATTCTGCCTCGAAAGCTCACCCTCGCTTCGTCTTTGTTCTGCAGACGCCTACAGTCTTCCCTCTCTCAACGTCTCCTTCCAAGAGAGCGGCATGACGATGACTCTCAGCGTCGACGATATCCCAGAGGAAGGACTCCCATCGGTTTTCAAGAACGTCAACAAGAAGGGAGCCAATCAGTGAGTTTCGAGTCTCTTTTTTTCCTTTTTTCTCGTCAAAGCCTCGAGCTGATGGTGGTCGCCAACTCTCTAGGGTCACCTGCTTCACTCTCGAGCTCAAGAAACGACAGCAAAGGTACACCGACACTCTCAACGAGATCTTCCTTCTCAGTGATCAGTTCGTCCGAGCTCTCTCCTCTTCTCCGCCCGTCTTCGTCGACCAGTTTCTGACCTCGTTCCTTCTTCCTCGAGCACTCTCAGGATCATCCAGGATCTTCTCGGAGAGATCCTCGAAGACATCGGCGCTCTTTACAAGTCGTCTGAAGCTGTTCGTCCCTTTCCCTTCTCCGTCTTGTTACATTCTCTTCGCGGGACTGACGACCGCCGGCGTTGTCGATTACTCGCACCCAGGTCGCCATGCTCGACCTCTTCTGGGGATTCGCTCATACCGCCTCCGCCAACAACTACGTTCGACCTGAGTTCGTTGGGACTCTGGCTCTCAAGGGAGCGAGACATCCGTGAGTCGCGTCCTCCTTCTTCGCAGAAAAGGCTGAAACTGACTCGCTCGGCGCTATCGCTCTGATCACCTTAGCATCCTTGATCGATACGCCGGTCCAGTCGTACCCAACGACGTCTACGCGAGCGACACTTCTGCCTTCCAGATCATCCAAGGGCCGAAGTGAGTTCCGCTCGAGAAGAGAGGAAGGTGGCGAAGGAAGGCTTTCGCTGATCCTCCTCGTTCCTCGTCTTCCCACAGCATGTCTGGTGAGCTCTCGCTTTTTCGCACGATCAAACGATACGTTACTAGAGACTGATTATCGCTCCCTGTCACCAGGGAAATCAACCTACCTCCTCGGAATCGGATTGATTGTGCGTCTTCGCTCTTCTCTCCTTCTTTCTCTCGTCAACGCGCTGATTCAAGTTCCTCCGTCCGATCCCAGACCGTCCAAGCTCTCGTCGGAAGTTACGTCCCAGCTGAATATGCGAGCTTCAAGTTGAACGACTCCCTCCTATCGAGACTCTCCAACGAGGACGACATGGCTGGGTGAGATTGATTGATCTTTCGTTCGCGTCTTCGTTCTTCTCTCTCCAACGCGTCGCTGATAGACTTCGTTTCCCAGATCTCTCTCGACCTTCGCTTTGGAGATGAGAACGAGTGCGAGTATCCTCTCGCTCGTTACGAAGGGATCGTTGGTGTTGATCGACGAGCTTGGAAGAGGGTGAGTCGAGTCAGTTTCGTTTGAGAGAGACGTCGCATTTGAAGGAAACGCTGACTCGATCTCCATTCACAGAACCTCGCCCAACGAAGGAGTCGCCATCTCGCATGCTATCGCTGAGCAGCTCATCAAGGCAAAAGCGACGGTCTTCTTCGCGACCCACTTCAGGGATCTCAGCGAGTCTTTGTCGTCGCTCTGCTTTCGTACTTCTCTCTGACTCAGGTTTTCCTCTCTATCCAGCTCTTACTCTCGGAGGATTCGACACAGTTCAGAAGTGAGCTTTCACGACTCAGTTCGAGCCTGGAGCTCGTTGCTGACAGTGCTGTCCATCTCGATTTCCAGTCTTCATCTTCAAGTCGAAGTTCGTCCTTCTCTCTCCTCCTCCTCTTCTTTCCCTTCGACTGACTCTAGGTTTCTTTTTCATTTCAGACTAACCGAAAAGGACCCATGACGTTCAACTACAAGTGCGTCTACCTTCTTTCCTCTCCCTCCTCGTCGTCTCTCCTACTACTCACGCCCTCCTCTCTTTTATCTTCGCAGGATTATCGAAGGTCCCTCCTCCGAAGCTCACTACGGACTCGAACTCGCAGCTCTCGCTTCCCTCCCTCAGGACGTCATGGACGTCGCCACTGGTGAGCTGACTTTTCTCTTCCCTCCCTCGACAAGCTCGGCGTCGCTGACTTTCCCGTTGATCTGTGTAGACGTCGCCTCGCAACTCGGAAAGATGGAACGAGAAGGCAAGGAAGCCAGCAAGAGCAACAAGACTCAAATCAGGAGGAAGATCTTGCTGATGTGGAAGGAGAAGCTTCAGGCTGTCAGTTTCCTCTTCTCCCCTCTCCGTCCTCTCCCTCTTCTCCGTCTCTCGAGTCGACGCGACTGCATTTGACCTGACTCGTTTCCGTTTTCGTTCTGGATTGGTCTCGGCGGAGCAGGCTCTTTCCAGCAACCTCGAAGATGATAGGCTCGCTGAGTTCTTGCGATTCTTGCAGAGGGAGTTGGTGAGCGATCTTGGGATTGGTGGAAAGCAGAGGAAGAAGTTGGAGGGGAGGAGGGGAGGTCAGCACTGAGCGTCGAGAGGCGGAAGGGGTTGATCTAGCATTATTACGATTTGGCGAGTGATAGGAGATGTGTTGTTGTGATTTGTCTGTGTTGCTGGTGTGTGAATCTCTGAACGGAGAAGGAAAGAGAAGATGGAAAGGTGGAGTGGCGAAGGCCGACCTTGCCGTCTCGAGTTCGATTCTCAGCAAGCCGTTTGATTCTCGAAGGGTGAGTTTTTTCCTCCAAGTATGTAGATCCCGCCCCTAACCAGACTTTTCCCGACGCAAAGTCGAGCTCGAGTCAAGGATGAGAGCAGAAAAGAAACCATGAATCGTCAACCACTTTCCTCTTCCTTGCCTCCCTCCCATCCAGGATCGAGACCTCGTCTACTTTTGAACCTCTACGTAGTTGGCAGGGAACAATCCCGTCTCTCCAGAAGGAGAGGTACCCGACCACCAGTCCTCCGAAGCTTCCTCGATCGAGTGGATCCTGTTCGATCGATGGAACGAAAAAGAAAGGGCGTCGGAAAGGTCAGCTTCGAGGGGATAGAGATGCGAGAAAGGGGGAGGGCTAGGGAAGGAGATGAAATACGTACCTATCACCCTCCTTGAACGACAACTCGTTAGACTCGGCGGCGTCGTAGCTGACAACGAATAGAAACAGAACCGGTCAGCCCAATCAACCTCCGTCGATGCGTTTGTTTGTGTCTCTCCTTTCGCCGTCCCGAACGAACGAAAATGACGGGGACTCACTCGTAGAGAGCAGTAGCAGTGACTCCTCCTCCCGCCTCCTCTGCTTCAGGCTCAGGCTCAGGCTCAGGCTCAGGCTCCGGAGTGGCAGCTCGGGGAGGAGGTGAGGGAGCAGCGGGGGGAGGAGGAGGAGGAGCTTCTTCCCCGTCGTCCTCGAGGAGCTCGACGTAGTTGGCTGGGAACTGCGAGAGAGAGAGAGAAAGAAAGAGTCAGCTTCGTGTCCGTCCACTTCTCTTCCAAAGACTTCGTTCCATCGTCGCGTCTCGGAAGGGAAAAGAGAGCTCGTGCGAGAACTCACCAGTCCAACATCCCCCTTCTCTCCCTTAGCACTCCACCACCCCTCATCCACCATCTCCAATTCCACCAAAATCTCTCCCTCCCTCAACGCAAGCTCATTGTCCTCCGTCGCCTCGTAATCAAACAACACCTTCGCTCGCTTCCCTCCTCCTCCTCCTCCTCCTCCTCCCGCAGACTTCTCGACGGGTTCCGAGGGCCCTACGAGAGTCTCCTTGATCGACTCATACGCCTTCTTAGCGCTCTCCACTGGCGCAGCAACGACGGCGGCCACAGCAGCGACTGGCGCGGAGGGAGGAGGAGGAGGAATCGCAGGAGGTTCATCGTCCTCGAAGTCATCATCGTCAGGGAAGGAAGGAGCGGCGTTGACGATGGGTGCTCGAGCAGCGGGAGCGGGAGCGGGAGGAGGAGGAGGAGCATCGGGTTCGTCGAATTCGTCCTCGCCGGGGAAGGAGGGAGCTGCTGAAGCTTGAGGAGGAGGTCGAGAAGCGAGAGGGGGAGGAGGAGGAGGCGCGTCGGGCTCGTCGAATCCATCGTCCGAGTCGGGAGCTGGTGCTTGAGGAGTAGGAGCCGGAGGAGTAGATCGAGCGGAGAAGGAAGGGAGGGAGGAAGTGACTTTGGAGGCTCCGGAGGCGATGGTGGTTCCAACGACGGCGGCTGTGGCTGAGATAAAGGAGGAGGACGAGAACGAAAGTCAGCTCCGCACTGGCCGTTTCCTCCTCCGAGAATCGAAAAAGAAAAGGATTGCTCACCAGCCAAGCTTCCTTTCTCCTCCTCAGCATCCCTAGCCTTAGCCTGAGCCTGTCTCTCCGACCAGGTCAACTTCTTCTCTCCTCCGCCGAACCCTCCTCCTCCTCCTCCTCCTCCGAACTTCGCACCACCTCCGTACGAAGGCTTGGAAGAAGGTTCCTCCGAAGCTGCAGGCTGACCCCATCGGGATGCGAGCTTTTTGGGAGCTGGCAGAGAGACGGGAGTGTAGGCGGTTCCCTGACGAAACAAAACAAACGAGAAAGGGAGTCGAAGGTCAGCGCAAGTCCAAAACGAGAGGATTGGGAGGGAAGAAAGAGCACGTACAACAAGTCCAATCTTATTATCATCAGCAGGCTTGGCAAGAGCTGGAGCAGGAGTGAGAGCCTCGGTCTTGGGAGGAGGAGGTTTGTAGAACGAGGTTTGAGGCTGAATGCAAAAGAACGCGTCGAACGAAACGAAAAGGTCAGCTCTCAGCCTCCCTCCCTCCCTCTCCTTCTTCGAACTCTGAGAGAGCGGAACTCACAGCAACGTAGGCAGACTTTGAAGCAGGGCTCGAAGCAACGAAAACAGGTCTAGGTCCAACAGCAGGAGGTTCCTCTCCCCAAGTATCGTCGTCGTCGGCTGCTTTCACGGGAGCCTGAGCTTGAGCTTGAGGAGGAGGGGAAGGTCGAGCGGCTTGGGGAGGAGGGATGGATCGAGCGGGTTGAGAGGGAGCGGACGTAGGAGTATGGTGGAGATTGGCTTTGGTAGGGACGTAGGAGGAGCCCTGTCGAAAAAGAAAAGCAAAGCAAGATGGCGAGCGGTGTGAGCTCATCGATGGCTCGTTGGAGGCAGCCGCGTCTCTCCCTTTTCGTTTCTTGAGAATAATCGAGAGACTCACCACAGGAGCAATGACATCCTTCTTCGCACCACTCCTCAACGCACCCATATCAACCTTGATAGGCTGGTAGCTCGATCCAACGGGAGCGATTCGCTCGTTCCCTCCTCCTGACGAACGAGATTGAGACTCCTTGTGAACAGAGTAGGCTGCTCCTCCAGCTTCGGCGAGTCGTTTCTTGATAAGAGAGGGGTTGATGTCGTCCTACGAAGGATGAAAAAAGGGGCAAAGTGGGTGAGTCGGGAAGTTTGGGAGGTGAGGTGAGATGGGAGACAGACACAAGGGGAAGGAGAGAGAGACAAAATGGAACGAACCTCGTTCCTAGCGTTGACCTGCATATGAGCAGCTTTGAAGAATCGAGCGACCGTGTTGGAGTGGTTGTCTATCAAACAAAACGGAGAACGAACAAACGATGAGCTCGAGGGAAGAAGGGAGGAGAGATGGATGACGACGGAGCTGACGGAGACTCACTGAACAAGCCCTTCTTCGACTCGGGAACTCCATCTCCGCACCAGTTCTATATCCCAAGAGAACAAAAACGTCAGATTTCGAGAGTAGCGAGAGAGAGAAAAAAGAAGAAAAAAAAGAAGAAAAAAAAAAAGCTCAAAGAAGATGGAAGCGAGACGGAAGGAGGAGGAACGCACAATCTGAACGAACTTGGGCAGCCCAGAGTTCTCATCCGTGATTCGAATGAAAGCGTACTGAATCCTGTATACATCCAAGTCGCAGTCGTCGCATATATATCAGCCCTTGTCCACTCTCGCAAACGAATCCTAACAGGACAAAGGAAGGAAGCGAGCGCACTGACCTTCCATCCATAAACTCGTCCTTCAACTCCTCCAATCCACCAGAACCATCAGCTTGAACCTTCAGATCCATCGTTCCTCCACCGTAGGTACTGCGCACGTCGGAATCAACCATCAAGTCGAATCAGTCAGCTCATCGTCGTTCCCTTTGAGAGAGAGCTCAATCTTCTCTCCTCGCTTGCCAGGATGGATGGACTCGACGAGCTCACAAGATTGTCCACTCGCATTGAGGGTCGCCCGAGAGAACTTGGTTGTACGAGTCGAGAAGATCGCGAGAAGAGAGGTTCACGTTCATCCCGGGAAAAGAAATCAAAGGAGGTGGCTGAGAGAGGGAGGGATGGAGGGAGTTGGGAGAAGAGGAGATGGACGGCGGGTTTCGAAAGTGATCAGAGAGCCCGCAGGGAGGAGAGAGAGGTCGTCACCCTTCCAAGGCGAGATTTTTAAAGTGGAGAAGAAGAACGCGTCGTAGAGAAGAGAGCGCGCGCTCGGGTTTCTTTGAGGGAAGATTTGCAAGAGGAAGCAAAGGAGGGAGGACACACACGAGACAGAGACGCGGAGACGATCGGAACGAAGTCCCCTTCTTCTCTTCTTTCCCTTTCTCTTTCTAGTTCGCGAACCGAGCTCGAGCTGCACTCAAAGCGCATGCAGCCTCGGAGATAAAGCCCTCCCGAAAGTGCATACAGCCGTCCGAGATCGCTCTCAGAGAAAGGAAAAAGAGAGAAAGAGAGAGAGAGAGAAGGATGATGAGCTCACTCCCTTTCTCCTTCCGACCTTCCGATTCCTCTCTCCTCCCTTGTCTCCCCAGCCCAACTCCAGCTCTTGTAGATTCCAAAAGATCATGAGCACCTAACCACCTATCCGTAGTAACCCTTGTACCACTTCCACCGGCTCCCAACTCCCAGAGAACCGAACGAAAACAAGCTCGACCCCATCTTCCTTCGCCTAGAGCTGCTTCACGGATTTCGACTCGAGGACCTTGGTGCCCGGGACAGAGTAAGGGTTGAAGGATCGGTCGCAGTTTTGGTCTGTAGATATGTAGAGAAAACCCCGAGGTTGTCAGTGACGGACAAAACAGCAGCGAGGTCGACCTCGAGCTGACGGAGGGAAGGAGAAGAACGGAGACTCACAGGCCTGTCCGAGTCCGAATCCAGTGGAGAGAGCAACGGGCCATGTTCGACCTGTATAGCAGCGAGAGTAGGTCAGCGGAGAGAACATGTGAAGAAGTGAGATGGGGAGAGACGGGATGGGACGAACGCTTGAAGAGAACGACGGAGAGCAGAACACCAACGGAGAACCCGACTCCCGTTTTCACGACAACATCAGCGAGCTGGCAACAACCCAAGGGTAGAAACGGATGTATATCGATCAGCTCGCGAAAGAAAGATCAGAGAGCCGAGGAGGAGGAGGTAGAGGAGCTCACGCAAGCATCGAACTGTCGGAAGGGGAAGGAAGGAAGGAGGGGAGGAAACGATCAGCTCTCTATCATCTCTCCTTTCCGTCTGTCTGTTCGAAACCCATCGAAAGGTTGCAGCAAGAGAGCTCACCTTCTTGGCGACGATATCTTCCGATGCTATAGGAGAGGAAGAAGAGGGAGCGGACATGTTGAGAGAGAGAGAGAGAGAGGCTGGAGGGTTGAGTGGGTTGGAGGACGTTGGAGGTCAAGAAAGAAGCAAGGTTGAGGACGGGGATCAAGGTCGTCTCTCTTTTCCTCCGATTTATTTTTCCCCTCGAGCTTCGAGATTTAGAACATTACTGCTCATTTCTCTACAGAAAAAAAAAGGAGCTCAGCCGTCTGTATTTTGACTCCTTGACCTTTGAGATTCTCATCCGGAAAGGTGAGCTCGCCCTCCCTCCCTCGCCTCCCTTTCTTTCTTCTCCAACCACCATCTTCCAAGTCTTCTTTTTTCAAAACTTCTCCGAGATTAACCTGGTCTTCGAATCCGAAGCTGCTTAATATCACGTTGTCGAGGAGTGTTTTCTGGAGAGGGCGACGAGACGAGAGGGAATAAGGGGATTCGAAGCTCAGCGGACGAATGTACCTGGTTGAGAAGGTTGGCGACGAAGTTGAGCTTTCTGGACATCCGTTTTGGAGGGCGTGTGCTAATTTTTTAAGGCGAGAAAGGACTGTATCACTCGGGGTTGAATCGATAGTTGGCCGACGCGTCGTTCCTCCTCCTCCTCCTCCTCCTCGCCATCGCTCCCTTCTTGCCTCGACGAGATCTCGGGACAAGACTCACTCGCTCAAGTCGACCTTCCTCTTGCGTCTCTGCTCTTTCCCTCTCCTCTCGAGCGGACGTCTCGTTTGGAAAGGGTGAGCTCCACGTCCCCTCGGATCCGTCTCTCGCTCCTCTGTTTCCCTCCCAATACCTTCGCTGACTACTGACTTGGTCCCTTCTCCCCGCCTTCTTCTTTCTAGCTCCATCACACTCTTTTCCTCCTGGCTCGAACCTCTCGCCATGGTCTTCTCTCCCTTCACTCGCCTCGTCGGCGCTTTCGCCTCCCTTTTTTTATTTCTTTCTCGATTCTGGAATTCTTCGACGCGTCTCGTCTTTTCCTACCAGAAACCCAAACTCGCGTCTTGTCCAATCTCCGAAACGTCTATCTTTCCAGAGTGCGATCCGCAGTCGAGTCGAGACTTGCGGGCAAGGTGAAACCTCCTCCTCCGAAACTCACCGTTTGAACCCCAACCACATCCCTCTCCCCCTCCCTCCCTCCCTTCCTTCTTTTCTTCCCACCATGTCTCTCCCCGCCTCTTCTAGCACTGCCTCCATCGGAAAGGATGTACGTTCCATCCCTCCATCTACTATAGATCTCTCTTTCGCGAAGAGAGAGAGAGAGAGAAGGAGAAGGAGCTTGCTTTTCTCTCTCTCGAACGCGTTGGGCTGACCTTGTCTCTTCTTTCACCCCCCTCCTCTCCTCTCCTCTCCTCTCCCTCCCTTCTGGTGTCTACTCTTACAGGGCAAGGAGATCCTCACCGTCGGAGCTGATCGATTCGGATTCAACTCCATCGTTCCCATCAACACGCTCAGGTCTCTCTACCTCGTTCGTCCGACTTCCTTCCCCTTCGACTCCAATCTCGAGACCTTATTTCGCCCTCTTCTAGCTCACGACCGACCACCTTCGCTAATCTCCCTCGTCCTTCCTGTCCGATATCATCCTCATCTATAGAAGCCCAACGTTGTCAAGGAGGTCGGAGCTGCTGCTCCTCCCAAGGACGAGTCCGATCCCTACAGGTCCGAGTCCATCTACAAGTCAGTTTCCTCCTCTCCTTCCTCCTCCTCCTCCCTCCTTGTTCCTTTTCTTCTTCGACGAAGAACGTGTCTCTCTCTCGTGATAGCCTCTCAGCCATACGTGCCGTCTTCACCAACCATACATCGAAACTGTCGAAGCTGACCCAACCACGTTCCCTCTCCTTCCCTTCCCCTCCTCCAGCGAGAAGGACCACTCCATCTCCTTCTCCACCCTCCAGCGATTCCCTCCCGTCAAGCTCCTTCCCAACGCCGAGAGGAAGAGGATCCTCGTGTAAGCATACACTCTCACTTCTACCTACAAAACGCTCAACCACAACGAGCTGACCTCTTTCCTCCCTTCGAACGGCGCTTTTTTTCTCGCGAACTCTCAGCACCGGTGGAGCTGGATTCGTCGGATCGCACTTGGTCGACAGGCTCATGCTCCTCGGTCACGAGGTTACCGTCGTCGATAACTTTTTCACTGGATCCAGGACCACCGTGAGTTAGATCTCTACTCTGTCGAGAGCAAGAGCCGGGGCAAGGAGGAGATGGGTGAGACCTTTTGGAGCGAGGGCTGAGAGCTGATCTTTCTTTTCCTTCCCTTCCTTCTTCTTCTCTCTTCGTCTAGGTCTCCCACTGGGTCGGACACCCTAACTTCGAGATGGTCCGACACGATGTCGTCGAGCCTTTCATGATTGAGGTAGACCGTTCGTCCCATCTCTCTGCCTTCCCTCCTCGGCCTTCAGCTCCCTTTCCTCTCTTCGAGGGCTGACCTTTTCATCCACCCTTCTCCTCGCTTCCTTTAGAGATCTACCATCTCGCCTGCCCTGCTTCCCCTCCTCACTACCAGTACAACGCCGTCAAGACCATCAAGACCTCGTTCCTCGGAACCCTCAACATGCTCGGTCTGGCCAAGCGAGTCAAGGCTAGGTTCTTGATCTCTTCCACCTCTGGTGAGTCTTTCTACCTTCCCTAGAGCTCTTTCCTTCCGCTAGAACGGTTCTGGTCTCGCTTCGCTTTCTACAGAGGTCTACGGAGACCCCGAGGTTCACCCTCAGCCCGAGGACTAGTGAGTTCTCCTTCCTTTTCGAGCTTCGTTTGACGGCGAAGGGATGAGCTCGTCGCTGATCTTCAACCCGTCTTTCTTCTTCTCACAGCTGGGGACATGTCAACCCCATTGGACCCCGAGCTTGTTACGACGAGGGAAAGCGAGTCGCCGAGGTCTGTACTTCTTTCCCTTCCTTCGACCTGAGCTCGATTCTCGTTCAGCGATCTCCCTCCTCGAGCTCGAGCTGACCTCCGTTCTTCTTCTCGTCCGTTTTCCTTCTTCAGACCCTTACCTACGGGTTCATGCGACAGGATAACGTCGAGGTTCGAGTTGCCCGAATCTTCAACACCTTCGGTCCCCGAATGAACCCTTACGACGGACGAGTCGTTTCCAACTTGTTCGTCTCACCCGCTTCATCGCCTCTCTGGCTCTCGTCGAAGCTTCAGCTGACCTTTTCTCGATTCGGTTTGCTTCTCGATCAACAGCATCATCCAGGCCCTCAAGGGTGAGGACATGACCGTTTACGGAGATGGACAGCAGACTCGATCGTTCCAGGTTCGTCTTTCTTCTCTCAGCTCGACTCTTGCTCCTTCGACGTCGCTCGCGTGAGCTCGAAGCTAGAGCTGACCTTCCTTCCTCCTCTTCGCTCGTCCTCTATCGTCTCACAGTACGTCCACGATCTCGTGGATGGTCTGATCCTCCTCATGAACTCTGACGAGACCCGACCCGTCAACATCGGAAACCCCGACGAGTTCACCATCCGTGCGTTCAACTCTCCTCTCTCCCTTGCTTCCTCTCTCGTCCGTCGACCCTCACTGACCTTTCCTCTTTCTTCTACCTCGTTTGTGCTACAGTCGAGTTCGCCGAGGCCGTCCGAGAGGTCGTCGAGAAGGTCCAGAAGGAGAAGAACGCCTTCAAGGGACGAGTCAACATGTTCGTTCAAAACCCAACCCTCCTTCCTCCTTCCTTCTCCCACAACCCGACCCATACCCTTATGCGTCCTTTCCTCGAGCTCAAGCTGACCTCTCTCCCCTCGTTCTTCCTTGTTCTCGCACTCGCAGCATCCACAAGGAGATCCCCACTGATGACCCCATGCGTCGTCGACCCGACACCACTCGAGCCAAGGCTGAGCTCAAGTGGCAGCCCAACTTCACTGTCCTCGCCGGTGTCGAGGAGATGGTTCGATACTACGATGTGCGTCGCATCTCATCTCTCACACTACTCTCTCGTTGTTCCCTCGAAACTGACTTCCTTGCCTTCTCTCTTCCCTTCTGTTTCGATTCGAATCTCACAGGGCCAGCTCCGATCCGGATCCATCGCCTAAACCCCCTCCCTTCCCTCCTTCCATCCCCCTTATAGCTTCGCTTCCCTTGATATACAAAACCTACATCCCTAGCCAACCCTCTATCCCCTAGACTTTCTGTCGTTCGTTCGCTCGTTCGCATCTCCTTTCTTCTCTTCGTTTTCCTTTCCTTTTTTTAAACCTGGGATCGATCGATGGATCGTGTAATCCGATTTCTACATAAAAACCAAGCGTTTATGCTCTGTCGCGAGGGAAGATGGAAGAGAGAGAGAGATGGTTGGGAAAAGAGAGTGAGGGAGGAAGAGAGAGGAAGAGAAAAGACGCGTTGAGCTCGCGAGTGGGAGTGAGAGCGAGGAGATGAGAGGAGAGAGGAGAAAAGGTTGCATAGAATGCCAAGGATAAAGCCTGGTATGTGTAGAAGGAGTCTAATGATAAAGAACGAAAGAGGGCAGAACACGCCAAAGCAAAGCAAAGCGAAGAAAAGAGATTGGAAGCGGACTCTCCTCTGCACAAGATATGGTGGAGAATTAGACGAAAAGCTGGAGGAGAGATGAGGAAGCAAGAGAGACAAGTTAGCTCTCGGAAGTTGGTCAAGCCGAAACGAAAGACGAAAGAGGAGGGGAATGGGAAACTCACGTCGACTCGGCCCTCCTCCTCCTTTCGCGCTCGTTCGTCCGCACTCTCCTCTCGACCTCGACTCGCACACGACCAGCAACGACGTAGTTTCCCGTATTCTGTTTGTTCAGCTGAGGAGGAGAGAGGGTAGGCCGAAGCTGGGGAGGAGAAAAGAAAGAAAGAAAGCGACGACGCGACGACGAAGTCAGTTTGGAGAAGGGAGCAGTAAGACGAGGAGAAGAAGGGAGAAGAGGCCGCACGGAGAGGATGGAGGGTTGGTAGAGAAGAGGGGCGAGTAGAGAGTGGTATTGATTGTGGTAGATCTGCGAGAGAGGGAAGAGTTGTCGGCTAAGAGTGACAGAGAGAAGGAAGGGAGAGTGAGAGCGGGGCGAACGAGTGAGGGGAAACCAGTGGGCAGGGAAGATCTCGTTGGTGATAGAAGAAGCCTATGTGGACAACGAAGTGGATGATCTGATGAGATGGAGGCGGAACTGATCAGCTTTGAACTTGAATCAAGGGAAGAAAGAAGAAAGCGACGAGACGAAGTGCGACGTACCCTTTGACGATGATTGTGAGCCTCGGCAGAATCAAAGAACCTTCCAGATCTTCCAATAAGAATTCCTTCTGCTCCTCCGTGCATACCCTCACTACCACCTCTCCAACAACCGACCCCGGGACCCGAAACCTCTCTCCCTCCGTATCCAAATCAGCGGAAATCCAGTAAAGAGCGTCTCCTTCTGGTTCCAAGCTCGATATATCGTACGAGACCTTGAGCTGCCCATCACAGGTTGACTCTGTTCTCCCGGATTGTAGGAGACCATCATAGAGGAAGGCGTCTTCGAAGATGAGCTCTCGAAGACGGGTCCAGGACCCAAAGTCGACGCGAGTGTTAGCAGCGGCTTGAACAGTTGAAGAGGATAGCTTGAAGGTGACGGGATTGAAGAAGTGGCCTAGACAGGGATACTGGGGACGATTGTAGGATGTTGAGATGTGGAGGAGGTGGATGGGAAGAAGACCTGGAGATGGGGAGTTGGGGAGGAGGAGGCGAAGAGGGAACGTTAAGCTCTCCTGGGCCGAAGGATGGGCTTTGGCAACCATGTACGTTAGGGAGTGCACGAGGGTGTATACATCGAGGTACTGCTCCAGTTCCTGGTGTCGAGTTTCAGCCTAAGAAGAGACGGGAATCAAGAGGAAAGGAACGGTGAGCTCAGCTTCGACTTCCAGGTCCCTTCCTTCCTGCCTTCTGTCCTTCCTGAGGCTTCTTAGGTTTCGATGAGTCTGAGATTGATCCCGAGATACGTACGACGAGGGTAAGGAATTTGTCCATCGACTCTGGTCCTCTGATGGTGATGTGCCGGTAGAGAAGAGGGGAGGAGAGCTGCAAGAAGGCGAGGGAGAGGGTGGACGTCTTTGCGAGGGTTGGCTGATCGCAGAACTTGAGGATCTCCTTCATGAGCTCGTTCGGGAGGAAAGGAAGGGAGGAAGAGGAGGAAGAGGCCATCTTTGAAGGTTTAGAGGTTGTTCTGGATGGGAGAAAGGAAGCGAACGAAGGCAGGTTCGAGCTCACCAATCCCACTTTCGGTCGAATCTTCTCCTTCCCTCCCAACGTCCAGCATCGTTTTTTTTTCTCCGATTACCACCAGACTTCTTCTTTTCATGTCAGAGGTATCCCATGTGGATATTGCTTGGGATATTCAGGGTGAGCGAAGTTGGCAAATCAAGGAAGAAGACACCTCGAGCTCGCCTCCTTCTTCCCTCCTCCTCCCTCCCTCATTCCAGTCGACTTCACGGCTTTCCTTCTCGGTATTCCCCAGCTTCCCTCTTTCGGCGTATTCGAGCTATCTGTCGATTTCGTCCCCCCCTTCTTCGCCTTTCAGCTATCGGCGCCTATGAGAAGAGCGAGTCAGCTTCTCCGATCCTCCCTCCGTCTTGCGCTCGCTCGTCCACCTTCTCCTTCCTCCCGCCCTCCCTCCTATCATGTCTTCTCCCGTTTCAACCACGAAACTCGCTCTGACGCCGAAGAGCGACGTCGTTTTATGTAAACGACTCACTCGTATGCTGGCTCTTGATCATGTTGCAGACGACAAAGGCTACGAGTTAGATAGATTGGTAGGGGTATTTTTATTTGGCCAGGATATATTTTCACCGATCACCGACGTCACCTCGAGCTCCTCCTTTGACTTTCGAAAGGAAAGACGAGGCAAAGCGCGACGCGTCGTCAAGTCTCTTGCAACGCGCTCCCATCCCGCCGAACATCTCGATGTTGACTTTCACAAGCGAACGGAGGTCTTCAATCTCAGTAAATCATACCTCAACTGCGAAGATCAACTCCATCTCATCAAACCACCGCCGCCATCTGCTCTTCGTCTTCCTCCTCCTCCACCTCACTCTCCTTCACCTCACTCCCCTGCTCAACCACCACCTCCTTTGCAGCCTCCCCATTCCCCTCTTTCTCAACAGCCCCACCCTTTCCCTGTCCCTTCGCTCTCTCTTCCCACCCATCATCTCCGTTCCAATCCTCCCTCGCCCAAACCGGAAGTCCCGTCTCGAACTCTCCATAACTCGTCGAGTATCGAACGGCGTGAAGGTAGATGAAGAGTCTGTCGGGATCGGGATCGGGAGCGAGAGGGATGTAGCAGACGGGGCAGAAGCCTGCTGGGGGGATGAAGGGTTTCGAGGGTGGGGAGGGAGGAGTCGTGGAGGAGGAGGGAATGGGAGACGCGTCGTCGTTGGGAGGAGGAGGAGGGAGACAGTCGGTGGGAGGGGCGGGCTGGGGAGTGGGAAGTTTAGAGTGCTGATTGGGAGGTTTGTGGACGAAGTTTGGAGTATCGGAGTAGCGGTTCTTGGGGTATTCGATGGGGAGATGTTGGTTGTTGAAGTGAGCGGCGAGGGAGTTGACGATGGCGGGGGATTTGGAAGCTGCTTGAGTGTAGAGGACGACGTCTTTCCATCTGTTCAAACCGAGACAACACAATGCGAGTCAGAGCGAGAGTCAGCATTGGCGCGAGAGACGACCGCAGAGGCAAGCTTCGTCGCGACCGAAACCAAAACGCGAGAAGGAGAAGGAAAGACTCACCTTGCCCAATCCTCACTCATATCCTTCATCCTCCTCAACCGCCTAATGATCTCCCTAGCCTCCTCACTCAGCAGCACAGGACTTGAACTCCCCACATCCGCTCCCGTCTCCCTAGGCATCAACTTCCTCTTCTTCTCGTTCACCTTCGCCAACTCCTCCACCTCCTTCAACATCGCTTCCTCGCTCCCACTCGTATCCCCAGGAGCGAACGTCATCAACGCTACTCGAGCCTCCTCGGCGAGAGCTTCCTTCTCGGCGTCGGTCATAAGAGGTCCGTATTCTTGTTGAAGTCGATCGGGAGTGGGAGTAGGGACGATGTCGACTCCTCCTTTTCCTTGGGTTGGGGAGGCAGCCCAGACGGAGGTAAGGGAGTAAATGGGATCGTTGGGGATGGGGTGGCCGAGGTACTGGAGGTGGACACGAATTTGATGGGCTGGGAGGGAGTGGAGAGAAGCGAAGAAAAGCGAGAGAGAGGAGGGAGAGGAGGGAAATGAGCTTCGATTCGACGCGTCTGGTTTCGTTCGTTCGCTGTCGTCGAAAGAGCAACCTCTCGACTCGACAAGTCACCAGCGAGAAGGATGTAAAAGAGGGTACTCACTTCTGCCAGTGAAAGGTTTGCACTCAACCACACTCTCATTCCTCACCTCGTCGTAGAACTGCCGCTCGAACGTCGTCTTCGCTTCCTTCCCCTCAGGATGCACGATGACCAGACCGGAAGCCTTGTCGACCGTAAGAAGAGGTTGATTGACGGTGATGAGTCCTCTGAAGCACGACACATCCGGAAAAGAACGAGAACGAAGAAGAGAGCGAGAGTCAGAAACTGAGACGTGAGAGAGAGAGAGGAAGAAGAGAGAACGAGCTCGACTCACTCGGGGAACTTCCCTCTCACCCTCGCAAGGTAAACCTTCCTCACTCTCCCCTCAACGAAATCCTTCTGGATGTTGGCAGCTGCCTTCCCACTGAGAGCGAAGAACATGAGTCCTGAGGTGAGACGGTCGAGTCGGTTGACGGCTGGAACGAGCGAGGGAGAAATGGAAACGAAGAGGTCAGCTCGCGTTCGCTCGTTTCTTCTTTCTTCTCTGTCTCGCCCTCCATCCTTCTATCCTCTCCCACCACATGAAAGAGGATCGAAGAGGAAGGGGTCTACTCACTAAAGATCTTCTCGAACCCAAACTCTGGACTCTCGAGAATCTCGACACACGAGTTCTTGTAGTACCTTCCTGAAGGATGGACGGGGACGGATCCAGGTTTGTCGATGACGATGAAGTCTCCGTTCGGGTCTACGTGGATGATTTGGATGGGGTGGGCTGAAACGGGGGGCTCGTGACGGTGGACGACGTTTCTATGAACGAACGAAACCAAGGGGGGAGAGAGGGGAGTCAGGGCTGAAGCGAAGACGAGAGAGTCGAGCTGAGTCGAGAGCTGAGCTTTGAAACTGACTGAAGAGCATCTCCGTTCTTGATGAGAGTAGTGCAGGTAGCTTGGTTTCCGTTGATGGTGGTTACTCCGGCTTCGATGGCGTGTCGCTGGGGGAGGAGGAGGAGACGGGCAGAGGAAGGAGAGGGAGGGAAGGAGAAAAAGGTGAGCTCGACGTTTCCTTCCTTCCCTTCTCTCTCGCTCTTTATCGACTCACGTAGTACTCCACCGACCTGAAAACACACCCAGGGAGAGTAAAAATGTCAGCTCTATCACCCAGAGAGAAGATAAAAGGTAGAAAACGGGCTCACCGATCTCTAAACTCTGTGGACACAATCTCGAGCAGCTCCCTCCCATGCCACCTCTGTTTGGCGAACGTCTTGTAAGGATAGTAGTAAGGCTCGATGTACTTGAGTCCTGGGTTCTGGCCTTGAGGATACACCTTCTTGGCTGCTGCTGTTGGTAACGAGGTCGACATGGCTCTTCGGAGCATGAAACGGTTGGGAGGGGAGAAGGAGGAAAGAAAGGTCGAGCTCGAAAAGGTTCGGCTTCCCTTCTTTCCTTCGACGACTTGACCCTCAACGACCAGCAATGCCAAAAGATACTTCCTCTTCCTCGTCCAAATCCCAAGCTGGAGCTAAGAAGGCTTCCAAATCCACTCCCATCCCTTCCACCAAACCAGCAAAGGCATCCAAGCAACCCGTCCCTTCGACCTCCTCCTCCTCCAAATCCAAACCAACCGAAGACTTTGATATCGACTCCATCTTCGCAGCTCCTGCAGCCTCAACCTCGGCTCTCCCTCCGCCAGCAGCATTTACCGCCTCCAAGAAGAAGAAGAAAGCCAAGAAGGCATCGGCAGAGGGAGGAGAGAAGCCCACGAAGAAGGAGGTTGGGGAGGAGGAGGTCTCTCGCGTTCAGACGGTCGTTGATCCTAGTATCGGAGTTGGGAAGAAGGTTGAGGCTCCAGCTGGAGGTGTAGGGGAGATGGATGGAGATATGGAAGCGTTCAGGAACTCGAGGGGATCAGGAAGTGAGTCTACTGCTTTCTCATCGAGCTCGTCGAGCTATAAAGGGAAGGGAGGGAAAGTTGAGCTCGTTCGTTTCTTTCCAAGCTGACCCCTTCCCCTCTCTTTCTCGCTCGCTTTTCTTCCGTTCTTTCCGTGATAGAATCCACTGGAAGGAAGACCGAGGAAGGGTTCTCGATCTACAAGGAGGACAACCTGGGTATCAACGACGAAGAAGGAGGAGGTTCGTCTTCTACTTCTTCTCTCGTCTTCTCGTCGGCGTCAAGCTCACCTCTTCTCCTTCCCTTCCCTCCCCTCCCCCTTCTCCCTCCGTTCTTCCTCTTGCTTTGCGCACTAGACACCGACCTGTGTCCCTTTGACTGCCAATGCTGTGAGTCATCCTCTTACCTCCCTTTCCTTCTTCCCTGCTCCAACAACCTCAGTCGGACTCTTCTCGCTCATCGTCGCTAATCCCACCTCCTCCACCCTCCTCTTTGTCGTCCCTCTCCCTTTCTTCAGGCTACTAGCTACGCTTCTTAAGCTCACTCGATCACATGGACTGTCCATCCCCCTTTCCCTTTTATCCTTGCTTGCCCCACGAAATCAGGCAGCCCTTCCGTTCCGACGCTTCCCAACTTGGGGAGAGTTCAAGCGCGACGACGTGAATGAGACTTGACTTTCTTCTTTTTGGTGGTTCGGGACTGGGAGTTGTTGCTCTCAGCCATGAACCTATTCGAGAGATGGCGATTGGGAACAAGGACGGAGGATGGAGTGTGGGAAGGGAGAGAAAGGATGTGAGTGTGAGTCGCATCTCTTGCTTTGTTTTGGTTCACTCAAACAGATCAAAATTGCCGCCATGCCCTACCAACCAGACGGACTCAGTATTTGAGCCTCCGGGTTGCGGTCTTGTGTTTCTCCCCTCGTGATGTGCTGCAAGACAGCACAGCAAGAAAGAAGAAGGGGAGGTTCATGAGCTGGGAGAAATGAGGAATCTTTCTTCTTCCTTTGTCTCGCCCCATCTCCTACAGCCACCTGACCTCCCTTGCACACCTCTTAATCACAGAGAGATCACATCCATTCATTTGCTGTTGGGATTTCAGGTGAGCGTACTGATCTACTTGTCTTTTTTCAACTTTCGTTTGACATGTCCCGTCTCACCTTCCTCTCTTTCCTTTTTGAAGTGACTCCTTCTCCGGTTTCTTCTTTACTCTTTCAGAGCTATTTATTCTCAATATAGCTGCGGCCATTAGGTTGTATCTCTCAGATACTCACTCAATTACTGGATTGTTCTCTATTTGTTTCTCTTTCTCTCCCTCTTCTCTCCTTCTTCCTTCTCGTTCGGATAGCTGTCTCTCCCTTTTTTCTACCATGTAAATAGCCCTTCGCTTCTGGATCTTCTCTCTGGGTTGCGTTGCCTTAGGACTCGTACAGCCTTTTCTACCTCCAGTCATTCTGCGACGCGTTGCCTATTTCCTCTCTTCTTCTTTTTTCTTGCCTTCATACTGAATCCCATTCTCCGATCTTCTCAGCTACTCTTAATTAGAACTTAGTCCAGCCCATAGGAAGGCTCCCGTCCTCCGTTCCCGCCTCTACTCGTTCATACTTGACGCATCTCCTCCCTTTCTCTTCGCGACACGCTCTCTGACTCCGTTCCTTTCCAGACTCTCGTACCTCGTATACACAGCCACCCCCCTCCACTCCATCTCGTCAACCCTCGTCTTACCTTCTCAACCACCCGCCCGTTCTCAGGCTCGCTCTCGCTCCTCGGATCTCTTTACACTCGTTTGTTCTCGGCCCTTCTTTTATGCTCTCTCTCTCTCTCCTTTGCTTCTCCCCGCTTCTCTCACTTTCCTACCTCCACCTCGCAGTCCAGGGCTTCTCTCCCTCTTGATTTCGATCCCCGATGCCCGGTAGTGGTTTTACTATAAAAGAGATCCCGGCTAGCCTCCTACCTTACAACCATCACTTTCACCGCACGCTTTGATCAACTTCTCTTGACTCACTTCTCTTCTCTCAAGATTCTCAAGATTCCCCTCTCTTCAGTTGCTTTTCATCACTGGACTCAGCTCTACCAAGTTGACCCTTCACCCAAAGCCTTCTTTGAGCTCACACCTCTTCTTGCCATCAACCTCTTCCCGGAAGTTGGCAGAGCTACCTTTCAAACCCCCTTGCATGTTTACTCACCAGTAAAGCCCACACCTTGTTGCTTCCTTCCTTGCTTGGAAGTTGAATCTTCAAGTTTCTAGTCCCTGACAGAAGGGTTGTACCTTTTCTCTTGTCTTTTCTCTTTCTATTCCACCAGATGTCTGAGCCAAACCACCAGACGTCTGACCAAACTTGACAAATCAATCATAGAGGAGATCGGACTCTGTGGTATTGCAAAAGCTAGGGAAAAGGTGTTGAAAATAGTATCGTTGGATCATTGTCGAGGCTTCGTAGATCTTTCTAATGTTTTCTCTAGGTTTCCATAGCTTGCTTAGTCAGGCGCGTTGCGTTAGTAACGTCATAGTTTAGCCCTGTTTCTAGAACATTATCTGAATTCCTTACAGTATATAAGCTAGGTAGCTAGGTAGGAGTTCTCTTATAACAACCACTTTCACCTCGAGTCGTTCCGCCTCTGAGCTTGTAGCACCAAGTCCCATCTCGAATCTCAACAAAAGGAGAGTTGAGTTTGAACCTGGTTACAGCTCTTCTCGTCAAGGAGGATGCGCCGTTGACCTGCCTCACTTCCTTCTCCCTTGTAGTTCCTTCTTCTTTCTTCCATCTCCTCTTCCTGTGAGCTAGTTCTGTACTCTTTTAGCTTGCTCTTGACTCTTTCCTTTTGCTCTTTTGTCTGCTTCCCAGCAGTCCTTTCACACTCCTTTTGAACCTTGCTCTCTGGCTTCCCTTGTTTCCCTTTCCCTGTTTACCCTCTAACGAACACAACACCAGAAACCCTTCTCTCAGATTCCTGAAAGCCTTCTCCCTTCTTTCCAGACTTGCACCTTTCAGACTCCAGGAGGATTCAACTCATCCTTTACATCTCGGTGTCTTCTTTCTTCTCTCCTCTTGCCTTGTCCTCTCCTGTCTAGCACTCAAGCCTTCTGATAGCTCAACAGCTTCCCTCCTTCTTGTACAGATCTCAGTTTATCAACTCTCTCTTCTCCCTCCTCTCTTCTCAACTCCTCTTGGACCTCTCTTCCATAGATTACGGTTTCCTCCTGCTCAGCTTCAACTTCCTTCTCAGCATCTCACCTCAAGTCCGCCTCCCCGTCTACCGGATTCTTTACACTTCTCCTCTTCTTCAGCTTTGGTCAGGGTAGCACATGGCATGGTCAGCACACGCATCGGGTGTGGTGCTTTGGTTGAGAGCTGTTCAGTTCAAGAGCAAGAGATGCAGAGAGAGGAGGAAGGAAAGCTCTCGAGAGCTCGAAAGCACTGATTTTGAGCTTTGGGGACCAGGAATACCGCTCCGGGTTCCAAAAAGCTATGCCAGCGGGGCCGTGATGACAAAAGAATACTCGGACTGGGAATCGAACCCAGCTTGCAAGCGTGTTAAGCTTACGTCCTAACCGATAGACGATCTGAGCTTGTTTGACTAAAGACAATCTTTTAATGAACGACCGGCGGACTTTGGCGTAGGGATAACTAAAACGGAAAAGGGTGACGGTTTCTCTTCCCACCACTTCTATACTCTATACTCTCCATCTCTCACTCTTTCTCTCTCCACTATCTTTCCCCCCAACATCGTCTTCGGTTAGTCCTAGTCTAGGTGATACGATGGATCAAATACAAAAAAAAAAAAAAAAAAATCGCAAGCAGGGAGGGATTGCAGAGGGGGAGGGGTGGAGGAGAACGGGAAGGTACTACTCCCTCTCTTTTGAACATAAAAAGGATTGATGCACAAGACTGCAGCCACAGAGAGAACTAAGCACACTCCATCTAGGCCTCCTCCCCCTTTGCTCCCTACCTGTTCCCCTGCGAGACGAGCAGAAGAACGAGCAGCAGTACCACCCCTCTCCATCAAAGTGACCTGGAGAGCAAAATACATCTCTGCCTGCTCCATGAGAAGTCTGCGCTAACCACAATCCACCGCAGGTCCAGCCTGGGCCGAGGTACGCGACGCAAAAAAGGAAACCTGTTAGATCATGGCCGGGATCGAACCGACGATTGCTTGATATCAACTTGGTCGAAGTCAAGAGTCAAAACCACTAGACCGCACGACCGGATATGACAAGAGATCCTGGTCTTAGAATACTTTACTGGCGTTGGTTCTCCACGCATCTCGAGAGGGTGACGGACGAGGCGATTGTTGGGGTGGTGAGGGCGATCAGGAAGGGAATGGCGCGTGTGGACTCCGGGAATGGAAGGATAGGAAGGGAAGGACAGGAATAGCTGGTTTGGGATGGTTAGGGTGTGAGAAGGATGGAAGGTCGGCGGTGATCTCGGTTGTTTTCTTTTGTCGTGTCGTTTTGCTCTCTCTCTTTCTCTCCCTCCCTCTCTCTTCTCTTCCCACCACTTCTATACTCTATACTCTTCATCTCTCACTCTTTCTCTCTCCACTATCTTTCCCCCCAACATTGTCTTCGGTTAGTTCTAGTCTAGGTGATACGATGGATCAAATACAAAAAAAAAAAAAAACCTGTTCTTCTGGCCCTCCCTCCCGGTAGAGTCTCGGTCAGAAGGGTCCTTTCTCGCAGCTTGTGGAGAGGTATCGTCAATGGATCTGTATAGGTGTCTGTCTGCCGGAGAGCTGATCAATTAAACTTGCTTCTGCGGCTGTGCAGGTGGTTGTTTCAGTCTTGGAGCTCTGCCGGCGGGGAGGAACGATCAGGATCAGCTACGCAAAGGGCTGATCAAACACTGCTGCAGAGAAAGAGGATCCCCTGAGCTGTAGAGTCGAAATCTGACCTTCCAAAGGTGGGAGATCCAAGCCCAGCTTGCTTTCATGCACGATCCAAAAGGGAAACGTCCTAAGGACAAAAATGAGTGAAGCGTGACTCGAACACGCGTCTCAAGAAAATCTCTCAAATGGAAATCTTGAATAATAACCCCTATACGATCCACCCGATGACTAAATGAACCCACTAAGAGACCTGGTCACCTATTCAAAATCTCCGCGATCTCCCCCCAACATCGTCTTCGGTTAGTTCTAAGTCTAGATGATACGATGGTTCAAGAGGAGCTCCTGTTCAAAACCAAATGTTTGAAAGTCAGCAACACCTTGAGTCTCAGAACCTAGGAGGATGCGTCGCGGCTGGAGTGAGAGCTCCTCTTCCTCCTCAACAAGATGCGTTCCATCAAGCCCAATCCCGACCTCCTACTCCCTCTCTCCCACTCTCAAACGATTCCATCCCATGCTCGTTCTGCAACAACCTCGGACACGCACCTAGTCTCTGCCCCGAAGCAACTCCCTACTTCAACAACGGATCCATTCGCGTCGAGAAGCACAGGATCGTCTGGCCAGACGGCAGACCAATCGTCCTCTCTCTTCGAGACCGAAATCAGAAGACTACCGTCAAGAGAGACTCGCTCAGCAAGCCGGTGCGAACAGTGGAACCATCGAGGTCGAGTTCGAGAACTGGATGGGGCCCGTCGACAAGAGACGCGCTTGGCAAGTCGGTGCAAACACAGGAGCTGTCAAAGTCGAATTTGAGAACTGGATGGCGCCCGCCAAGGAGGAACCTGAGGAGGAGACGGAGAGTGAAGAGGAGGAAGAGGAAGGAGAGGGAGGAGGTCAGCTTGTGGACAAGGAAGACGAAGGAGAGGAGGAGATGGAGGAGGAAGAGGAGGAAGAAGAGGAAGAGACTTCGTCGGAGGAGGAAGAAGAGATGTCGGAGTCGGAGGAAGAGGAGGAGGGAGAGATCGAGGAGCACAAACGTGAAGAAGTCGCGTTGACGTACAAAGCCGACTCCACCTTCTTCGAAACTCACTGAGCCGAACCCTCCCGCCAGTCTCCATTTTGGCGAGTCCACCCATGAGATCGAAGCCGAGGAGGAAGACACGTTCGTCAAGGGATTCCATGCTGGATTGGGTCAAGCGAACACAGCCGAGCATAAGCCAAACTCCAAAGCCTCGGAAGGGAGTGGACCGTACACATGAGTAGATCCTATTGAGATGTAAGGTCTAGCGTCGTATTCGATCTGGAGAGAGAAAGAAGGACTCGTGAGACGCTAGCTTGGTGGTCAAGATGTAGACGAGAGTAAGAAAGGAGGAGAGAGGAGCGAAAAGGTTAAGGGAATATAAGGCTGTGTGCAGAGAGAGAGAGAGAGCGAGAGTAAACGAGAGAAGCGAGCTAAACAACCTATTCTACTATAAAAAAGAAAGAAAGAGATACGCAAATCTTCACAGATCCCAACTTCAAGCGAACTTGACCCAGCCTCCAAGACCTCGTTGGACACAACGTTCCAGTACCGATCGCTCTGAAGAAGAAAGCTCCGTTGAGCAAAGCCAGGAAGGATCCGAAGGACATTGAGATGGTTGCAGCCAAGCCTAAGGAGAAGGAGCACAAGAAGGAGAAGGAGAAGGAAAAGAGGTCAGCTACTAGGATCAATACTACTACTACCGAGTTCCAGAAAAGCACCAACCTTGATGACATCCTCGACCAAATCTCCGAAGCGACCGACCAAGTCTCGATTTGAGAGTTCGCCGCCATCTCCAAGATCGCCAATGACTTCCTCGCTCAGAAGCCGAAGACCTTCAGGGACAAGAAGGTAGAAGAAAGGGAGAAGAAGGGTTCAGCTCAGGTTCGATTCGCGGAGGAAAGAGAGGAGATGGAGCCAGATGGAAGCATCGCGTACACTCACGAAGCAACCACGGCAACCACCGTTCCCAACACCAGCAAGCTCCTCTTCACCTGTGGACTCGACAGGATCTCTGGAACCGTCGGAGGAATGGAAGTCAGCTTGATGATCGACTCGGGATCCGAAATCAACCTCATGGTGGAGAAAGCTCAAGAGAAACTTGGACTCGCCGTCAATCCCAACTCGAACCTCATGATGATCGCCGCAAACAACACTTGAGAGAAGATGATAGGAGTATGCGAGGACGTCGCCATCAAGGTTGGAGGACTTGAGACCAAGGCCCACATCCACGTAACGGTGAATCCTGGAAACTTCTCGATCCTCCTTGGCCAGCCTTAGATAGATCACGTTCGAGGGGAGTTCTACTGGGTCGGAGATAAGAAGTGGTTCCGTTGGAGGACAGAAGAAGGAGTCAGACAGATCAAAGTTACTCTCGACGACGATCCCAAGCGACGAGACTACTTACCCTACCTAAAGGGAGGAATCACCAACCAACTCCTCGCCGACGCTTTTTTTTTTTTTTTTTTTTTTTTTTTGGTATTTGATCCATCGTATCACCTAGACTAGAACTAACCGAAGACAATGTTGGGGGAAAAGAGAGTGGAGAGAGAAAGAGTGAGAGATGAAGAGTATAGAGTATAGAAGTGGTGGGAAGAGAAGAGAGAGGGAGGGAGAGAGAGAGAGAGCAAAACGACACGACAAAAGAAAACAACCGAGATCACCGCCGACCTTCCATCCTTCTCACACCCTAACCATCCCAAACCAGCTATTCCTGTCCTTCCCATCCTTCCATTCCCGGAGTTCACACGCGTTGTTATGACCTTGGTTTGCCTAGTATATATAGTAGAACTCGAGAAGATATTCCATCTTCTCTCAAACCTTTTAGTAGGCTGTTTGGTTAGTTTAAAGAGTTAAAACCTCAATTCTCACACGCGTCGTCGTACTCGATGGAAGCCGAGGACTCCTCCGACTCCGACGAGAGCAGTCCCAATCCTGAGAAGGCTCCTAGTAGTGAAGAGGAGAGAGGGAGGAAGACGAAGGTGCAGGTGAGAGTTGGGATGTTGGAAGTGGAAGTTGAGGGAGGAGAGAAAGGGAGAAAGGGAGACAAGTTGTTGAAGGAGGATGGAATTGGGTTTGGGTTGGAAGTGAAGGGAGGAAGAGGATCAAAGGATGTTGAGGATGAGGAAGGTGGAGACGGATGGGAGGAAGTTGATGTTGGGTATGCGAGAGAAGGACCGTGGGACGTTGAGGAGGAAGCGGATCCGAAACCGCTTCAGGACCCAGTTGAGAGAGGACGACGAGAAGTTCCATTCAACGGAGATGGAGTATACGACGTCTCCTTGGTTACCAGCTCAGACAACCTTCCTTTCCGTGACGAGGACAATCCAGACGCGGAGAGAAGAAATGGAGCAGGACGATCGACTCCCATCCTGCCGGCCGTCGACTGGATTCCAAGAAGAAGATCTCTCCTGGAGGACGATGGAGACGATGGCAAGAGGTTGCTGAAGTACCTGGTGTGGAGGGTGGGAGAGTTGGAGAGGGAGGAAGAGGATTGCCGGCAACAAAGACGTACACAAGCCAACCTCGACCGACTTGGACTCAAAGACGAAGGAGAAGATATCGATGTTCTTTTGTCTACCACAACGAACCAGCTCTCCTCCAGTGCAATCCGATGCAGAATCTTGATTGAGTCTTGGTCCATCATGGAAAGGGATGAAGAACAATGGAGTTGAGGATTTACACGGAGATGGAGGTCGTCATCTGGTTGAAAGAGGAGTTGGTAGGGAAGAAGGTCAGGGATATTAGCAGCAACATCAATCTCATCAACTCGGCCACGTTCCTAACCCTAATCCTGAAGCTCGTCGCACTCACCGGAGGAATCCCATCGGGCTTCAAGCACAACTTCTTCAACAAAACATGAGAGAGAGTCGTCAGTATCCGAATGATCGTCAACAACCAACACTTTGCCTCACTCGTCTACACCAGCGACAAGGTTTGGAAACCCATTGTTCCTGGAGGACTGTTCTGGTACAAAGCTGGAGCCGTGCTTTGAACTAGCCCACAAACGATCGAGCTGGTCGGAATCAACCCTCTCGACTTACCTCAACATCCGAAGAAACACGGCTACCAAGAAAATCGTTGTCGATGGGGAGAAATCCAGGAGATGGATAATTGAGAGTGGGTGAGGGAGCTTGAGGAGAGGGCGATGAAGGAACGAGAGCAAATGTTCGATGAAGGTGTCCTGGAGGAGATTGGAAGGAACACCAAAGAGGTCAGCGAAGGAAACAACAAGTCGACCTGCAACCTTTTCGACAACGAGGCCGCTGCTCAAAGGTGGAAAGACGCTGGACTCACCGAGGAAATCATATGCACCTGAGAAGTCCTCCTCTACAGGATCAACCACTTCCAAAACAACTGGAGCAAGGAACAAGCTCGGGACCTTCGAAATCTCTCCATCATCAAGCAAGGGATCGCATCCTTTGTCTGACTCGACTTCGTACAAGAGGCCAGGAGGCACATCTCTCAGGTAGCTAAGCCAAGCACGAAGGGATTGAAAACCTGGAATCAGCGAAGGAAGGACGGAGAGGAGGTCGAAAAAGGGAAGTCGGAGAGCTCAGGAGAAGAAGAACTCACCCAAACGACGCTGAACGACATCCACCTCCAAGCAGACAAGGACTCCTCACCAGCAATGCTCCAGGAGACGGACCTGTAGATCGTTGGGCTCGAAAGACGAGGAGCGGGCTCAGCGATGTGGGGGTTTGGAGAGGAAGTGAGGAGTTCTTCTCGTTCCGTTCTTTCTTTTGTTTTGGTCACGACGCGTCTCTTCTGCTTTCCCCTTCTCTAAAGACCCCGCTTCTATAGGTTCAGGGCCTCGACCTTCTGTTTATATTTGGTTCTCTGCTTCCCTTCGCCGACTCTTCCCTTTCTGTAGATTCCTTTGCCTGAAACCCCCCTTTCTCGTCGCGTCTCACTTGCTGCGTTCCCTTTTGCTCTCGACCCTCCCTTCCGTCTCTACTCTCTACTTTAGGTACATATTCTTCTCGTTTCTTCTCATCTCTTCCTCTTCCCTTTATAGTTTACACCCTTTTGATTTGCTGTGACCGCTGAAGCCTTCGCGTCGTGTCTCACCGTCTGCTTTCCCCTTCCCTAGCTACTCCCTCCTGCTCCTGTTTCTTTCTCGGTGCTTTGGACTGCGGACCGTATTTAGTATAAAGAGTAGACTAGTTTTGACCTTCTTGTTATCCATCAACTCCCACCCCAGAATTGGTCAACTTCTCGTCTTCCCTTCTCGTCTCCCTTTCTCAGCTTCCCTTCTCCAGAACCAGTCTCGCCGTCAAGTCGCCCAGTAGTAGTTCTCATTCTCCCTCGCGTAGTTCCCAATCGCTAGTAGTAGTTCTCGTTTTCCCTTCTCCACCGACCTCCCTTCTCTCTCCCAGCCCACCCCAAAGCCTCCTAGAGCTGAAACCTCAACGAGCACCCGCCAGCGTCGTTCCTCCCACGAACTTCGATAGAGCTACCCCTCACAACCCCTCCCAGAACCCTTCACTTTACCGTAGAACGTCCACAGCGATACCGAATCGGATGCGTTGATCAGGCCAACCTTCAACAAGATTGTACCCACTCCCCCTCGAGACCGTGCACTCCCAGATGAAGCTGCCGAGAGATGGGAACAGGCCGGACTCACAATCGAAGCTGCTAGAGCCCACCAAGTCCTCCTACGACGGATGCGAACCCTCGACGACTGGACGAAAGAGCATGCTCGAGACCTTCGGGACCTCTCCATCCTCACGCTCGCCATTCCTTCCTCGGTCAACTTGAAGTTTATGCGAGAGGCGAGATGGAGCGTATATGAGAGTGAGTCGGAGGGGAGGAAGGCTGTGTTGCGACCCCAGAGTCAGTACTCGAAGGAGGAGAAGGGGAAGGGAAGGGAGATGGAGGAGTTCGACGCACACGTTTTCGGCCTCCAGTGGGACGACGCTTCGGAGAGCGACGTTGAGGTAGAGACGCAGGAGGAAGCGGATGTTCAATGGGCGTCGAGGATTGATAGAATGGACGGGAGGGATGTTTACGAGAGGACGATGTTTGAGGAGGAGGAAGAGCCCAATTCGGACGACTTCGAGGAGTGGCCTGCCATCCCAGTCAATTCTCCACCTAGGACCCGCCAGGAAGGAGAGGACGACAACCTTGAGTATCCATGCCGATGGTTTCGGGGAGAAGGACCTCCTTCCGGAGGAAGAACGATGGGAGGAGGTCTTGAGGAAGAGAAGGACGGGAGGTGGGAGCTCGAATGGAAGGAAGGAGGGAAGGAGGACGGGGAGGTCGAGCTCGGAAGATTGGGCGACGACGAGGAGAGAGCTAGCGATTTGGGCGAAGGAGAGTGGTATAGGTTTGGTGATGTTGAGAGGATGGGAGGAGTAGAGTGGGAGGTGATGGTCTAAATACCTGAAGAAGAGGAGGAGAGGTTGTCGAAGTTGGAGGAAGGAAGAAGAGAGGACAGAGAATTGGAAGAGGAGGAGGAGGAGGAGGAGGAAGAGCCCGAGACCGAAGCGGAAACATTCACTCTCTACAAGACCATTGCTAGGAAGGTTCAACCCGTCCATACAGCTCTCCCAGTAGGAACTCAACTGAGGATGATACAACGGGAAGATATCTCGAACCCTAACTCAGAGTCCCAATGCACCCAGGACCTCTTTGATACAGGACACGTCTCACGGAAGAAAGACTCAATGCGAGGAGGTATAACTTATCGCTCACATCCTCTGCAAAAACGAAGGCGCTCTCTTGTAGACGGAAGAAGAAAAGGGAGTGTTCAACTCAAAGCTCATCCCCTACTATAGCCTACCGGTCAAGATTCTTTCTCATCGTCAAGGAGGAAGCAGGAGCTCTTCTGTAGGGACTCGCAGGTACACCTTGGTCCCTCCATCGCAGATCTTCTGCACGTCTGCTTGGTGTCCTTGTCTCCCATCTTATCTCCCTTGGTAGATTCTCTCTTTCTTTGCTTTTCTTTTCTTTCTCTAGCCTCTCCTTCCCCACGACCATCTTGGCAACAATCTTTTCAGTTCGTTTCGACCTCATTCAATTTGCGCTCGTTCGCTTCTCTCTCCCATCTCAGTCTCTTTCTCTTCTTCTTTTCTCTTCTCAGGGATATCAAGGCCATCTCTGTTCATCCTCGACCGTTATCAGCAAAGACTCCTACACCTCGGATCTCTGGAGAAGGACAAGACCTGGCTGGACGAAATGGTGGGATTAGTGGAGAGATACACAGAGGGAAACAAGTTGTAAGGAGTGACAGAGGAGGCGGAAGATGCAGGAGAAGGAGAGGAGGCGGAGCAGTCAAACAGAGATGCATTCTTTGGCGGTTGCAGAGAGCGACTCCCGGTGGAAAAGTCTACCTTTTTTTTTTTTTTTTTTTTTTTTTTTGTATTTGAACCATCGTATCATCTAGACTTAGAACTAACCGAAGACGATGTTGGGGGGAGATCGCGGAGATTTTGAATAGGTGACCAGGTCTCTTAGTGGGTTCATTTAGTCATCGGGTGGATCGTATAGGGGTTATTATTCAAGATTTCCATTTGAGAGATTTTCTTGAGACGCGTGTTCGAGTCACGCTTCACTCATTTTTGTCCTTAGGACGTTTCCCTTTTGGATCGTGCATGAAAGCAAGCTGGGCTTGGATCTCCCACCTTTGGAAGGTCAGATTTCGACTCTACAGCTCAGGGGATCCTCTTTCTCTGCAGCAGTGTTTGATCAGCCCTTTGCGTAGCTGATCCTGATCGTTCCTCCCCGCCGGCAGAGCTCCAAGACTGAAACAACCACCTGCACAGCCGCAGAAGCAAGTTTAATTGATCAGCTCTCCGGCAGACAGACACCTATACAGATCCATTGACGATACCTCTCCACAAGCTGCGAGAAAGGACCCTTCTGACCGAGACTCTACCGGGAGGGAGGGCCAGAAGAACAGGTTTTTTTTTTTTTTTGTATTTGATCCATCGTATCACCTAGACTAGAACTAACCGAAGACAATGTTGGGGGGAAAGATAGTGGAGAGAGAAAGAGTGAGAGATGAAGAGTATAGAGTATAGAAGTGGTGGGAAGAGAAGAGAGAGGGAGGGAGAGAAAGAGAGAGAGCAAAACGACACGACAAAAGAAAACAACCGAGATCACCGCCGACCTTCCATCCTTCTCACACCCTAACCATCCCAAACCAGCTATTCCTGTCCTTCCCTTCCTATCCTTCCATTCCCGGAGTCCACACGCGCCATTCCCTTCCTGATCGCCCTCACCACCCCAACAATCGCCTCGTCCGTCACCCTCTCGAGATGCGTGGAGAACCAACGCCAGTAAAGTATTCTAAGACCAGGATCTCTTGTCATATCCGGTCGTGCGGTCTAGTGGTTTTGACTCTTGACTTCGACCAAGTTGATATCAAGCAATCGTCGGTTCGATCCCGGCCATGATCTAACAGGTTTCCTTTTTTGCGTCGCGTACCTCGGCCCAGGCTGGACCTGCGGTGGATTGTGGTTAGCGCAGACTTCTCATGGAGCAGGCAGAGATGTATTTTGCTCTCCAGGTCACTTTGATGGAGAGGGGTGGTACTGCTGCTCGTTCTTCTGCTCGTCTCGCAGGGGAACAGGTAGGGAGCAAAGGGGGAGGAGGCCTAGATGGAGTGTGCTTAGTTCTCTCTGTGGCTGCAGTCTTGTGCATCAATCCTTTTTATGTTCAAAAGAGAGGGAGTAGTACCTTCCCGTTCTCCTCCACCCCTCCCCCTCTGCAATCCCTCCCTGCTTGCGATTTTTTTTTTTTTTTTTTTGTATTTGATCCATCGTATCACCTAGACTAGGACTAACCGAAGACGATGTTGGGGGGAAAGATAGTGGAGAGAGAAAGAGTGAGAGATGGAGAGTATAGAGTATAGAAGTGGTGGGAAGAGAAACCGTCACCCTTTTCCGTTTTAGTTATCCCTACGCCAAAGTCCGCCGGTCGTTCATTAAAAGATTGTCTTTAGTCAAACAAGCTCAGATCGTCTATCGGTTAGGACGTAAGCTTAACACGCTTGCAAGCTGGGTTCGATTCCCAGTCCGAGTATTCTTTTGTCATCACGGCCCCGCTGGCATAGCTTTTTGGAACCCGGAGCGGTATTCCTGGTCCCCAAAGCTCAAAATCAGTGCTTTCGAGCTCTCGAGAGCTTTCCTTCCTCCTCTCTCTGCATCTCTTGCTCTTGAACTGAACAGCTCTCAACCAAAGCACCACACCCGATGCGTGTGCTGACCATGCCATGTGCTACCCTGACCAAAGCTGAAGAAGAGGAGAAGTGTAAAGAATCCGGTAGACGGGGAGGCGGACTTGAGGTGAGATGCTGAGAAGGAAGTTGAAGCTGAGCAGGAGGAAACCGTAATCTATGGAAGAGAGGTCCAAGAGGAGTTGAGAAGAGAGGAGGGAGAAGAGAGAGTTGATAAACTGAGATCTGTACAAGAAGGAGGGAAGCTGTTGAGCTATCAGAAGGCTTGAGTGCTAGACAGGAGAGGACAAGGCAAGAGGAGAGAAGAAAGAAGACACCGAGATGTAAAGGATGAGTTGAATCCTCCTGGAGTCTGAAAGGTGCAAGTCTGGAAAGAAGGGAGAAGGCTTTCAGGAATCTGAGAGAAGGGTTTCTGGTGTTGTGTTCGTTAGAGGGTAAACAGGGAAAGGGAAACAAGGGAAGCCAGAGAGCAAGGTTCAAAAGGAGTGTGAAAGGACTTGAGTCCACGAGCAGAGTCCAGAGGCTGGAGAAGGACTATGAGAAGGGTGTTGTTATTCGTCGTCCACTTGAGCTTAGGGATGTCTGCAGGATGTGGTTCAAAGCTTATTGTATAAAGCTAGCTACTCGAAAGGTTTATATACTATGGAAATGGTCACGTGATCTGAAGGTAGCTTACAAAGCCGTTTACGAAGAATGGTTACTAAAAGGGGACCGAACGAGACGCGTTACTAAGCTACTACGTAAGACCTCTCTGCGAGTCGCCACCTTCCAACAGTAGCAGATGAAAGGTAGCAGCATCGAGCAGCTTCGCTGCCGTGAAGGCCAGTCCTTCTCCTTGACGCTGTGAACGAGCTTCGAAACTCCTAATGAGGAGTACGATGAGGGTTCAAGAAGAGGATAGGGAAGCGTCCATTCATCACCCAGCTATCTCTACACGTAGAGAGGAGGGAGAGAAGGAGAAGGAGGGGAGGAGGTTGAGCTTCGACGTCGGCAGAGATTGCCGACGAGCCCGTCAACGAAGTCGACGCACCTTTACTCGAGCAGACCGTCCCGCATACGAGCGTCTCTCCATGTTCGGTGTGGGGGTTTGGAGAGGAAGTGAGGGCTTCTTCTCGGTTCGTTCGTTCTTTCGTTTTGCTTTCTTCTCGACGCGTCTCTTCCCCTTTTCTCCTTTCTCGGTTACAGACCCCGCTTCTTTAGGTTGTGGGCCTCGCCCTTCTGTTTATATTTAGTTCTCTGCATCCCTTCGCCGACCCTTCTCTTTCTGTAGATCCCTTTGCCTGAAACCTTCCCCTCGCGACGCGTCTCACCCGTCGTGTTCCCCTTTTGCTCTCAACCCTCCCTTCCGTCTCGACTCCCTAGCTTAGACACATATTCTTCACGGTTCTCGCCTTCTCTTCCTCTTCCTTTTTATAGCTTATACCCTTTTTGATTTGCTGTGACCCCTGAAGGTCTTGCGTCGTGTCTCACCGTTCTGCCTCCCTTTCGCTAGTTACCCCCTCCAGCTTCTGTTTCCTTCTCGGTGCTTCGGACTGCGGACCGTATTTAGTATCAAGAATGGGCTAGTTTTGAACTTCTTGCTATCCATTAACTTCCACCCCAGAATTGGTCAACTTCTCAGCTTCCCTTCTCGTCTCCCTTTCTCGTTTTCCCTTCTCCAGAACCAGTCTCTCCGTCCAGTCGCCCAGTAGTAGTTCTCAGTCTCCCTCGCGTAGTTCTCAAGTCGCTAGTAGTTCTCGTCTTCCCCTTCCCTCTTCCCATCCCACCCCAAAGCCTCCAAGAGCTGAAACCTCAACGAGCACTCGCCAGCGTCGTTCCTCCCTCGAACCTCAATAGAGCTACCCACCACAACCCCACCTAGAGACCTGTATTTTACCGTAGAACGCCCACAACTGGTGGAGGCTGTAAGGACCGAATTCCGACCCCAAACCACTTAGCTTAAGCATAGATATCCTCGCCCGCAGCTACCAAAACCCCCACCCCTTCTCGTCTTCTCCCAAACGCGTACTCCCCCCCTTTCATCCTTCGAGCAACCTTCCACGCGTCATACTTCGAGGAACCTCCGCTCTTACAAATCCGTAACCCCAAGAAGAGTCCAGTAGAAATAGCAACAAAGATTAAGGTCACAGAGGAACTTTGCTAGAACTCGACTCTCTTCGTTTTTCACCATTCCGCGTCTCCCTTCGCCTCATCACTTCCCTTCGTTAGAACCCTCTCCCCTTCCTACGAACCCCCCAACGTCCGAAACTTCCGCTATATTCAATCCCTCGAAATCTAAAATCCAGGACCAAGACTCAACCGAACCCGCTTCCCTTCGTAGAGGCCGTCTACTTCTGGAACCAACAAACCTCGCCTCCCTCGTCTCTCGTCCCTCTACAACCCTTCCCCCTACGCTCGACCCTCCTCGGACTCCACTCCCAAGCCCGAACCACTTCCCCACTCTCGAACATCTCCCTCTCCCAACAACAACAACAACAACAACTCGGAACCCATCGTCGAAACCATGCCCTCTCCCACTCCCACATCAGGAACAACCACCACCGACGACGTCAAGGCCGAAGTCAAGGTCGAAGCCGTCGTTACCAACACCAAGATCCCCTACAAAGGAGATAAAGGAGCTCCTCCGACGTTCGCTGGAGAAGGAGACGACTGCGAGGAATGGGTCGAAGCGTTGGAGGATCTCTTCGAACAACTCAACATCACGTCGGACTGGGAGATGGTCCGAGCCCGCCTACAAGTACGCCGAAGGAGAAGCCCAAGGACTCATCAAACTCCAGAGGTCGTCGAAGAAGGGAACGGCCGACTGGGACGTCCTCAAGGTCAGTATGCTCGTCTACTACCCGTCGCTCTTCAAGACGATTCGCTACACCAACAAAGACCTCGAACGCTTCGTGACCCGAGGAGGAGCCAAGACCATTAACTCCGTCCTCGATCTCCAACAGTACAACCGAGAGTTCTCAACGATCGCTCTCTGGCTCGTGGAAAACAAGAAAATCGTCCCCGAGTCGCTCGACCTTCACTTCTGGCTCGGTCTTCCCAAGAACCGTGGAAATGGACCTCAAGATGATCCAAGGGAAGGATTTCTCTCGAGCCATCGCCTGGGCTATGGAACTCGTCCTTGCTACCGCCGTCAAGGTCTTCTCTTCCGACGCGTTCGACGCCGAGGTTCCGTACGAATTTTCAGACCTCAAAACCCAAGAGATCCAGAACCGAGAGGCTGCCATCACCAGGAAGAATCGACAGTACCTCGCGAACAAGGCCAAACAGTCCATCCTACCCTTCAACGCGTCAGCCGAGCTCGAAAGCCTTCGAAAGGAAAAGGAGGAGATCGTCGACCAACCCCTCCCAGTCGCGCCGACGAAGATCACTCCCTCGCCGAACTCCTCAACAGGATGAAGAACCTCAGCATCAAGGACGTCAACTACGCCATCTGCTACGAACGAATGGCGCGAGAACACCCTCAGCTTTTCGCGATCACGAAACTCACAGCTCCTCAAATCGGACGCGTCGAAGTCGTTGCCCAGCCCTACGTCGCGCAAGGAGAAGGAGGAGGAGGATGGAACGGAGGAGGATCGGGAGGAAACGAAGGAGGGAGGAGTTGGAACGAAGGAGGAGGGAACAAAGGAGGTCGAAGCTTTTGGCTACATTCCCTTGTCACTTTTTTCCATCATCTCCTACTTCGCTTTCCAGTTATGATTTCCTTTGGGATCAGCTCTTGATTTCACTCGTCGCCTTTTTTTAATTTGCTCACAAACAGACCACAAACGAGTCACAGACACGTCCCAAGCAGAACGACGCGACGTGATGCGATTTCCCGTTATCACTCCTCTATGCACCTATCCTCTTCAAGGGACTCGTCCAAGTACCACCAGCTTGGCCTCGACATCGTTCGTTCCTGCCACAACACCCTTCTCGCTGGTCACCTCGGACGAACCAAGACGCACAACCTCCTCCGACAATCCTTCATCTTTCCTCACGACGCCGAGTTCGTCGGATCCTACGTCTCAGGGTGCGACGCGTGCGCTCGGAACAAACCGTCGCGTCGTCTTCCTCTTGGTCTCCTTCAACCCATCCCGCCTCCTCTTACTCCCTGCAGAGTGAAGTGGAAGGGACTCTGAGAGGTTGGGATGGTCACTGTTAGGATCTCAACGAGAGGCACGCTAGAGGTACGCGCACTTTTCCCCGAAAAAAAAAGGCTGGGGAACTTTGGCGCGTCCCTCCGCCGCTCGGGAACCTCGCTCCACCCACGACCCCTTCCCCTCCTCACCCTCCCTTTTACTTTTCCTCCATGTCCTCTGCTCACGATATGGTCTTCATGAATCAGCCAACAGGATACGAGCAGAAGGGGGCCGACAAGAAGAGACCCGTCGCGCATCTCCGCCAGGCCCTATACGGACTCTGACAATCACCATTCGCGTTCGACAGTCACTCCTCGAAGTTCTTTCTAACTCAACTCAGTCTCCATCCACTCGAAGCGGACCCTTGCATCTACATAGGGCATAGGAAGGGACGACGGATCATGTTGGTCCAGTACGTTGACGACTTCGTCGCCGCAGGAGACAAGGAGGGTCTGGGGTGGATCCTGACGGAGATCCAGAAGGAATTGAAGATCGACGACAGAGAAGACCTCAACCCAGGGACCATCCGCGGAATCGACGTCCCGAAGGACCGTAAGCGGGGACAAGGACCTCAGCCAGAAACGATACGTTCAAACGGTCCTCGAACGATTCAATATGATTGACGGTAAATCGAACAAGGTTCCGATGGACGACTTTAGGCAACTGTCGGTCCAATCGGAGGATCCGGGATCAGGGAAGCAGCAAGAGAGAAGTCGAAGATATATGGAAATTTTGCAAAGGAGCTGGAACCTCACTCCCTGACATATTCCGTCTCGCGCTTGCCCGGCTTCTTTGTGAGCGAGAGAATGAATGGGAAGGTAAGACAGAAGGAGGCAAAACGACAGGCTGTCGTTTTTCGTGTTGTGAGGTGTCGGCTCTGGAGGAGGATGGTCTTCAGTACAAGTGAAGAACCTCCTCCTCTCAGTGCGAGCCCTCCTTATATACTCTACGAGAACTTTCCGCAGCACCTATGACGTATCTACTACCTATGACGTATCTAACATTACAAGAGATGACTAAGCTACCTGGGGAGAAACTTCTAGAACTATGGAGAGGAGAGATGGTGCTAGAAACGACTCGACGCGGCTCGTCTCAATGACGCACTTCTCAACAGAATGAGCTTCAGGACGCGATGAAGGAGGGGATAGATGGCTTTCCGAAGAGAGGGCCCTCTAGGAAGTGAGAGCTGGACCCCTGGACAATACCGCTCTCGCTACTCCTTTCAACGGAGTCTTCACCCTCATCGCTTCCTCGGCTACCACGACGGCCTCGACGACGACCCCGACGACCGCGACAACTCCCGCTCCTGCTGCCACCTCCGCCGCCGCCACCCTCAACATCGGGTTCTCCTCCACTCTCCTATGTTACAGCGAGCATCCTGGACGAGCGCTGACTGAAGCTCAACCTCGAGCGACGTCGTGAGTCTTTTGCGTCTTCAAGCTCGACGCGTTCGACCCCCTGCTAAGCTTCGCCCTCGTTCCCCTTTGGCAGCTGAGGTTTGAGCTTTGCACCGAACTCAGTGAATATGCCAGATTCCCGATGGCTAGAGTTGAGTGGGGATGAGACTGCTGTAAGTTCGAAATCTTTTCAGTTTGACGCGTCAATTTCACTGATTACCCGCTCATCTCGTCTTTCCACCCTCCACTGCTCTTCGACTCCCGTCTTCAGCACCCTCGCTTCCAGAGTCAACCGCAACGTCCCCTGTTCGGGAGATCCGACGGCCTTGAATTCTGCTCCTCTTCGCGGCCGTGCTCTTTCTGAGGGAGAAACTGAGCCGACGCTGACTTGGTTAGTCCTCCTCTTCCAGATCTGTGAAGGTCCGCGAAATTCTTAGCACTACCGTCAAGGCCGATACTCTGACGAGTAGAGAGCGGCATGCTACTGTTGATCAGATAAGTTGCCTTTGCATTGCCATCTCCCTTTGTCTTGAAACCGTCGGTGTCGAGAGGCAGCAGGTGATCGTCAATTTGATAGCCAGAAGCACTGCCTGATTCTGATTAAGGTTCCACGTCGGCACTCGGCAGTAAGAGGAACGAAGGGGAGGATGGAATAATCGAGCTCTCTCTCTCTCTCTTTCGCGTTCCCTTCATCCACGTTCCTTCCCCGACGATTCGGGGTTTACTTCGATCCAGGGGTTGAACTCGTTACACCTCCTGTCGCTGTAAAGACGGTCCGGGGAGTGAGAAGCCAGCTCTGAGGGAACTCTGGTGAATTCTCGCGTCGATCCATTTCAAAGTCAGAGGTGATGCATAGGGAGGAGGAGAGGGATCGAGGCGAAGTAGGAGGATAGAAGGAAGGGAGGGAAGGAAAGGAGCAATAAATAACAAGGAGCTCGCTTTGGTTTTCGTCGCATCCGTGAAGGGAGAAGGTCTAAGGAACCAGAGTTGATGGATTAGTCCTCTTAAAACCACCTTTCCAACACTTTCCAACAGAGAAGAACGAGCTTGTACGAACAGATGATGAAGCTGGATGGGTGTTTGAAAGACAAGGGGAAGGGTCGTCGAGGTTGAAGGGCACAGGAGTTCGAAAAGAAAGTGTCAGGGAATCACGTCGCGTCGCGTTCCACTCCAGATCTTCCCTTTCTTACGCTTTGTTCCTAGTCATGGCTCTCTCTACTTTTCTATACTTAACATTGTTCTCTCGGCTTCCTATCCTTTTCCCCCGTAGCCTATAGTTGTCCCCGTTCCTTTGACATCTTTCTTTACGTGATAGCTCTTTGTAGAACGTTCCCCCTTCCCTAGTATAAAAGGGCCTCTTGCCCGTCTCCCCTTTTGCTCCCTATCTTGAATCACCTTTGCATCTTACCTCGCCTCGTTCCTCTTAAGCACCCGACCTCTCGATACCATCGCTCCTCGCTCGATCCTCACAGCTGGAGCTTGGGAAGAAGAACCGCCGGAAGAAAGACTGTACAGATGTTCAGCGAGTCCGACGACTTGAATTGTAGGTTCACGACTAACCCTAACCCTAACCCTAACGACAGGCCTTCGGTTCCCACTTCATCCTTACTCTCATCGCCGTGCATGACCTTTGTGGTACTGTGCTTTTAGCACTCTTTCCTTTTCCTTGATTTCTTGGACATTTTTGCGATTCCGCCCCTATGAGTCTTCTCGTCCTCCCACGCTCGAGAGTGGCCGACTCAAAAACCATTGCGTGCGGCTTGTTGTGTCAGTTCCTGCTCTCGTCAACTTTCCTTCACCAACCACATTCGGAAACGTGATGTCGTCATTTTTTTTTTTTTGATCTCAGCGGCCGCGCTACGACTGGCAGGAATATATCTCAAGGTCCAGGTCCGCTTTAGTTCAGGGTTGTCTGCAGGATGCTGTTCAAGGCCAATCTGAAGAGAGAGCTCGCTAACTACTAAATATAAATACTACGAGATGGTCACGTAACGTGAGGATAGATCACAAGTAAGGAGAGTACCAGGGAGGATTACTGGCAAGGGGATCGAGCACCTCTCTGCAAGTCGCCACCTTCCAGCAGAAACGACAGGATGTGTTCTCTCTCATAGGATCCCTTTTGTAACCTGCTCTTCTTCCTGACATATCCAGATCCTCCACACGATCGCTTGTCACCTTCTAGTCCGCCATCGAGTTTGTGCTGCGCTAGCTTCTTTTTCTTCGTCCGAGTAGGTTCCTTCATGATGATGCGAGGCTTGACGGATGTTCCGGTGGCAGAAACGTATGTACCTGCTTTCTCTGGTCGCATCGCTCTACAGACCCAGTCACGGAAACGGGCCAACACCCAGAAACGGGCCACCCCTTCTTCCATCTCTCTTCTGCTTCCTATGAAATGTTCCAATATTATTCCTTTTGTATCAATGGAGCTTCTCTTACCTTCTACAGCTGAGCAATATTTGGGAGCAGTAGGGCGAGATTTGACGGCTGAAGAAGAGGTGAAAGAGGGACGACGAGCTCGATTTTCCAGGAATTTCGCCGTCACACTCATCTCACGTACCGCCTGTGCCTTCCTGTGCACTGTAAAGCTTGGTAGATATGATCGAGCGTACCATCCACCTCCTAGAACTCAAGGCTTGAGACGGAGAGTAGCCGAAGAGCAGTACGAAGGGGGAAGGTGGCCCAAAAGTTGAGCTCACGGCGGTTTCCGACGCGCAGCGTCGAGGAGCTCATACTTCCGCCCTTCCTCAGCCCTTAAATACGATGTCAATCCAGCCCAAATTCCAAGCACGCACGAGAATATCATCTGTTGGGAGTCGGCGTTTTTCAAAGAGCGCAAGCGGGCACAGGGAGGGAGGTACAGCATCCCAAAAGTGGCCCACTTCCCTGCCAAAAATCGAGCCTTTGGAGCTCGCCGAAATCGAGACCTCTGGGAGAAGTCTTCGTTCTCGATCCTCGGGAAATTTGCTTGAGATCTGAAACCTCTCAGAGGCTCGTCCACCTAAGAGCTCCACGTTGAGGATGTACGAGAAAATTCTCACCACTTTCCATCCAGATCTCAGCCTTCCAGGACAACAAGTTTTGTGACCCGTTTCTGTGACTGGGTCTGTACGCTAGTTTCCGGCTCTCCTTGAATTCGCTTAATTCTACCATCGCCCAATGCCCCACAGCATTTTTTTTGAGCTCCGACCTAGCGTTGATCCAAAGCAACTGCCTGGCTTCTGTTTGTTGGAGGGACTGAGCGGGGAGGTAGAAAAGGAGAGAAAACGACAGCCTGTTGTTTCTTTAGGGTCATCCGGTCCTGGGAAGTTGGGGTTGTGCAAGTTAGTTATCATCTTACCCTAGACGATGAGGATCATTCTACCACAACAGAGATAATGACGACAGCTGGCGTGGGAGACTAGGAGTAAGCTATGTGAGAAATGGAACACAGGGGTCCTCGCGTCGCTACCTTTAACAGAATAGGGAACGCTGCTTGGAGAGACAAGCTTTCTGCTTCGTCAAGCTGAAAAGGCAGAAGAGCAAAGACGATTTGCAGACCAGCTCGGCCGGCTTTTCGTCCACCTCGGTGTTGGTTCCAAGCTCGGTGTTGGTTCCAAGAACATGGAGTGCAAAACTTTCCCCATGCCCCCAGGCCACTCGAGAGTGACATGCGAAGGTGACGGTCTGCCTGATCAGTCATTCACATGATGAGATGGACGCCGATCTTTGAGGTCGAAACCTCGGGACGAGTTTTCGTGATTGGAGCGCGATAGGGTGGTCACTTTTTGCTGAGAGGGAGGCGATATTGGTGCTATTTAATAGTGGAGAACAAATCTTAACTAGATATGCAGTGAACTCGACGCCCGGTTTAATTCATCCCACAGATTCTTCTTGACTAGGGAGCGAGGAGGGACTGGAGGGAACGAACCGACTGGAGGAACGAACCCGAGCAACGCGATATCTGGTTGGATTCAGGGGTTCAACACTGGGCTCTTGACCTCGCGGATGGCCGCCTGAATGCTTATCTGTGGCATGACAACTACAGTCTTGCAGAAGTAGAGACTCGGCGTCAGCTTTGCTGTGCATGTTCTACAAAAGGTGTCGTGGAAGAGGACCAACGCCGAGGTTCAAGCAACTCCGAGGTTGAACCTCGGTAGGACCTCTATGATTGAGAGCTCCGCCAAAGTTGCAGACGAATCCTTTAGGACCTTCTTCCACCCAGCCTCCATCACCCTCCAAATCGTCAACATGGCAATGCCTCCTCCCTTCACTCCCGCCGCGAAGGCGATGTCGTCTTCCATTACCACCCCCTCACCTTCGTCCCCTCCCCTGAGTCGGCTAGTGTCACGCTCCTCTACCACCATCGCTGAGACGGAGGAGCCTTCTCGCCACGACTTTCGTCATCAAGCATCCAACTGGGGAGAAGAAATCGACGTTGCCAAACCTCTGGATCCGAACGATCCTTCCTTCCTCGAACTTCAACGGGCCCTCACAGGAGGCAGTAGACAAGGCGACGACACCGATTGGAATCTGGAGAAGAAACTTCAAGGACACAAAAGGGATCTCCAGGATCAAGGGGTCAGCGACAAGAGACTCGATGTCGCTTGGAAACACCTTTCCGTTCGAGGAGTCGGGGCGGACGTTATGGTGAGCTTTGTTTTCGTCGGAGGAACGGCAGATCCATAAAATCCTCTTCATGTTCTCTTATCTTGACCCTTGCTAACAATTGTCTTGGGTCCCATAACTTCTCCTCACGTAGTACGCAGACGATATGGGGAGGTGAGTTTGTAAACGGCCGGCTTAACTTTGTTTGGTCAACGTTCCGTCTGCCTCATGCCGACCGTGGTCCTTTCCCCTATCTGTATTCCTTTGTCACAGCTTGTTGAACCCGTTCACCAGGTTCTCCGACGCGAAACGGATCAAACAACATCAATCTGTCAGCAGCGCCGTCGACGCAGGACTTGGCAAGAACGAAAAGTTTCTCCTCCACGAATTCAGCGGAGTGCTCAAAGCCGGACAGATGGCTCTGGTGGTTGGACGGCCTGGTTCTGGATGTACCACGTTTCTCAAGGTGCGTCGAACTTGTTTAGAATCTGCCGGAAACGGAACCTAGTCGAAGATTGTGTGAAGAGGGAGTTCCAAGTTTCCGGCGCGTCCTTGCTGGTTTCGCATTCTGAAGCTTTTCTTTCCTTTTTCAACCACTCTTCTCCATCCAGTCCATCACGAACAACACAAACGGATACGCCGGCGTTGACGGAGATGTTCATTTCGGAGATATGACAGCTCAAGAAGCCCGGAAGGTTGTTGTCCTTTCACACACGGTCGGAGGTCCGTCATAGCTTTGTTGCTGACTCCCTCTTCCCCTCCGTTCAAATTATTAGTACCCTGGACAGATTGTCTTCAACGCCGAAGATGATACTCACTACCGTTCGTATCCGCCGTCGTCCAGATTTCGGAGAATCGGCCTGCGCTGATCGATCGACCTCAATCTTTGTTTTCTCCGTTTAGCCGTCCTGACCGTCGCTCAAACTCTCCAATTTGCGCTCAAGATGAAGACACCTCGAACTCGACCTAACGGACAGACCAGGGCTCAATACGAGGCCACCTTCCTCGATACTCTACTCAAGACATTCGGGATCGAGCACGCTCGGGACACCATCGTTGGGAACGAGAACGTTCGAGGAGTTTCTGGCGGAGAGAGGAAACGAGTCTCCATCGCTGAGGTCCTGATCAACCGGGCCAGCGTCGTCGCTTGGGATAATTCCTCCAGAGGACTGGACGCCTCCACTGCGTTGGAGTACACTCGATCCATCAGGACCTTGACCGACGTCCTCGGATCAACGTCTTTCGTCTCTCTTTGTGATTCATCTTGTCTTTTCTTCTTTGGCTCGGACATGCTGATGGAAACGAAGAGCTGACTCGCGTCTGTTTGTCTCTTGTCTCTTTCTTGTCCCGTCATCCCTGCGTCAACTCGTAGACCAAGCTGGAAACCAAATCTACGACCTCTTCGACAAGGTCCTCGTTATCGCGGCCGGACAATGTATCTATTGGTGAGTCAAGACAGGAATTCAAGCCCATTTCCAAGTACGACGCTGACGGGTTTCATGATCTGCAGGGGACCTCGCTCTGAAGCTCAAGCCTATTTCGAAGGACTGGGGTTCATCGTTCCTCCTGGATCTAACATCGCCGACTACTTGACGGGGGTCACGGTCGCGACCGAGAGGATTATCGAGGAGAAGAAGAAGGGGTCAGCCCCCGTCACTATCGACCAATTCGTCAACGCCTACCGAACTTCCGAAATCTGCCTGGCCGCCAACGTCGAATTGGATAATCATCTTGCAGCTCAACATTTGCGGGAAGCTCAGTCCAAGGAGTTCAAGGACGTTGTCAAGAGCGAGCAGGCCAAGTCCGTCTCCTCGAAAACTCCCTTCACTTCTGGTCTTTGGACCCAAGTGAAAGCGTGCACTGTGCAGCAGTACCAACTCATGTGGAACGACAAGGGTTAGTTCTACCCAGAAGAGCTCAAAGCGACCTTCGATCTCGCAGTCGTTAATTTTCGTTCTTCTTCCTCTCCCAGGCTCGATCATTATCAAGCAAGGTTCCTCCCTCATCCAAGCCCTCGTCGCTGGATCCGCCTTCTACGACCTTCCTCAAGACACTACAGGAATCTTCACGCGGGGGGGAGCCATCTTTTTCATCCTGCTCTTCAACGGCCTTCTCTCCATGACTGAAGTCACTACAAGTTTCGAAGGACGAGCGATCCTTGCCAAGCACAAGGCATGTCGCATGCCATTTCTTTCGCTGTGAGACATGTAACTCATCCCTTTTCTCCTCCTTCTATCGCAGTCCTTTGCGATGTACCGACCTGGAGCTGTCATTCTCGCCAAGATTCTAGCCGATTTTCCGATCCTTGTCTTCCAAATCACCGTGTGCGTCCATCTCCTTCTCGACTACTTTTCTCCCAGGTCTCTTACATCCACTTCTGTTCTATCCCAGTTTCTTGCTCCCCATGTACTTCATGACCGCGTTGCAAAGCAGTGGAGCAGCTTTCATGACTCTGTGGATTATGTGAGCATTTTCGTTCTCTTTTCCCTCTCAGGGACTCTGCGCTCTGGCTGACTTTATCGTATTCTCTCCTGCAGCACCTACATATGCAGTCTTGCCCTCATTGCGTTCTTCCGAGCGATCGGATACTCCTTTTCGACTTTCGAATCCGCTTCATCTGTCTCCGGACTCGGTGTCACTCTTCTGATCATGTACGCTGGTTAGTACTTTCACCCGTGTAGTCGACCTAGACCAGTTGAGACTGATCTCTTTCCTTGCACCTTTTCAGGTTACCTGATTCCCCAAAGAAAGTGAGTCTTTGTCTACCCTCTTGTGGTGTTCCATCGCATGTCCTGAAGCTGATCTTTCCGTCTCCTCAAGCATGAAACCCTGGCTTTCCTGTCAGTCGTGGTCTTTGCTCTCTCTGCTCTGCTTGACCTTTCAAACCCAGACAGGTTCAGCCTAACACCTTCGCTTTTCCTTCCTTTCTTTTTTCGTTTCCTTAGGGACGCGTTGGTTGAACCCTTTATACTAGTGAGTTGCAGCTTGAGGTCAGGAGAGGTTCGGAAATAGCATCTGACAACAGCTTTGTACCCGGCTTTGTAGCGGATTCGAGGCAGCGATGGGAAACGAATTCCACGGGCTTGACTTCGAATGCATCGGCAGCAACCTTGTTCCCTCTGGAGAAGGATTCTCTACCGATACGGGAAACTTTGGTTGCACCGTTCAAGGTTCCGCTGCAGGAGAGACTTTTGTTGGAGGAGACGCCTACGTTCGTCGACCCCCTTGGCTTCTCTTCTTCCCGCTTCCGTCCGCCTCTAGCTGACGCCTCAACTGTTTCATAGCTCAAAACTGCCCTCAACTTTTCTCGCTCACATCTCGGACGAAACGTGTGTTATGCTTTTTCCATTCTTCTTTGCGCGACTGAAGTCTCCTGATCTCTTTATCATCCTACAGATCGGAATTTCGCTGGGCCTTTGGTTCTTTTGCATCTTCCTCACTCTCGTGGGAGTTGAGCGGCTCAAGGCCGCCGGGGCAACGAAGAGCTACCTCCTTTTCAAGCGAACCAGCGAAAGGGAGGAAACAGTTGCCATCATTCATGGAGGAGCTCCCGTCGACGAAGAGCAGGGAGACGTTTCCATCCAGGCCATACAAGATCAACGCTCTTCCAAGAAAGCCGAAGGGGGTCGCATTGATAAGTCGACGACGGTCTTCACCTGGAGTCACCTTGATTACACAGGTCAGTCGTTTCTTCCCTTCTTCTTCTGTCGTTTTCCTTTCCCTTTTCTGGCTGACACGTATTCATTCTCTGGGAGCCAGTCCCCATTAAAGGCGGTCATCGTCAGCTTCTGAACTCGGTCCAAGGATACACCAAAGTGAGTCTTGTTGATGAAGGCCGGCCTCCTTCGCAGCGCTTTGCAGCTGACCTCTCCTCCCGTGTTTTTTCTCGCCTCCTTTATAGCCCGGAACATTGACTGCTCTCATGGGAGCTTCCGGAGCAGGAAAGAGTGAGGAACAGACCGGTTCAAAGATTGCTGTTCCGTGTCTCGAAGCTGACGTACCGTACCCTCCCTGCCCTGCCCTTTCTTGCCCCATCAGCGACCCTTCTTGACGTCCTCGCTCTTCGAAAAGACGAGGGAGTCGTTTCCGGTGACATTCAAGTTGATGGACGCCCGCTCGGTGCTTCATTCCAAAGGACGACAGGCTACGTTGGCCAGGTTTGTCCTTCTTCCCTGCTTCTCCTTCATTTCCTCAGCTTCGCTGACCTTCTTTCTTCTTTAGATGGACCTGTGCGTCCATCCCCATTATCCCGTCAACGTTCGCGTTTGTTCCCCTGTTCACACACTTTTACTTATCATCTTCCTCAGACACGAGCCTAGGACCACTGTCCGCGAGGCTCTGATCTTTTCGGCTCTCCTTCGACAACCTGCATCAACCCCCTTCAACGAGAAGATCGCCTTTGTCGACTCAGTCATCGATCTCTTGGAGCTGAACGAGTTGAAAAACGCCTTCATAGGAACCGGTCTCGCTGGGCTTGGTGTCGAGCAGAGGAAGCGGGTGACCATCGGAGTCGAGGTGCGTTGAAGGGCGACGTTTCGGGCAGATAAGAAAGCTGAGCTGATCTCCCCCTTTTTCCTCTGCAACCTTTTTTTTCTATTCCGACAGTTGGTCGCCAAGCCTATCTTGCTCTTCCTCGATGAACCTACGTCCGGGCTCGATGGCCAATCCTCGTTCAACATCCTTCGATTCCTGAGGAAGCTCGCCGATGCGTAAGTCAGTCCTCTTTCCCGGAGTTCACCTCACCCACTGATCATCGTTTTTCTTCTTTTTTATGTGTGGTTTCTCCCTTTGCAGTGGGCAGTCCATGCTCGTCACAATTCATCGTCAGCCCTCTATCTTCCATCGCATGTGTCCATGTCACTGACAAAAACACTCCCTCTTTCTAGAACCGTCTGCCTTGCTCTTCGCTCAATTCGACCGACTCCTCCTTCTTGCTCGCGGAGGTCGTGAGTCCCAGGAGTGCCTACCTCCCTTCACTTTTCTTTATCTAACGACTCTTTCTTTTTGTGATCCCGATCAAGACACCGTATACTTCGGGGACCTCGGGGAACACGGAGCCACCATGAAGGACTATTTCGCCCGAAACGGAATCGTTTGTCCCGAAAACGCCAACCCCGCCGAGGTGCGTTTTGCTCCTCTTTGACCCCTGATGGCTCTTTGCTTTGTATTTCTGACCCAATTCTTCTCAGTTTATGATTGACGTCGTCTCTGGATCTCTCTGTAAAGACAAAGACTGGACCAAGATTTGGCTCAATTCGCCGGAATACACAGCCGTTGGTCAAGAGTACGTTTGCAGACCTTCTTCCTGCCTGAAAGCAAGCGAAGATGAGTTTGAACTCTTCTTTCCTTTTGCTCGCAGGATCAAGGAACTCAATGCCGCTTGTGCTGCTAAGCCTCCTTCCCACGAGGAGGATGGGCGCGTTTATGCTAGCTCGATGCTCACTCAACTCAACCTCGTTTGCGAGAGAGCCAGGTGAGCTTGATCCGATTCTCAAGGGGTTCCCGATTCTGGCCTGACCGCGTTCCCTGCACTTTCATTCTCCGTCAACAGCCTCTCTATGTACCGAGATGTAGACTACATCCTTGGAAAGATGGGGCTTCACGTGTGATTTTTTTTTTTTTTTTTTTTTTTGGTTTTCTTTCATGTTTCCCGCTAGCAACTACAGCCCCAGCTAATCTATTGCCTTCTCTTTCATCAGCGGTGTTGCTCTTCTCAACGGTCTTTCTTTCCTCCAGCTCGACCACTCGGTCGCCTCGCTTCAGCTCAGCCTTTTCACGGTCTTCCAAGGAATGTTCATCGCTCCCGGACTACTCAACCAAGTCCAACCCCGGTTCATTGCGTCTCGACAGCTTTTCGAGGGAAGGGAGAAGCAGGTAGGTAGAGCGGGCCCTTTTCATGTCAGCGACTGCCCGCTCATCTTGTGTTCTCTGATCTTTCCTCTCGTGCAGTCGAGAATGTATCACTGGTTCCCTTTCGGTCCGTCTTCGTTTCTTCATCGTTCTCTGACTGATCCTTCTACGCTGACCTCGGCTCGCCTGTTTCCCGCTTCATCTTTGTTTTCTTCAGTCACCGCTCAGCTCGTTGGAGAACTACCTTGGGTCATCCTCTGCACATCTATCTACTGTGCGCGTTTCTCCCGTCTCCAAATGACACCCGTGGCCGCAGATTCTCACCCTTATCTCCTTTTTTGTAGACGTTCTCTGGTACTTTGTCACCTTTCGTGTTGGACTGCTCACCGATGCGTACCATGGCGGAGGTTCGTCTGCTCTCCTCGTCTCCTTTCCGTCTGCTGTGGCGTTCCTAAACTGACGATATTCCTACTCTTGCAGGCATGTACGCCTCTATTCTCTTTTACCACTTCTTCACTTTGGCCTTCGCATTGGTTCGTTCTTTACATGCTCCCTCCCCGAGGTGTAGGCGTCTTTTGGCTGGAACCTTTTTACTTTCTTTTCAGGCCATTGCGGCTCTAGCAGGGAACGCGCAGCAGGCTGCTCTCGTCGTTCCAATCTTCCTCGGACTGTTCGCAGGCTTCTCAGGGACTCTGGTGCCTTATCCCGCGTAAGCTCCCTACAATATTTCGCATCGACGCTTTGGCCTTCGCTCACTGTCCTTCCCTTTGTGAAACGCGCACCCTTTCAGTATCACAACGTTCTGGAAATACTGGTTCTACTACCTAAACGTAAGTGCACCCAACTTGACGCGCCCGTGTTGTGGCGTCGTCTTGCCTCTGGCACTGATGATGAGCAGGAAGATACTGATTATTTTTTCTCTTTCTTGTCTTTCCACAGCCATGGAGCTACATGCTAGGAGGACAGGTCAGATCTTTGTCCTAACAGAGAGGTGGCGAGTGAGATGGAGCTGAAAACACAATCTCTAACCCGCTGTATTATCGATTCTCCTCCTTCAGGTCTTTTATGCGGTGCGGGACGTTCCCATCATCTGTTCTGCTGAAGAGTTCACTTCCTTCCCTCCTCCTGCTGGACAGACCTGTGGAGGTGAGTATTGCATAAGTCGAAATCCTCTCTTTTGTGCCGAACCCTGACGCGTTTTCTTTCTTTTGAGCAGAATACCTTCAATCCTACATCAGCTCTTCTGGGCAAGGGTATGTCGACAATCCCTCTGCAACTGAGGAGTGCAGATATTGCACCTATTCGAACGGGAACGAGGTGAGTGGAGCCTTGATGGGGAAAAGGGATCCGAAGTGTGTGTGGTTGAACCTGAACTTGCCTTTTTCTCGCGTCTTACAGTACCTTGAGACCGTCAATCTCAATCTAGGAATTGCGGGAGGGCGGGATATCGGGATCACAGCTTTGTACACCGTTGCCATGCTCCTCCTCGTCTTCCTCTTCATGTGGTTCCGGTCCAGACCCATCAAGAAGTCTGCTGCTTGATTTCAATAATCCCTTCTTTCTCTCTCCTCTTCTGACTACCGCCTTTTTAGCTAAACTAATACGTTTTGATATACTCGGACATTACTTTCTCTCCACTCTATCCTAGTCATCTTCTTCCCACTTCAGCTCGCCGAATCGTACCTTGATATCTTTCTCGCTTATCGTTGCCTTTGCTCTTCTAGATCTCCACACCTTCAATAGATTTCACTATCATCCTACTGCCGCTCTTTCTCTGTCCGGTATGTTGGAAAGACCACATTTTCCCCGGGTTATTCTTTCTAAGGAGCCCTTTGCGGGATCTAAACGCTCTTATGCTGATAGCTGGGCGAGTATGTTTCTCCTTCCACTAAGGTCTTGGGCCATCCTCATCCGGGGAAGGATAATTCAGCTTCAGAATGAGAGCTTCAGATGCTGGTTGACCAGTCAAAAGGGCTGAGGTGTAAAGGGCGACAGGGTAAGTCTTACGCATCAACGTCGAATTGGAGTCGGTAGAGGGCAAGAGGATGAGGCGTGTACAACTCACATCATCATCTTCCGTTCAAGCAGCGGGCAGCGAGCTGGAGACTTAAGACCGAGGTCAAGCCTTAGAGTTAGGGTTAAAATGGCGGTACCGAGTCTTCCACGAGTTGCATACCGGTATCGGATTGAAGTCAGAGTTTTGGGATCCTCGGGCCGAGACCAAAATCTCACTCAAATCTAGTCGCCCTACATAGAATCACCAAAGTCGGAAAGAGTTTCCTGGTGCAAGCTCAGCGGCGCTCTTGAAGTCCTTTTAGCTCCTGGTACAGTAAACCATTTGATGAGATGCACAGTCACTGGTTTTACTTTCTTCTCCCTGCTTGACTTCTACTGCTACTGGGCCTTCGTGTTGGAAGGTAGCGATTCGCAAAGAGGTATCACGTAGTAGTTCAATAACGCGTCTTGGTCGTCCTGTGTAAGTAACCACCCTTTGTGATCAACTTCTGTAAGCTATCTTCAGATCACGTGACCATTTCTAAGGTATGTGAACCTTTCGAGTAGAGAGCTCTACACAATGAGCTTTGAACCAAATCCTGCAGACATCCCTAAGCCAAAATGGCCGACCTGGGAACTGTTGAGATTCGAGATGGGACTTGGTGCTACAAGCTCAGAGGCGGAACGACTCGAGGTGAAAGTGGTTGTTATAAGAGAACTCCTACCTAGCTACCTAGCTTATATACTGTAAGGAATTCAGAGAATGTTCTAGAAACAGGGCTAAACTATGACGTTGCTGACGCAACGCGCTTGACTAAGCAAGCTATGGAAACCTAGAGAAAACCCTAGAAAGATCTACGAAGCCTCGACAATGATCCAACGATGCTATTTTCAACAGGAACTTCCTTCCTTCCCAACCCCCAGATCTTGTTTGGCCTGATCCCTTCTCCCCTTCCTTGAAGAGACCTCTCACACCCACCTTTGAACGTTGGAATGTTCTGTACCCTCATTCTTCTTCACTACGAATGTCCAAGCAGGACAGCATCCCGCTTCTGGAGATGGAAACATGGAGCACTACTCAAAGGAAGAAGTTGAAACTCACGCCGCGTCACTCCGCCTCGCGCCCGTCCTTCTCTTCGTAGGATCGGTCTTTCCACCCCTGTTCTATTATGAAGCCAATGCAGATATTGAGGCACTGGGGACGGCGAGGTCCTTTCATCTGGCCCACCATCATCCGAAGACTAAGTCGATGGAAGTCATAAGGGAGGGATAGCTGGTGAGGTCAATTTATGAAGAACAGTGGTAGAGAGTTGAAGTGTGACCATCTATCATAAGGTTGGGTGGTCGAGACTGAACGGCGAGGGGTGGGGGCGAGGGGTTGGGGGAGCGCTGGTGGTGAGCTCGACGGAAGGGGAGGAGTCTGTTGAAAATACCAATCTTGGGAAGTTGGGGTTGTGCAGGTTAGTGATCATCTTACGCTAGAAGATGAGAATTTTCGTACGAGAGAGAAATATGACGACACCTGGCGTGGGAAACAGTGGAGTAAGCTATGTGAGAATGGAACACAGGGGTTCCTCGCGTCGCTACTTTCAACACACCCACCCACCCGACGAGATGAGCTCCGTCACCTTGCTCTAAGCTATCTACTCCCATCTCTGTCCTCAACCTCTCCGACCTCTCCCATACTGATGCCTTTGTTACAATACTTGCCATCATCCGATCGGTTGGACAGTGAGATAGAGAGATGATTCCGTTTGGGAGGAGTTTGCGCCCGTATCTGTACGCATTGTCCATCTGCTTTGTTCGCTGTGAATGGGTCCCGTTCTTGGTTGTTTCGATTGTTCCTTGGTTGTCGACTTGGAGGGAATGATAGGGATATTGTAATCCACTTGACGGAGGAGTTTGACGACCCAGAGAAGATTTTGGCATCCTTGAGAGAGAGCGATGGACTCTGACTCGTGCGACGACTTGCTGTTTGTATCCTGTCTCCTATTCGCCCAGAAGACGGGACTGCCGAAAAGTTTGATGGAGTATCCTATGGTTGACCTCCTTGTTTCGTGATCTTCTGCCTAGTCCGCCTCCGTCCACACCTCGAGGATGGGTGCTTTGGCATTCCTTCCGAGGGTGAGTACGTGACTCTTCGCTCCTGCGATATAGCGAAAAATCCGTTTGACGGCTGCCTAATGGATGGCTCAGGGGTCGCTGCTGAATCTGCTGATGACTTCCACTGGGTAGGCGAGGTGCATGAGGGATGACTGTGAGGTACATGGATCCGACGGCTTGGAGATAGTGTGTTTGATCAAGTCCTCGTAGGTCCTCCTTTGAAAGATCCGAACCGATCATGAGCTGCTTAGGGTTAGCATCTGACCCTAAACTTGGCGATCTTCCCGTTTTGGTCCTGTTCCAAGAGGTAGACCCATCGGACTTCCCGCTGTCCTTCGCGACAAGGACAACTCTGCGAGTTCCCAGACTCTGTTGGAATCGAACGACTCCATCTCTTCGTGCATGGCCGACTTCCAGTATTGGGCGTGGGGAGATGTGACTGCTTCTTTGGTGCTTTTGGGAGTAATCGAGTCAGGAAGAATGGATGGGTCTTGTTTGGCGTTTGGCGTTGCGAGTGAGACGAAGCTCGCGAACTCTGCTGGTTCGGTTGACTTTTGGTTTCGTTTCCCGCGTCCGTACCTCCCACTGACGTCGACGTCCGGCTGATCGTCAACAACGGGTTCGTAGGACCAGCATGATGGCTTGAAGGGAGAGGGCTGACGCGCTGATGCGATAGGCGCTGGGTCGTCGTTGGCGATGGGGATGTTGGTCTCTGGTGCGTCGTTCTCGCCGACGTCCGATCCCTTCTCGCCTTGATCTGGGACTCCTCCATCTGCTGGTGGAACTAGATCCAGCTCCGCCCCCTTTGACCTCGACGATTCTTTGTCGAACTTGACGTCTCTGGAGAAGATGATCTTCCCATCCTCCTCTTTCCTGAGGCGGTACGCGTTCTTCCCGTTCGGTTCTCCGTATCTGACGAGGATCGCCTTGAGCGTCTTTGACTGATGCTCCTTGTGGTGAGGATCGTGGACGTAGGCGATCGACCCAAAGGCTTGGAGGAGATGGAGGGACGGTTTTGGGCCCTGATAGAGGGAGAGGGACGTTACCATCTCGTCCATCGCGATCTTTCCTTCATTCCTCCCACCTGGTTCCGCTGAATCGAGAAGAGGATCTTGAACACAGTTCCAGTCTCCACCGATGAAGAGGGGTGGCGAGAAGGGAGAGTTGGCGAGAGAACGTCGAAGTTCGTCGAGGTAGCGACCCGTGTCCGTCGAGGAGGTAGGTACGTAGACTGCGACAAAGCGGATCTGTTCCTCGCCGATGGTGAAGACCGCATCAGTCGATCGAACCGGCGATCTGGCTGTGTGAGGAAGTTGATCTGTGTAGGAGGAAGAGAGATGAAGCGAGAGGAGGGACGCCAAAGAATGGCTGTTTGGGAGTTGGGGGTGAAGATGGCTCGAAGTCCAGGTCTTTCACAGTCTGATGTCCAAGCCTGCGCTTGGACGACTGATCTACAGTAGATCTCGGATAGGAAAAAAATGTCGGCGGACGTGCGAGAGAGATGAGCGAAGTAGGTCGAGCGAGTTCGATCGTTGGAGAGCCCACGTTCAACGTTGGATGCAACGACCGAGAGATGGTTTGGGGACATTATCAAAGGGAGATGGGAGTCTCATCCGACGTGGAGGGGGTCGAAGGAGGGGCGAGAGGGGTGGTGGGAGGGTAGAGAGAAGGAGAAGGAGAGAGAAGAGTTTGAGACGAACCGTTTGAGCCCTTCTCAATCCCCTCCATTTCTCCCCCATGGTCTTCGTCTTCGTCGTCAACAGCGTCATCGATCTCCTCTTCCTCCCTGTCGGACGCGTGCTCGACTTCCAGACTGTGGAACCGGTTGTTCTTCACGCTCAACATCGACGCGTCCCCTCGAACGGGAGTTGGGGACGGGTGGGCTTGAGGCGAGGTAGGAGTGTTTGCAAGGAGGAGCATCCGTGCACTCGACTCGCGAGTGTTGGGTGCTCTTGCAGTGGACACAGCTCAACCTTCTGCCGATAACGAAGAACTTGGGTTTGTTCACCCAAGTTCCGAAATCCTGTTCGAAGTGAATAGAAGCTGGAAGCCGCTTCGACGTCGAGATATCGACGAGAATCGCGACGCTACCGGTTGCCACAGTCGTCTTGTCGAAGAAGATCGGCTGGAAGGCCATGATCTTCCCAACGTCTTTCAACTTGGCTTCGAGAAGGCCCTGAGAGCCCTCCTCATCGAGCCACCCTTCAATCCTACCCTCGACGATGTCTGCGTTCGTGGAGTTGTGAAGACGGAAAGGAGAGACGACTACACCTTTGAGCTTTAAGCCCTCCAAAATGAGCTTGTTGACCTCCAACTCGTTCGCGTTCTTCTTCATTTGAAGGATGATCCGTTCCCCATCTTGAATAAGAACGACGAAGTTGGCGAGAGGGGTGTGCTGTGCTTGAATGGCTTGAGCGACGGCGATAAGAGTCGTTCCCCGAGGTGGTTTGAGAGCGAGCGCTCCTTCGCGAGGGACCGCGAGTTCTGGGATGAGGCTTGCTGTAGCGGAGGAAGACGGAGAGGGGGAGGAGGAGGAAGAAAGGAAGGGTTTGTGAGGGAGAGTGGAGGGGCGGTAAGAGTGAGGATGGGTTTGTCGAACGACGGAGGCGAAAGTAGGGGAGGAGGGAGGGAAGGGGGAGGATAAACCGAAGGGTCGGGAGCTGGGCGCGGCGGATCGAGCCGATATTTCGGCATCCAATCCGGTCGGAGAGGAAGAGGAGGTGGGGGCGAAGGCAAAAGTAGAAGGGAAGGTTCCAGAGAAAAGGGGGGACGGAGAAGAGCTTCCTTCCACAGGACCGCTAAGAGGATATGCAGAAGAGCGAGAGTCCTCAAGTGAGTTCTCTGCTTGGGTGGTGCATTTGTTTAGGAGGGAGGGGGAGGATGATGGTAGATGGTACAGGTGTTGGTACAGGGCTTTGAGAAGAGAAACTAGTGGGCTTACCACCACCTCCCTTCCCTCGCCCGTCCTTTTTTCCAGCACCAGGAGTCTCGAGTCGAGGACTTCGGCGTGTAGTGGTAGGATTGATGGGATCTTTGGGCTGCTCTTTAGTGTTTTTTTTTGGGTTGGTTTGGTCTTTTGGGGACATTTTTGCAGGTTAGGGGTTTTGGGTTTTTTTTTTTTTTTTTGTATTTGATCCATCGTATCACCTAGACTAGGACTAACCGAAGACGATGTTGGGGGGAAAGATAGTGGAGAGGGAAAGAGTGAGAGATGAAGAGTATAGAGTATAGAAGTGGTGGGAAGAGAAGAGAGAGGGAGGGAGAGAGAGAGAGAGCAAAACGACACGACAAAAGAAAACAACCGAGATCACCGCCGACCTTCCATCCTTCTCACACCCTAACTATCCCAAACCAGCTATCCCTGTCCTTCCCTTCCTATCCTTCCATTCCCGGAGTCCACACGCGCCATTCCCTTCCTGATCGCCCTCACCACCCCAACAATCGCCTCGTCCGTCACCCTCTCGACCGCCGCGTCCTTCTTCCCCCAACGACGAGATCGCGAGAGTTTCCAGATACGACCGAGGAAGACGATGTTTTGGATGAGATCAGGGAGGCGGGGGATTGGCGACGGACAGACGAGGGTTTGAAGGCTGGGATGAGGGGGAGGAGGGAGATGTCGAGGGGAAGCGAGGATCCAAATTCTCCGAGCGATTTCGCAGTCGACGAGTAGGTGCTGAAAGTCTTCCGTGGATGAGGGATCGAGGCAGAGGATGCAGGAGGTGGATCTGTTGTTGATGAAGCGATGGGTAGGATTGTTGCCGACCTGCGAACCTGGGTGAAGAGCGTACAGAGGAAGACGATGTGAAAGATCGACGTCCTCCGGAGAGTGACTCGAAAGGCCCTTCAACTTCCTCCACCATTCCTCCCAATGGTTAGAAGTGATACCAGGAAACCTATCCGCCCAACCGGGAGGAATGATAAGACGAAACTTCTTGAGAAGAATCCTTACCGAGTCCTTTCCGATATCGGCAGAGACGCGTTCTTGGTCGGGTCCGAGGAAGTGTTTGGTGGTGATGGGAGAGATGGCGGACCGAGGAGGGCGAAGAGCTATATCGTTCCAGTTCTTCTTGGCGAAGGGGGTAAGAGTGATGATCGAGTTCCAAGCGGCAAGGTAGTCTTTCCAGCGAGATGGAAGAAGAGAGGTCATAGTTCCCATCGTCCCTGGCCAACCTCCCGAGAACGCACCTGGTTGGAAGAAGATACCAGTCCACTGAAAAGAGGGAGAAATCTCTCGTTGGAACGAGAAAGGGTCGTAGTTCCGTTGGTGAGCGGGGTGGAGGAGAAGGTACTTTTGAAGGCGACCACGAATTGCGACGACGAAGGGTTTGGAGGATTCTGGGATGGTGAGGAGGCGATAGATCCATTCCGCTCGAGGACCAGCGAGTCGATTCTTGAGGGAGATGAGGCCGAATCCTCCATGGACCTGAGGAGTGCATAGGCGATGATCGTTGACCGAAACCGATGATGAGTTTCTCCAGATTGCGTCGAGGGACGCGCGATGTAGTTGATCGAGGATGGGACCGGGACATGGGAGAAATCGATCGAGGTATACGATCATGGAGTAGCAGTAGATGTTGATGATGCTGCATCTGGAAGCCAGAGGGAGGTCATGGAAAGGGATGGAGGATAGACGCTTACCGACCTTCTTCACCTTCTCGTTCCAAACCTCGTTCGCGTCGACGTTCCTTCCGATTGGGACTCCGAGAGAGGTGAAAGCTTCGGTGGTTATAGGGAGAGCCGGCGTGGACGGGGGGTTCATGTATAGTGACCTGATTTCGTTTGTCATTATGATCGATTAGCTCAGCTGGTTTAGAGCGTGGTGCTAATAACGCCAAGGTCCTGGGTTCGATCCCCATATTGATCATTTTTGCTCTACATACCTCTGGTATAAATGGTTCAGCCTGTGTGTACAGTATAGAGGACCTCCACTGCCTTTTTTGGAATCTTTATACTTGTCATCCGCACTGATGCATCCATCTCGCCTTGATGTGCGCGGACGTGAAAGGTCTACACCAAGCTCTCGACTCTCGATACCTCTCAGGGCTTCGAGCGGGACGCCTCCAAGCGAGCGCTGACTTTGATCCAGAAGTATCAGACGAAGTTCCACCAGAGCGATGTTTATCGAGTCGCTATTTGTTCGTCCCTTTTCTCCTTACTTCGCTCACACTTCCTTCGACCCGGGACTGATCCTCCTCCTCCCTCTCCACAGTACTTCACCCTTCCTTTGGTCGAGAGTACTTCAAGGCCATGGGTGGGTCCGAGCTACGTTGTAATTCGGATGTTTCTGAAACATGGGCTATACGTCTGACCTCTGAGGTGGAGGAGGAGGAGGGAGATATATCTTATATGGGATTTCAACTTGTGACATAGGTTTTCCGAAGACGTTATGCGTGTAGGAATGTAAAAAAAAAAAAAAAATGAATTTTCATTTTGTACCCAAGAAAAAGTGGCGTCGGCAAAAATCACTGAGAAAACGTTAGTGAAGAAAGAGAAGAAAAATTTCTATATGGGATTTCAACTCTTCCGTCAGAAAGAGCTGGAAGGAGACGCGTCGTCTTTCTGTTCACTTCTTCCTCAAGCTGATGTTCTTCCGATCCTTTTATTTCTCTTTCTAGGATACACATCGGAGTTCATCGAGGATTCGTTCAAGATCGCTCGAGACTTTTGTGAAGATTTGCGTATCTCTTTCTTTCTTTTCTATAGTAGAATAGGTTGTTTAGCTCGCTTCTCTCGTTTACTCTCCCTCTCCCTCTCTCTCTCTCTCTCTCTGCACACAGCCCTATACTCCCTTAACCTTTTCGCTCCTCTCTCCTCCTTTCTTACTCTCGTCTACATCTTGACCACCAAGCTAGCGTCTCACGAGTCCTTGTTCGTTCATCTTCTACTCTCCTTCCCTTCATCAGTCGTGTACTTATATTCTCTCTCTATACTTCTACAGCTTTCTCTCTCCAGGTTAGCTTGATACATAGTCTACATCTTGACCACCAAGCTAGCGTCTCACGAGTCCTTCTTTCTCTCTCCAGATCGAATATGACGCTAGACCTTACATCTCAATAACTTTTACGTCTCCCACTACAAGAAGGACATCGGAGCCGCTCCTTTTGCTCCTACCTCCCCTTGCTCCTACCTCGTCTGGCTCTTCGGCGAGCTCGATTTTGGGTTCTAATTATTGTTGGGTCGTCCACTTGAGCTTAGGGATGTCTGCAGGATGTGGTTCAAAGCTTATTGTATAAAGCTAGCTACTCGAAAGGTTTATATACTATGGAAATGGTCACGTGATCTGAAGGTAGCTTACAAAGCCGTTTACGAAGAATGGTTACTAAAAGGGGACCGAACGAGACGCGTTACTAAGCTACTACGTAAGACCTCTCTGCGAGTCGCCACCTTCCAACACTCCCACTCGACGAGCTGAGAGTCCTTCCTTCATTTCCCCCTCTGCGAGTTTCCATCCATGTCTCCGCTGGTCTTCTGATCCACGCGCGAGGGTTCCTTCTGGATGTTGAGCGATTTCTTGAACCGTTCGAGTTTTTCGACTCCAAGAGCCTTGGTGAGGATGTCTGCCTGCATGTCCTCGGTGGGGCAGTAGTTGAGCTTGATGAATCCTCTCTGTTGGGCCTCTCGTCCGTATTTGTACGCGACGTCGATGTGCTTGGTCTTTTCCGAGTGAGTACCGTTCTTGGTTGTTTCGATGGCTCCTTGGTTGTCTACGTTTACTGGGATCGATCCGGTGTCGTATCCGAGTTGAGCGAGGATCTTGGCGACCCATCTGAGGTTCCGGCATCCTGCGGAGAGAGCGATGTACTCTGCTTCAAGAGAAGAGAGACTGATTGCCTTTTGGCGTCGACTCGCCCAGATGACTGTGGATCCAAAGACCTTGACGACGAATCCTGTTGTTGATCGTCTTGATTCCGTGTCTCCGGCGTAGTCGGAGTCGGTCCATAGTTCTGCGATTGGAGCGTCCGAGTGTCCTCCAAGTTGAAGCGACGTGTCTGCTGATCCTTGTAGGTATCGCATGACCTTCTTGACTGCTCCCCAGTGAACCCTTCGTGGGTCCGAACTGAATCGGCTGAGAACTCCGACGGCGAAGGCGATGTCCGGTCGAGTGCAGACTTGGAGGTACATCAACGATCCCACCGCTTCGAGGTAGGGTACTCCGTCCAGCTTCTCTGATCCCGAATCCTCCGATTGGACCGACAGTTGTCTAAAGTCGTCCATCGGAACCTTGTTTGGTTTAGCGTCGACCATGTTGAATCGTTCGAGGACCGTTTGAACGTATCGTTTCTGGCTGAGGTCCATTGTCCTCGCCTTGCGGTCCCTCGTAACGTCGATTCCGAGGATGGTTCCTGGGTTGAGGTCTCCTCTGTCGTCGATCTTGAATTCCTTTTGGATCTCCGTCATGACCCACTCCAAATCCTCCTTGTCTCCTGCGGTGACGAAGTCGTCAACGTACTGGACCAACATGATCCGTCGTCCCTTCCTATGCCCGATGTAGATGCAAGGGTCCGCTTCGAGTGGATGGAGATTGAGTTGAGTTTGAAAGAACTTTGAGGAATGATTGTAGAACGCGAGTGGTGATTGCTTGAGTCCGTATAGGGCCTTGAGGAGATGCGCGACGAGTTTCTTCTTGTCGGCTCCCTTTTGTTCGTACCCTGTTGGCTGTTCCATGAAGACCATTTCCACTAGGTCTGCTGTGAGGAACGCCGTCTTGAAGTCTCCTTGGACTAGATCGAGATCCTCCGATGCTGCGATGGCGAGGACGATCCTGAGTGAGTTGAGCTTTGATACCGGCGCGTACGTCTCGACGTAGTCGACTCCTTCTTGCTGACTGAATCCCTTGGCGACCCATCTAGCTTTGAAGCGAGTAATCCTCCCGTCGGCTCCTTTCTTGAGCGCGTAGACCCAGCGACCTCCGACCGTTTTTGATCCTGAGGGTAGCTCTGTGAGTTCAAAGACTCCGTTCCCTTCCATCGACGCCATCTCTTCGTCCATCGCTTCCCTCCAGAAGTATGCGTGCTCCGACGCCATGGCTTCTCCGTATGTATTTGGGACGGAGGGTGGTGGAAGATCCTCGAGTTTGGGTTGCGTCGCTTGAGCGTGTCCGGCGAAGTCCTCCGAGATGAAGTCGGTGATGTCGTAGTCCGTCTGGACGAATCTTGCCGAGTCTCCTGTTCCTGTGAGTGGCTTCTTGTTCCGTTGACCTCGTCCGTAGCTCCCACTCAAATCGACAGCCGGTTCATCGATGATGGGCTCGTAAGTGTAGGAGTGCTTGACGCGTGATGGATTGGGTTTCCTTGCCTCGGTCTCCCTGACCGGGTCTTGTTGATTGGACTTGAGTAGGTGCTGTTCCTCTCCTTTGTCCTCCTCCAGTTCCTTCTCTTCTTCTTCCTCCTCCTTGTGGTCCTCCTTGATTCCGGCTTGTCCCATTCCTGGTAGCTCCACCGTCTGGTGGACTCCATGTGTTTCGTCGAAGATAACGTCCCGAGAATGAAGGATCGACCGCTTGGGGTCTCCATGGACTTGAAGTCGATAGGCCTTCTTCCCGCTGAGATCGCCGTATCCGAGGAAGATGCACTTGATGCTCTTGGGTTGATGCTTGATCTTTTGAAGGTTGAGCGCGTAAGCGATAGCTCCGAACGTCCGCATTGCAGTGAGGACGGGCTTCCTTTTGTAGTAGGCTTGGTAGGGGGTTTGAGAGTTGACTGAGGATGAGGGAATGCGGTTGATTGTGTATGTGGCGTAGTTCATGGCTTCCGCCCAGTAGGATCCGTCGAGGTCCCTCGCGTCTCGTAGCGCGCAGGTGATCTTCTCCTCGATGGTTCGCATTCCTCGTTCGGCCTTGCCGTTTTGTTGCGGTGTGAGTGGGATAGTCGTTTCCTTGGTGATTCCTTCGTCCCGGAGATAGAACTCGTAGTCCTTCGACGTGTATTCCCCACCGTTGTCTGACCTGATCCGTTTGACGACGTGATTGGTCCTTTTCTCCTCCCTTTTCCTCCAGGCGATGAATGTTGCCAGTGTTTCCGACTTCCTCTTCATTGCGAACGACCAGTGGTAGTTGCTGAAGTCGTCCCAGATCGTCATCATGTAACGCATTCCTTGAGCCGAGGCGACTGGCATCGGTCCGGCGAGATCTGTGTGGACGAGTTCGAGAGGCGAAGTGGTTTTGGTGGTGGAGGTGGGGAATGGAGTTCGATGTTGTTTCCCTTCGACGCAAGGTACGCAGATCCTTTCCTTGAATCCGATGATGTCCTTTTTGGTGAAGGTTGGTAGGAGCTTCTGACGAGACAACTCCTCCATGGCGGAGATAGAAGCGTGACCGAGCCGGCGATGAAGGACCTCGATCTTGTCGACTCCTGTTGCCGCGAGTGCTACGTCTTCTCCTCCTGAGCCGACTCCCTTGTAGTCGCTCACGTCCAGCATGTAGAGGTTCTTCGACACCTCTCTTCCCTCCATGAACAGCGATCCGTCTCGAAGGAACTGGCACCGCTTGTTGGTTTGGGTTGTCCCCTTGCTGGGGAACCTGGTCTCGACTCCTTTGTTACCGAGTTGGCCAATACTGATGAGGTTGCTGAACCCTGGGATGTGGTATACATCGGAGATGGTGAAGGCCTTCCTTGATCCTTTCACGGTGGTCTGGAGGTGGATGGAGCCGATGCCGAGGATCTGAACGATTGATCCGTTGGCCGTCGTGACCGTTCCGTTGTGCGCCTTGTATGTTACGAAGCGTTCCCGGTCCCCGACGATGTGGTTTGATGCTCCACTATCGGCGATGTATCCATGCTTGGTTTGAGCAAAGAGCGCTTGAGCCGACGTCGCGATGTCGGATCCTGCTTCAAGACCGTAGTCTACGAGGTGCGCCTCTTCCCTATCCTTCCAGTTCCCCTTGTTCTCCTTCTTCCCCTTCCCGAACTTCCTTCCCTTTCCACCTTGTCCCTGCCCCGTGGGCTTTCCTCCATTCAGCTCCCAGCACTCCGACTTGAAGTGTCCGACCTTGTTGCAGTGATGGCACTTGGCGGTCCTCTTGTCGACTAGGAGGGCTGTTTCCTTCGACGATGAAGTACCGGTCGGTTTGAGGGACTCATGAGTCCTTACGTGGATGAGGAGGGATGTGGCGACGGCGGTTGGGTTGAGTTCTTGTTTTGATTCTTGTGCCTGGAGCGTTTGGTGTTGTATGAATTGTTCGAGTGATGCGGGTAGTCCACTGAGGAAGAACATTGAGCTCATCCTGTCTGGGATGTTGAGGCCGAGAGCTGACATGTCGTCGATGATCCTTTGGAATTCGTCGATGTACTCCTGTACTGGTTCTCCCTCCTCCATCTTGAGGTCCCTCATCCTTCGGATGGCCATGACCTCTCCCGCTCCTCCTTCCACCTTGTGAGTCTTCCGCAGAAGATCCCATGCCTCCTTTGCGTGTTGGCAGTTCCGGATCCGAGGTAGTTCTCGGTCGCTGACCGCCATTTGAATCCTGTGGAGCGCGAACTCGTCCATATGGTCCCATTCTTCGATGTCCTTGACGTTGTTCTGCTGCTTCACGACCTCTTGTCCGGTGGTTTCCTTTTCCTTGACTTCCGGGGTGAGGTTGGGCCTGGTTTTCGTACCGAGGACGACGGGCTTGATTCCTGCTTCTCCAAAAGCGATCTCCATCCTTACTGACCACGTCTCGTAGTTGGTACCATCGAGAGCAGTGAGTTTGAACAGCTTGTGATCCAGCTTCTTGGAGTAGTCGCTTGACATGACGAAGACTTTTTGCTTAGCGGGTGGTGGCGAACTGGTGCTGATAACGTGTTGAACTGGTGCTGATAACGTATTGTTGGGTCGTCCACTTGAGCTTAGGGATGTCTGCAGGATGTGGTTCAAAGCTTATTGTATAAAGCTAGCTACTCGAAAGGTTTATATACTATGGAAATGGTCACGTGATCTGAAGGTAGCTTACAAAGCCGTTTACGAAGAATGGTTACTAAAAGGGGACCGAACGAGACGCGTTACTAAGCTACTACGTAAGACCTCTCTGCGAGTCGCCACCTTCCAACACTAATGGCGTGAGCATCTCTTCTCTCTCCTTTCAGTGGACTCTACAGAAGCTGACTCTTTCTTTCTTTCTTTACCTTCTTCGCCTCCCAGCGACTCGAGAAAGCCAAGGCAGCTGCGCGCTCAAACGACCCAAAGGTTCACTCACTTGCAAAATAACGACGTGTCTTACCATCTCCCCTCTCCTTCGTCTTTCACGACCTGCCGAGATGGCCGATATCTCGGCAAATTTGCCGATATATCGGCAAGAATCGGCAGAACTGGTGCCGAAAAATCTGCCGAGTGCCGATAAGGGCAAATTTGCTTGAAATCGGCTTGCCGAGTCCAAAAGGCCTGCCGATCTAATCGGCTCCAAGTGTACTCTACACCCCCTCCTCACCTTCATCTACCACTACTCCCTTCTCTTCCCTTCTTCCCAAAGCTTAAATGTGAATGTGAGTGGCTACGGCTCCTGGAAACACCGTCAAACATGTTGAAAGATTGCCTTCACTCCTGTTGCTGTTTGCCTTTTTCAGTTACCTGCGCGCTTTCTCAGAACTGGGCTGAGTTTTGGAGGTCTCCGGAACTTTCTAATCAAGTCTCCACTTTCCATTCCAATTTTGGCAGAGGAAATAGTAAGAAAATCAAGTCTCTCTCCCCTCAAAATCACCCGGGACACTTCCCTTTCCTTCAATTCTGTTTGTCAGAGATGATCTTCGACTCCGAGCCCTTCTGCATCCAAGCGCAACGACACAATTTTATTGTGGCAGGATATCCTTTTTACCGTTTGAGCTTTGTCATCAATCGGGGAAATAGTGTAGTGGTATCACATAAGCTTCGCATGTTCATGAGATTTGTTTGTAACCGGGGTTCAATTCCCCGTTTCTCCATTCTTTTTGGTGCCGTCATGTATCACGTTTCCTCTCCCTGGACACGTTCTGCAAGAGTGAGGCAAAGCGCATGAAGAGGACGGGCTTCGGGACAGTCCAGCACTTTTGCAACAGTATCAGTTGATCCTTTTTGCTGAACGTAAGGGAGCAGGTTTCAGACTGACCCCCCTCTCTAGCCCGGAAAGGGATGAAATGACTGCAGTCAACAGCATCCTCTTCTCATTTAGGACAATGCATCACCACAAAGATAAACTCCGTCTGACATAGCCCCAAAAGGATTCTAAGAGAAGGGATGACGGCTGACCTACTAAGACGCCCCCTACTGCTATCGGAAGCAAAACCAAAGCTTCCTAGCCGGATCGAACGACTGACCTCAACATTTCGTGAATACTAGTGTCGCGTTATACCACTAAACCAAGGAAGCTGTACCAGACTTGGTTGCTGACAAATCCCTTCTGTAGTAGAACACTGCGTCTTTGCTCTAAGGCTCTCTGCCAAACCCTTCGTCGTCGCAATTCGTGGTCGCCTTCAAAAGTACCTCCTCCTCCACCCCGTTCACCAATGGAACTACGACCCTTTCTCGTTCCAACGAGAGATTTCTCCCTCTTTTCAGTGGACTGGTATCTTCTTCCAACCAGGTGCGTTCTCGGGAGGTTGGCCAGGGACGATGGGAACTATGACCTCTCTTCTTCCATCTCGCTGGAAAGACTACCTTGCCGCTTGGAACTCGATCATCACTCTTACCCCCTTCGCCAAGAAGAACTGGAACGATATAGCTCTTCGCCCTCCTCGGTCCGCCATCTCTCCCATCACCACCAAACACTTCCTCGGACCCGACCAAGAACGCGTCTCTGCCGATATCGGAAAGGACTCGGTAAGGATTCTTCTCAAGAAGTTTCGTCTTATCATTCCTCCCGGTTGGGCGGATAGGTTTCCTGGTATCACTTCTAACCATTGGGAGGAATGGTGGAGGAAGTTGAAGGGCCTTTCGAGTCACTCTCCGGAGGACGTCGATCTTTCACATCGTCTTCCTCTGTACGCTCTTCACCCAGGTTCGCAGGTCGGCAACAATCCTACCCATCGCTTCATCAACAACAGATCCACCTCCTGCATCCTCTGCCTCGATCCCTCATCCACGGAAGACTTTCAGCACCTACTCGTCGACTGCGAAATCGCTCGGAGAATTTGGATCCTCGCTTCCCCTCGACATCTCCCTCCTCCCCCTCATCCCAGCCTTCAAACCCTCGTCTGTCCGTCGCCAATCCCCCGCCTCCCTGATCTCATCCAAAACATCGTCTTCCTCGGTCGTATCTGGAAACTCTCGCGATCTCGTCGTTGGGGGAAGAAGGACGCGGCGGTCGAGAGGGTGACGGACGAGGCGATTGTTGGGGTGGTGAGGGCGATCAGGAAGGGAATGGCGCGTGTGGACTCCGGGAATGGAAGGATAGGAAGGGAAGGACAGGGATAGCTGGTTTGGGATAGTTAGGGTGTGAGAAGGATGGAAGGTCGGCGGTGATCTCGGTTGTTTTCTTTTGTCGTGTCGTTTTGCTCTCTCTCTCTCTCCCTCCCTCTCTCTTCTCTTCCCACCACTTCTATACTCTATACTCTTCATCTCTCACTCTTTCTCTCTCCACTATCTTTCCCCCCAACATTGTCTTCGGTTAGTTCTAGTCTAGGTGATACGATGGATCAAATACCAAAAAACTCCACTATCTTTTCCCACAACATCGTCTTCGGTTAGTTCTAGTCTAGGTGATACGATGGATCAAATACAAAAAAAAAAAAAAAAAAACTATCTATACCTTCGATTGCGGTAATTTCCTTACTGTTGTGATGGCTTGAGCTTGAATCTGTTGAGGTTGAGAAGAACTCGAACAAGTTGACCTCCCCCATCTTTGATGTCCCTGCTCCTCCTTCTCCCTGAACATTATCTACCTTTCAATTGCCTTGCTGTGGTTGTTGGGCCTTGACTCATCTTCTTATTCTCCACCTCGATTTGTTTCTTGTCCCTTCTCACAGAATCTCACCTCCTTCTCTTCCTTCCTCTTTGTCTCTTTCCCTTTTCTTACCACAACCTTCGGGATCCTTGATTTGACCGCTTCTCTCAGGGATCTAGGACAGCTTGACCTGTCTTCCCTTCTCTTCTCTTCTCATCTCTCTGCCTTTCTTCCTTTCTCTTCTCTTACTTCTCCCTAGACTGACTTCACCTCTCTTTCTTCTCGTCAGGATTCCATCTCTCTCATACCTAGGATGGCCCAGCTTCCATCAGTTTCTGTTCTCTCGCTCAAGACAGGTCAGCTCTCAACGTGTTGCTCTTTCTCTCGTTCTCTTCCCTCCGCCCCTGGCTGTGGGGAGCTAGGGCGAAAGGGTGAGTTGGGTGTCGGGTTCTTGACCTTGGGAGGGGAAGGAAGAGGACAAGCTCGAGAGTTTTGCTGCGAAGCAGGAAATGTTGGAAGGTGGCGACTCGCAGAGAGGTCTTACGTAGTAGCTTAGTAACGCGTCTCGTTCGGTCCCCTTGTTAGTAACCATTCTTCGTAAACGGCTTTGTAAGCTACCTTCAGATCACGTGACCATTTCCATAGTATATAAACCTTTCGAGTAGCTAGCTTTATACAATAAGCTTTGAACCACATCCTGCAGACATCCCTAAGCTCAAGTGGACGACCCAACAACAGTCGCGTCGTCTTCCGATTCTTCCGACGCCGGCGAGCTTCTCTCACTCACCAGTAGATGCACTCTCCGGCAGCGATGACAAGAACCTTGTCGAAGAGGTCGTAGATCTGGTTTCCGGCTTGGTCTGAAGTGCGAAAAGAAACGCGTTAGTTGAACTCACAGTCTCGTCATCCCCCCGAACGATGGCAGTATAGACTCACAAAGCGAGACGAAAGTGGTAGATCCAAGCACATCGGTCAAAGTTCGAAGGGACCGAGTATACTCCAAAGCAGTGGAAGCTGAGGGAAGAAGAGAAGGAGACCTGATCAGCGAGAGCCTCGAAACAAGACGCGAAGGTCAAAGCCGACGGACCATCAAGTCCTCGAGTAGAGTTGTCCCACGCGACGACGGAAGCTCGGTTGACGAGAACTTTAGCACTGGAAGGAGATCGCGAAGGGGAGGGAGGTCAGCTTCGAGCTCCCAGCAAAAACGACGAGATCCGACGATGAGGAGGACTCACATCGATACTCGCTTCCTCTCCTCCCGAAACTCCTCGAACGTTCTCGTTTCCGACATTGGTGTCCCGAGCGTGCTCGATTCCGAAGGTCTTGAGGAGAGTGTCGAGGTATTCTAGAAGTCACAACAAAAGGGGAAACGAGCGAGCTCTTGCGTCGAGGAGCTCGGACGGAGCGGGAAGCTTTCGTTCGAGAGCTCAACTGTGAGGATCGAGCGAGGAGCGGGGATGGCGAGGGAACGAGAGCGACGCGACGAAGAGAAGTCAGGTGCTTATCGAGGAACGAGGACGAGGTATGATCCAAAGGTGATTCAAGATAGAGGTTAGAAAGTAGAAAGCGAGGCGAACATATTTAAGGGAGGCGAAGCGATCAAAGGAAAGAGAGAACAAAGACTTTGAAGGCTGAAACGATAACAGGGGAAGAGTTACGAACAAAGGGGCAAAGGCAGAACACGTAGCTGAGAACAAAGGACTAGTAGCGGTGAAAGGGAAGTAGGGGGAAGAAAGGGAAAGAGTAAGGGAGAGTGAAACAAGAAGGAGCTGAAACCTGATTCCCTGACATCAACTCACCAGCCTCAAACTGCTTCCTCGACTGTCCGTTGGGTCGAACGCGAGGAGTCTTCATCTTGAGAGCGAACTGGAGGGTTTGAGCGACGGTGAGAACAGGGTAGTGGGTGTCGTCTTCGGCATTGAAGATGATTTGGCCGGGGAACTAGAGATGTAGGACGCAACGAAGCGAGAAGAAGTCAGCGATCGAGGGTTCGCACGAAGAAAGAGGTTCGAGACTACTGACCTTCTGAGCTTCCTTAGCCGACATGCCACCGAAGTGAACCTCACCGTCGACTCCAGCGTATCAGTCACGGTTGTTGATGATGGTCTGAAGGAAGATGAATGGGAGAAAAAAGGGTCAGAAACTCGTCGTTCGAAGACGCGTCGCGGATCTTTCCCTCACAGCTCGAGCTCCTTCGCACTCCCAAAACACCCGAAAAATAAACAAATACGTACCTTGAGGAACGTAGTACATCCCGAGCCAGGTCTTCCAATCACCAAAGACATTTCACCACTTCGGCAGAGCCCGTTGAAGTCCTTAAGGAGGTATCGTTCGTTCTTTCCGAGGCCGTCGTCCTTCTTGATCTTCTCGCCGTCGGAGGCATGGCTGAGCTTGGATCGTCGAGCATCTAGGAGCTTGGTGAAAGGATTGAGTAAGCTGGTGGAGGAATGAGGGTTGGGTGGGTTGGAGGAAAAAAGATCAGCGATTGAAAGCCCGACGCCGAACGACGAAGGAGGTCGCAGAAGGAAGCAGACAAAGGTCGAAGCTTCGAAGGGCGACTCACTTTCCCATGTCGTCGCCGAACTGGGAGAGGAGGGAGGGAAGAAGGAAGTAATGCAGTGGTCAGTATGGGTTTAGGTGGGAAAGGGAGAGCAAAGAAGAAGCGAGGGAGGGGAAGAGGAAAACGCAAAGGTCGAAGCTCACCATCGCATCCTTGCCAACTCCTCGGACGGAAAGGTTTGACCATGCGAAATCGAGGTTCTTCTCCTGAGTGATCCCTTGATCGTAGGGGACCTTCTTCGTCCCCTTGAGCTGCTTCTCGAGCGAAAACTCATTCACTGCTGCGTCGTGCAAGCTGTGGCCTGTAAGGGCACGCTGAAGCTCAGAGAAGGCTGGATCATCGACAGGGAGAGGTTTGGCGACGCTGATTTCCTCTCCCCAGTTGGATCGTTGATGGCTGAAGTCGTGTCGAGAGGGATGCTGATCGATCTCGTTGATGGTGGCCGAGGAGTGAGAGGACAAGAGAGGAGGAGCAGGAGCAAGAGGAGGAGGAGGAGGAGGAGGAGGAGGTTGCGCTCCTGAGGATGGGACCGGGGAATCGACGTCTTTGAGATCGAACGGCGACATCTTGAGAGGTGGTGGAGAGCTTCCCTCTTCTTCCCTTTACCTCGGCTTCGATTGCTGAACTGCGCTTTCATCTGAGGCTCAGGCAAGGATACGAAGTTTTTAAGTTTCTCTCTCAAAGACCGGATCAGAAGAGAAGTGTGAAACAGGGAAGTTTTTCTCGCTGTTCACGCCTCTCCCTTTCCTTGAGAGCTTCGTTCGCTCCTTACACTCCCATCATTGTGTCAGCCCACTCCGACTCCAAACTCTTCCCTCGGGGTGAAAACTCTTTCCTCGGGGTGGAGGGAAGAGTTTTTGAGCCTGGGAAAGATGTCATCAGCCTCGTTGATTGGCCTCAGCCTGAGGTCAATGGAGTCCGTCGAGGAGAAGACAAACCCAAGCGACGCGCTGTTTTGCGAACGTTTACGAGGAACGAGGACTAAGCACAAGGTCGAATAAAGCGAAAACGAATAGATAAGAACGTCTGAGTAAAAATGGGAAGATCGCTAAGCCGACAAAGCCCACCAGGCCGAAGCAGGGAAATTCATCGATGGGTGCGACGCGAAGCGGGTCGTTCAAAAGCGACGCCGCCGACGAATGTCCTCCGAAAGGCGGCGTAGAGGAAGGTGTATCGTCCAACTAGGAGCTGACCGTCACTGATGGATCAGGGAAGCAGAGCGGGTTGACGTAAATGTCGCTGGCTGGAAGAGGGTTGGTGGAAAAATCGAGTGAGTATTGGGAGTTGATTCCGATAGGGAACTGCTCGCCGACCTTGCCCATCGCGTTTCTGTCCGAACGAGAGAGGAGTGAGCGTGAGCAAGAAAGAAGCAGAAGGAGAGAAGGGAAGAAGTTCTGCTGACTTGAAGACCTGGATTTCCGACGCGAAGATCGACTCGCTCGCTGAGTCTCCGTTCATCACAGCGAGCTGGAGGTTCTTCGTCAAAACCTTGGCCGACAGGAGCTGGCAAAAAGGAAAAAAAGAAGAGGGGGTCGAGAGAGTGGGTCAGATGAGTGAGAAGAGACGAGAGAGGGGGTGAACGAGAGACGACGAGAAATCGACGACGTACCCTTGAGGGCGGGCGGGAACACGAGGAGCCATTGAGGAAGGGTCAGCTTGGGATTTCAAAGAATGTGCCGGGAGGAACACTCACCAGACATGGGTCTGCGTCAGAATCGAATGGAGGAATACGAAGAGAAACATCGACGCGTCAGCGAAAGTCGCGCTCAGGGATCAGCGTCGCACGACGGGACGAACCATGAATGGATGGAGGAGAACGAGCGGATAGCCAGTCGATACGAGAAGGTACACTTGGGAAAGAAGAGTCCGAGCGGCTTCTAGCAATCGAGGCCCAGACGGATCCGACGCGTCAAGCACTGAGGAGTTGAAAGAGAGCGAGAGATCAGCTCCGTTCTGTTCTCCCTCGGGCTCGACACTCACCGTTGAAGTACCGGTCGTGAAGTTTGATGATGCAAACGGGAACGAGGGCGTGGGCCATGACGAGAGCTCCGTCGAAGCCGCCGTCGAGAGCGAGGTAGCCAGGATTGCTGTAGTTTGAGGCGAGTGAAGATCTGCGAGGAGACCGAGAGGTAAATGAAGAGGATCAGAGAGGATAGATCAAGGCGAGAGAGTTTCGAGAAGCTGATACGAACTTGAAGGACTCGATCAACCTATCCAAGCGACGAAAATCTGCTGTCTTTCGAGGGTCCTCGATCTCGAGTTTGTCGGCGCGACGGATGTAGTCGGAGACTTTCCTCAGCAGCACCGTACTGGAGATGTGGATGCAGAGTGAAAGTCAGATACCAATTTCCCTGATCAAGCGATTCAAAAGTGATACTCACGCCTTGATCTGGAGGGAGAAGCTGCTTGAATGAACTGGGGCAGTGGAAGCGAAGAGATCTTCGTCGTCGTCGGTGGCGAACTGGGTGGGATACGGAGGTACCAAGCCGGGAGGGAAGGTACTCCGAGAAGTAGGAAGTCCGAGGTACTGCAGAAAGGGGAAGAAGGCGAGTCAGCCTCTCATCAAAATGGAAGTCGACGGCGCGTCGAATCTCGCGAAGATGATCTTCGGCTCACCAGATCTTGGATATCGAGAGATCCCTGCCAAGCAGCAACAGTGCAGTGGTAGGTATCGTTAGCGAAACTTTGGACGGGGAGGGGAAACCGGCGATCGTCAGTTCCAGAAGAGCAACGAGCGATTCGTCGCGTGAAAGCTCACACGATCCACAGCAGGTTCATCCTTTCGATCCTCTCCACGTCGTCTTCTGAAGGTCGAAGGACGCTATCTCGAGGAATGAATCTCGAAGTGACTCCGTTGTAGTGTGCGTTGCGACTGTTGAGACCGAGAGGGACGATCAGCCTAAATCGATTTACCAACGCGAGAAGAAAATCAGCAAAGTTCAGCGACTCGAGCCAGAAACGAGAGGACTTGACATACCTTCCACAGAGGGCAAGGTGGCACCAATCCGGGATCCAGCGTGCATGCTGGTGACTGTAGTTCGAGAGGAGAACCAGAGCTTGCACAATCGAGAACCAGAGCTCGGCGTTGAGCTTGTTCTGAGAGGAGAAGAAGGCAGGCCGTGAGCTCGGTTCCTCCTTCGCTCAGGTCGAAGAGGGTTGAGAAGCAAAAGAAGAGTCACCCTTTCGATGTATAGAGAAGCCCAGAAGTGATGTATCTCTCCCTGAGAGGTAAAAAGACGGCGACTCAGCGAAAGGTCGGGGAAGAGGAAACGCGACGCGCACGACTCACGAAATCCGAGTCGACTTCGAGTGTGGTGTTGGAAGGTGTAGGTCCGAATCCATCCCAGATAGGGAAGCGCTGCTCCTCGAGGTCGTTGGATCTTGGGGTGTACGGTCGAGGAACTGACGACGGCGGCAGAAGGACGATGCCTTCAAGGTAGCGAGAGGTGGCTGCACATATCGCGTGGAGGAGAGCTGTGAGAAGGAGGTACCGAAGAAGGGTAGGTGGGGAAGTGGTTAGTCGGCGTGTGAGGTTGAGAAGCGGAAAATGAACAAGGGAGAGAGACTTGCCCGGATGAGGGAACAGTCGATGTCGAGGAGGTAAAGCGAGAGCGCTGAGAAATCTTCCTCGATTCAACAGCTCAGTTGAGAAAGGAACCTTCTCGAAGAAGACCTCTACGATATTCTCGAGCTTGCCAGGGTTGGGGAGGTGTGGTGGCCAGCTGCGAAACGGGGGTGGAGAGAGACGAAGAGAAAGGACGACGCGTCGGTGATTTAAAAAGCGGGGCGAGTCAGTCTTCCTTCCGTCGTCTCTCGACACTTCTTCCATACCGACCGTTGGGAGAAGTGAGTTGAAGGAACGTACCCTGGCCATAGTAGCTGCAACAGTTCCGTCTCGAACTCCGAGCCAACTCCATCCGGCGACAACCTCGCGTTCGACGCCTCTTCCTCCGGCAACCTCAACTCATTCGAGAGGTCTTGAGCAACTGGTGGAAGATCAGAAGGGTGCTGGTATGTATCGTGAGATGGATGATGTGGGATGGGGACGTTGGCTGGTCGAAATCGAGGATCATGGACGAAGCCATCGAAGGTTGGAGGGTGAAAGGAGGGGGAGGAGGTCGAGGACGGTGGTAGGGATGGCCAGGAGGGAGGTTGAAGGGTCGGGGGAGTTGAGTCGAAAGAAAAAGGTGGAATCGTTTGGTGCCGGAAAAGAGGAGGGGCGTTCGAGGAGACGAAGGAGGGTAAGGGGAAGGAAGAAGGGAGTTGAGGTTGAGGTTGCAAGTTGAGGTCTCCTCCCTCCGCCGGATTGTTATAACCTCCTCGCGAGCTTGTTCCTGCTTCGGGAGAGACCCTGGCACCTCCTGAGGTCGATCCAGTCCGCTGAACTCCAACGTGATCCCTGGGAGAGTCCTTCTGGGTTCGCGACGAGGGCTGGCGAGCGTCGGAGGGAGGACGAGGAGGAGGAGGATGATCGACGTCGTAGCTCGGATTGACGACGCAGACGGGGTACATGGGAGGTTCTTGACCTGGCTTCTGCCGACCTGTGTAGGATAACGAGAGAAGGTAAAAGATCGAAGAGAGGGAACAAAACAATCAGCCAGGGGAGAGGGACGGTCGAGACTCGAGAGCTCGAGCGAACGAGGGCTGAATTGAAACGAAGTCCAAGAGACGACGAGAGAAGAACTCACGCAAGAGATGGTTGTAAGACCGAAGGCAGGTCGAGCAGACTGGTCGAGCAGCGTCACACTATGATAAAAGATAAGGTGACCAAAGATGTAGAAGGAAGAAGAAGGGAGAGTCAGCTCAGCTCGAAGAAGAAGGGAAGGAAGGGAAAGGAAGGTGAGCTTGACAACGGACGAGCCTTCAACTTCCTATATCTGCAAGACAAGCATGCAAGTCCTTTCCCGAGAGTATCCTTCACCCCCAATGGAGGATGACGAGGGTCCTTGGCCATTTTCAAAGTGCGTAAGAGGCAAACTAGGAAGGGCGGTGAGAGTTAGAGGACAGGAAGGGAGGTGATCGAAGGGCGCCTTGAGGGAGGGAACGATTACTCAAGCGTCGCACTTCGAACAACCAATTCCAAGCTCAGGTATTCCGTCCATAGTGAAATGTCCTACTCCTGCTCTGTAACCGAAAGCAGATTTTCCGCGCGAACGAGAAAGGCAGGAACGCCGACGCACGTCTTCCCTCATCCTTTTTTCCTGAGGCAAACTTTCAGATTTCTCTTCTGGCGTCGAGCAAACGGCGAAGAAAGCCGAGCCCCCCATAAAACTAAGCACCGATTTAAACGAACACCTTCCCTCCTCCCTGAGCTCGAACAAACTCCTCCGACAACATCTCGTTGTACCCGTCTCCCTTTCCTTTGTCTCCGTCGACATATCAACGCTTGGGGTCTCCTCCGTCGATGTTGCTGAGGGGGACGTTGCTGAAGAGTCGGTAGGGAAAGTCGGGGTTCGCAATCGACTCTCGTCTGAGGCAGGGAAGGGAAAGAGTCAGCTCGAGGAAGAATCGCCGACGTTTCAATGACGACGCGACGGGTTGGTGAACGAGACGGTTCGAGTCGAAAAGGAACGAGAGGACAAGTGAGACGCTTCGTGATGGAAGATCGGGTCAGTTTTTCCTTCTTTCATCAGCGATTTTGATTAGCTCACACGCGGGATCCACCTTTAAACGTATGCCGCATTTGTTCTCTGGTAGCCACAAAGCGAATCGATCCATCGCGTCGCGTCGCATCTTCTCTTCTCATCCCTCTCCATGAGCCTAGCCCCCCTCTCTCTCGTCCTCTCTTACCCCTCACCATTCCATCGCCTACCTTGAGTCCTTCTCCAGTGTTCGACCGTTCGGATTGTCGCACGAGAGGAGAGGGAGGAGGTGGCCTGGGCATTCGTCGAGGATGGGTTGGATGGAGACGACTGGACCTGCGGCAGCGATGGCGTTGGAGATGGCGTATCAGATGAATCAGATGTTGATGAAGGGTGTGAGTTGACTGTTGGCGGGATGGGCTGTGACGAGATCGAAGAGGGGAGAGGAGAGACTGCGAAACGAAGGGAAGGGAGAACGATCAGAACTCGCGTCTTGAGAGGTGAAGGAATCGAGTAGACCCACCCCGTCCCAGAAGAAACAACGGCCTCATCATCATGTTCCACCTCCACCACTGCTCCCCACCCAATCTCGTCCAGCACCGAGCGATAGACGATCAATCGAAACATGAACTCGATGGCTGCGAGTTGCGGGCCGAAGGATCGAACGTCGAGATGGCCTCCATCGCTGGCGAGAGAGAGGAAGGTGGGGTATCGGTCGAGGGGCTGCTGACCGCGAGGAGGAGTTGCTGAGTAGCGTGTGGAGATGGGGACGAGAAGGAAGGTCTGAAGCGCGTCCTGCATCTCCCTCGACTCCTCGACTCCTCCCCTTCCCTCTCCCCCGATGACTCCGTTGGGTTGAGCGAGAACGTCCTTCGCGACGGCAGTTCGGAGGACATTCGTAGCATCAACGATCCGTTGTGTCGTGGAGAAGGATGGGAAGGAGATGGAGGTAGTGAAGCTCGTGGGAGTGGGAGGAGGGAGGATGGTTGGGGGTGGGGAGAGTTGGCCGGGTGGGATGTTGGTTGCTTCGTGAAGGATGGGAGGAGTTGTTTGAAGCGTGCAGAGGACGATGATGTTGGTTCCCTTGGAGTAGCGTTTGAGAGTAGGGTCCCCGAGAGAAGCCTTGAAGGTTCGCGTCCATCCCTTCCCTCCTCGATCCTCCTCCACCAAATCCTCCGAACCCAGCAGGAAACCCGACCCATCTCCCATCCCAACCTTCCTCGCGACATCGTGGTCGCTTGGATGGCTGCAGTACTCCTTCCTCCGAAAGAGATCCTCCATGTGAACGTGAAGATTTCGATAGGGATCGCGCTCGTCGAGGGGAGTGAGGTCGGCTGCTCGATACTTGTGGGCGGGAGCGATGGCTGATCGAAGGACGGCGGTGGAGTAAGGTGCGATGTAGCTGCCGAAGCCGAGAGGTGACTCGTAGACACTCTTCTGGTAGAGGGAGAGGTCAAGCTTGTCGGAGAAGGAGGGGAGGGACGCGACGACCGTCTCGTGTTGGGTGAGGAGGAAGGCTGATGCTGCTGCTTTGCTGTCGGATCCGCGAGGCTTGGGTAGGGGAGGAGGAGTGACGTTGGAGGAGGAGGAAGAGGGAGGAGGAATGGCGAAGGCGGGGAGGTGAGCGTCGGGGAAGAGTCGCCATCCTTGCAGACCACACCACGAGATGGAGGAGCGAAGGGGAAGGTCGTAGGGGGCGAGGAAGGTTCCAAACCCGAGAGGGGACTCGTAGACGGTCTGCTGGTAGAAAGAGGTGTTGATCTTGTCCGAGACCGACGGGAGGGAGGAGAGAACCGTCTCGTGCTGAGCGAGGAGGAAGGCAGCGGCTCCTGAGGAGGGATCTGATCCGTGAACCTTGGGAAGAGGAGGAGGAGTGAGGTTGGCAGAGGAGGAAGAGGGAGGAGGAACGGCGAAGGCGGGGAGGTGAGCGTCGGGGAAGAGTCGTTGGAAGTAGGCGGGAGTGGGAGCGAGGTTCGTTCCTCCGTGCCTCTTGTGACGGTGGCTTCGGAGGGAGTCGCCATCCTTGCAGACCACACCACAGCTCCCACACCCTACTCCAATCCTCACGGCGATGCCCTCGACCATAGGGAAGGTCGAGGTGGACCGTCTTGAGAGGAGCAGCTGACTTGCGAGTTTCCGATCGGAGAGGGGGTCGTTGTCAGGGAATGACCCTCGCTCCTTCCCTTGACCCTACCAGCACTTCCATTACTTCTCATTAGTTACCTCTACTCTTTCAATCCTTTCTTTCTTGCCTTCTCATTCTCTCAGGCGTTCCTTTCGAAGCTGAGCCTCGGTCGCTCGACGCGTCGCGTCTTGCTTTCAACCGAAGACCGAGCCTTGCTCGACCTTCTAACGATATGCGACCCGTTCCTGGAGGCGGCAGGAACGGGCCTCTGCGTACCCTCGAGGGTACGCATGCCTCGAGGGTACGCATGCGTACCCTCCCGACCGTTCCTGGCGCCTTTCCGGAGGGTACGCAACTTGCGTCGGCTTCGTTCTCCCTCCCCTCTCCACCGAATCGCAAACGAAAAAGACGACCAGCTAGATCTACTATGAAGTACAATGTATCAGAGGCACAGCTCTATACCTGAAGATTTGCATCGTCGAGAGCGCGTCTCCCAAGAGGTACCTCCAAACGAAGGAGAGGGCGAGCTCGAGCTGACTTCCGCGAGTTCTTTTCGGAGGAGCTCCATCTCTCCCTTTCAGCTCCTCTGTATACTCCAGGCTGAATTCCTGATATCTGAAAAATGGAGGTTGTCGAGGGGCTATGTAGTGGTTTCCAGTAAAAAGGAATAAGCGTCGAGTGAGAATTTGCACGCACAAAGTCCAACGAGCAACGAGCTCGAGCTCAGCTCCGAGCTCCTCCCTCTCTCGCCTATGCAGGTTCACCACCTTCCGAGGTGAAAATCTGCTCGCTGAAGTGGGGGATGTCTAGATGATATATAGTTTGTCGACTAATCAGCTTTCCTTTTGATGATAGCTGCTATATAAAAAGCGTAGCAGCATGGAAACTTTTGAAAGTTGAGCACTTCGACAGCTCGACGCTGTTCAACCTCAACCCACGACCACGCCATCACTCTCGCATACCCACCTTCCACCCTGGCACCTCCTCCTTCTCCATTATGGATCTCTGACATCTTCTCAACATCTAGGAGGAACTCTCGCTCGTTTTGGAGATGTATAGCAGGATGGATGGCTCGTCGCTCGAGGTGAGCTCGCTTTCCTTCTTCGTCGTTTGCTCGTTCCATCTTCCTTCCCTCCTCCCTCCTCTCGCTTTCCTTCTCTGCTGCTGCTACTTTCCATGGTGGATGGGTCATGTGTACTGGTCATCTCCATTCTTTCGGATAGGGTTAGGGGTTTCTTTACCTCTCTCTCTCAACATCCAGTCTCGTTTGCGACCTTTGAGCTCACCCTCCCTCCCTTCCATTCTGCCCTCCCCTCCTGCATGCTTATTTTTGATGCTATTCTCTTGTTTGTTCTTTCTCTGCAGTCTTACTACCCTCCTCCATCCTACCTATACCCGCTCGCTCCCCGGAAATCCTTCGTTTCTCCTAACCAGTGGTCGACCTCATCCCACCCACCTCTCCTCCCTCCAGCTGCCGACACTCTCTCCCTCTCCATCTCGGCCTCCCCATCTTCTCTCCTGCTCCACTACCAGTCTATAGTGGGGTGGATGGAGGCTGTTGTGTTTTGGCGAGGGTTAGGGGGATGCGAGGAGAAATGAGCTCGATTCAGGTGAGCTTGACCTTTCCTCCTTCCTTCCTTCGTCTCGTCTTCTCTTGTCTTTTTCTCCTTCCCACCTTCTCGGATTGCGATGAGAGTTGGAGAGTGGGTGGCGCAGCTATGGGGGTGAGGAAGGATGTTTCCGATCTGGCAGCAACTATACAGGTGGTCCTCCTCGCTCATGCGCCTTCCTTCAGCTCGACACTCCTTCCTCCCAGCCTCCATGCCACAGAGACTCTCTTACTTACTCTATATTCTCGTTCTTTCTTTCCTACCACTCCAGTGACCTTCCTCTTCCATCCTAAACCCCTTCCACCACCGCAATGGCTTTGCTTCATCCTCCCTCCACGTCGTCATTCGATGAGCTGGCAGCTCGACGCTTCTCCTTCCCTTCCCTTTTGAGGTCCCTGAGGTGAGTTCTCGCTCCTTTTTCGCTGTTGGAGTCTTGGGGAGGATGTATATGGACTGGATAGATAGTAGGAGAAGGTGGGAGGGTGGCTCTGTGGTACTGCTGTGGCTTTGGGAGCGAGCTTGGGTTTTGTTGAGCTCAACACTCCTTCCTCCCAAGCCTTGCATGCTGTCGAGA